>JAYEPQ010000008.1:45805163-46445163 GCA_036321105.1 Dracaena cambodiana | reverse complement strand
GAGTCTTCCAGTTGAAATATAACATTAAGGCTATGTTTGGTTTGAAAGAAAATGAAAAGAAAAGAAAAGAAAAGAAAAGAAATGGAAAGAGAAAGAGAAAAGGAAAGAAAAGGGGAAAAATAAATTCTTTTTGTTGTTTGGTATGGAAAGAAACTAAAAAAGAAAATTTAAGTAAAAATTAAAAAATAATAGAAAAATTTAGGAAAAAAACTTTCTCCATACTCCTGACACTCTCCTACCAAAAAAAGAGAAATAAAAGTAAATAATTTTCTATAGAAGAGAGAAAAATAGGGAGAATTTTATAACTTATTTTCTCTTACTTTCTTTCAACTTTCTTTTTCTCTAAATTTTCTTTCAAACCAAATAATGGAAACTAACTTTCTTTTTTATTTTCTTTTTGTTGGATTAGAAAACCATCTTGTATTTGGATTTAATTTAGGTTTAGTCCCATATGGCCTGTAGAATTATATGTGTGGTGTTGAGACACCTATATATATATATATGTACATCTCTTGACTCATAATAAATAGATTGATTGGTTCTGATAATTTCATAACACTCTTCTTTTCCTTCATTTTCGCTCCAACAAACAGAGCCTAAGAGTGCAAAATATATGCTCATCCCTCATCACAATTTTGAAAATGTGGTGCTGTAGCAAGCACTCTTAAGACATTTTGTGAGTTTTATGGTAATTTTAGGTTTCTTGGTTGAATTTTGATTGTGATGTCAAGTTCGATGTATTGCAGGGCAGGACAATGCATAAAGAGTGAATTTAATATTATGGGATTAAGTTTGCATGTTGAGTTAAAAAAAAGAAATGATATATGAACCATGGGTTATTTTGAGATTATAGATTGAAGCAATGGATAGAACTTGTTCCCTTAATTGGGAAAGGCTAGCATATCTAGCACATTTAGACTAAGTATGGCTTCTATGGCATCATAATGGTTCTAGGACTTGCAAATTTTATTTGTCAGAGATGATTATTGGTGTGGACTGGTCATAGTGACATATCTTGGTAGAAGATCAAGCGTGATGAGGTTTGGATGGAGGGCTATGCTCATAGTGCATATTCAATGAGATGAGGCTTGAACGTTCTAATATTTAAAGTAATAAGTGGTTTTAATTGTAGTGACTGTAACATGGCCTTATATATAAACACTTTATGAATGTATTTATGAGATTCAGTTATATATTGATACTCGGAAACTGTGCTTTCAAACACATAGATCCCAATATTATGATCACAGTTTCAGTACACGTTTATTACGTGAATTGTATATATTAGAAATAAACTTTGAATTGGGAAGATTAATGTTACTCATTTGGTAGCAAACATTACCGTGACTATTCTCACTATTTAGTCTTGTGAAAAAATACAGACAATTGATAATGTCGTCTTTGTTAATGCTAGCCACACTCGATATTGGATAAAGAAATATCTTACTTACAAGATGTAACAAGGGGATGTAGCTCAATTGGTAGAGCATTTGATACTGCTAGCATTTTACCTTGGTGCTCCTCATGTCTCCATATTTTGTCATATTTTTTTCTCTTAAATTTTTTTCTGATAAGGTACTAGCTTATTTTCAAAGTATGTCTTTAAAAAGAGCTTAATAAAAGATATTTGTCTTCAGAGTGAGTTGAAACTCGGTAATTAATTAGAGTATGCCTTATTCTCGTGAAAATTTTATTTGCAAGATAAGGCGATGAGCATGTAGCTCAATATGACAGGTCTTTGTTGATGCTAGCTAAGCTCAGTATTAGGTATAGATATGAATATGATAATGCTAGCTATTATGTAAACCTCTGGGTCATTCTTAAAAAAAAGATAAGAGTGGAGAAATGTTTATGGAATTATATGTGAGCATACAATACCCATGAAACTGAAGGGAAAATCATATAGGACAAGTATGAGGCTGGTGATGCTTTAAGGATGAGTGTTGGGAAATTAAAACATATGTTCAAAAAATGATGACAAAAGAAATAAGAATGCTATGATTGATAAGTGAAAGTACAACTAGAGATAGAACTAGAAATGAGTTCACTTGTAGAAACTCCTATTGAGGGTAAAGTGAGGGGAAATTTTGAGATTGTTTGGCCATATGCAATATAAGCCTGTTAAGTGAACTGGTTAAGAGAGAGCTGGTTAAGAGAGAGCTGAGAGGATTATACTTAGAGTGTGAAGGACTAAAGGTAGGCTTAGGGGAACCTTGATCTTAGTCACTTAGAAAGTACTTTAAAATGCTTAACTTGGTGATGGAGATGACTATTAATAGAAGTGAATGGAAAAAAAAGAAAAAAAGATTCATGTAGCCAAATGCAAACTTTTGGGATAAAGGCTTTGTTGTTTTTGTATCTAATCGTAAAGGCTAAGATAGTTTTCATTTGATAAAATTGGTTAGATTTATCACTAGAAGGGTGTTAGTACAACATTCCAAGTTCATGGTTGGTGTACATTTTATTAAGCCAAGGATCACCGGATATTCTATGATTTAAATATAGATTTCTCTCTTATGTCTTTTTTAAGAGGATCTTTTTGAAAAAGAGAGCCAGTTAAGGCATGATCTCAGTAGTCCTATATTTTATATGGATATCATTTCTGACAAGATACTGCTCTCATAAGTGGAGATATTTGAATCTCAATTGACCTTGGTACAAGTTCAACTGTCGTATGTGAATGTTGTGGGGGCAACAGAACAAGATCTGAAGTAAGGGTAATTTTTATGAGATTTACTCTTTCAGAAATATTGAGTTAAACTAATTGGCTATCCTAGTTTATTAAGACCCTTCCTCATTTGAGGGTCAAAGGAGGTTCCGGGTGTACGTGCATGGAAGGTAACTTCCATCCACCAAGGTTTAAAAAAAAGAAAAAAGAGAGAGATATAGAGATAACTCTTTACTATTTCTTGTCCTCGTCATGCTTCAAGCAATGAGGGAGTGGATTTTATCTAGTGAAGGTAAGAAATCACCCTTATGTCATCAGGTAAGACTTATTTCCAATAAATGGGTTCACCTATTAGTACAACTTCATACATTTAGAGAGTAAAGGTGATCGTATTTTATGAGTGAATGCTAACCAACTAGAACTATCATCTATATGTCATTGTTTTTCATTTAAAATCTTTTTCCGGTCCTAATTAAGCGTGGACTAAGACATTGACGTAGATACGATAAGACATGGACATGATAATGATGTAAATCCGTAAAAAGTAGGAGAAAGGGAGACGACAATATATCTGTGTGTATACATGTCTCTATATATAATACACGTCGTGGGCAGAAAATGTTCTAAAGAAGTAGAAAGAAAGATAAAACAAGTTTTAGTAATATAGATTCTAACCAGTAACTAAATTGAAGAGAAAAAAATGGAAGAGCCGATAAAATATCTAACCCAATACAATTTTAGAAGCCCCTCAAATTTTGTGTGGCATTTCATTCTATTGAAAGCAATATCTCTCTTATTCCAAAGGATCTTTAATATGTATTTTAAAGTAATTCATGACTTCATTAGTGTTTGAGACACAACCTTTAGAATTTTTGGAAAGCAAACATGGTTCCGAAATGCAAGTTTTGGTTTTTTTATTTTTTAAATCCGATACCACTCTAGAGTTTGACACATATTTCAAGTGTCCCTGTCCTATACATGAGAACATTTGAAGTGTAGGTTCTTCATATCTATGGCCACATCTCAAGATTGAGAAAGCTCCATAAAATAATTGACTAACATTTACAACTAGCTATCAATAAAATGACAACCTCTTTGAGGTGGTTCAAATTTTCTGACTGAGGCTAAGCATCGGTCCTTACACAAGATCTTTAGGTTAGCCCATAAGGTCCACTTATCTTGTGATCATAGTTTAAGTTGCAACTACAAATGGGCAATCTCTATTTTCCCCCAAACTATGTAATAGTTCAGGTGAAGAGGTAATGATAGAGATTGTAGAGTCCCCTTCTATCCAGGTTTCTTTGGAGCTTCCAACTTGACACCCTCCCGCATCCCCTGCACCTCCTCCATTATTACATTAGTAGAGTACACTTGCACATGCCTTGCAATGAGGATTGTGCCCCAACAATTGGTGAGGACAGTACAAGCTGTATTGATACTCCTCATAACTCAATCATTGAAATTCAGCTCGATAGAGTATCAATCTTGTGCAGTCTATCTAAATGATACAAATTGAAACAGCATTCTTCAATTAAAGTGATGCCAAAGCACTGCCCTTCAGTTTCCTTTGCCTCCTTGTGTATAGATAGTTTATGGGTGTAGTAGGACTCCATCAAATCACCTTCTATTTGCAGTAAGGTTCTACGACACGAGCTTGTTCATGTTGGAGCAAATTGAATTGTGCATCCAATAAGCTCACGTGATTGAAAATTATTTCAGAAACAATAACTCAAGTACCATCTTAAATGCTTGATTGCTACATTAAAAGACTTACTTTTATTTGATATAGAACTATAGAAGGCATTCTGAATCTATGGTCTGAATTTTACATTTAACTACTTAAGTTCGTTACAACACCTGTCAGTGTCATTTTACTGCAATGCCCTCAGATATGACTATTTTACAACAATACCCTTGCAGGACTGGCCAACAACACAAGTCAATGAAAATTCGTTCTCTTTAGCAAGTTTTTTTTTTGTTAATAAATATAACTACTTATTTATGCCATCTTCCTTTCTTTATGATGCCTCTTATTATTATTGTTAACTAAATTTGTACTTCATTTAAAGGCTAAAGCTAGAAGAACCCCCCACAAAATATAAAAGTTTTCCAAGAAATCCCCAAACTTTTTAATGCCATGTAAACCCTTATGGAGTTTCAAATTTCATGCAAACCCCCAAACAATATAATGGAAAGATTAATTGATCGATTTAAAAATATAACAAATATCCACTCTCCGGTAATTTCAGATATAACTTTTCTTGAGTAGAATATACTAAATCAAGATGTGGTTACTTAGAAAATTGGAGGGTGTTGTTTACTACATTTTAAATTAATCCATTAGTCTTTCCACTAATGCCATTTAGGTTTCTTTGAAATTTGAAACCTCATGGGTTTACATAATATAAAATAATTCATGGGGGTTTCTGGAAAAACACGATACTTTGTGGGGGGGGGGGTTTCACCTGCTTTAACCCCATTTAGATGTCTTATTCAATTTTTTTACATTACACTGTTTACATGTTCATTGATTTGCAACAGTAATGTTTTCCTCTTGTTATGATGTGTCTTATTTTTACTGTGAACTAAAGATGTCCTCCATTTGAATGTCTTAATTCCATTGTTATAACGTCACACTGGTTACATGTTCACTGATTTTCCACTATAATGTGTGTAATAGAAATGCAATAAAGTGTAATCCTTTCTATCAGATTTATTAGAAGTTGTAGACCGAAGAGCAAAGCTTGTTGTCACTGAGTTGGCAGATGATCAGTCTGATTTGCAGCCTTCAGGTACAGTACCTCAACATTCATTTTACAACCTAATGTTGATCGCTGTCATACACGATGGTTTTCTTTCATCTGAGTATCTTTTTTACTTTGAGAGAATAAGTCCTCAGCGTTAATCTCCTTTTTGTATGCTTAATGTAATTCCTATGACTTACATATTCCTTTTTGTATTATTTGCACCAAAGCATCCAATTCTCAGGAAGTTAAAGCCAGAAGGACAAAACAAAAGAAGGTTATATCCTGTCATGCCATTTTTTATGATTCCAGTATTCTTGAAGTTCTGTTCACTTTTGGAAGATAAATTAAGTTCTTTTTTCTGCAGATCACCTTATTTGATTCTGTTACAGGCTCAATCAACACATTCCTCCACGGAAATTGCTACAAGTAATCCTGAACAAGAGCAGAAAAGCATACCACTGTCAACGCCAGATGTGAAAATTGACAGAGTCGAAACTTCTCAACTGGCAAAGTCTCCTGAAGATGAGATTAATCAAACTGCAGAGATTTCCACTGAACATCTAACTGATAACAATAATGATACAGTAGTATCTGATATTGCTGATCCAGGAGCTATTCATACCGATGAAATTAGAAATGAAAGTAATGATGCAAAAGCAGTCCCAATTACTGATAACAATATTGAAATTAAAAATTCCTTTGCTGAAGATGATTCTGCAGCTGCAAACTCAGAAGACGTGCTGGAGACATCAGCTTTTGCAGTGGGCAGAGAATTTGATTCCGCTGATGGTAATCATCATGCCGATACTAATTCAACCATCAGTCCAGCCAGTGGGGATGTCTCCTTGAAAGTTGACCGAGTAAAACCTGAATCTGAGACAGAAGAGGCCTCCAATACTATAAATGGCCAAGAAACTGAAAGTGGCCCACAACCTGAGCCACCACAAAATAAGAACAAGCGACAGGAGATAAGAGCTGAAATATTGCCAAAGAAAATCCAGGACCAACTAGATGAAGTAAGCTATCTCATTTATAAGAACTTCTACCTGAATAGCTTATTAATTGTTATATTAGATGCTCACTCCTTAGTTTATTAATACCTCAAATTCATTGTAGGCTAAGGGGCTCCTCAAGAGTGCAAATTCTTCTGGTCAGTCAAAAGAAGCCAGGTTAGCAAGGGTAAGATTTATTATCACTTTACTCGTCAATCATTCTAATTGGGGAAAAATATTCTTGATGTGTCTGCATGTGTTGTGTATGTGGTAGAAACAAAACCCTTTGGATATAGAGAATATTACTGTAGTACAAGGTGCCCCTTCACCTCAAAAGGTTTCCCACCCCCCCAAATAATGACAATGGCCTAGCAAAGTGCTGAAAAGGTAAATTTTAGAGGAAAAATTTATAGTATTGCTCGTACAGGAATTTATTAACCAGAAACTTAATTGGATGCCTTAAATACTTAAAAGTTTAATCAACTTGATCCACAGACTGTGCATGTCACTTTATTGTCACCTAGGAGAAAGGATGGCCTAAAGCTTGTTACCTTGCGAAACTAAATGGTGGGGCATCTGAATGAGTGATCCAAGTGAAGTATCTTGATCTGCAAAGGATGAAAAATATGTGAATAGGACATTGTTTATTCAAATTTTTTGTCATTTGGCTAATGTTGCAAAACGTGACAATTTAATATAGATAAAGGGACTTTTTGATGGGTGGCTTGTAATTTTCCAAATTACTATTTTTTACTATGTATATTTCATGATTCTGTAGATGAAGATGAATCACGTGGATCATCCATTCTTGTCACACATCATAATGTTTGCCATATGGGAACAACAAACCTATTTATGTGTGTATGTAGGGTAAAAAGTATAGATGTAGAATAAGAAGTTCTTTAATTTGAACTGTTGCATCTATTATTTTTGCTAGTTACTGTTGGCAGTGAAAATTTCTAAGTAAATAGAGTTTTCCACAACTGAACGCGGAGCTAACTCCGCAGCCCCGCGTTTGGCTATATTAGTCTCGCGTTTGAACAAAACGCGGAGATGTTTATTAGCTCCGCGTTAGTTCCGCGTTCTGGTTTCTTAGCTCCGCATTTTGATGAGTTTAACTCCGCGTGAGCAGATAACCAGAATCTCAAATTGATTGAGATTATGATTTGGGCTTATCCAAATACCCAAATTAAGTCCGATCAGAACTCTAAATCAAGAGATTTAAATCAAGACTAAGATATTTGATTGGAATCCTTGATGAGAGCAAATTCTATTTAGATAGAAACTCTCAAATCATCCTAAGGCTATAAATACCCTCTTGGGGAAGCCCTAGGGGTCTTCTTTTGGGGTCTTCTTTTTCTTTTCGGCTGGTATTCTTCTTCTTCTTTTCGGCTGGTATTCTTCTTCTTCTTTTCGGCATCTTGGAGAATTCAAGTTACGCATAGAGGCTTGAGTTCGTGAAAGACCAGAGAAGATCGTCTACAGTCGGCCATCATCTTCAAGAGAGAAGATCTCGACGTCCGATCGTCCAAAGGAGCTGCTTGACAGATCCCATCGCCACAGATCCCACGATTTATTGTAAAAGAGAGCGATTGAAATATAAAATCCTCTCATTTGTTCTTTTTATCTTGTTCTCTTCCGTTGTAATTCGAGTTTATTCAATGGAAGGAAGGCGAGGAAATTCCGCCGCGAACAAACTGGCGACCACAGTGGGAGCTATCTCTTTCACTGATGAAGAGATTGTGGCGCAATCCAACCTCGATATGATCGGATCCGACGTAGACATGCTGGTCGTTGAAATCGACCAGCAGAAGTATGAGGAGTACCTCTCCTCTGAATCATCAGGTAACCTGAACGACACACGACACTATCGTCGCGTGCGCTCCAATACCCGAGCAACGGGTAAAAAGAAATCCACTGAGAAACGAGGATTCTTGGAGACCGCGGCCATAGAGCCGGTGTTCGGACAGGAAATCCTAGCAGAGGATGACCTCCCTACTGCCGAAGAAGACCTGGGAACTGGATTGACCAGAACCCAACTCCGAAATAGAAATCGGAGAGCAAGGCGTAAGCCCTCAAAGCCCGCCTTGGACGCGGAGCTAACACCAAAGAACGCGAGGTTATGGTCCCTCGCAAACTGGCTTGCGCTAATCGCGAGACCAGTCATTATCGCGTTAAACGCGAAGTTACCACTTGCTTTAATCGTAAGAAAAAGTCAGCGTGTGATACTCCACGCGAGGCTATTACTGAACTTAGCGAGAAACGCGAAGCCAGTAAGATTTGCGCTAATCGCAGAATTTCTGACACTCGCGAGAAACGTGAGTATAAAATCTCCTTAAAGCCAGCATGTGATTTTCCATGCGAGGTTACTGCTGGGCTTAGCGAGAAATGCGAAGCCAGTAGTACTTGCGAGAAACGCAAGACTTTTGACACTCGCGAGAAACGCGAGGATAAAGGTTCCTTAAAGCCAGCATGTGATTTTCAATGCGAGGCTATTGCTGGGCTTAGCGATAAACGCGAAGCCAGTGGTACTTGCGAGAAACGCAAGATTTTTGACACTCGCGAGAAACGCGAGAATAAAGATTCCTTAAAACCAGCATGTGATTTTCCATGCGAGGCTACTGCTGGGCCTAGCGATAAGCGCGAAGCCAGTAGTACTTGCGATAAACGCAAGATTTCTTTTACTCGCGAGGTACGCGAGGATAAAAATTCCTTAAAGCTAGCGTGTGATTCTCCACGCGAGGCTAATACCGAGCTTAGCGAGAAACGCGAAGCCACCGCGAAAATCGCGAAGATGATTGGAAAATTGTCGTTAATCGTAAAAATCGCGCTAGACGCAAAGTTATGACTTGCGTTAATCGCAAGGGTAAACCAGCGTGCAAGAATTTTCTTCCACGCGGGGCTAAGATTCCAGAAGAAAAACTTCTGAAGGCACGATAGCGTAGCAAAACGCGAGGCTAGCGTAGCAAAACGCGGAGCTAATTTTCAGCCCCGCGTTCCAAAACGCGAAGCTATTTCTAAGCTCCGCGTAGATCAACACGACTACAGAATCAGGGCTGATCGTCGCGTCAGTGGACCAGAACTGGACTCCAGTAATCCAAAGAAGCTTCAGTGGGTTCCTAGACCCTCTCGAAAGTTGGATGGGCCCCACGACTCCATGGCTAAGGTCACTGACCTCAGGAAGTATCTATCCAAGAAAAGAAGCATAGAACAAGTTCAAGCTGAACCTGTCTGTCACTGCCAGCAGCTTATGACAGCGGTATCCGCTGTAATGGACAACTGTGGCTGCAGCAAGAGCAGGGTATCAGTGTTCGACCGATTAACCGAGTCGGATAAGAACTCTACTAAGAAGACAAAAATCGCTTCCCTAAAAGAATGAAGAGCTGTAACCTCCAATATGGTAGGAAAAGGGAAAAAGGTTGTAGAGACGGATGATGATTCAGAATCGAGTGATGAAGAACCTCATTATATCACTCGACTTAAATCAGGAGCCGTCCCGCCTCGAAACTATAAGAGGCTTATAAGAGATTTTTATGACGATGATATCGATAACTCAGCTATAGCTTCACCTCGTTCCTCTGTGTCATCTCGGCTGCAAAAGTCAGCATTTCATATGGCGGATAAATCTGACGACATCAATCAGAGATTTGAAGCTCAAGAAAGAATGATTCGCGAGCAATAAAAGACGATTGAAGATCTTAAAATGATGCTCTCAAAATTTGTTGAGGATAATGCCAAAAAGGGCAAATAAACTCTGTTCAATAAAGTGAACGAAGAGGAAAAAGAAGAGAAAGGCCACTCGATGCACGAGGACGAGAATGGATTTTCTTTTCATGATCCACATGGAGAGAAAATAGAAAAATTGCAAAGTCAACTTGAAGCACTGATGCATAAAAAGGAGTTGAAAGAGTCAGGAGTCTCAAGACCATACCCACCTGAATGGGATATGGTACCATACCCTCAGAAGTATAAGCCGCTCAAATTAGAGCCATATGACGGGAAGGGATCTCCCAGTCAACACATTTGTTACTTTTTGTCCCAAGCAGGACATTTGATGGGTAATGACCCAATAATGACCAAGGTATTCGCAAGTACCTTGCGAGGGCCTGCCTTTACTTGGTTTATGCAGCTGCCCTCAGGAACTATTAATACCTGGTTCGATGTAGAGAAACTATTTCTCTCACGTTTCTTTGAGGATGATACCGAAATTACGGTTCATTCCCTCCTTGCAACTAAACAAGGGGAACAAGAAACGGTAAAAAACTTCATAGAAAGGTTCCGGGAGAAGTCCGTGCATTGCAAACACGGAATGGTCCAGGAAACTCTAGTCGAGACATGTCGACATAATTTTAAAACTAACGTGCTCCTAAAAATGGGGGCCATAGAATCTAAGACATGGAGGGATTTGCTCAAACAGGGAGAGCAAGCCGAAGATTTGATTCGTCGAGTTGAAGAGTCTCGTAGATCAAGAAGTACCGGAAGTAATAGGCCATACACCCAAAATAATAATAATAAGAATAAAGGGAAAGCGGTGATGGCATCAGAAGCTGCTCCGCAGAAGACAAATCCTCCACCAAACTCGAAGCCCCAAAATCAGAAGGGCACGAGACAAGATAGGCCTAAAAAAGAGAGGACCTACACTTTCAAGGCGGAACAGACGCCTACACTCTTCCACCTCCTCCTGAGGAAGGGAATGTTGAAACTTCCGGAGAATAGGAAGTCAGAGGACGCTGGTAAGACCAACGACCCCAATTATTGCCTCTACTACCGGAATGTTGGACACCCTACTAGGGATTGTTACCCTCTAAAGAACAGAATCTAGGCACTAATAGAAGCTGGAGTTCTGACGCTTAAAGAGGAGCAAAAGAAGGTCACTGCCAACATGACAACTATAGTGGTTGGAACCCATGAGTTCCCCGCAGGGGTGACCCCAATACCAAAGGGTAAGTTGGTTACGAAGAACTTTGACCCTCATAAGAAGGCTCAAGAAGGACTTGTCCCCATAACCACTCAGAAGGGGGAAGTCATGTGGGTCCACCCTGATTTGCTACAGGACGAGCAGTGGACAACCACAGGGGGTCGAAAGAAAAAGCGGACTAGTAATGCTATCTCCGCGGAAATAAAAGATGAATACATTGCAGGGGCATTTACAGACTCTGAAGAGGAGCCCGAAGCCATGGCCACTCATCAAGATGGGGCGGGCCCTTCCGGCACTCGGTCTGGAAAAACATATCTCAAGGACTACACCAGAGTAGACCCAAAAGATATATATACGGAACTCGCCAAGCCTGCAAAGCAGAAAGGTCTTCGCTTCCAGAAAAACCCTGGAAAAGATGGAGTCAAAGATACTACCTTCAAGTTTGATATAATAGCTCAGCTGGCAAATATTCCAGCTCGAGTCACACTATATGAGTTGCTACGATTATCAAAGTCAACTCGTGAGGCGTTGAGAGAGGCCTTGGAAGACTCTGAGTCATTCTTAGCTCAGATCGTCGAGCCGGCCAATGAGGAACAGGACTCTTGCCCTAGCTGTCATCAAGTAAGAAGGTAGGTCTCACAAATTACCTTCTTTCCGGAGGATATGCAGGTAAAGAATATAAAGCATAATAGGCCTTTATATTTCACCGGATACGTCGGATCCACCAAGGTGGAACGCATTCAAATCGATTCGGGGTCTGCACTAAGCGTTATTCCCATAAGGCTAATACAACTATTGGGAATATCTCCTCATCGTTTGACGCCTACAAACACCACTATCTACGAGTTCAATGCTAACAACAGTTGTCCTCTCGGCAAAATCCGACTGCGGTGCCAAATTGGAGACTTGAGGATGGAGGTCACGTGCTACGTTATTGATGCAGATACCTCCTACAATATTTTACTGGGACGGCCTTGGATCCACGCTTACATGATAGTCCCGTCGACTCTCCACAAATGCATGAAATATTGCGATGAAAAAGGAGAAGTCCGGACGCTAGTTGCAGATAAGCAACCATTTAAAGGGCTAGAAAATTACTTCACATATGCTTTACTCTACAAGCCGACCTACGAAATCTCCAATGACGATCTTAGTAAGCCTCAAAAGCCTGACGAAAGCGGCAACGAGGCGGATACTGAGTACGAGCTTCCTGAAGAAGACGATGGGGGTGATTATGAAATCAACTCTCACTTAGATTTTAGTATGAGTCTTGATAATAATGTAGCTGATGTAATAGAGAGTGAATGGGTTATTAATGAAAACATAAAGTTAGTCTACGAGCATGCTGTAACTACTGAGTCTGAACCCTCTTGTACTTCCACCGAAGTGGATGGCCTGTCCGAACTTGAAATTCTGGCGGCATACCATTTGGCCCTCAGGTCATTCCTCCTCTCTCAATCAAAAATAACCAAGGGACAAGGTCACTTCTTCGAAGTGCCTCCTCGACAGGGGTCCCAAAAGCCGATCATGTTCGGCAGGGTAATTACATCACCTCGACAAAGACAAAGCAGTGAAAGTGATGAACAAACATCATCTCAATTTCACTTATATGAACATAAATTCCGGCAAATGATGAAGAGGATGGGTTATAATTTTACCCAGAAACTGGAATTAAACTTTGAAAAAGGGCGACGAAATCTTATACCCTCGTTTAGACCGAGAGGAAAAAGCCCATATTATTATCAAAAGACTCGTAGGGGGTTGGGCTATGTATCTACTCCTCCCTCATCACCATCCAGACAAGAGGAAAGTTCTTCGGCCAATGATGAATCACCTCATCTTGATCATAACTTAGATCAAAGTACTGACGCTTGGTTTCAATCCTTGACAGCCAATATGGTTTCAGCCGCATCAGAAAGCGACGAGGAACCAATTGATGTTCAAGACGATTCCTGGGTTAAGTATATGGATACTCTCTGGGATGTCCGCTTTGAACAGCATGACCCGCCCACAGAAGACAAATTGGTACAAGTTAATATGGGAACAGACGAAAATCCGAAGCCCATTTTCATAAGCGACACGCTAACTCCCTTTCCTACTTATATTTCTTATCAAAGAGTATATAGACGTGTTCGCATGAAGTTATGAAGATATGTCCGGGCTTGACCCTCAAATTGCCATGCACTGGTTAAATATTAAAAAAGACGCCAAACCAGTTAAACAACAGCAAAGGCGTTTTCGACCGGAATTGATGGAGGCAATAGTTGCTGAGGTCAACAAGCTTATAAATTCCGGATTCATCCGTGAAGAGCAACATCCTGATTGGGTAGCTAACATAGTGCCGGATCGAAAAAAGAATAGCAAAATCCGGATATGCATTGATTTTCGAGATCTAAACGCTGCATGTCTTAAGGATGAATTTCCACTCTCCATCATCGATGTGATGATTGATAATACTTGCGGTTTAGAAACTACATGTTCGAAAAATGAATGCAATAAAAATGAGAATGTTAAGATGGATGAGTAAAAATACACTAAGATATAAAACAAATTATTGTATTCTTAAGCAATTAGAGATTGTTCCTATTGAGGATAATTGAATTGAGATGGTTTGGTTATGAACAGTAAAGCCAGTAGCATGCCAGTTAAGAGATGTGATAGGATTATAGTTGATGAAATGGTAAGGACTACAGGTAGGCTTAAGAGAACTTGGGTGGGGAGCAAATAAAAAAGATTTTGAAAGCTTAACATCATAGATCCCTCAGTAGAACTGAATGGAATAAAAAGATTCATGTAGCCCGACCCTGTAATTTTTGGATAAAGGCTTTGTTGTTGATGTTGTTGTTGTACCATTTAATTAGTTAAAACCTTGATAGTTCTTTAAAGATCTCTCTACATTAATATATATATATATAAAAGCTAATGTAATGTATATTCTTGGAGATCAACATCCAGACAGCATATCAAAATTCAACGGTTTCAACCTACATTGAGAAACTGAGGTTGGGTTGTTTAAATTTTTTTTTCCTGGCAACTAATCACAAATAGCAATTCTGAAGCGATTAAATGTATGTTGCACTCTAGAACTTACCATCTCTACTTGACCTGATGGATATCTAATTGACCTGATGGATATCAGATTTAATTTGAGAATAGATTTGATTAGATTTGGATCTTGTTAGGATTTTGGAATATTTGATTGGATTCTGATTTTATTAGGATTATGATTTTATTAGGATTTTGGATTCTATTAGCATTTTGTTTGTTAGGGTTTTCCTATATATATGGACTTTGTATGAAGTATTGGGATTGATGAATAATATTAGAAAATTTCTCAAAATTTCTGGCGTGGATTTCGCTGAGTAAAATCTTTCCTCGTGGATTTGTGGAGAGTGGGCGTGGATTTGCCTGGATGGATTCCCAAACTCACTGTAAGTCCTTCCATGTTCTTTCCCAATTTCTCCAAAAACCCTAATTCTCAAATTCTAACTCTAATTTAGCTTCCGTCCTGAGTCAAACTTGGTATCAGACCCTAGATTTTCATCTCCATCTTCTTCATCTCTATCTCTATCCTCTTTTTATTTTATTTCAGTTTTTATTTTTATTTTTTTAAAAAAAGAGAAAAAACTGATCCGAAAAAAAAAAGAAAAGAAGAATGAGAAGAAGAAGAAGAAATGCATTCAGTTCAGATCTCAGAGAGAGAAAAAAAAAGAATCTACTTTCTTTTCCTTCTTCCTTTCTTCTCTCCCCTTCTCCTCTTTCTTCTTCAACCTGAACAACCAAACACAACAAAATCCCGACTCGATCACCTTCACATCATCTCCTTCTTTCTCCTCCAACCTAGGCTCTCCATTGCCCTCTCCGCTTCAACCATGCCGCCCACCGGATCTCCACCGCCGACCGAAAACCTCCTCCGCCGTCTCTCTGGTCAACCTCGCCGCCTCTACTAGGATCTGTGATCACCGCCATCTCCCTCGACACCAGTTAGCGATGCTGCCGTCTTCTTCAACAACAAGCAGCAAGCAGCAGCAGTAGCAACAACCAGTGGCAGCAGCAACAACTGCAGCAGCAATAAGCAACAATAGCCACACCCGCAATTTCAGATCCAACCAGTTTCAAATTGGGTTCAGTGCAGCAGTGCAGAACCGTTAAAGGAAAAAAGTGGTGATTCGAAACCGTTTGGAGTCCAATTCGAGCCAGGTTCGAAGCGTTGTATTTTTGGATTTGTTTCCAACAATTGTGGCTGGATTATAGAGCTCTTAAGCAGGCAAACCAACTTCGGGAAGCTCTAAAGGCCCACTACAAGTGCACGAACTTTTTCGGTTTTTGGATAATATCTAAACTAACCCTATTTTTTCAGCAAAATTTTGCAATTCTTTTTGTGAAATTCTGCATAAGATTATTAGTTAGAATTACTAATAATTATTTGCTAATTCATTGATTGTGTGCATACACATATTTTATGGCCCATTTCCTTGCATTTTAGAGATTAAACCTTTAGAAAAATTTTATTTGATCATATAGTGCACGCATATAGAATTAACTGAGTCTAGAAAATTGCATTGCATATGCTTGTTTGATTGTATGCTTCTTCGCAACGGTAAAATGACCATCCCAAGTTCAAGTATTTTGGAGGACAAGATAGAAATCATGATAAAATAATTAAAAACTGTCACCGAACAAATAGAAAAATTTAAAATTGTTAATAAATGATTGGGTGCACTAGAACAACAAATGAGCAACCTAGAAGAACAAAATAATCGAATTTATAGGAATGAATATAACGAAAGAAATCACGATCAGTATGGAGGACCAAGAGATCGAAATGAAAGGTATAGAGATGAGAGTGTCCCTAGGTCCAGGCGCATTGAGGATGACATCACACGTAAGATAAAAATAGAAACTCCTACATTCAACGACACCCACGATCCTAAAGTCTTTAGTGATTGGCTTGCGGATATGGATTACTATTTTGATTGGTATGACATGCCTGAAGAGCGTAAAATACGATTTGCTCGGATGAGACTTACATGGCCCGCTAGGATATATTGGACTTCGGTAGAAAGAGAGTGTGACAGATATCTAGATGCGATAGAGATTTGGAATGACATGAAAGCTAGATTTAAAGAGAAGTATCTTCCGGACATATTTAGAAGTTGCCTTTTGGATAGGTTGCATAGTTTTCGACAAGGGAGCATGTCGGTCCAAGAGTACATGACTCAATTTGATGAGTTTGACAGTTCGCTGTGATTTACGAGAGGACCGATACCGGGCGATACCTAGATTTCATTCTGGACTGCATGCTGACATACAATGAGCCATGCATATGCATTCCGGGGATATAAAGTCTCTTGCACAAGCTTGTCAGTTAGAAGAACATATAGAACGCTCTCTCAAATTGTCTATTGACCGGCGGCTTACTCCTAGAGCCGGAGAGCAGTCCACACGGGTCTGATGACAGCATGAAACCTAACACCTAAACCAACAAAAATGTTAGAGAAAAACCATAATGGGTGAGTCTTCTAAACAGGGCATAAAAGGTGTAAAGTGTTTTAGGTGCCACGAGTATGGTCATATAGCTTCACAGTGTCCTACAAGAGCTTTACTCGTGGAAAGAGAACATAATGATGATGATTTTGAGGAAGAAGTATATGAACCGGTAGGAAACGCTAGTGAGTCAGATGAGGAAATAATCATTTCAAATCTGCGCCTAAGCGTCGTTAGGTGTCTTTACACTAAAATGAAATATGAAGATTGACATACATCTAGCGATTTCACTACGTACATCACACATGGAGGGAAGAGTTATCGAGTGATGATTGACGGGGGTAATTGTGTGAATATTATCTCAAAAATAGCTGTTGAGAAAATGGGCCTCAAAACTGAATCCCATCCACAACCATACAATGTAATATGGGTAAATAAAACTGATCAATTTATTATCCAACATTGTTTAGTGCTTATCCAAATGTCCAGCTATGAGGACCAGTTTTGGTGCGATGTGTTAGATATGACCGCTGCACATATGTTGTTTGGTAGGACTTGGTTGTATGATTTAGATGTGATGAGTTTCGGCAAGTCAAACACATATACATTCAAATTTAATGGAAAGAAAATTGTGTTGAAACCTGCACCACCTACGTCTAGTGATGAGAGTCCAAAGAGCAAAAAAGTCACAGGCCAGGTGCATAAAAAGTCTCTTCACCTGGTAAGCCGATTTCAGTTCCTTAAGTAGAGTTTAGAGGAAATACTAGTGTATGCGATAATTGCTCTTGGAGAGTCTTCTAGTCCACATGTCGCTTACCTTCCTGAGATTCATCAGATTCTCACTGATTTTCAGGATATCATGTCCGATAAGTTACCTGATGAACATCCCCTCTTAGGGACATCCAGTATGCTATTGATTTCATGCCAGGGTCCAGTTTGCCCAGTTTAGCTCATTATAGGATGAATCCTATTGAGCACGCTGAGTTAAGGAGACAGGTCGATGAGTTATTGCGGAAAGACTTTACTAGAGAGAGTTTGAGTTCTTATACCGTTCTCGCTCTACTCATACCTAAGAAGAATGGTAGCTGGAGGATATGCGTTGACAGTCGCGCCATCAACAGAATCACCGTCAAGTATAGGTTTTCCATTCCTAAACTTGATGACTTATTAGATATGATGGCTGGCTCTCAAATCTTTCCGAAAATAGATCTTCGAAGCGGATATCATCAGATTCGTATCTGCGAGGGTGATGAATATAAATCTGTCTTTAAAATTAAGAATGGATTGTATGAATGGTTAGTTATACTTTTTGGTTTATCTAACGCACCCAGCACATTTATGAGAGTTATGACCTAGATATTCCGTCATTTTTTAGGCAAGTTCATTGTTGTTTATTTTGACGACATTCTCGTTTTTAGTCAAACCCAAGAAGAGTCTTTCTCATTTGACCCAGATTTTAGAACCTCTCCGTAAGGAGAAACTATTTATCAATTTGAAGAAATGTGCATTCTTAGTTTCCTCTGTTCACTTGCTTGAGTTCATCGTCTCTAAAGACGGAGTAGCAGCAGACCCCGACAAAATTAAGGCCATAAGAGAATGGCCTACTTGTACGATCTATGAGGCCAGGAGTTTTCATGGTCTGGCCACATTTTATAAGAGCTTTGTTAGGGGATTTAGTATCATTATGGTTCCGATCACTGATTGTCTTAAGAAAGGGGAGTTTCAGTAGACTAAACTGCTACTCATGCTTTCGAGAAGATTAAAGAGAAGTTGACTACTGTTCCGATCCTTCACCTTCCATTTCTCGAAGGTTTTTGAGGTAGCATATGCCGTAACAGGCATAGGTATAGGTGGTGTTTTGAGTCAAGAAAATCATCATATCACTTTCTTTAGTGAAAAGTTGAATGAGACAAAACAGCGCTGCGATGTTTATGATCGAGAGTTTTATGCAGTAGTGCAATGTTTACGTCATAGGTGTCACTATTTGCTACCAAAAGATTTCATTCTATATTCAGACCATAAATTTCTATGTTATATCAACTCTCAAAAGAGAATAGGGCACCGACACATGAAGTGGTTTGAGTTTATTCAGGAATATAATTTTGTGCTCAAACACTATGCTGGAACTGAAAATAAAGCCACTGATGCATTAAGTAGGAAATTTTGCATTTTACAGACAATGAGTGCAAAGGTTATCAGCTTTGGGCAAATCATCCAAGACTATCCTACTTGTTGGGACTTTGGTGACATCTATGCATTTTTGACTCAGGATCCTCCTACTATAGTAAATGGTTTCACCATTATTGATAGTTTTTTGTTTCGGGATACTCATCTATGTATTCCGAACACGTCTTTGCGTGATCATCTGATTTGGGAGATGCATGCAAGAGGGATCGCTGGTCATTTCGGTCGAGATAAAACTATCATCCTTATAGAGAACCGATTTTATTGGGCAAGCGTTAAACGTGTATTGCGCGAGTTGTTTCGCATTGTCGGATTTGTCAAATGGCTAAGAATAGAAAGCAGAATACAGAATCTGCACACCATTACCTATACCCTTTGCATTTTGGGAGCATCTTAGCATGGATTTTATTTTAGGACTCCCTCGTATACTTAGGAAACATGACACTATATTAGTTATGGTGGATAGATTTTCCAAGATAGCACATTTTATTCCTTGTTACAAGATCTCGGATGCTTCGCATGTTGCACACTTGTTCTGTAAAGGAGTAGTCCGTTTATATGGCCTTCCTAAGTCGATTGTTTCTGACAGAGATATTCGGTTCACGAGTCATTTTTGGCGAATTCTCTGGAAGAAAATAGATACCACACTTAAATTCTCTACTGCTTATCATCCATATACAGATGGTCAGACAGAAGTTGTCAATCGTAGTTAGGAGACTTACTTCGATATTTAGTGGGTGATCATTTAACCACGTGGGATCTTGTTTTGCCTATAACAGAGTTTGGATATAATAGTTCAGTCAATAGGTCTACTGGAATGAGTCCATTTGAGATAACTACAGATTATAAACCTAGAAAATCTATAGAACTTCTTCCCATCCCCATAGGTGATAAGCCTAGTGTCTCAGCCGAGTCTTTTGCACAACATTTGCATGATTTACAGGATCATATTCATCGGCAAATAGCAATTAGTAATAATAACTACAAGTCTGCAGCAGATTCACACAAAAAATTGCAGGAATTTGCAGTTGATGATGAAGTGATAGTTAGAGTGCGTTCGGAGAGGTTCCCTCTAGGAATCTTGTGGAAGCTTCATGCTCGACGTATGGGTCTCTACCGAGTTTTAAAGAGGATTGGTTATAATGCTTATGAGCTTGCGATTCTCTACAATTTCAGGATCAATCCAGTTTTCAACGTCGAGGAGCTGACTCCATACCGTGCTCCATTTGATTATCTAGCAGTTATTTCAGATCTACCATCATCAGCTTTGCCAAGACGTCGGCATTTTTCCATCCGTACACCGCCTCCTCTTGCTCCACAGAAGTGTCATCTAGATCAGATTGAAGACATTCTGGATAATGAGATTGTTTCGACTGCTGATGGTGGATATCAGCGTTATTTGGTGCGCTGGCGTAAACGTCCAGACTCAGATTGCACTTGATTGCGCACTGAAGAAGTCCAACAGCTCGACACGGATTTGCTTGATGATCATCATCTTCGTCATTCACCAGAGGTTCATGTTTCCAAGCTGTGGAGAATTGATGAAGATCAAATTTGATTTGAGAGTAGATTTGATTATATTTGGATCTTGTTAGGATTTTGGAATATTTGATTCGATTCTAATTTTATTAGGATTATGATTTTATTAGAATTTTGGATTTTATTAGGATTTTGTTTGTATATATGGGTTTTGTATGAAGTATTGGGATTGATGAATAATATTGGAAAATTTCTTAAAATTTCTGGCATGGATTTCGCTGAGTAAAATCTTTTCTCATGGATTCGTGAAGAGTGGGTGTGAATTCGCCTGGGTGGCTTCCCAAACCCACTATAAGTACTTCCCTGCTCTTCTCCAATTTCTCTAAAAATCCTAATTCTCAAACCCTAACTCTAATTTCGCTTTCATCCTGCGTCATGACCCTGAATGAAGTTAGTTTGAACAAGTATAAATTATAATAGATGGTATATCTGGTTCTTCTGAGCGGCTTGAAGTTTCAAACCTAACAGTAACTTCTTTTTAGAAGACACCTAATAATTGAGATAAACTGATAATTCTAGTCCTCCCACATGTTGAATGATCTGCTCTTTACCAAAATATTTGTCTCCCTTACCAAGGTTTACGTACTGGCTTGTGGGTGCCCTGTGCAAACAGTCTTGATATTTAAAAACCTTGAATGCCATATGCATTTTACAACAATTACTTTGGGTGTGATGATGTCAATGATCTGAATTCTACCAAGGAACTACTGGAGGCTGTATAATTCATTCTTAAACACAGCCATAGAATGATCATATGAAAAATATGCCAGTACCAAGGATACTACTTTTTATCTACATTTGTTGGCTACTAGACTTGAATAGCACATGCAAATAGCTACGTCCAGACATATTTCTCCTATATGTGTAACTTCATTTTAGCAAAATTCAAATAATTTTCTTTTTGGTCTTATTGCCATTTCTGGCATTAAGAATTTTACCACTCTGGATCTGTAATATACCGCTAGTATTTTCACACACACACACACACAGATATATTGCCTCTGTATAGTTTATGAATTATAACATGGCAGTTTTATTAATCAACAGGTTTGTGCTGGCCTTTCGTCTCGTCTTCAAGAGTACAAGTCAGAAAATGCGCAGCTGGAGGAACTTCTTGTTGCAGAAGTGAGCTACCGTAAATAACCTGACAACTAGTGCTTTCATTGTGTGCAAACACACACACACACACAGTGTGGATGTTTGTGTTCTGTTGAATGTTGTTTTTTTTTTGGGTAAAATGTTGTAACAATTCCTTGAAACCTTCAATTCAAGCAGAGAGAGCTTAGCACTTCATATGAAGCTCACATAAAAAAGCTGCAGCAAGATCTATCTGCATCAGAGCTGGAAGTGGCAAGGGTCGAATCAAATATGAGTGCTGCTCTGGCTGCAAAAAATGCTGAAATTGAGTCTCTTCTTGGTTCGGTGGATGCGTTAAAGAAACAAGCTTCTGAATCAGAAGGAAAGCTTGCATCATTACAGGTGTAATTTCTTGCACACGACTCTCTTATTTTCCATGCACATTGGGAGCTTCAATAACTGGTTGATTGTTTGGCCTTCTTCTGTTGGTCCAAGTTGCAAGCCTTATTTGATCATTTATCTTTTTGGTGAAGATGACATAGCCTAGCTAGGCTTTATTGGAACTAGAATAAATGCAACTATAAGAAAATCTTTTCGCTTTGAATTCGTAAAATTTGTGACATTGAATATGTGTTTAGCCTGAAAGAGGATCTTCTCATATAAATGCAGCTTTGCATATGAGAACCGCCTTTAACCTTATGTAATTCCAAGTTTAGTTGACCAGAGAGACCTTATTTTTTGCATATGGATATATTTTTAACAAGACTGTTTCCTTGGTGTGTGCTATTTGTTTATGATATTGTTTTAATTAATGAGACAAGAGCAAGGGATAAATGCCAAGTTGGAGCTATGAAGGCCAACATTAGTATCTTGAGGTTTTAAATTGAGTAGATCCAAAACAGGGTATATATAGTGCAAATTAAGTAAACAAGGACCCGGAATTATAGTGCTGTGACACTGGACGAGTACGAGATGCAAATGAGCAATCAGTTTAGGTATTTAGATTCTACTATTCAAAATGATGGAGAGATTAATAGATCCAAACTAGCTGGTTGAAATGGAGGAGCGCAATAGGAGCGTGACTGTAACATTCTATTAACGTTGGAAGGAAAATTTATAGGACTGTTGTTATGCCAGCTTTGTTATATGGCACAGAATGCTAGGCTATAAAAAACGTCACTCGCAGAAGATAATTGTAGCAGAGATTTGCATGTTTCGTTTGATGTGAAGTGATACTAAGAGAGATAAAGTGAGAATTGAGTATACTCTTGCTAAGGCAGGCATAACCTCTATAGAAGAAAATATGCGAGAAAATCGCCTACAATGGTTTGATCATGTGCAACATAGATCTATAGGTATATCAATTCGCGAGTGGTTTTTATCAACATAGGACAAGTTAAAAGAGCAAACAGACAACTAGAAAAAACATGAATGGAGGTGATGCGAAAAGATATGAATGCTATTGGCCTAAATTAAGTTTAAATTAAGACATATTGTTCAATAGGAATGAGTGGAGAAGGATCATCCATGTGATTGATCTAACGTGATATTCTTTTGGTTCATGTAGCCTACCCCAAAAATTTGGGATAAAGGCTTAGTTGTTGTTGTTAATATTTCCTTGAGATGGAAATCGAAATGCTCTAGTTAATTCTAATTAGCTTCTCTATGATACGAAGACTACTACAACAATAACAACGACAACAACAAAGCTATGAGAGTGGGTTCTCCCTTTCGTAACACCCCTTTCACTTAAGAAGAAGGTCACAGATACTATTCCCGCATATATCAATCAAGGAATTTAACTTGGATAATTAAAGTAGGTTACAACCTAGTTCTCCACTGGACAGATCTTATTTAATATTAACAACCATTGTGTCCTTGTTGATCCATTAAATATGATTTCATCAATTCTCCAAATGGATGCTCTTAGTGGCCACCACTGCAAATGCCCAAACCATATCAAATGATTCTGCTACATTTTATCCTCAAGTGAGAAACTTTTAACTGCTAATGGATACATTATAGAAGAAGAAACTTATTCACACCCCCCCCCCCCCCCCCCTTCTTTTTTTTCTTTTAATGAGAACTTCCATAAATTCATAATGGTGATAACTTGTCACTTAGTGACTGATCTTCTGTTTTCCCTAACTTATGTTTTGAACTGCACATGGGAAAGCATATTCTCCCATCATGTTGTTGCTAATGTTCTGGTTGTTATTTTGTGGTTAGAGGACAATTGACTCTTAGCTGTCGGAAAATATTTATGCAATTTATTATAGCTAATATTTATGGTTTCTCTTCTCTTATTTCCTTTACTTCTTTTGCCCTAATATTAACAATTGAGTTTTTTTACCATTAGGATATATTTATAGATAGACTTAAGCTCCTTCCAGTAGGATTTGGAGCCATATCTATCCGTACGAAATTCAATGATGGGGCTTCAACGATCTACTCTATTAAAGTTTATCTGCATAATTTAAAGTGGTTACAATTAAAAATCAGGCATTCTAATTTTTTTCCCCCTTTGCTTTGTGTAAAGCGCAAATTATGAGAGGCTTGATATCAGGTCAACATCCGGCCACAAAACTTTGTCAATCCCATTTTGATGGGAAAAATGGCTTAGATGACGAGGATTATGATGTGCACTGAGTAGGCACAAAATTTGACAACCTAGTAATTACTTTAATGGTTTGGAATAATTCGAAATAGTAAAAGTTGTGTGTAAGGTTTTTCAATCTTTTTAGATTGCAAAAAGTTTGGATCGATAATTTTCATGTTGTAAAGCATAAATCTAAGCTAAATATGATTCCCGACTCTCCATTTTTGTGGCTACTTGATAATCAGATTTCAGAATGATTTTCGGTTTATAGGCACCTCAAATATTGTAGCTCAAATGGAATGGGTCGTCAAGGTTGGTGACCCATTATTGAATTCTACAGGAGTGATTTGGCTCCTTCTTGAAGGAGCCAAATCAATATCAATTTATTTATGCAAACTCTCTATTCAACGAAATTATATAGATAGTTACTTCTTCTCCTTTTTCTATTTCTTCTTTTTGCTTATTCTTCCTTTGGTTTGCTTTATGCTGTGTTGTTTTCGGATCCCTAATTTCAACCAAACAAAAACTAACACATGCTCCTGACTCACAAAGACTACATCCATAGCTAGCTACCCACAATCATCCACCTAGCACCATGCACACGAGGCTTGCGTTATTCTCTATTTCTGTCATTTCAGAGGTCGTGTCATGAGGCTAGCCTAAGTCCATATTTCTGTCTTTTCAGAGATCATGGTTTCATTTACCTGATCTTGGTAGACACGATGAATTTATTTGGAAAGGGAACTCTATTAGCTAGTGTACATTCTTAATATCATATTTGCATAATTTGTTACATTCTTTATCGAATATGTCAAATTAAACTTATTTCATATCTATTTTGGATATCTATCTTTAAAGCTTTTAACTTGGTTTTTTGGAATCACATCAGTCTTTTGGGTATCTAATCAGGCAAACATGGAGGCAGTCATGAGGAACCGCGAACTGAGTGAGACTTGGATGATGCAGGTCAAATTCATGGTTTCTGAAAACATAACTTCGCTTTTGTAGTGTGGATCATTGTCAAGTAATCATAATTTTCCTACATTCATTTAATATTATTTTTCATATGTTTCTTTATAGGCTTTACGAGAAGAGCTTGCTTCTGCAGAGCGCAGGGCGGAAGGAGAACGTATTGCACATAATGCTACCAAGATGGTGGCTCTCAAAAACTACCTGGAACATTTTTGTTCTTCTTACATTGTTGATTTGCTCATGACTATCATTATTCAAATGTCCAGGCTGCCGTAGAAAGAGAAGTGGAGCTTGAGCACAGAGCTTTAGAGGCATCTAATGCACTTGCTAGGATCCAGGTAAAATTTTTAGAGTGCTAAGTCAATCCTTTATGTGTTAGTTGGCTTTTAAAAAAAAAAAAAAAAAATCTTACTTTCAATCCAGTTGTTGACATATTTCCAGAACAATTTATTGACAAATATGTCACTGTTGATACTGAAAAATGGCATGCATTCAGTGGACATTTGTTATAAATTGAAAAAGGATGTGATTACCATTATTATTTGGATGTTTATACTTTGCAATGAATATTTGAAAACAAAGAGATGCCTTGACACATTATATTAACAAAAAATGCCCATCACTGACAGACATATATGAGTGCATACATAGTTGTACATAAACAGAAAATGTCTCCATGACTGACAGACATATAGGAGTGCGTACACTATTGTATATTAACAGAAAATGTCTCCATGACTGACAAACATATATGAGCTCATGCATGGATGTTTTGATAATGCACAACATCACATGTTTGCACTGTTACCAGCAGTTAATATCAGCATTCTTAAACTTAGAAAACTTAGATGAGTACTCGTCCGAATACTAGGGATTGGAGTGAAAACGGGTACGAGTTGAAGAAATATCCCCAAAACTTGGACTAAACGAGTCGGTCGAGTATCGAGTACTCGTCGAATTAAAAAAATTGGATATCGGGTTAAAAAATGGGTATCGTTTGTTTTTGGGGTTTTTAACCTAAACCCAAACCCGACTTCCATCCCTTTATGAGATAGTCGGGTTAGGGTTTTATCACTCATTCAGCGCTAATCTTCGAACTCTTGTTGCTTCACCCTTATCTATGCTCAGCCTTAATCTCTGATTTTCCTCTATTGGCGAACCTTCTCCGTCGGTGGTGATTTTCTCTGGTGTTCTTTGGGTATCTCTCAGTTTCAGCGATGATCCAAATTAAGTTCTCTCTCACTCTCTTTTAGTTTCTCTAAGCTGTTAAGAGTTTGACCATTTAGGTCACGGTGCTCTACAAGTTGGAGTTGAAATTTTTATTCAATTTTACTTCAATTTTTGCCCTTATGTGTGTTCGATTTGCCTTTGGCTTTTGATGGTGGGTTTCGTTTCGGCTATAGCTTTTGGTTTGGGTCTCTTTGTGTGACTATTGGATCTATGGTTGCTAACTTTCTTCATTACTATGTTAGTATGCGACTGTGATGTCTATAATGGCTTTTGTACCTTCGGTTTGGTTTTGGCTTTCAGTTGTGGTTTTCGATTTGGTTATGGTTTTGGGTTGTGAGTTTCGCTGTGGCTTTGGCTTTGCAATACCTTTTCGTCGCTTCGATTATGGTTTTTGAATTGTCTTTGGCTCTCTGTGTGAGTGTATCCACTGTTTGGTTTTGGCTTCTTGACTTTCTGCTTAACTGTACAGTGTATGTGAACTCTATGCTTGACTCTGTGCACCGTGTCTAGTTTTCGGTTCTTGGCTTCTTGGTGCTTGTCTCTATGCTTGATTCTGAACTCTATGTGGCTGCCTAGTTTTTGCTTCGGGTTTTTGTGTGACGGTCTGGACGGTTAATGCAATATCTATGTGATATGATGAGAACAAATTGGCAAATGAATCAAATGATTTCCGATTGCACTCGGTTTGGCTTTGTGTCTCTCTGTGATTGTTTTAGTGTTGGTTGTCCTCTGTGTGATGTGATAGAGAAGAAATGGGGAGTTGGTTTGAGAAAATTGATCTTTGATCATAGTAACCCCCGGAAATTGAGGTCTCCGACCTCTACACAGGGGGCTTTGGCTTTGGCTTTGGCTTTGGCTTTCGGATATTGAGGTCTCTGACCTCGGGTTTTGGCTTCGAACTGGGCTTTGGATCTCTGTTATTGATTGGTCTCTGTGTGGTACCTTGATCTGATGATGAAGTTGGTTATGGCTTTCGTTTAGGTCTTGAGAAACTCGGTTTTGTGTTGAGAAACTCGGCCTTTGAAAAATAATCTCTGATCACATAGAAGCATCGAATAAGAAAAAATGAAAAATTGCTTTAGCTCTGATCATACAGAAGCATCAAATATGAAATTTTGGCTTTTAATGGCTTTTGTGCATAAGGAATTGGATTATGAGAATGTCCAATATGAGAACGATGATGAGTAGGTATGTAATGTATATTTATGATTCAAGAAACTTGCTTGAATATATTTTATGATGATTGATTTTGAGTTCTGAAATTACATATTTTCTTATTACATGTCTTCTGGATGAATAATTATTAAAATACTATTATTTTGAGTTCTAGATGAGTACTCACCGAGTTTAGTACTCATTACTCGCTCTCGGACCGAGCGATTATTGAAACTGAGTTTTAGTATATTGGTTAATATAGTTCCTGGCTGCTTGAATTTAGCTTTATGGATCATATTGCACCATGGCTATGCAAAACTATCTCCTGCCAATTGAATAGTTTGTTCATTTCTATTCAAAATTTTCCTAGTCTCTATTCATGTAAGCTGATGACATCCTGTGGACCTAATTGATTTCTGCTATGCTACTCTTTTGGTTTATGTCTGGAGCTTTGATGGAGATCAAGATTAGATTAGATTTGATTTGATTTGATTAGGATTGTATTAGATATTTGATTTGATTAGGAGTTTGGATTTTATTAGGATTCTGTTTGTTAGGGTTCCCCTATATATAGGGTTGTATGAAGTTTTGAAAAGATGAATAATAGTTTGAGAAATTTTCTTGAGAAATCTCTGGCGTGGAATTCGCTGAGTAAAAATCTTTCCTCGTGGATTCGTGGAGAGTGGGCGTGGGCCTGGGTGGATTCCCAAATCCCAAAAGTTTTTTCCAATTTATCATTTCTTCCCCAATTCCCCTAGAAAAACTCTAATTTTTAAAAACCCTAACCCTAATCCCGCTTCCGTCCTGCGTCAAATTGGTATCAGAGCATAAAATTATTTTTTCCTCCTCCACCTGATCCTCCTCCACCTGACCCAGCCACTCTCATCCTCACCCTCCATCAACCAGCAAGAGAGAGAGAGAAAAAAAAAAAAACTCTGACAGATCAAAAAAAAAAAAAAAATCACAGATCAGAAAGAGAAGGAAAAAAAAAAAAAAAAAAAAGACTCTCTTTCTCTCCACCCATACCCGACCCACTCTTTCTTCCTCCTCTTCCACCTGACCCCCAAAAAGGCCCCAAAACCCAAAACCAAAACCCCCCCTAAACCCTAGCCGCCCACTAGACCCCCCCCCCCCCGCAAACCCGTCGCCTCCACGCTCTCCGCCGCCCCCAGCAAACCCGCCGCCTACCCGCTACAGCCGCCCCGCCTGCCTCCGCCCTGTCCGCCGCCCGCCTCCGCCGCCTTCTTCAGCCAAAGCAGCAGCAGCAGCACCGCCCCTCTCCACCACTGTCCGCCCTCGTCGCCGCCCTTCGCCGCCCTCCACAGCAACCGCCGACTTCTTCCACCTCCGTCCGGCTCCGCCGCCTCCGCCTCGTGGTTCTCGTCCTCCGTCGGCCTCGTCGCCATCGCCAACCGACCCGCCGCCCGCCTTCACCTCCGCCAGCAACCCTTCTTCCCCCCCTCAATGGCAGCGAGAAAGGAAGAAGAACAGATCTATTGGGTTTTGGGTTCGTTTGTTATTGGGTTGGTTCTGATCCACTTATTCAGATTCACATCCACAAAAGAATTGAAGATTAGATTTATTTTGGGTCTGACCCGCAAGCTTCAGATCTGACCCGCAGATCCAGGTCCATTCCACTCTTGGTGCAGTTCAGTACAGCAGTGCAGACCCATTTACAGTGCAGACCCGCTAAGGAAAAATTGGTGATTCAAAATTTATTTGGACGTGAACTATTCATCTCTCCAGGTGATACTTAACTTGAACTGAATTTCAACTACTAAATTCTTTACAAATATTATTGGATTGCAATAATTTGTGACGGAATGGTTAATTGTTTCTCTCTAGTGATCTCATATTCATTTGCATTTGGCAATTAATTTATTGGGAGAAATTAATTTAATGCATGCATTTGGGTTGTCTGAGTCTTAGATTTTGCACTATCATCTGTATACTTGACTAATTTGCATTGCATGATCCATTCCTTATATTAAGCATATCTCATTTTACAACACGATCTAGTCGCCATTCGGAGTCAAATAGATCCCATTATATTTATGATCTACGTGCTGCTAGAGAAATAATAGATGAAAAATTCTGGTATAAAGATCCTGTATTTGATGGGTATTCCTCTACTCACGACTTTATTGATTGGTTAGTGAATATGGAATGTTATTTTGACTGTTATGAAATGTCTAGCAAACGTAAATTTCAATTTGCTAAGAGACGACTAGTGGGACAAGCCAAAAATTTTTGGATTTCAGTAGAGATAGATCGTGGGGAACGTTATAGAAATCCTATAAACTCGTGGAAAGAGATGAAAGATATTTTTATTGAGGAGTATCTTCCTACGTATTATATGACTCGTCTTTTAGATAAATTGGAAAATAGATTCACTCTAAAAGTTAGAACACAGTGTCCTAAGTGCGACAAATATGGACACTCTGCCTTTCAATGTACCATGACCAAGTGTTCTAAGTGTCGCATATCTTGGCATTACGATTATGAGTGTCCCCTCAAGAGTGTACCCATAGATATCATGCCCCCTAATCACGTTGACGATTCAGAAGTTATTGAGGTTCATGTTTCTAAGGAAAGTACTGTAGTTGAATCACAATTGGAATCGAACATGTCTATTCTTATTGCCGATACTCATATTCCTTTTATACTTAATGATGATATTATTAATGAGGCACAAGAGTCTAATATACAGATTCATGTTCCTATTGAAATCCATGCTACTGTAGAGAATACTACTGATACTACTGATGCTCAGAATGTTTTGGTAGAGTCTAGTACACCCCCACATGATACTGGATCTTCAATTTTGGAGTCAAATGTAGATGAAGAGACCGAGTATGAAATAGTTGACACTAATATTGCTACCGGTAAGTCTTTGAGCATCATTCCCATATTTTGGCAGATTAATCCTAATATATTATTTTCTAGAGATCGTTTGGAGTTTCCTTTCGAGATTCATCAAATTTCCACACAGTGTAGTGATGTTATATCATTTGCGGTGATTGATGTATGTCATTTTAGGGAACCAACATATCTGTTTTTTGGAGTTGTACCACTTGAGTCTGTTGCATTGCATTTGCCTGATATACATGTTATGCATGATGAGATCTCTAGACAGATAGCAATTTGCAATGATGAGTACAAATTTGTTGTATATCTACATAATATTTTGCAGGAATTTGTACTTGATAATGAAGTGAAAGTTTTGGTTCCTCCTGAGAGATGTGATGCACGAGCTATGGTTCCTCGACCACCACCATGGCCTAATTGGGATAATTCGTGGATGCCGATCAGTTCAACCCGGACGTATTTATCATTACTTATCTCCACATTCATCGGGGATGAATGCTTTGAAACCGGGGAGAATTGATGGAGATCAAGATTAGATTTGATTTGATTTGATTTGATTTGATTAGGATTGTATTAGATATTTGATTTGATTAGGAGTTTGGATTTTATTAGGATTCTGTTGTTAGGGTTCCCCTATATATAGGGTTGTATGAAGTTTTGAAAAGATGAATAATAGTTTGAGAAATTTTCTTGAGAAATCTCTGGCGTGGAATTCGCTGAGTAAAAATCTTTCCTCGTGGAGAGTGGGCATGGGCCTGGGTAGATTCCCAAATCCCAAAAGTTTTTCCAAATTTATCATTTCTTCCCCAATTCCCCTAGAAAAACCCTAATTTTTAAAAACCCTAACCCTAATCCCGCTTCCGTCCTGCGTCAAGCTTTATATTTGAGAATTTCTTTCTTATTCATTCCACATACTGTTAACTATCTATTGCTTTATCAAGTAATAAAACCAGAAGGGAACATTGTCAATAGGCTCTAGTACTTTGCTGTATAAACTCGCAGGTAGGACCTCATTTAGTTGTAAACCAGTGAAATATCTTTCCAAAGTTGGAAGCATTATAGCATTTCTTCAACATAAATCTTATAGGATATGGATGTGTGCCTTTAGGGATATTCCATCCTTCAACCTATTTAACTGTCTAAATCTAAACTCTTAAAATAATCCAAAATCTACCAATTTTCTTTTATACCAGGTTTCCTTTTTTTCCCCTTTCTTTTTGCATTTCTTCTGCTAGCTTACTACATGAACTCTAAGGAAATTCAGAAGTCAGCAGACAAGAGGCATCTGGTGAGTGTTGCACTTTCTACGAAAACTTAGCAGTGGAAGGTGATATAGGATAGGTTTCAGTTCTGGATTGGAGACTATGCCTATTGTTAACAGTCATTAAATTGAAAATGCACTAAAATTCTTGGCTGGATGTTAGGTCTTCTAAAAGTCAGAAGAATTATCAACCTTTTTTTTTTTTTTTTTTTTGAAGCAAAGGTCGTAACAATCCTTATCCCAGTCCCCACCTTAAAGGTAGCCTGATGCAAGCTCTTGCACACTTGCTAAGAGGCTCTACCATTACATTACAACGGTACTTGCTTACCAATCCATGTTTTGCATATCCAGACTACATGGCATTCTTCATTTCTAAATCTTGAAAGAAAACATATAATTTCTTCTCCTGATTGATATCTGCTCTATTTCTGAATTGCCTCAAGAGTTTTTTTTTTTTTTTTTAATGCTTTCTTTGGTTCTTGTACATCTTTCTCGTTATCAACTAATCCAGTGTATTTTTTAGCTTAGCAAGAACTAGTCGTGTTTGTATGCATACACTTTTTTGATCAATTTCGGTTGTTTGTGGTAGCATCTTATAACATGAAACAGTAAGCATGTTTGTCTGTTTGCACTCTTCCAACTTGTTTTCATCCTGGAGGTTATTTAGTTTGATGCTTGGGAAAGATCATGTTTGAGATCTCCTAAACAGGTTTTCTTCTGTTCTTCTGCATTTCATGAAATTTGCTTTATTCCTTCAGGCTCATATCTACTTGTTAGAAATACTCTGGGAGAAGCTATTCAAGTTATTTTTATTGGGTAAAACCTAAAAAGTGTAAACAAGTTTATACTTTTTAGGATGAACTTAGGGAGGATATTTGCATGCTTATATCTTTAAAACATAATGCAATTACGTGGAAGGTGAATTGAGATAATGAGATGATATTCTTCTAATTATGGTCCATGCAGTTAGGGTTCTAAATCCAAGGAACCCATTTCGTGAATGGCTTGAATCAGCTTTTTAACAGCTCATTCAAACTTGGTTCAACACTTCCAACTTTGAAAGTCAATCTAAAGCTTGATTGATAGAGAAGCTAGACTCAAGCTATCCCCATTGTGATTTGACTTGTTTAAGCTTGAGAAGCTAGATAAAGTCTGTGTATGTACTTAATGATTCATGTCTTAAGGGTGATACTACCACTTTCTGGCACTGTTACTTAATCAGGTGAGGTTGTTTTACCGGTGGGTAAGGTACAGGACAAGTGCTTCTGGCCTGTAAAAATTATATTACAGAAAAATTAACTTTCTTCTTTCAAAATTGGGAGTGCAGACTTAATCTGCTTTCTGGATGCTTTCTCCAGTCCAGATATATGCAGATTGTCTTGCATGAACAAGTTTGAACATGTCCAAGTCTAATGAGGGGGCTCAGGCCCAAATGAAACCCAAGTCGCTCCCAGAAGTAAAGGAACAATGTTCAAACAAGTCAAGAGTGGTCTGCTCTGATAGTCCAGACCCTATTCACAGAGCTGACTGTTGCTGGTCCTTATACCCTATAATCTTTTGCACTGTTATCTATATAACTCATATTCAACGAGAACTGCCTATCATAGTGTGCCTTTTTGGGAATTTTCCCACGTGCAGTTACTAGATTTAGTTCTACCTGTAAAATGAAAATTGTCTGGAAGTTTTCAAGTACTACAAAAGTTTGGTTGAGCTTTTCTTAGGTTATGAATCCTACGTCCCACTTCTGCTGGAAACTTCATCTACATTTATAAGGCAGATTTTATTTTCATATTTGTTGATTCACTTCAAATACTAACATGAAACCTATGTTATACTATTTATGATATCATTCATTCTTGTTGTACTGATGGTATAATATAGTATCAACTTTGGTTTAATCTTAGTATAATTCAATTAAGATCTGACAAGTTTTGTCACATTTAGAGAGCAGCAGAGGAGAGCACGGCAAGGGCTACTGAACTAGAGCACAAAGTTGCTTTGCTTGAGGTAATTCTCTTTTTGTCTCTTCATGTTGTCATGTATGAACCAAATTGCAAAAAGCCGAGCATGTTTCCAGATATCACTATTTCATTTCAGGTAGAATGTGCATCCCTTACCCAAGAACTGCAAGACATGGAAGCACATAACCGTCGTGCACAAAAAAAGCCTTCTGAAGAAGCTAGCCAAATCCTTCAGGTAAACAGCATAAGTCACTTTTTAAAAATCTGATTCGGTAAACATAAATTTTAATGGGAAAATTAAACTAGAGGAGCTGATTATATGACTTTTGATATGAAAAGGAAACAGGGAAGTTACGGGGCTTGAAATTCTCTGAGATGTATCAACTTTTTTTAAATCTTTTCTTAGTGTTTTATGTGGCAATGAAAAACTGTATTTACATTTACATGGTTTGAATTTTTACTATTGGTATTTATATAAAATGTATGTTGACGCTTTATTTTTGTTCACACTTATGAAATTAGTTCTCGTCTCTTCATTCATTCTGCCTTTCGCAAAGGAAAAAGATAACGACATTCTATTACGTGCTCATAAACAAACTTTCCTGGATATTTTCTTCCTCATAGTATCATCAGTCACACAAGAACATATGAGCAGAAGTTGTTTGGCAGCTGTACTACAGTGTATATGCAATCATGCTCTTACCAAATAGTTGTTGCTTATCTAAGGAAGCACTGACACTTCGAAATGAATTTTGTGTCAATTCCAGTGTTCTGGACTTGGAGACTCATGGCGCTTGCCTGATACGTATCAAAAATTAGAAACTACATGTCAAGGGCATGCCATCTCAAGAAAATGTGAGGATTAAGTGTTTGCTACACTGCAGCCATGTGTGACTTGAACAAATATATTTTCTACTCTCATTTTAGTAGAACACTTCATCATCACTAGGGGTTTTCATGTGTATCATATATACACACTAGCAGCCAAGCACACTTACTGCTTTATCATTATCTTGTCTCTATATCCATGCTCCTAGTCTATAATATTATTTGCTTGTCCTTTAACTATTTAAATACTGTCTTGGAAGTTCTTGTTAGTATTCATGCTTACTAGTGTTGTGTTAATGTTTTTTACTCTCTTATTTATCTGAACATTTAGATGCAGGCATGGAAAGAGGAAGTGGAGCGTGCACGTCAAGGTCAAAGAGATGCTGAGAACAAGCTTTGTTCTTTGGAGGTAGTTCTCCTAAAACTTTTTCCAAGACAAAACATAATATTATGAGAAGCCACCTCAAGTTACCTAAGTTAGCGGTAAAAAAATAGTGGTCCTATTATTTTTTTTCTTCAAAATGCTTTTCGAATTATGATCTCAATTTTCTAGGGTTTGCTCATACTCAATTTCTTGGGTTTTAGTTTTGATTTTGCCTTCTATCAAGTAGGATGCAAAATTAACTGAATACAACAAATTGTATGCACTTGATGGAAGGACAAATGAACTCTAAAATCCATAAAAGTTGATTCTCAAGAATCTAAGGAGGTGGGGACCATAACTCCGGAAATTTTTTTTAAAAAATAATGGGATCACTTTTTTTTCCCACTACCTAGTGGCTCAATTACAGTAATCCCTAATATTATCTATTCTCACAATATGCAATGGGATGGATGGTAGAGAGCTGCCTACATCCAAAAACAATGATTTACTTGCCCCCTTGTTTGTAGGGACCTCGTGCCATACAACCGCCACGATTCATGTGTTATAGCTGCCGCTTTCTCTCTTTTTTTTATTACCTCGCTTTTTTTTTGTTTTGTCTTGTTTTGTTTTGTTTTGTTTTTTGTTTTTTGTTTTTTTCTTTTTTTTTTTGAGAGAGAGAATTTCTTCTGGATCATTATTCTTGATAAGGGAGTTGAATTTTTACTATTCTGGGCTGCAGGTTGAGAAAAAAACCTGCTTGTTTATAATTTTATACTATTACTTTTATGTTTCTTACTTTCCAGAATTATTTTTAGCCTATCTGTGCCATGAGGAATGAAGGTTAAAACTCAGTTTGTTCATGTCTTCATGAAAACCTCTGACAGGCTGAGTTACGAAAAATGAGAGTGGAAATGGCAGGAATGAAGAGGGACGCTGAGCATTATTCACGGCAGGCAAGTTTGTCCGATTATATTATCTATCCTTACAGTGATTGATGAGTATCTCTAACCCAGTGTCTAAATACTAGTTTCCTGATCAAAAGTGTGATTTTGCATGAATTGAAGCCTAAACTAGTTTGCATTGGTGTACTATTAGCTCATCTGTATCCTTAAGAAAAGAACTCGACTAATCAATCTTGATAATGAGGTTAGTATACATAGAAGTCTAAACTAAAATAATATTTCGCTGGATAATCTTGCTGGATAAAATAATAAGCAAATAGATGTTGCAGATAATGACAAAAGGCTAGGATTGCACTCATCAACAATGATGGTGCAATTTGGGTATGCGGTCCTTTCATGTCTCTAAGCATGTGAGAGTTGCAATAGAGAAATGCTAGCAAGCTCACTTGTAGTAGTGCGGATGCACCATATTAGAGTGTGTAACAGATATGTACAAATTGCTTCTCAAAATTGTTCAATACTTCCATGGAGACTTGTGGTCACACTTTTTGATGAAAAAAAATATTTAAATGATAAGTCGCCTCTGAGAGCATCAGACTGCCACTCATAATCTTTGACTCTTCAGTTCTCCCATCTAACTTGGTAGCTATGAATCTTGTTACCTGCACAATTATATTATTAATAAGTGAAGCACTAAATACCATTTTTCGCTATGGTGGAGTGTTACTGGAGTAAAGAAGCAATGGAAAAGTATATTGTATTAATGGATCAAATATTTGTATATTATTTGTCTTGAAATCTATGACCCAGATCCATAGATCGTGACGAAGAGGTGTATGTCTGAAGGGGAAACCGATGGAGGTTTTGTGGTCAAAGCAGAGGACCAGGATGTATATGCATTAGGATTTAGGATTTTGTTATGTGAGATAAGTCAGTCACCTTTTGATGGAGGTTGGTGTGTTTTGGAGTTTTTAGAGATATTTTACATTGTATTCCTTACAATTCTGCTAGCGGATCTCTGCTTCTTCATCCATGGTCATAATAAAAGCCACACCGTGCAAACTAATTCATCCTCCTCGTCTCTGTGCTTTGTTCAGCTATAATTTTCTAGGCTTTTCTGTAAAATCCCAGTATAGTAAATGCATTTTATATCTACAGTAAATGTTAGCAGATAACATCTGCAAGCTCAGTAAGATGGGTGATTTATGAATGCATTACGACCAAACCACGAGTGTTTATATGTTAGACTGTTATACTGAATAAAAAAGGAAGAAACATAGGGATATAAACATCGATTAATAATAAACTTTAAATGCGAAGCGTGAAAGTTCCTCGTAAAAGACGAAAAATGACAAGGAAAGAAAACCAAAAGAGAAAATGGAAGAATGGGTAAAGGAGAGATGTGTTCCAAATTCAATGCAATTTAGTAGGCAAGACCACAAAATGAAGTTATATTAAAGGAAGAAGGGGCACTGAACATAATTCGCCACCTGGAAAAAGACGAAAATTTTGACTGGCTAGGGAATGCACTACTATATTAAAAGATGACATTAGTGGAGAGTTCTTAGTAGTTGACTAGTTTCTGCAATAAAAGACATGGTTAATCCAAGCATTTCTACATAGTACATGCATACGCAACACAGAGGAAACTATAGCAAGGAAAGGGAATGAGATTTACTTCAAAAGGTAGAAAAGGTTGACATAAAAGAAGCCATTATCGCATAAAGCTTGACCTTATCAGGGATTTAGCTTTATAAGAACTTGTTGCATAAGTAGATGAGATGATGTCTCTTCTTATTTTTCTTGTCCTGCTTGGTTTCGTCAATGTTAGAAATTGTGATGTTATGTGATTTGCAACAACATCACTGTAAAGATGAACTTGCATTCAGACATTAAGAATGAAATCATCTTGAAGGATTTAAAAATTGGAATTCCACATTAGAGATAGACTCAGATAAAAATTTCTCCAGTGATCACAAATCTTGGTTCTCCAATTACCTGCAATTGAACAATCTTTCTTTATTAGTGATTCTTCTAGATTGCTAGCACATGTCTGCTTGAGTTGTTATTTTTTCTAGTGGGCTGAGTAACAATTATACTCTTTAGTCTGCTAAGCTGTGCAACTGCCTCCCCATTATTATGTTTTTACTTTCATTAAATATTGTCCCTCCTAGGCCTTCTTCTCATAAGTGATATCAAACATACCAAAACTGGTTGGCAAGTTTGAATGAAGGAGCAATATGCACTGTAGTATTTTGTGTCCTTGTTTGATGTTTGTTGCTAAATTCTTACTTGTTTGGGTTATTTATTGTCAGGAACATCTGGAATTAGAGAAACGATACCGCGAGCTAACTGATTTGTTGGTGAGCTTCCAACTTTAAAATAATTTACATTTATCTTTTTATATGAGCATATTCTCTAGAGAATGGTAATTGATATTTTGCATTATTATTTTTGTACTTTATTTCAGTACCATAAGCAAACACAACTTGAAGCCATGACAAGTGAAAAGGCTGCAGCAGAGTTTCAGCTTGAGAAAGAAGCAACGCGACTGCAAGAAGCACAGGTTTTTCCACTACATTTCTTACTTTCTCTTGCCCGTCGAAACTCGCTGCAGTTATGTTTACTTGTATAAGCAATTTAATGTTTGCTGGGTAGGTAGAAGCAGAAAGAAATAGAGTTTCTCGGCGGTTTTCCACAGTATGGGAAGAAGATACTGATATAAAAGCACTTGAGTATGTTTACCTTCTTATTAGAAGTTTAATTTTCTCTCTTGTCTTATGCATCAAACTTAATATAACATTTTCTGGAATAGTTTTTCCCATCGTGCTTGTTAGTTCCAAGTATTCTGGTTGATTTACCTGATTTGACACTTTTTGTTGGCTGTTGGTAAAATTTTATTGTCTTTTTTCTTTTTTCCAAATTGTGTTTGGGATTATTTTCTCTTGTAAATCCCCACAGTATATGATGCCACTCTGTAGATAAACCTGACCACATTAAAAACACTGCACCTTTTTTGCTCATCCTATTTAATATTTTCTCCTGATCATCTTAGAATAGAAGGTTGAATTCTTTGGGGAAAAAAATTAATTAACAGCTGTGTTGCAGGCCTCTTCCCTTGCACCACCGCCATACGGCTGGCGCAAGCAAACAGGTACATGTTTCTCCATATCATCTTGTCTCCATCTTTTACATCTGTTTACTTTTTGTTAACTCATGAAATATGGGTTCTTGCAGTTGCAAAGAGCAGCAAAGCTTTTAGACTCGGGAGCTGTCAGGGCAACTAGGTTTCTGTGGCGTTATCCTATTGCCCGGATCCTTCTGCTCTTTTATCTGGTTAGGACTTTGGTTTATTTTCCACTTATTAAGTCTCAGGAATGTATATCCCAGAGTGTCAGCAAGGGCCTCTTAAGAAGTAATGAATTTCGTACCATATTTGCATAATAAATTTCATGGGTGAATTTGCAGGTATTTGTGCACTTCTTCTTGATGTATTTGTTGCACAGGCTTCAGGTATTTTATTTGCATGCCATTTATAGTCACTGACCAGCATTATACTATCGCCAAATAATAATTGTAGTAAATGTTGCGTGTATTTCGCAACTTTACCCCAATATTGAAAATAACCTGTTATATTGCTTTATTATACACAACTCCATCTAATAATCGACAATAACTCAACGTATCACAATGTTGCATTTTTATGTTATTTATTATTTTATATTATATTATGTTATGTTACATTATTTATTTTTATTTATATGAGTAATTTTTATATTGTTGTTGATTATTTGCTTAACTAGTTAGCTAGGGCTGAGCAAAATCCCCAAAAAACGAACTGATCGGTTCAGTTTCAGTTTGGTTTGGTTTGGTTTGAAAACCAAATTTCTTAACAATTTTAGGTTCAGATTTTGGTACCTGCTAGTCAAAACCGAAACCAACGAACAAACCGAAATATATGAATTTTTATTATTTCATATAGTTTGGCTTTTGAGATTGTAAACTTTTATTATTGTTAATTTTGGCCTAATAACTAACTGAAGTATATTTTTTAAAATATATATTTCTAGATTATATGGGCCAAGAATATTTATTTATTGAAAATTTCTTACTGTGGGTTTTGGGCCCAGAAAAAACAAAACCAACTGAAAACCGAACCAAAACCGAAATTTTGGTTCAGTCCGTTTTGAATTAACTTCTGTCATTCGGTTCAGTTTACTATATTCAGTGGGCTGATTTTTGACCAAAATCAGTTCGAGCTGACCAATTCTCATCCCTACTATTAGCTTATTGTTGTACTTTCTATTTTGCAATTGCTTGTTGTAATCTCTCTATGTTGTTGGAATTTCTTATTTATTGTTGATTCTATTGAATCTCGGATGAACTGAATGGAATAATTATAAATAAAATGAATTGAGCATTACAAAATAAAAATTAAAGTATTGGTGATGACGGATGACTGAAACAAATAAATAAATTTGAAATATTTCTTTCTTGTATGGTGATGACAGAAATTACTCTTGCAAACTCAATATAATTTATAAAGATAACTATGAAAATTGTTTTGAAAGTTGTTAGAAATCTAGAATAGCTTCTAGTGTTATAGAATATTTTTTATATTCTTTTTTGAGATTTCTTAATTTATTTTTTAATCTATAACAAATATTTATATAGTTTTATATTTTTTATTAAATAAATAGGAAATTGCGTAACCTACGTTTTACATTACGCTGTATGAAATCTAACCTAATGGAGACAAAACATTACGTTACTGTTATCACTGTTTTGGACCAATAAATTAAACATCACCAGCATACAAAAAGATTTGATATACATATATTTTGCAATTCTAGCCAAAATTTTTGTCCATTTTGATTCTCCTATTCTTGGGTAGAAATTTCCATGGTCATGAAAACAAGGTTCGCGATAAGTTTAATTATTAAGGGACAATTTTTTCGCCATGTTGGACCAATATATGTTCCCTCTGGTTCTGGAAACTCTGAATTAGGCTAGTTCTTGATGTAAGCAATTTGGGAGGAAAGCTGTTTTTGACACTGGCTTACACGGGTAGGGATACACAATTGCAGCTGCACTTGCATGCAGTCGTCCATGTACCATGTAATTCCCAAATGCCTGATAATCCTGCTGTATAACCTTTACCATCTGGTGGGATTTGACTGTAGGCATTTTCTTTTTTCAATTCTGGAGGGATTCAAATTTTATTTATTAGATACAGATGCAATCTTATAGCATTCTAGTATTTAAATTGAAGGCTTGAGGTGTTCCCGAAGTTGTCTAGTCAACCTTTACAAGCATATATGTATTTATATTTTTTTACTTTACCCTTAAACTCTTAAATGATTTTACACCTAGCGTGGTATTTACTGCACCTGAGGGTCTCTCTCCTTAACTTTATTCTTAACAGTTGTTTAAAACATCATTGAATTAATTTACATCTCTGTTGCCTCTTCTACACTAATTTACTGGGAGATCGTCTGATCTTCTCACAAATTGTTTTTCTATCATCCACAAGGGAAAAAGGAAAACATAATTTAAGAAGCATGTAACATTAAAAGAATGATTGGATCCAAGAACTTATATTCTTGGATGTAGCCAAAGCACATCCTAAGCTGGTGGGTTGTATAGTCCTGGATCATTTTCTGAACAACTGCTCCAGTTTACCGTCTTGCATCATTCTTCTGTTTGTAAAAAGGTTTCCTTCTATTTATTCGTCTATTACCATGATTGATGAGATTAAGAATGGATAATGTCTACACCAGAACCGTGGAGACCTCAAAATCTAGATGACTTAAAACTCATAGGAAAAAATTGAATATGTGAACATTATTTTAACAAAATTGTAAGAGAGTAGTATAGTTCAAGACATTAAATGCTTGGAAATACGTGAAAAAATGATCATCTTTTTACTGAGGACCAATCCTTTTATCAAGGTGGTGTAGTGTGAAGGATTTTGGTTTAGTGAATCAAAGAAAGGGAAGTTTTTCTATCCATGTACGACCATATTACCCGTATAGTTGGAAGGGAAATTCTTATGTGATAGCTACAAGAGCATTCGTGCTTTCTCAATGCTTAATAGATCACAATATTACACAATGAAGGAGAAAAGACATGTCAAAATTATGTCTAGCTGAAATGAGAAACAACATTTGCAACTATCAAAGAGATGAGAGGCAATATATAAAAGATGGTTAAGAAATGCGTGAAGGTTTACAGAACTACAGTAAACATATGGACAAGAAATGAAGGTTTATGAGTGCTGGTAACTTCAATTGAGGTAAGATAAGGGAGAGTTGTTTGAGATTGTTCAGAATCTTTGGACATTTGCAATGGCGAGAACAATAGGGTGTGCATCATTTTACGAGTACTAGAATTATAGTTGGAGCTGCTACCACTAGGATTGAACCAAAAAATGACATGGATTGCTGCAGCTAAGTGTGCGGAATTTTTTTATTTTTTTTATTTTTTATTTTTTACCAGAGTAGTCGGTGCATAACAGACTTAATGAACAGTATTCAAAATCTGATCCCAACTACTTGAGAAAGACAGCATTGCTTTTGAATAACTAAGATGGTTAATTTCTTCCACCCTCACCCTGGTAGGGGAGAAAAAGATGGTTATATAGTTTGGATGATCCTAGGAACTGGATTTCCAAAGAACTCTGCAGCTGAGCACTGTGCGTAATAATTATAAAACTGTATTAAATAAGTTTCTAATTGATAAGTTTAGCCATATTGCTTTAAAGTTATCATGTAAATGCAAGTATTATGTAGTTCATTAGGAGAGTGTACTTGATGGCTGATGATGTGCATGTACAGCTCTCCGGAAAAAACAGGAAGGGGACTGTGCAGTGTCATGCTTTTTCGAAGCCTCACCCATTCCTTTTCATTCTTGCTGCATCTTAAGGTCTTCCCATATTACTTCCCATAACCAATCGTCTCCCGTACGTGTTCTTGCCGTGAGAATTTGAGCTCTTTGTTCTACGTGCTGGATTTATTTTAGGTTCTGCTACATTAGAGGTTTTAGACTGTTGGAGGCAGTCTTTTCATGATATGAGAAACAAAAAAGAAAAAGGAAGAAGAGTTGATCCTCCGGATTGCTGCCATCTGTTTGATGTATTGTGAACTGGTCGCATTATATTTCTTCGTAAAATATTTGCTAGATGAAGACAATGAACTAGCCCCCTTAAGTTAGATGCGAGCTAAATTGCAGTGGTCCAATGTATGTGCATGCATGAATGTTTTCATTTGGTTTTACTTTGTTAGTTGTATTTTGTACTGGCTGTTAACAGAAATGGTACTTGTTTTTTTGCAAATACTTTCAGGAGCAAGCAGATGACTTTTCCTCAAGAGAAGTCGCTAAATCTATGGGTCTCGGCAATTCAAGTTTGCCGTAGTCCGGCCATTTTCTGTTCAGGAGTTGTCAGGCTATGATTCCGTCTCCCTCTCATATCAGGCTTCTCTATACAATTTTTTTTTTTTTCTTTTGTCAAATTTTCTTGTGTAAATGTCTTCATTTTTTGTCAAAAGCCTTTGTAGTCAATTCTTTTACATCTTACATGCATATGATCTCAAATGTATTGTAATAATATTAATAAATATTCCAAATATTTGTACCATCACCTGAAGCTAACACTGGGTATACCTATTCTCTTTGTCCCTTTACACTCTTTTAGATTATAAAGATTGAACATTGGGAGTTCGATGTGGCTCGCTCTGGTGGATTGACAAATTCGCTCTTGGAGATTTGGATCAACATGAAGCCTGAAGAGCAAAAAGACGGAAATAGTAAGACATATCCATATATTGTATATCAAAATTCTTTATAAATCCTAACAAAAAATAAATCCAATCGGAAAAAAAAAATCCTAAAAATTATATCAAAATGATTTTTTTTTTTTTTTCACTCTTTAACAAAATAATATAGGAAAACCTCAAAGTATTTAAGGTTATAAAGAATAGACTTCTAATAGATCATTAAATTTTGTATAGGATTAGTCAAAAAATGATTCAGGACGCGTCTATTATCATTCATAGTTGAAAGACAAATCACATAGCTAAATGCTTTATAAATTCATAGCTAAATGCTTTATAAATTAGGGGAGAAAGAAAAAAAAAAAAATTGGACATAACTAACGTTTCCAACTTAAAAAACCTATATATGTCTCCCTTGTTATTTCGTGTTTTGATCAATGTGTTAAAATTATGATTATAAATCCAAAGAAAGGGAAAAACAAGGGGAAAAAACAAGAAGGATCCAGCAATCTTTATCCAATATTCTCTCTTCCTAGTAAAATTAAGTTTTTAAACATTACTCTTGTATCTTCTCCTGTTCTGGTTTTTTGTATCAGCGTTCTTTTTTATGTTTTCTACTAAATATCACAACGGCTTAACTCTTGTAGGATCAATAATTTTCCACATTTTAACTCTCTTTCCTTTTAATAATGTATCTCTATCTAAAAAGTGAGAGTCTATTAATTTATATTATAAGTAGATATATAAAAGTAACGAAAGCCAACAAAAAGATTTTAGTTGGTCTACCATGAGGCAATTTTTAGGAAGTTAATTTCTGCATCAAGGCCACGGCAATTTATTTTTTATTTTTCTTAAATAAATTTTGCTTAAAGTGCAAGATAAAATGTCTGCATCGTTAATAACTAAGTATTCTAAATACACCACCAATTGGTGGGTGCATTTAGAATTTCTGGAACTAAAATAACTTGGATAAATATCCTATCTTTTGTCAATTACTTTACTACCCTTATTCCTAAACTTTCTACTCGTTCTCTCTCCCAAAATTCGATCTTGCACGAATTCCCAATTCTCCAAACCCTAATACCCAATTTTCCCGTCACTCCGTTCGAGTAGAGCTAGGGTTTCGCAGATCGGAAGCGGATTCGGGCGAATTGGGCATGAGATTGGATGGATGAAAGAGGATGCCGGTTCTGCGTAGCGGAGTGCGGAGGGGCAGGGCGAACCCGAATCAGAACCCGGTAGCAGCAGCGCAGCCGAGGAACCGGCGGGGGGCTGCGGCGAGGAACCGGAGGGGGGCGGCGGCGGCGGCGGCGGCGGCGGCGGCGGTTGCAGCGGCGGATGAGAATCCAGCTGTGAACGACGAGGAGTTGAACCCCAAGGCGGAGGACATCGCATTGTTGGAGGGAGGCGAGGAAAATAACGAGGAAGGGGTCGGCGAGAGGAGAATGGACGATTTCGATAGCGGGGGGAAGAGCGCCGATAAGGTCCCTGGGGCTGAGGATGAGAGCGCAGCTCCCTTGCCTGAAAAAGTTAGATTTTTTTACCTTTCTTGATGACGGGGAATTCCATTTTTTTTTTGTTGTTGTCATTTTGTTAATTCTTTTCACATGTTTTATTATTGATTTGATTTTATATTAATATTTGATAAATTAAAGAACTGACAGATTTTTAATTTTTTTTTCTTTAGGGCTACTACATTTTCGTTGCACTATTTTTAAGAAGATAATTGCCCCTCTTTTTAGAAGACAAATTTTCTTCTCTTTTGGTCTATTTCAAGTTTGAAATGGGATGCTTAGGATTTTTCCGTCATGTTACATTTACCAGGAGTATAATGTGATTTACATAACAAAATCAATGATTAATATTGCAGATTTTGATGGCTAATTTGAGAATTTTACTCGAGTGAGTTGTGTTCCCTGGTTTCTATTTGTTATTTTACTCTAAAATTTTCTTTTGAGAATATTTCTAACCGGTGTTAAAGGACAAGTATATTGCTTTTATTGCTTGAAGATCATTGTGGTCAGATTTGTTGTTTTATTTTGTTTCTTTGTTGTGACAGATTTAAGAATTACTTTAGGGCTGTTTCGGTTGCATGGTATATGAAGAAATGCCATTGCATTCTTTCATTCTCGCTGTGTCCAGATGGTGAAGGCCTTCAACTTAACTTTCAAAGGAAAGATCGTGATAGATATAATAGCTTCACCTATTTCTAGACTTGTTTCGCATTAAAATTTTGAGTAACTGATCATTGAGAGCAACTCTCTGAGTTTATTCTTTTTCAGTAGGTTGCCTTGCTATCAAGCGGAAAAAAGAAATTCGTGTTCCTTGCTGTCCTTGTAGTCTTTTTATAGGAGCCGTTAAAAAATTCTAGATAAGGGCTGGTATTCACCTCTCATACGTCCTAACTTCTGGCTCCTGATACTTAGTACTGCTAACCCAAATTTAATCAGAGGTAAGAAGCTCCATGCATGCTAAAAACAAATTTCTGAATGCCCTTAGGAAAGATTTTCCTCATGTTGCTTGACAATGCAGAACTACAGAAGCCTCTTGATGAGCACACATTTGGATTCACTTTTCTTGGTTTGAGGTGGCTTTCTAGTTTGAGTGCACAGAAAGCGTATAATCTTGTTGGAAGTCTAACTAGAAATGTAAAACCATCTTTTCTTTAGGTTACTATAGAGTAATCTAGACATTGACCATAGTCCAATACGATTATCATCTTGAGGAAGGCCAAAAGGAATTAAGAGTTTTCACAACTGATTGTCATCCAGAAAGTCAATTCTCTATGAATCTTGTCAAAATTCTGTCCTGTTTATACTTTTGCCCTTGTTTCCCTTCTTTTGATCCCTCCTTTTTGTGAACTGTAAGTATCATTGACAATTGAATGGAATTATGACCCCAATTAGTATACCGTTTATAAAGGAAGAGACGCATCGTTTAGACGTGACTATCAACTTGATGTAAGAACATTCCATGTGTTTTTGTTCAAATAGTTCATCATGATCTAATTTCACGGTAACTGTTAGGACAGTATCTAGGTATTTATTTCATCACAATAATCTCATATGATATGACTGTGTCCTCTGCTGTAGTGTTCTCATTTAGCATGACTCAGGATGAGTTCTTTTACAGGTCCAAATTGCAAATTCACCAGTATATAAGCTTGAAAGGAAACTTGGTAAAGGAGGATTTGGACAAGTCTATGTTGGTCGTCGTATTTCAGCTGCTAATGCAAATGATAGAATAGCTGGTTCAAGTGCTATAGAGGTGTGCTATTGGATTCCTCGCATTCCTTTATCAACTTCAACAGCCTGTTACCCTCTAAAAGAAAAATATTTCAGCAGCCAACTGTTGTCTATGTCGATCAATTTTCACATTTTTCATATCAGGTGGCATTAAAGTTTGAGCATAGAAGCAGCAAAGGTTGTAATTACGGACCACCTTATGAATGGCAAGTATACAAGTAAGTATTCTTATGCTTCTACTTACAAATTGCAGATGATCTTAAAATAGAACTTGTGTGGTCCTGACTTCAGTTTATGCAGTACTCTTGGTGGTATTCATGGGGTGCCTCGTGTCCATTACAAGGGGCGGCAAGGAGATTATTATGTCATGGTAATGGACAACATGGTTCCTTGTTATGGGTTTTTTTTTTTTTTTGTTTATGTTTATAGGCTGCTAATTGTGCCATTAATTGTATAGGTGATGGATATGCTGGGGCCCAGTTTGTGGGACGTCTGGAATAACAATTCTCATGCGTGAGTGTTTGAACTACGGGTGCAAAAGATTCAATTTTCTCTCTGTTTAAATTTGACATCTCATCTTTTCTGCTATGTGCAGAATGTCCGTTGAAATGGTTGCTTGTATTGCTATTGAAGCGATATCTATTCTAGAGAAGATGCATTCTAAAGGGTGAGCCTTCTCTTTATGCCATAGGATCTTGGTTTTTCTTTCAATTTTGTTTGCCATCCATTGTTTTCTACTTTTAAAATTAACTATAATTAATTGCCACTGGTTATGACAGATATGTGCATGGGGATGTAAAGCCTGAAAACTTTCTGCTTGGCCCTCCTGGAACTCCTGAAGAGAAAAAACTTTTTCTTGTTGATCTTGGATTAGGTATTTAACTGTCACCATCTCATTGTTTTCGAAGGTGCTGTGCATATTTCTAGGAACTTTTTCTCACCTAAGTAACTTATGTGAAATATCAGCTGCAAAATGGAATACTTCTACAGGTCAGCATGTTGAGTATGATCAACGACCAGATGTTTTCAGGTGGGTTGGGAACTTTAGTCTGACACCTGCATTGTTTTTCTAGAGCATTTAGTTACCCATTTTAATGCTGATCCTTATCCCCCATTCATTTATCCCTCATTAAGTCATCATATAACAACTGGATATTGCAGAGGAACAGTGCGGTATGCTAGTGTACATGCTCATTTAGGAAGGACAGGAAGCAGGAGAGATGATTTAGAATCCCTTGCTTACACGCTTGTATTTCTTCTCCGTGGTCGTTTACCTTGGCAAGGATACCAGGTATAAGCCATATAATTTAGTATTTAGAAGCCCTCATAGCTTGCTTAATTTTTGTGGTTAAATTGTTCTGTCATCTTGTTCTTGAAGGGAGAAAATAAAGGGTTCCTTGTCTGCAAGAAGAAGATGGCCACATCCCCAGAAGCTCTGTGTTGCTTTTGCCCACAACCTTTCAAACAATTTGTCGAATATGTCGTCAATCTGAAGTTTGACGAAGAGCCTAATTATGCCAAGTGCATATCTCTGTTTGATGGCATTGTGGGTCCAAATCCAGATATAAGGCCAATTAACACAGATGGTGCTCAAAAGGTATAGCATTTTCGCTTGTCACATTGTGCAAAGCAAAATTAGTTCATATGGATGGTAAAATTATCTCTATACACAAATCAGCTAGCATCTAATCGTCAATTGGATGTTGTAAAGCTTATATATCAGGTTGGTCAAAAGAGAGGTCGGTTGATGATGGAAGAAGATGATGATGAGCAACCAAAGAAGAAAGTTCGTATGGGGATGCCCGCAACACAATGGATTAGTGTTTATAATGCCCGGCGACCCATGAAGCAAAGGTACATGCTTTATATGATGCATAATCCGAGGCATTTTACCAGATAAGAAGAACATGCCATGAATTTCCTAATCCTGTTTCTGTTGCAGGTATCACTATAATGTTGCTGATAATAGGCTTGCACAGCATATTGAGAAAGGAAATGAAGATGGGCTATACATCAGTTGTGTTGCTTCTTGTGCCAATCTCTGGGCTCTCATTATGGATGCTGGAACAGGTTTTAATGCTCAAGTCTATGAACTCTCACCAAATTTTCTTCACAAGGTGAGTGCCTGGGCAGTGAGCACATGTTTCTTCTCTCCTTTGAGCGTGCTCTCTGCTTCTCATACCATTTAGGTGTTAAAATGGCAGGAACTCTTTTCAGTTTTAGATAAATTTAAGATGCTGCTATTCGAGCATTTATATATTTGTATTTATTTCCCTTGCTCATTAATAATTTCTGTTGTACATCCCCAATCTTTTTACAGGAATGGATTATGGAGCAGTGGGAGAAAAATTATTATATTAGTGCATTAGCTGGGGCAAATAATGGTAGCTCTTTAGTAGTAATGTCAAAAGGTATCCGTTTTTTGTAGTTTCTTCTCATAATGAAGTCTCTGATTTACAAAGTTGTTTTTAAGGCTCATAACTTCTATGTAGCTTCTACTTCAGGTACCCAGTATGCACAGCAGTCCTATAAAGTAAGTGAGTCTTTTCCATTCAAGTGGATAAACAAAAAATGGAGGGAGGGGTTCTTTGTCACTTCCATGGCCACTGCAGGAACCAGATGGGGGGTAGTCATGTCTCGTAATGCAGGCTTCTCAGATCAGGTTATATTCTTCGCTTGTTATTCATAGTTTATTTACTGGAGCTAAAAGGTTTACTGATTCTTCTATAACCTTTCTGCAGGTGGTTGAACTTGACTTCTTGTACCCAAGTGAAGGTATTCATCGAAGGTGGGATAATGGCTATCGTATAACTGCAACTGCTGCAACATGGGATCAAGCTGCATTTGTTCTTAGTGTGCCCAGAAGGAAACCTTCAGATGAAACACAAGAAACATTAAGGACATCTTCTTTCCCTAGTCAACATGTCAAGGTGGGTTTAGGTTTGGTGTTTTATTTGCATGATTAATAACCACTTAAGAGTTACTCTTTCATATCTGACATCTGCAACAACTTGATCGTCCTTGCAGGAGAAGTGGGCGAAAAATCTATACATTGCATCTGTCTGCTATGGTCGAACAGTTTCCTGAAGTTTTTATTTGTGATGATGGACTGCTTATGCACGGTTTGATGCTATGTTCCACTTGTTATCTCCGAGGCTATTAAAGCTTGCTACCCCTGGAATTGCTTGCCATCCTTTTGGGCTTCAGAGAATTTTGATGTGTGAGCATCACTTTGTTGTTATATGCCAGTTACAACTAGCACATGTTGTAGTGTCATTGTTAACAGTTTTGGTATGCCCTTGCATGAGCTATGAATATAAGTTTGGTTGGGCATCCTTAATTATTGTCAAATTTGTATAGTTAATAAATCTGTCTGTTGATTTGTGATCTATGGACGGATCTTTAATTTGACTGCCTAGGCTGATTAATCTAATGTGACAATTTAGTTTTTCAATATCTGTTGCTCCCTTTTTATTGTAATTTTAAACTTTTTGGCTCTTGATTCAAAATGAAGTCTGTTGATTTATAGGTGAATATTGTTTTCTGGAAAGACTCATCTTTTGAATTTTGTATCAAGTATTGGTCATGCAGTTTAAGATGGTGTAACCAGAACCAAAGTTCCCTAGATTATATAAATAAATAGATGTGGTTCCCCAAGGTAACTGTTACCATATCACCAGTTCAATTAGGCTTTCCCTTGTATATGCTCATGATGGTGGTATTATGCATATTTATGTTGCTTTGTATTGTTAATCTTATTGCCTATGGTTTTTTTCAGTATAACACTTCCCCAATTTTCATGCTTGCTGGACAATTTATATGATTCTCTTATGGTGCCATACTGTTGTGGGAGCAGCATGATCTCTGCATCAGTGCAATAGCTCTTAATGGACCTACCCGAGTGTAAGTTCTCATGCCTGGTTTGAATGTCTTGTGGTTTCAGAGGAATACTATTGCATTGTGATCTTCATTTAATTTATTCTTCTTCCAAAAAAGTGCTAGTCGAATGGTTAATATCTGCCATTTATATAAGTAAATCATCTTTAGGTTTGGAGATTGTAGAAAGCACCAATACACCTTTTAGTGGGCAAAAATTTTAGTCCTATTTGGTATGTGCAGCTGAATTCTGGTTGTTTCTTTCCTGAACTGTTTTGAGGAAATGTTACCTGTGATTTTTTTTTAAAAAAAACTATGATTTTGAAATATTTCTGTATTTGACTAACATTTGATTGTGTGGCTCTTTTAGTGGCACCTTGGTGGGTGGTAGCATGTATCAGAACATTTTATCATTAAGTCTAGAAGGTTTTACTTGTAAGTTCTCTATTTGTATTCCATGCGTATAAGTTCTGTGCTCAGGTGTGGCATGCCCTTATAGTACTCTTTCAATCTTGTTCTGTTTTTTGGCTACACTGTAGCTTTAACTTTGTGTTGTTTAACAGGATTTCCACAGTTAGTGAGGCGAATTCAGTATTGTCAATCTGTGTTCCTGTGGTTTTCTTTGTGCTTCCGTAATTTGGTATGTGTGCTTCTCAAATATTATCTATCTACAAGTAGTTTATAGCATTACTATCTTTGTTTTGTTTTTTTTTTTCCTCCTCTTCGTTACCAGTTAATGGTCCTTACTTGGAGTCTTGTTAGATTGATGCAGTCGACAAACCTGTGATTGGTCAGCACTAATTAAACTAGTGACATTACTACTTCTGATTCAGTTCCATAATTAGCTGTGTCCATTGATATTTACCTTTTCTTGGGACCATGCATGTATTTGAGTGTTGATTCTATTAATTTTCCAAAAATAAAGAGGTCAGTAACTTAGTTAAGTAACAGGTTGTTTATTGTTGAGTGCAAAATTTTCAAAGTGAAACTACGCCATTTTCTCTTTGGGATTTTTTTTTTTTTTTTTTTTTTCAATCCACAGGATGCACATGTCTCTCTTTTTTAATTTCTTTTTTTTCTCTTTGGGAAGATTTTTTTTTTTTTTTCCAATATATAGGATGCACTAGTCTCTGCTTTTTTATAGTTTTTGGTGTTGCGAGGAAGGCTGCATCAAATTTCCATTGATTTTTTAGTTTTCTTATTTGAGTACTGGTTAAGATATATGTGCACCAAGTACATCTTCAATAGAAAACAAAATAGTGCTAGAAATTTGTAATTTCAGCAACTGATAGATTCGATTAACGAATTCATCAAGCTGATCTGCTTTGATCTGGGAGAAAAATGCATTCAACCACCTTTTAAATAATCAGCAACATCTTTGATTCATTAGTACTTGATTTGATAGAATTAACTAATTATCTTTAAATAAGATATAATTACCAACATCATGCATGTAGTAGGGCTGTTAACAACAGGAAAGAACAAGAAGAATGGTGAGTTTCATCCTGAAAAACTGTCATTCTAAAATCTTCTTGCAGCCATAAATTTACTTTCAAGCAAGAAATTAGGGGGAAAAAAAGGGTTATTGTTTGTGTGCATATTAGTATACTAAATGAGATTATTTCAGATTCACATTTCTTATATGGCATACTTTTTATGATTAATAATGAAGACATTGTTTTCGCATGACTTAATTGGATAGAAGCATTCTTTCAAATATTGCAGAAGAGATAGTCTCATACTTCTTCTAAATCCATGTGGAAATGACCTTCAAGAAGCAGCAACACACTATGGTGTGTGAAAACAGGTTAGCCCGGTTGGTAAGATCTCATGCTCTTAGAAGGATGGTTCAATGTTTGATACCCAACAATGTCAAGTTGGGGATTTAATTTGGATAATTTATCAAGCTACGACCTTATTACCAAAAAAACACACCATGTTTGTGTTGCTGGAATCGTCTACTCAGCAATCTCTGGAGGGGACACTGCATCTATTAGTAAAATTTGATTTGTAGATATTTGAGTCTCGCTAGGAAAAGTGTACATTTCCCATAGTATCAACGACAGGTATTGTGTTGAGAAGCATTGACTTTATGTCTCAAGGACTTGTATAATAAACAATAAGATGGACTAGGCTAGACAGGATAGAGTGGACTTTATAGTAGCTAGGACCTTGGAAGAAAATTTTGGAACCGGAGACTTGCAATGTAATTGACATGCTTGCATGAGGTTTCCTCCGGGACCATTATTTTCACAATATAATGGATGTATAGATCTATATGTTCCGCATATAAGGCCAAAACATCACATGTTGACACATGCCAAATTCTTACACGCAACATGCATATTTAAATGTCCAACACGACATGGTATCATGATAGAAATGTCCGTGGAAATAGGTGTAGGTCGGTGTTGCCATATTTACAGCACACTTTGGTTCGCACACTACTTGCTATTGAGTGACGTGGTAAGGGAAGATAGTCTTAATTGGATCGGTATCGGGCTCATGTTACACGTGACACATGGCAAATTCTTACAGACAATACATATTTTTGAATATCCAACAGGACACAGTATCATGAAATGTCCGTGGAAATAGGTGAAGGTCAGTGTTACCAGATTCACAGCACACTTTGGTTCATGGTACAGGTATGGGGTATACTACTTACTATGAGTGATGCAGTATGGGAGGGTAGGATTAGTTGGATCGATATTCGGGCTCATGTTACACCTAGGAGCAATCTCTAGGGTCATTTCAATACTTAATGTGTGTGTTATGTTTGTGCATGTTGACAGAGGCAATGTTCATGTACACATAATTATTAAACAATCAAAGTTCTAAAATATTATAGCCATAATGCAAATGTTGAAAATCATGTCAGTTTATTAAGTAATAGCCAAATACTAGTGCTGGATTCACTGAACGAGCACATTTCAATCAGCTAGCCATTAGTCCCTTCTTTAATTTCTCAGGTCGCTAGTTTTGGTGACCAGGAACTTGCCAGGAGTCAGTACAGCCAAACGCGATCATGATTTGAGGGCGGTGGTTCTTTCTAGGCGACCTTAAATGACATGGTGGTGCGTACGGAGCTCTGAAAGGTGTGGAGAAACAAAAAAGTGCTTAGGGTCAACCCTTATGATTAATTAATGAATCCCATTAGGTATAAAAGAGCTAGAGTGAAGAAACTCTAGCAGACATGGGAACATACTGTTTGACAGTTAAGACTCAATAAGCTTTAGCTGTCCGGGGTTTGGAGTTCCGGTTTGGTGGAAAAACATCTCTAAAAGCTATAGATTGTAATCAATGGCTCTGATTCTCTTGTCAATAGGGATGATAATGGACATATTCATCGGCCAAATTTTGGTCCTCTCCATACAAAATTTTGAATTAGAAAAATGAACACCAAAATTTGGCCTATGGATGCGTCCATTACCATCCCTACTTATCAGCTGTCAGGATTCTATTTGGATGGGAATATTTGATATTTGTGCTTTTAGTGTGTAGGGTTGTGAGTGCAAGAACCATTGCAAGTGTGGGAATCATAAGCCTTTTACCATTAAAAATAGGGTGAAATCTAGATCACAGATCTTATTCTGGATGATTCCATGGAATGTTTGACCAAAAAGTAGTGTGATCAGCCTTCCTTCAGTTAGTAAGGAACTCATCAAGGAGGTGTGGTATAGAAGGGCTTCTGCTAAGACCTTTCGTATCATTTGGAATCTTATTTATCATGCTGCTTAAGCTTATTGACCTTGGAGTACAGACAACACTTCCAAGGTTCCAGTGATAGAAAAGAAATATGTTGATAAATAAGTTAATTACAATTGGGCCTAGGTAAGAAAACTTGGTAGAGTCCTTCCTGGCCTGATTTTTCTTCAATAGGTCAGGCCCAGGGGAAGTTGCCCCTTGTTAATTCGGATTAATACTGCGATGGCAATGATATTTTGCATGGAACTGCCTAAGAAGCTAAGATACTCCTTTTGAACTATTTATTGAAATTGGCTTTTTGGTTACTATGTTATAAGTATTTTATAATATGAAGAGTATTTGGTAAAGTTACAGGATCTCGATTCAGTGAAAATGAGGAATTGTCATGCATGATATTTGAATGGTATTTGGTGGAAAGGAGGAATTGTCATGCATGATACTGGGAAAACTGAATTTGACTTGTAATTGGTGCCTCGGAAGGTTTTGACTAGGATGGTTTTATGTGAAATATTTTATCGGAGGTGAAGAACTTATGAGCATGAATGATGCTGACAGAGAGGGCGTTAAGTGCTGTCGGGTCAAATTCTTGTGAATGAGATCACATTTGGAAAACTTGAAAGTCATTATTCCTGTGTTTATTCTTTTCGCGATGCTCTGTGCTAAGAGATCTTTGAGTGTGAAAGTTTATGACATGATTTTATTTTGCAACGTTCTCATTAATGGTATTTGGTGTGTTGGGTCGGAGAGAAAGTATGACTACTTAACATCTTAGGTTCCGTTGGTTTAAGAAGATTTGACATACAAAGCACTGTATGTCTGAAGCTCTTGGCTTGAGAGGTTAATCTTACTCGGTGTATCTGCTAAGATATGGTATGTTTAACCGGTTTTTTTCCTTTTTGGTCCTTGCAGCTGCAACGGGTTTCATGTCGACTATAAGAGGAAGAGAGGAAAGGAGGGGTACCCTTTCAGGCTTCACTTGAGGGACATTACTTAATAACTGTTGTCTTTTCAAAAATACTTACTTTGTATTAAGAATTCTCTTAAATTTCCTTTTTTTACCTTCATTTTCAGGGCCTCCAGTTTCCGACAGTGGATTGATGCACGGGGTCACGAAAATTGGGGGCCAGCATGTGCATGACTTACTTCCATGTATTCAATACACAACATTGTCGAGAGCTGGAGGTGGTGATTATTCTTTAAGGCGATTTATACCATAAATTTGCTCCTTGCTAGGTCTTGGGCTCTGACTTTTGCACCAAAATGAGACACTTGTACTTAACCGTTGTGCTTTAAATTATTTTTTAGGGCTTCCTTATGTATTGTTCTGATATTTTATATGATGATCTACTATGTTCATGAAAATACTGAGTTTGTGTCGAAATGCTCACTAATATGTTATTTGAGTGAGCAGGGTGAGAGGGCTGTAGTTGTTTTTTACAGCTGAACCGTGTCTTGACAATCAGATAGATTGCTTGCTCGAAGCTGATGCTCTGGCAGTGACAGCAGAGCTTGCTGTGGGCTTCAAACTAGAAGTTGTAGGGCAAGAAATTGTGGTGCACCTGCATGAAAGCCCGAAGATTGCCATAATGAAAAAAAAAAAAAAAAAAAAAGAAAAGAAAATCAAAAAGCTCAAAAAGCGAAATTACAAAAATCTGTTGATCTTAGCTGAATAATTATAGAATATAAGCATAAATAGTGGATCTCAGTATCTTGCAAGTATAGGCAGATTAAGTATATACAACTAACACTAGCTTTCTTCAATTTTCATTCTATTTTTCTTTTTGGCTAAGTGCACTTGCGTCCCAAATGTAAGTACCATATGGTCAACCATATGGTCAGTATCCTGTGGGTGACCGAGAACCCGAAGGCTCTAATAACTACCCTGTGGGTGACCGAGAACCCAAAGGCTCTAATAACTACGAAGAGAGAGTCCCATAATATTTGCATCCATTTATACGTGCCGATTGCCTTTTCCTTTGCCATGTGTCTAATAACTACGAAGAGAGAGTCCCATAATATTTGCATCCATTTATACGTGCCGATTGCCTTTTCCTTTGCCATGTGTCTAATAACTACGAAGAGAGTCCCATAATATTTGCATCCATTTATACGTGCCGATTGCCTTTTCCTTTGCCATGTCAACACGCTTGCTTGCATATTTGTACTGAAAATTTGTGTGTTGGAATTCTCCGAAACGCAGTAGCATATTACCGTTAAACTACAGACAGAACAGTTATTTGTCCCCGATCACATGATTTATGTGATTTGATATTCGAATGTGATGGTTTCAGGGTGACCTGAGGAATAAGGCAGGATTCATATCTCAATAAAGAAGAAAATAATAATAATAAATGCTATTGTTAGAGACTGCAAGTTTGATGATCAAACAGATGAACAGACCTGTGGCATCGGCAGTCAGCGCTCTGTGCAAGATCATGCAATCGGTAATAATTCTTGTTCAATCAGGAAACGCGGGAACACAATTAAGTGTGTGTCCAGAGAGGCAAGAAGAAACATAATATACAAATTAAACACACAAATACTAAACAAAGATGGGCTGTCACAATGCTGCTTTCCATGGCATAGGAATAGCCAGACGGAATCTCAAATGAAATAGAGAGTACTACCCATGGTTATGTAATTGCAAATATCTTCACTTTACTTGATTTAGCACCCACATACAGTCGAAAGTACAAAAGGTAGAACTATCATATAACCTAGAAAAAAAGTTTGAAGACAAGTGTCATTGCTGGCCCAACGAGTAAAAAGAATGTGAACCTGGTGTCTCGGACTGCAACACAAAAGGTTGTTTACTGTCCAAAATAACATGGACTGCAACACAAAAAGTTGCTTACTGTCCAAAATAACATGGAAGCAAACTGCCCTTCAACAGATCAATGTTTTGGCCAGCAGCAGAGTCTCTTCATGACGATCCTTTCTTACCTTGCTTTGGCCTGCAGCAGAGTCTCTTCAGACCAACTGTCTCCTGGTATTGTGACAGTTAAGATGGAAGAAACATAAGTTGCATTATGAGGTATTAGACGAAAACTAAATCCTGATTCCAGTATTTGGGTAATGGCAAAGAAAAGGATAATACATATAAATTGAAGGTCTAGGCGGCAGTACAGTAGTTACCTCAATTTCATCATGAGTGTAGCGAACGAAGAATTGACACCGGCAGCCCCTTATATCATGTAATTTCCTTTTGATGTTCAGAACATGTGCATCAAAGTGCAGTGCCTGTTCAAATCTTTCCTGGAGTAGACCCAGAAAGAATTAAGACAAGAGCAAGACGAAAATTCAGACTTGCTCACAACAAGACATACCCGGAAACAAAGAACAAGATCCCCCACTGCAATGTTCTGACATTCTGAGGATTCAAGGGGAATCGAACGCTCGCGGATATCCTTCTTGATATTAACCCACTCATCATCATCAGAATCAAACCCATGAAATCTAACGCGAACTTCCTAAAAGATTAAAACAAAAAAGGAACTAATACGGGATACATAAAGAAGACTGTAAGACAAGTGATAACGATCCTTGAATAAGAAATGCAAGATCCAAAATGATTAGGATTTCTGGACAACCATGTGAAGTTCTGATGCACATCAATTACAAGAAGCTAAAACCAAAGGAGATTTTATACTAGTGTGCTGAAAGATACAAGACTAATCACTAAGAGAATAAAACAGCAAATAGAATGTATATTTCTAATATAACAGACATAATGTAATCAATTCATTCAATCAACATTACAAAGTAAAATTAAAACAATATAAATGGTTGAGCGAGGTTCACACATGAACTCTTAAAGCTATGTTTGACACTCACCCTTAGGGCTTCATTATGAGTTCAGCTATTTTGTGCTATATTCCATAAGCTAACATCAACAGATTTAAAGGTGACAAGACTTAGCGCCATTTTTAAAGGTGATTGAGACACAGAAGAAGAAAGCTCAAATGTAAGAAACAATTTTTAGGAATTGAAACCTGCATGGAAGGAAAATCATGAATAAACCAATTGATATGAAATTATGAATAATGCAGGAAAGTAGCACATGAAGTGGCATCACTTGCAGACTAAAATATGCAAAATGCTTATAGCCTATGTGTGAGACGTGACTGTATACGCACCTGCTAAACATACTGGAAATAATAATAATAATAATTATTATTATTATATATATATATATATCATAGTGATGAAGTCCAGCCAGATATCTCTCAGCATCAGTCAATCAACCTTTCATATTCACTTCTTCAGATATATTGACGGTTAGGGTTCGCAAGTGGGCCGGAGCGGCCCGCCCAGACTGACATGGAGTAAGCCCAGGAAAAATAAGTTCAAGTGCAACCCGGGCAGGCCCAAGTTGTTCCTAGGCCTCGGTCTACTGGCCCAGGCAAGGCCGGGCCTGTGCCTTGAATGGTTGGGTTGTGGCTGTGCCTAGGTCAGCCTGTCCGGACTAGCTCGCTGAGCTACCAACAGATAAATTAGCCAATTGGGGCCAAAATGCATTTAGTTTTTGCATTTTGCTCCCTTGGGAGTTTTACAAATAACCTTTGCTTCATTTTGTTCCAAAACAATCCCAACTCTTTGCAAACTCCCTCCCAACTCTCTCAATGCTCGCTTTCTAGCTCTTTGGCTCTCTACTATGAGGAATAGCTACAGGTGGTTATTTCTTTTGCCAGCTTGCAAATCTGAGGAATGACTGCATTTAGTTTCTCTAAAATTTTGTATTTAATTTTTAATTTAGCTATTGAAAAGGATGCACTCCTCATCTACAGGCCATTGTAACAATTATGTAGCTAGATTTCACGTTAATTTCATTTCCCAAGTGGGAAATTTTGTGTAGATCTTTAAGTGATACTTCTAAAATTCTATATATGGAATCACAACATAATGCACCACAATTATGAGTATAGTAAACAATTTAAAGATTATAATTTATCTTCTCAATCTACTAGTACAAGTAATTTTCATATGCTTTATGTTTTTCCTGAAGGAGCAGCTTCCTCCAGAAGTTCCAAATATGATATTTGAAATTTTTATTAAAAAACTAACCGAAAAATAGAGATATGAAGTTTGAATGCAAATTATGTCCAATAGAATATTCTTTTGCCAAAATAGCGGAACTGACCAACAAAAAACGCATGCAAAGAAGAATCACCCCAATCAATCACAACAAATCCAAATAACCACTTACGGCAATACGTTAGATACTTAAAGATATAATCATACTATAAATAGAGATAATTTAGCCAGTTAATTATTCAAGCAAAACAACCTCTCATTATGGTTGAAGAACCCATATTCAAGAGGTATACTTAAACAATTAATAAGTAAAAAAATTTCGGAGTACATACACATAAGACACGTTTAGATTTTATGAAGTAACAAAACAAAACTTTAATTGTTATTCTCTCTTCTATTCATATAAATATAAAGTTGCACTTACCTCTGATTTTTTGAAGATCTTAAAAACAATTATTATCTTTATGCCACTGCATGTTATATTAATTTTGATAAGATTTTGCAAAAAGAAGAATTTTAAGTTTTCAAATATGGATTTCCTGGCACCTTTTCATATCAAGTAATATATAATGATGATCATGAAAACTTTGGAAATTGATATTAAATTTTTTTTTCTACTTAATTTGATAATGCTGGTAAAATAATACAACAATTGAATTTTGAAAATTTATTTAAGACCTATTCTGGATGGTAAAATACTTGACATTATATCATTATATATATATATATATATATATATATATATATATATATATATATATATATATATATGAATTATTGTAGGTGAGCTGCCAACTAAGGAAAAGTTATGTGAACTAGCGCCAAAACTATAATGATCCAATGATTTTTCTTAATATTTTTTTTACAATTACAATCTCTACCTTCTTAACTTCTTTCGGATTAAATTTCATAAATTTTGGAGTTCATTTACATTTTCATCAAGTGCACGCAAAATGTTTTATTCATTGAAAACCATTAATTTTGTGTTAACTTGATGGAGGACCAAATCAAAACTAAAACCCAAGAAATTAGGTATGAATGAACCCTAGGGGGTCGAGATCATAATCCAAAAGAAATTTTTTTTAAAAGATTATTGGAGATAGTAGAAATGAACTACAGCTCAGGTAACTTGCGTGAGCTATCAGCTCATTTCCATTTTTCTCATATATATATATATATATATATATATATATATATATATATATATATATATATATATATATATATATATATATATATATATATATATATATATTATTAACCTATGTGTACAAGATTTAAAAATAATTAATAATTATCTTACAAAACTAAAAAATGTTATAACTTTTATGAGATATAACAACTCAAGAAAGCATGTTTTTAAAGAAATTTGTACAAAAGTGAACCTAAAACCTTGAGCTTTACCTCAAGATGTAAAAACTCATTGGAAATCATCATATCACATATCGAGTGTTTCTCTTTCTTAGTAATTAACAATTATCACATGCTGCCAAACTAAAATACCAATGATTACTTTTTCTCAAGAAGAATAGAATTTTTCTATTTTTGTTTAATTTTTAGAAATATTTGACAAAGCAACAAAAAAAATTGTAAACATTATCAGATAACTAATTTAATATTTTCTCAGTTAACTACTATTAGCTCACTATTTTTCTAGATACATAAATGATTTTATCTTCAAAAATATTGGTTCTCCTATGAAAACTAAATTTAGTAAGTATTTTAAAGATTTTTCTTTTCTATTTTATTTTGGAAGTATCAGGGATTTCGTGTTAAATACAAGTGGTACATATATTTAGTTACAACTTATCATAATAATATGAACTATGAAAATAATGTTAGTATGTTAAGAGATGAAATTAAGACATGTCTAGATTTATAAACAACAATATGGAAATAAACAATCTAGGTTATCATCTTAACATGCTAGGTTGTGGGAATTAAAGATGCATTATTAACATGTTTATTATCAACATCTAAAGATTCAAAAACCTCTAACACATCATCTAATGAGTTCCATTATAATCTTCATCGTGTTGAAGTGTCCACAGATAATGATGAGGGAGTTGAAGATTTTAACATTTTGTTATAGTGATAATCATTGGAAAAAAAAAAACTTATTCGATGTTTCCCGTCATGGAATGCGATATTTTAAAATAGAGAAGCTATATAACAGCATGCACACTGGAGATATGCATTTTCTTGAAAGACTAGCTGAAGAACTAATTTGATGTAGTAATCAATAACCAAAAGTAAGGATTTCAAGTTCAAGACAAGATAGAAGGCTTCCCATATGATGAATAAAATATTAACTATCCATTAGAGACAAGATATTTAGAAGTCTAAAAATTTGAAGAGTTATAAATTTAATGTAAATATAATACCAAAAATATTAATAATAAATTTCTAAAATTTTTTATTTATACTTGTATTTGTATCAACTAATCCGTTTTATTGGATCATTAATTAAAAAATTCCATTTATAGATCACGGCTTGTAATAATTTTGCCTAAATTTATATATTTTCAATATTTTTTAGTTATGAAGTCGACTTTTTTAAATTTTTTAAATTTTTATTTTTCTAAAAAGTCGCATGCCAACATGGCTCGACCAGTACTCAAGCTATGCCCAATAATGGAAGAGGCGTAGGCCATGTCTGTGCCCAAGCTTGGGCCATGGGCAGGCACAGCCCACATACCACCCCCAAAGAGAGTTCAGTTCCCAATACATTGCAATGATTTTGTTAGTATTGTTTATATAATTGCCAAAGACAAGAGCTTAAAGCAATTCTATTTTTCCCCCATTTTAAATGCATGAAATGGTTTGAAATCCGTAAAAAAAAAAAAAACAGCTTTAGCTTTTCCCTTGATACAATTAGATGTGTGAAGTATGAGAATCAACCCAACACATTTCAACACAAAGCACGAATACCAAAAGGCAGTACAAGAACTACTGAATATGATAAAAGAACTGATAGAAAATCGAGAAGAAATAAATTTCAAAGCTCTAGGATTAACCCATCAGCAACCAAAGAACATATAGCTATTGCATTCTGGATCTTGACACATATAAAACATTTTCATCCAAAACTAACGAAAGGGATGGTACTCCTTACAGGTTCTCCCGTACTTGGAATTCTGTGATCAAGGAATTTAGTGACGTCATACCTGCAATACACACAACAGATAGATGAGAACCAGCCACAAAAGTAAATCAACGTATAGCTTCGTGCATGTCTACATGTGTGAAACTGTGGATGCATGTTTGTATTCTTATGTAGAATGGATTGTAAATGGTACCCTAACATGTTAATAGCAATTATGTGTGCATACAGGAGTATAAGAGAACATGAGGAGTAATTATCTCAGACTGTTCCAACAATAAATCTCCCAATGAAGCATCAAATATCCTCTGTTATAACTAAACAACTTTTAATCAACATCAACATCTCCAACACCAACATGATGTGGGACACAAATGCCCAAAATCCAGACACAAGGACAACTATACATGTATGGTGGACTCGAATAAATCTGCTTGGTGCTATTTGTATATGAAAGAAACTGATTTCTTCTCTAAATTAATTAGCTTTCCCTGAAAGGGGCACAACATACTCCTATGTTATATTGAACTTCAATGAATATTACCAATTTACACATTTGTAAATGATGGACACGAGCTTCATGTCGGCACACACCTGATCACACCAATTTTTTTAAAAGGTAATGTCCTACATACCACAGATCAACATGTTTGGTTACTAGATTCGACGAAGATAATGCCTTTAATTACATTTTTCAACATTTAATAGATCAAATCTAACCGGTGCCTCTTGGCTTTACAATCTTCAGCACCTTCATCAGCTAAAGTATTTCCAGAACATATAATCTTGTATTGGTAAAACCATTTCCTTAAACCCCAAGCCCCACCCCCCCCCCCCCCCCGCCCCCCCCCCGCAATTGTTGGGAGCCTTGTCCACTGAGGTCCCCTCTTCTCATTGGGCTCCATATCCTAAACTCTCCCCTGCCCTTATGCAGTTAAACTATTTCTTTGGTTACTTTTTCCTTTTTCGGATGGTAAAATTTGAGGTTGTTCAGCCTACAAATTTTTATGCCAGAAGGGTTTAACTTTCTTTATTTTTTTTCAACATGTGCATATTTTTTTAATGGAAGGTCATGTGGGTGATATTAAGAGTCAGCTATCCACAACTTAAATAGTTATCATATACGGGACAACCCAAATGACACGACAAATTGTCAAGTTTTAGGAACTAGTCAAGTAGGAAGAGACCATAGTAAGCAAGGAAAGGATTCGTGCCAAAATCTCTCTCCACTTGGACCCTTACGAAACAATGCATCTTAGGTATACATTATACAGGTTTCCCAAGTTGGCCATCTCCTCTTAGTTTAAGTAGCCCTTCCACTGTATATTTTGATGAAAACTTCCTCAAAAGTATGTGATAGAGACAAATAAAGATAATATTTATCCGGATTAGGAATAAGATTAAATTAGATAAGCTGGATTAGGGATTTAGTTAGAATTTTAAAAAATTTGTTTTTATCTTGTTGCACTAGGATTTGCTATATATATTTCTTGTAAAATTCAAACTTAAATAAGAGATTGATATTGAAAAATTTGAGAGCATATATTTTGTTCTTCTAAATCTTTCCCACGAGTGATCATGAGAGAATAGTCGTGTAATTTACCTGATTGTGAGAGCCAAACCCTAATTTATCTCTCAAGTCCCTAATTTTTTTCCCAATTCTTCACCATAAACCCTAATTTTCTTCTGTTCTATATCAGTATGCAGCTGTTTTGAAAAAACATAAAAGCAAGTTCGTTTTATCTCACTTATATATCCTGTCAGTTTCTCTCCTTGCAAATGGTTTTCTTATGCTCGTGCATATGTCCTCGATCAATGTACCCTGGTCATTCTTATCAAACCACTAGCTCCTTGAGTGCCTTCCTTCTCACTATAGTTCTTTTTTGGGCCTCTCTCTCTCTCTCTCTCTCTCTCTCTCTCTCTCTCTCTCTCTCTCTCTCTCTCTCTCTCTCTCTCTCTCTCTCTCTATATATATATATATATATATATATATATATATATATAACATCTGCTAGTATTTAATGTCGAAGCAAGGAACATAAAGTTAGTTATTTTTAGTTTAGCAACCATTTATTGATAATTAATAATGTATTCATTTTAACTCTCTCTCTCTCACACACACACATGTCAAGTACATTTAGGGGACTATCATAGGAGAGGTACTCCAGGAAAGCCTCAATATGGAGGGAAGAGCTTCTCAAGCAGGGAGGAAGGAAGGGAGAACTCATCGTGATCACTGATGAATCTGAAATAATGTGATGATACTTTTGGTTAAAAATTCCCACTACCACTACACAATCAGGAATTAAAAGCAATGGATGAGCGTGGATACCAGTTGAGTTAAGCTCACTGGGTTCAGCAACATCCATAATCTCTTCAATCTATAAGCATTTAAGAAATTAAGAGTTATAAATAAAAAATCTATCCAGTGCAAAATTATAACTCATCCACAAGAACATTGAGAACAGTGTAGGAGAAATTAAATTTTTGTAAACAACTTCCAAGGCTCATCAGAGCAGAAATGAAAATTAAGAGAAATCCTAGGAATTGCTATGAGCTCAACAACTAGGTAAATATCAAGAAAGCTATAAATCATAGGATATCTTATTCTGAAAGACTATAGGATATCTTATTCTGAAAGACAATAGTATAATCAAGCGATATCATACGCAATGGCATCAAAAAAAGCAACAGTTTCTAGAAGAAAAAGGAAAGGTAAAAAAATTATTGTTTAAGCAGAAATTTTAGAGCTAACTTCTGCAAAATAACATTCACAAATCACTATGACATGCTTACCATGCGTTATCTCTTGTTGACCGGGCCTCAAATTCCAGTTCTGATTGTTCCAGATCCTTCTCCACAGTGTCTGAAAAGCATATAAGAAGACGGTTTTAACTTTCGTAGCCTACAAACCGAGGCAAATATTTCACACCACAATAATTTACAAAAAGCATCAGTTTAAAAGCAAGTTTTAATATTCCAAACCCAATGGATCTGAAGTATAAGGAAGAATGCACAATATCTGGTTAAAAGCAAGTTTTAAAATCTTAGAACTGGTGCAGTAATTGGCCGTTGGTCATGGCATCAGCATTGGCACTATTTGACATATCATATCGCCAATATTGATACGAATTTACAGGTCCTACAATGTTTTGGGTACCTCAAATCAAAATCCAAATATGTGATACCTATTTGGATTATATAATAGAGTAGATAATCAAAATAGAGTAGAAGTTACAGGCTGCAGCATTATATAATAATTAATAAGTACCAGTCAATATACAACGGAAGAAATGATAAGTGATAACTAATTTCAGGTCAGCAGCTTGTAAGTATTTAAAGCAGAAATCATATATATAGCGAATGGCAGCTCGTAAGCATTTCAAGCGGAATCATATTGCAAAGAGCAGCTCGTAAGGTCACATGCATGTTGGCAATAATATGATCTGATAAACTTTTAGCATCCACACCCATGGCTTGGCAATTAACAATGAGAATAACATTCATTATCCCAGAACAGAAATAAACCATAAACTTTCATTTCCTAAAAACATGAGAAAGACCTCCCAACAAAGCCAGTTCAAAAGATTCATTGTCCAATAAAATAGCACTCCAAGTACCAATTAATTTAGTCATATACAATACAGAAACCAGGTGAGAGAAAAAGATAATTAAACAATAGAGGGTGTGTTAGATTACCAATATTAAAGAAAAGTGGCCCATATCTCTGTACCATCTATTGTTTAATTATCTTTTTCTCTCACCTGGTTACCAATTTCATAATTAAGCCATTTCATATGAAGTATTTGGTGGACATTAAGAAAAGGGCCACTCTCTAAAGCTACGAATCACAGACATGACTACAGTTATGGATAAGGACACGTTAAATTTGTAAAATGTAGGATACATAGATATGGCTGTACATAAGCAAAAAAAGAATTGACATTTAATATTACAATCTTTAAGGGCATAGTCTAAACGAGAACATCAATTTTTATTTCATCCACAAGATTATCCCAATATATAAAAGACCATTGATATATAAATAAAACTAAACATATAACATGTGCGCAAGAAGGATATAAAGATAGCATGTGCGCAAGAAGTATATAAAAAGTGCTTTAACCTAAAATACATTATAAAGTCATAGAAATGGTGAAGAAGAGTTAAGAACATATCCAGAACCATAAGTGAACAATAAGTGCCGGTACGGATATGACTAATTTTAGAAGTACCCATACTTCATAAGTCACAGGATAGCATAGAAAAGTACAGTAATAGAATAACATATTAGACAAACATGGCCATACTATAAAAATTTTAAAAGGTACCTCCAGGCATGTCAGAACTTTCAGGAGCAGCATTACTAGATTGGCTTGCATCAGGAACACGAACCAATTCTTCAGGAGGACTGGATGGGTCAGTAGCTTCAGTTGTAGGATTTTTCCTCTTTTGGAACCATTTTTGAACCTAAATGAGACAGAGGAACAAAATTATGTGATATAGATGACACCCTACAACACAAAGATTCATAAATAACAAAAAAGAAAGAGAATGGAAACCTGTTGCATTTGTATGGCCTTGTTTCCAGCTCGACTTGGCAAACGACTAAAGCAAATAGTCAAATACATATTAGTAAATCATGAAAAAGATAGAATCACAGTAATCGGCTAATTGCCTAGTCTTTTACTTTCTTTCCCTTTTTTTACTGCTCATTTTGAATTGATTAGCATGCATCAAATTTGTAATGGGACATTTGAAAGAGTAGTAACAAACTTAAGGTGGTACTCACTTAAACACCTCAGTAAGCTTCTGATGGAAATTTTCATATAATAATCCATCTTTCTCCTCTTCAAGTAATTTCTCCATTTGTTTTATCTGTTATAAAGAGAAATTATTTACCAATGTATCTCAATTATACACGAGTAACCAACTTAATCTTCAAATGTTTTGATATAACAGCCTTAAAATCCCAAAATTATGTTTCAATATTCATATCCAGCCAAATTACAAGCCTTGCTAGCAAATGATGAAGGAATGAAAAAATAAAAATAAAAATTGCTTCAAAAGAAATTCTAGATACTTGTTGAAAGTACCAAAAGAAGCATATTACCATACTCTTAAAGGAAACTGAAAATAGTTGGATAATAAATTTTTTGAAGAATGGTAGTCACTGGAACCTGGAGGGTAGGGAAGCATAGAGCAGTAGACACTAGAGATGCAAAAACTTAGCATATTCTAAAACTTGGTTTACAAATGTGCATTAGAAACATCAAATACTAAGAAGGAAATAAGTGAAATTAAATGTCTCTTAAAAGTATTTCTTACTCTAAAGCACTCTCCCTTTAGCACTACATTATATTCTCTCTCACTTGATAGAAACATCAAGAACTTGAGATATAAGGATGCAAATGCCAATTTGAAATGACTTATATAACTTTGAAATTATTTCTAGGCTGGTGCTAATTGTTGGTGAAGATATGCAGCACAAGAAGAAATGTCTTTCCAATAAGAGGTATTTTGCTGTCTGTGATACTATGGAAGTTCTTATTAAGTCTCCACAAAAGCTTTGTAGTGGTCTTTTGGTCATGCTTATTAAGTTTTAAGATCAGTAGAAGAGAACTTCCTTTTTATTTTTTATTTGTTTACTGATGGAGTGCCAAAAATATTTCTTTATGGTCAAAAGATATTTAGACTCAAGCAAAAATCTTGACATTAAAACCAAAAGGCATCACGAGTGATTAAACAATTCATGAACAATGCACTTCTAGTTAGCTTTTATTCATCTCTGAATAAAATCCTTTTCGTGCTTTTGAGCCGTCAAACATTATTATTGATTTTTTGTGAAAGGCTTAATGCTGGACTTGTGAAAGGACTACCAGGAAGTAGGAATATTGTTCTCGCTAATCTTCAGTATGCGAACGACACATTGATTTTTTGTGAGAAATAAATGGGTCCTATGCTGCTTTGAAACTTGATCAGGCCTACAAATTAACTTCCAAAAGAGCTCTATGGTAGTGCTTGGGCCAATTGGACCATCAGTCCTGACAATTCAGAGCATACCGGGTTGCATGCTTGATAGATTCCTCATCAAATACTTAGGAGTGCCTATTAGGAGAGGAAAACTTATTAAAAGGGATTGGAGTCTTGTTATCAACAAGATCGAGAGGAGACTTGAATGATGGAAGGCCAGATATCTTTCTCTGGGAGACCGTATCATGCTAATTAATTAGTCCTATCATCTATTACCCTCTATCTCATGTCCATCCTGATCATCCCATTATGGGTTAGGGAAAGGATAAACAGAATTATGAGAAGATTCTTATGGAGTGGGATCTTACAAAACCAAACAAAATACAGCTTGGTAGCTTGGGGCCAGTATGTAAGCCAAAAAAGAGGGGATATTGGGAATTTTGGACCTAAAGACTTTTAACCTCGCCCTCATGACTAAATGGTGGTGGGGCATATTAACAAATCCAGGAGGACAATTGCAGAAACTATTACAACTAAAGTACGGCCCAAGAAGCAATGAATGGTGGGGAGAAACCCACAATACATCTACATCGGCCTTCTGGAAATGGGTGTTAAAGACAAAGGATATTTTCCACTCAAGTTTATCATTCAATACAGGTAGGAAAGTAAGAGTGTCTTTCTGGCACGACCAATGGTGTACAGTAATACCTTTGAGGGTGTTATTCCCGAAAGTATTCGAGCTAGCAAGCAAAAAAAATGCCTCCACAGGGCACCTATGGCATCGCAACAGATGGAATCTGAGGCTCAGAGGGCATACAAATGTTACAGTTCAACTACAAGTCACCGAACTTAAAAAACTTATACAGGGATATTCCCGGATGCTAATAAAAGTGACAAGATTATTTGGAGATGGGAAAAACACGTGAACTTCACAGCCAGTTCTACATATAAACACTGTATAGATGCGGCACGTAGGCTACCACAGCCTCGTCACATATGGCGAACTAAATGCCCTCTCAAAATAAGGGCCTTTCTATGACTAATCGCAAGGGGCTCAATCCTAACATAGGACAACCTCCATAGGAGGGGGTGAAAGGGGCCTAGTGTCTACGTTCTATGTCAATTAGATGCGGAGTCTACTTCACATATCTTCCTCACGTGTGCCTACACTGCAAGAATTTGGGAAAAGTGTGTTGCACGCCTGCACATACCAATCCACATGGCCAAAACATCCGATATATGGAACAAAACTGGAAATAGTAGGATCACACAATACGGTGTCCATATATGTCGCATTATGATAGCAGCTATCTGTTGGAACATGTAGAGAAAGAAAAACAACATAATTTTTAGACAGCTCATGCATTCTGCCGATATTTGTTTCTATCTCACATACCTCGATATACTCTCATAGATAGATTTGCTCTCGGAGAGAGAGCGGTTATGCCTCTTAGAAGAACCGAATACAGATGATGGTCTGCAGGACGAGTCCCCAGATAGAGCTTCACAAAGCCCTGATGGCGGCGTTTGAGGGGGCGAGCTACATAGTTCCTACTGTCCAGATTCAGTGGAAGTATTTTGCATTGTATTATTGTACTTTGTTTTGATATTTATGTATGGTGATGTAGGTCCAAACTGTTGGAACCCATATGCCTTTTGGCTCTTTTTTTCTTTTATTTTCGATTGTTCTGTTATCACTCATTAATAGAATACAGGAGGCAGTTGCTCACCATTACAACCTAAAAAAAAAACATTATTATTCTGTAGATTTCGAATTACATACATTTTATTCAATGATGCAGCGTGTTAAAAGAAGTAAACACTTCCAAACCTTGTTGAAACAGTTGGGCATCTTTATTGCTTAAACGGCTTGGAAAACAACACGTAATTCTCCATATTGTTCGAATGCCCTAAAAAGCTTTCATGTAATTTAAGAGTTTATTTCAACAACATTTCCCGAAATCTTTACTAGAAACATCATCAACTTCAGCAAGAATTTGAAATTGAATTCAGCGGCATTTGCTGATGAAGCTTTAAGATGACTAGAGAAAAACTTGTCTAGTTCATTGAACTACATTAAATGCAAAATATGTAATTCACAATCAAAACATTGCAACATTTTGATATTCCCATGCGGTTCATCAGGTAAAACCAAATGGCTTCATTAAATACTAAACAATTCTTGAAATAAACACTTTTAGTGAACTTCAAACATTTTTTTATAAGAAAATCTTTTTCATGTTTTTAAACTTATTATTATGTAGAATTTAGTAAATTTTGAAACATGCACTTACTTTTAATCAAATGCAAAGTGTAAAATGGAAATAGGCACTTCCAAACCATGTCGAGACTCTTGGGCATTTTTTGCTGCTTATAGCAATGGGCACTTCCAAACCTTGTCAAAAGTTTTTGGCATTTTTTGCTGCTTAAACGGGACTCGGGAAAGGGCTGGTCACTCACTATGTTGTTCAAATGCCTCCAAAAGCTTTCATGCACATTCACCAGTTTGCTTCAACAACATTTGGACACCAAAATGCCATCAAATGTATGCAGCAATTAGAAATTGAATTCAGAGCTTTTTGTTCTCATACTCTAAAAACTAAATGCGACTAAAACAACAATACGCTACTAAAAAATTAGGCTGCACTTGTTCTTTCTTGTTTATAGGGATGACAATGGGCGCATCCACAAGCCAATTTTTTTTGGCCCCCCTTATTCAAAATTTTGAATTGAAAATTATTTTCATTTATTTGATTTAAAATTATGATTATAGTGGGCCAAAAATTGACCAGTGGACCTCCCATTCCCGTCCCTACTTGTTTCTACGTAGCATAATGACTGTTTTTTCTCACAAATGTTGTGTTTCTTGTAAACATTAACAAAAGATTTTTTTTGAAAATACCAACAACAATAACTGAATTTTTAATGGGTTTCTTCCTTCTCCCTCAATCAGGCGAATTATGCCATGCATATTGTACGATCAAACCATAAATTTTATCTTAAATCCCCAAAATTTGTAACTCCCTAATTTATATATCAACAAACAACCATCTAATGATTTTTAACAAACCGTCACAATAAACTCAAACAAATAACCGCAGCCCTCCAAGTTCACAAAAATTAGGGATAATGGAGAAAATGTTGAACATCAACTGAACCTCTAAAAAAATTTCAAGAAAATATCGGAAAATAAATGTAGCATTCAAAACCCAAAATTAGAATAAAGGGTTTCGTTGTTTCACCTCGGATCTTGAGAAGCGACTGTTGGTCTCTCGCTTGGGTCTGATCGCAGCCCCCTTTCCCATTCACCCTCCAAGCGCTTTAGAGAGAGAGAGAGAGAGAGGGAGAGAGAGCTAAAAAGGGATTTAATTTTCGTTTTCGTAATTAAGTGCCGCTTTGCTTCGGGAAATTCTAAATGCGCACCAGGTTTTATTAGTGAGCACCACATCCCATAGTAAATTTGAGCATCACAGGGCAAAATGGTGCTCACCAAGTCAAGTGCGGTGCGCATTTAGAATTTCCCGGTTCTGGAGAGCCATTTGCTTTGCATTGTTATTATGGGACAAGGACGAGAAAGAAAATGAGAAACATCGAAGGGGCTTATGTAGAATTTTCTTGCAAAATGTGGGAGGAACTTTTGAAATTGAGGGAGGCTGGTCTACCGTGCGCTGGTTGCTTAGTCTGCGCACCGGCTCTGTCCTACTGACAGCTGTAATGGACTGCTCGGGATTTAAATTTTGAAATGCTCCGGCGCTAATGTTAAAAAAAGAAAAAAAATTAGGAAATATCCTCGGATAATTTTGTAAGAAAAATTATTTTTTTTCAAATTTTATTTAAGAAACGACTTACTGGAAATTTATTTTCATAAGATTAGGGGTATGGATCCAAAGATCAGTTTTCGGCCTATTTTATTCAAATTTTAAATTTAAAATAAATATTTTATTTTTCTAATTCTAAATTCTAAATTGAGGGGGACAAGGATGGGTGGTCCTTATACCTGTCTATTCTCATCCCTACACAAGAGATGATCATAGTAGGGTCGGTCTTTTTTATATATTTTAACAAAATTGTGGAAATTTGGTTAAGAACTCTGAATTCAATTTTTAGAATTCAATCACGAATTCTACTACATCAAAATAATTAACTTGAGAATTTCAGAGTAAATATTTTTCTTGGCTAAGAATCTCCATAGATAGTAATAGAGTGCAATGATTATGAGTCTAACATAAATTCTTATTTGCCTCTCTCCACGCATGCAATCTCAACAACCTAAATGATCAATATCAAATAAGAGAAAAAATAATATTTAATTTATACAAATGATATGAAATATCATGATCATGAGTCATATAAATGACGTAAACATTAGTTTGGATAAAAAAATCACCTATGAGTAATGCCCAATTTCAATACAACTAATTAGTCGAGAGTGGAGCAGATTGTCTCCGAACTTTGCATTTGATTGTCTCTTTGATTTCAAACCTGCATACTCGATCAGTACTCAGCTTCCCAATTTATACAAGAACTTCTCCAACCGAGGTGGATCGATACGACAGAACGTTTTTTTGCTGATATATATATATATATATATATATATATATATATATATATATATATATATATATATATATATATATATATATATATGACTTTTAATCAAGCAAATGCAAAATTAATGTGTTTTTATACCTATTAATTGATAGGCAAATCAATCCTATAATCCTGAATTTTAGTATGTATAAATGTAGAAAAATAGAAATGAACATGATAAAATCTGATTGAAGAAAGAATGTGAAAACATAAGTTTTTGGACGTACTCTATACAATATTTTTTTTTAAATTAAATTTTGAATCATTATCTTTATAATCCTAAAATTTTTATGATTAAATTTTTATAAATTATGGAGTTCGGTTGCCATTCAATCAATATATACAAAATATTGTATTTACCAATGTTAGTTTATGTATAATGTATAATTGATGAAAAACGAAATAAAAACTAAAAAATCTAAGAAATTAAATATGTGCAAATCTTAAAAAATCCAGATCATAATATAAAAATAAAGAATAAAAAAATTATTGGACACAGTAAAAATAAACTACTACTCCGTTATCAGGTGAATTCTTTCCTAAAGTCTCATCGCTTGTCCTGAGACCCCCCTTAGCCCCAGGCGGGAAAAAACTGGCTTCACACTAACGCCGTCAAACCTGACGTACCGGCCAAACAGGAAACATCCACTCTCCATTCGTTACAAACCTAACTTAACACCTCTGCCATCACTATAATTACATTACTACCATCCTGAATTCCCCCAACAAATGGCAGCACCGTAATTCTTCATAAAATAATGCCCAATTTGTTCGCATTGAAGACTCACAGTCCTTTTTCCTTCATTCGGAGCCTGTGCACAGTTGAGGTCGAGATCTAATGCCGTTAATTCAAGAATGGGAGGGGAGAGAGAGAGCGACGAGGGAGAAGTTCTCTCTCTCGTCTTTCCCAAAATATCCAAAATTTTCAAGCTTCGTCCCTCCGACGACGAAGGCAGCCTCCTCATGCTATAAATGGCATCAGAATCACAACCACGAGTCAAGGAGAGAAACACGGAATCGACAAAGAAAATAAATAAGAACAACAGAAGAAAAAAAGAGAGAAATTATTAGCAGGGCCATCTCTCGATCCCAATAAAGCCCCTGACATTTTCGATCAGGGTTTCGATCGATGGATTAGATTGAGGCATTGCGCCGATCCGATTAGATTCGACGGACTGCGTGCGGATCTTGAAAAATTTGATCCTGAATTTTGCAATGTTAATCTGCCGGCATTCAGCTTGGCAGTGGAAATTGGGGGGGTTTGAAATCAAATTTCTTTTGAAATCTTGAGGTATTTAGCGGAGAATAAGACAGATTACACAATGGGAGATGCCGATGCAGGTTATATATTTTTATTTAATTTTGATGCTGTTAAAATGCTTGAATTGTTCGTTTATGTTGCATTTTTCAACTTACAAAGATTTGAACTCAGCCAAGAAAAGATCGCAAGTAGTGCAATGGTTGAACAATCTGTTCCCAGACTTCAACTTGCCTTTGGATGCATCGGAGGAAGAGTTGAGAGCACAAATGTTTGATGGTGTGGTTTTGTGTGCCATTCTTAATAGGAAGAATTTGGGTTCAATTCAGGTGATTAATTGTGCAGCAAATTCATTGATAAAGTTTGAAGTGGGATTTGGTTAGAGGTTATAATAATGGGGTTTTGTTGCAGAGTCAGAGAGATGTTTTTATTTCCTCGGAGCAGCGGCTGTATAATCTGAAGAGATTTCTTTCAGCTATGGATGAAATGGGGCTGCCCAGATTCAACGCATCAGACTTGGAACAGGTATGTGTCTTTTATTTGTCACATACAACAGTTTGAATGAATTTCTTGGCCTGTACACTAATTTCACAATTTGTGTGTGTCTAGTGAGGTCTTAATGATTGCATACTCAAAACTTTTACATGATTATTTATTTGAGGCTTCTGTCTCCGTGACAAGGGAAGTTGAATTTTTGTTTCTTGTCTCTTGAGATTACTTTCAACTTATAATGCCATAATTTGCAAAACCTTTGCCACTAGATACTTTGTTATTGGTTATATCAACCTTAGTGGCTCCAAATACAATCTTAATCACACTTTATAAGTAGGGAATAATTTGTAAGGTCGCTCCTAATAGTTGGCACATACAAGTGCAATAGTCTTTCTGAAATTAATTTAAAATAAATCTTTCTTATTACTTTGATTTGTACACTAGAAATTTTATCTGGGGTCACACCTCCATATGATTCTTGATTTGTGGTCAACCTTGATATATCAAATAAAAAATGCAGTTTAGCTCTGGAATCTGAGTGCCAACCATTGGAATTGAAAGTGCAATTAAGAGTAGGGACTGAGTTATCCTGAAGGAAGAGCCTTCGATCATTTTCTTGTGCTTTTGGTCCACCAAACCTTATCTTATCGTAGGAGTTTGTTTTGTCATGCAATTAAAAAGGTTTTGACTTGTGATTATGCAATCCTGAGATGAGGCTAGAGGTTTTTCCTTGAACCCATTGAATGATTGGGTTTGATGTATGGAGGTATCCCATTTTATATATGGGAATGAAATTTCTATGGATAGAGTGATTGAAGTTCTACTTGAACTACTTACACTTGAATTTAGAATGGTCAGCATAATCAGTTTTTGTGCTACCTTGGATTACGAATCACTTTAGCTTCGGTCTCATCCGTATACTTCTTCTTGAGCATAAGTTGTTCCCTAATTCTCATGGTTTTCATAGACAAGAAGATAGACATGTAACCTTGTTCATGCCTAACTTTTTAGAAAGGTAAGACCAACTAGGTGAAAGCTTCTCGATGAAGCATGAGAACTTATAATTTTCTGAAAATGAAATTTCCCAAAAATGCCTACTAAATCCTGAAACCAATGGTCGTTTTATATATTTTTCCTCTATCATCATACATCTGTAGTGTAGATCTTGACGTACTAAATATTTCAACTAAAGAATCACTTAAACACATTATTTTCCGAAGTATTTCATATTTCTTTAGTAATTTGAAAATTCATAATATATATCAAGGGTTTATCCAACAACACACTAGAAATATGATAATAATGATAATCAATCTTCTCTCAGGTTTTGGTTTAGGGCCAGGGATGCTAGTGGATTTAGGAGTAAAGAGAGAAGATGATATACAAGTATCATTGGAGAGCATTTGCTTTATGATAGAGCAAAGGCCTAAGTTGGTGGGTTCACAATTTCAACTAGTCTTACCACCGCCTGAAGTATGACCTCAAACTTCTTAGGTCTCTTGTAATAACCCTTAATTTTCATTAGACATAAATAAATAAATAAATAAATACAATAATAAATATAACATTTCACTTTCTATAACCTCCAAAATATTTAATCTTCTTTAACTCCTAAACTTTACCTTCTCTAACCTCCCAACTTTTCACCTTCTCCATAATTTAATCATTAAACCGCAAACTTAATTTTTCCTATTAATTCTAAAAATTAATTCTCTAAATTAAATTGAAACCCTTTCATATTCTAAATCCCCAATTTGAAACCTATATAAACTCTACATTTCTAATATATTTCATGCAAGAGATCTTCCTCAAAAATTCTTCCTCATTCTGAAATTCTCTCTCTCTCATCTCACCGGAGCCAATTTCGGAACTGCTGGAACCACCGTAGGAGCCGCCGGAGAAGACCACCTTCTTCTTCCTCCCACTTTTTTTTGGTTCTCACATGTTAAAAAGTAAGGTGTTATTTCTCTTTTTCTTGTTTGGTTAAACTATTTTATTGGATCCACTACCCAATAACTGTAATGATTTAGGAATAATATACACCATCTTATAAATCTAATAAGATGAATCCAGACCCTTTTCTTAATTTTAGTCCCATTAAAATTAATTAAATTTAAAATTAATTATTAGTGTGTTATAAATATTAGAAAATCCTTAAAAATCATCTAAATTCATATTAATCTATATTTGATATTCCAATAATATTTTAATGTGTATATTGCTTTGTTGTGATTGATAATTGAGCGATATCCGGAACGAATCGAGGTGCGTTCATTTATTGACTCACTAATCATGCTATTATACTTAACTAATTATTTTATAATAATTTGTTATCTCATATGAACTCATCAACTACTTATTATTGTTTCTGTTATCGAAATTCTGTCATTTTTGTTATGCACTTGTTATTAAATTTATCAAATTATATAGTATAGTTAAATTTTAGAGTACTCGATGTATACAATATTTGATAAATCACATATAAGCTATAATCGTGGAAAAATATTATTTGCGATATCATTTTGTATCGGTGTCTAGGCAAGTTGTCTTATATGCTGGTTAGTTAATTAAGAAACGTACGTGGCATGGAAACCTTCCAGCATTCATATATTTATTTGGTCGATATCTCTATGATGTCTCAAATCAGTAAATTTTTGATTTAACCAATTGTGATTTATCCAATGAAGTATAGATTGAACAAACTCTTTAAACTATATTGTTAATAAACTAATAAATCTAATTGAAACATTATATCTAATGTAATCCATATACAAACTATAAGAACAAGGTTCTAGACCTGGCATGAATTATACTTAAATTGATACTGGGTTGGGGGAGAAACCGAATGATGAAAGTATATTCTGTTTTGGTTATAACATATTAAGTTGTATAACTAAATAATTCGCACATCATGGGTACATGATGATTTTCTGCATCATACCTTATTATTATTTATGTTTGTCTAATGGCAGGTCCAACTCAGCACCAGATAATCTAGGTGACCATTTTCTGGGTCTATACAAGAGACAATCGAAAACAGCTGTATCCAATCAGTTGGTTTTTTCAATACATAACATTCTAAATAAAGACACTCTTGCTATCGGACATCAAATTTAATCTATATCAGTTGATATCTTTACATGTTAATTTAATATTTTCTAAACTTGTGTTATTATTATGTTTGGATATAACCATTACATTACATATTCTTTTTGCGTATATTATTTTGGTCGCAATCTGACGCTCTGGGTGTGCATGCCCAAATTTACCGATGGACACGTCGAAGCCAATGCAGAATGTGGTGTATTTTAAACATCAGGTTGAAACCCAGTAGTGATATAGAGATTCCCTACTTTTTTTATTTAGTTTTATATTGTTCTGTTATCCTATCAATTGTATCCAAATTTTGTTTCAATCAATAAAAAAAATTAAATTTCCTTTGAATTTTAAATTGTTATTATTGATAATTATTGGGGTAAATTCTACTAGAAGTTTTAGTATATTCAAACTGAATGTTGTCAGTACCTGCTGCATGTACTCGTATACCGTATATGGGGAGCGGAGCGTGACATCTTTGCACTATGGCTTTCAACTTTAGGAGACATGGTGAAAATGGGCAAAATAGATGGTATAAAGAGATATGCAATTCACACAACTGAAATAAGAAAGCACATTACTAATAAGCATTTATAGAATTTATATAAGCAATGAAGCAATTTATCTAACATGTACATGTAATAGATTTGAAAGCTGAAGCAATGTGCAAGTTTCTTAGTGTCAGTTTTAATACTGTAGACTATTAGAATGGACAACAAGGTAATTTTCGAATCTAGCAGGCATCTCTTATTAGATCTGGTAATTTGGGAAAGCTGAGAACAACTAGATTATTGTATGCATATGCCAAAATTACTCAGGTTATTTTGTTAAAATGTAAAAATGGAAGAGTGAGGAAGTAGATAGTTGACCAAGAGGCTTCATATTTATCAGTACTAATGACGAGGTGGACCTATCCTAGTGGTCTGTCAGAAGACATCACATCTATGGGCTAATGGGCTAGTGGAGATATACATTGTAACTCTGGTCTTGGTCTGGTGGTGTTCATCTCATGCAAGTTGCACATACTCGTGACACACCTTCTCATTCTGAGCCAAGCCATCTTGCAGTGTAGGCCACAAGGCCCAAGAAGTTACAAGTCTGTTGGGAATGAGAAACATTATGAATCAAGTGAAATTTCCTTCACCTTCCATGTGGGACTAAACTTTTCCATAGAAATAGCTAACAGACTTGAGAAACCATAAAAACATTCCTTGAAGCCCACTAGAAATCTGTAAGAAGTCATTAAACATTTCTGCTTTCTTGGATCATAATTCAATAGCTATACCGAAAATGATAGGAGTCAGTAGGCTTATTGATACCATTTTACCATTAAAGTTTGGAAACTACTTAACTTCTTCTTTAAAGTAGTAGCTCTGTTTGAGTCCAGCTCATTCCTGAGAAGAGTTTGTATATGATGAAAGGAGATAAGATACAATTTGGAAGTTTTACCTAATGTGTTTAAAGCACAGCACAGCTCATCTTCGTGGATTGGCACTTTTTACCCTTTCTGGTACATATAGTAGGTAGACTCCAGCCACATTTTAAAATTTAAGTAATTTACTTAGAGTTCATGTTTGGAGCTGGGCAATTAGAGCTTGTTGAATAACAAATATGTGAAACTAAAACTGAGGGATATAAACAGAAAATGGTAAAAAACCTGTTGAAGAGGAGTTCTTTTTCTTATGATGGTTAGATCGTCAACCATGGAATCAGATGTATGCTCACATAAATGCACACTTGAATCTAATTGAGCTTGAGATAGAAAAGGAGCTGGAGCTTGGCTTTTTGACAAATTGAGATTAAAGTTATGGTGATCTTAGTTTGTCTTTTAACATCAGATAGTCAGCGCTTGGCCTGTCCTATGTAATTTGAAATTCATGTTCCTCCCTTACTTTAACCTGGGACCTTGCATCTCAAGGAGGCCCCCAACCGATTCCCTTAGTGGCGTTGGGCTTGATTTAACTTTCCAACCTAAAAAATGAGCTTAAGCAAGTTATTATCAAACCCTGAGCTCTTCATGCATAGCCTTAATCTTACAGCTCAGTGGGTCCATAAACTTGAAATTAGAGTAAACTGCAAAATGATGTGGTCTACTACCTTCAGTTTTAAACACATAAATAAATATGATATACTCTAAGTGTGGACTGAGCTCAAACCTGTATTCCTTCTCTTATTTTGATTACTTGCTGTTACTTTTCCTGGTACCTCCCTTTACTTGCCTGCTTAAATTTATGCACTTCTTCTCCGATCAGGGACCTATGTCTGGTGTTGTGGACTGTCTCTTATCTCTCAGGGATCGTATGAATTCTGGTATCACAGTAGATGGCATTTACGATGCTACTAAATGTGGAAGCCAGTCAAGAAAGAAGTGGAACCTTTCGGAAAGAGATAGGCTGGAACCTCTAGATGTTTCACAGGGAAACCAGAGGCAGCTTGAACCAAATTCTCTGATCTCAGGAGATGAGAGGAAATGGAGCAACTCAGAACTGAAATTCCTGAGTGTAATGCGCAATCCTACTTCATCAGGTATTGTGATAACTTTCGTTCTTTGAATGTCTTAAATCAAATTGTATTTTCACAAAATTAATTGAAGCATTACACATACTTAATATACTTATTAAGAGATGATCATTTCATTGCTTTTATTTGCATGATAAAAAATGCTTTGTCAGGGAGTTGTACTTCTCTCCCCTTCACAACCACTTTTTGAGAGAACATGGAGACACTATCATAACCCTCCTGACTAGAGGAGAATAATAGAATGTTTCTTGATTTCCATTAATATGATAAAAGTTTAGATGATCTATGCCTTTAGCAGAGATACACATGCTTCATTGGATATGCAGTAATACTAGGAGAGATATAATGAGAAATGAGGATATTCATGCTAGGGTAGGTGCAGCCCCTCTTGAAAAGAGTATGCGAAAAACCACTTATGATGGTTTGGTCCTATGCGTCATAAGCTTAAAGATGCACCAATTCAAAGAGTGTAGTTTAACAACGTAGGACAAGTTAAAAGAGCGAAGGAACGACCAAAGAAAATATGGATGGAGGTGATACGAATAGATATGGAAGAAGATATATTGATCGATAGGAATGAGTGGAGAAGGATTATCCATGTAACTGATCCGATGTGATTCTCTTTTGGTTCATGGTGCCTCATCCAAGTGCTTGGGATGAAAGGCTTTGTTGTTATTGTTGTATCTATGCCTTTGGCCTTCATAATTATCTAGTATTATATCTAGGAAGTCATCTCAATACCTGGAGTTATTGAGAAGCTCAAATGAGGAGTATTAATATAGTTACACAGCTACAACATTATGAAATATCTTGCTTTTTCATGTTCTTTTTCCTCTTAATTGCATGTGACCACCATCGGAGTTAGTTCTATCCGCATATCTTTGATTCTTGTCTCTCTCTCTCTCTCTTTTAAAAGGTTGATTCTAATTTCTTCTTAGAGCTGATTTCTTCACGCACGCACGCTCACACACATACGCGTTGCTGAAAGGAACACCTCATATTTTTATTTTTTTTTTATAATTATACAACATGGGGTTGGTACGGAGCAGAAGGCTTGATATATGTTTTGACAAAAAATCAGTTGTCAACCTTATATCATCCCTGTAAATAGGTGCCAAAGCGTGGTCAGGCAGGATTATGGACAAGAGAGGGGATTGCAATAAATCTAAAACCAGAATCCATGTGTTGCTGAAAGGCCAAAACTCATTAAATAATCAGTTTTACTTTGTTGGTCTTGCAGTTTAAGCTCAAGGAGTAATCATCTAAAATTCTTCAAAATCTGTAGGGTATATTAAAATTGTTCAAATATGTCCATTGGTGGCTTATAGTTTTTGCTGACTATAATTGCTTCACAGAGTCATCGACTGCATTGCTGCATCCTGTGGGACATAAGTTCCATGATGTTTTCCAGTTAAATCAAGGACGCTACTCTGATCTTCCTGCTGCCAAGATCTCAGAAATGATGAAATCAAACAGTTTAGATGTGAGTTATTATTAAGTTTGCTAGGAAACATTCGAAATTAGACATTGCCTTTTAGTTCCATTTCATATATTATTTAAAGCTTAACAATTTATTATTTGTGCAGAATGCCCCAACGCAGTCACTTTTGAGTGTGGTTAACGGAATTCTTGAAGAAAGCGTCGAGAGAAAGAACGGGGAGATTCCTCTTGTACGGTGTTGGATTGGCACAATTTATGTCATGACATCTTATCATGACTACATATATGTTTTTTCTTTTCTTGCTTCTGTTTTTGAGTGCAGTTAAAACTTTAGCTGTGGTCCACTTTATGCTATACAATTATTCTAAAAACAGTAACTCTTTCTCCTTCTAGCGAGTAGCGTGCTTGCTGAGAAAAGTTGTGCAAGAAATTGAACGACGCATTTCGACTCAAGCAGACCATATAAGAAGTGTAAGATAGTTTGCATCAGAATTTCAATATCTCCACCTTTTTATTTTAGATTTAATTGTGTTTCCTATATGCAGCAAAATAATCTCATTAAAGCACGTGAAGAGAAGTATCAATCAAGAATAAAAGTGCTTGAGACATTAGCTTCTGGGACAAGTGAAGAAACACAGGTATTTACTAATATGCAGTTACACCTTTTTGAGCTCATTTGCAAGTGGGGATGCAGCCGATTTACAATATTCTAATCCACTTTTAAATCATGTGCATGGATACATATACGGTAGTAAATAGTTGAAGAAGGGTCTTGACAATAGTTATGCACCACTGCTATAAGTTGCAAGCATATTGGTTCTTTAGGTGTTAGAAAAGCTCATACAATGCGTATTTGGTTTTATAAGCTCTATGGAAGTTAGTGAACACAAAAATAATTTGACATAGATAAGATATTAATTTTCCATTTTTCTGGGTATCTGTATTTATTCAGATATTTTAATCATATTTGTATCCACATCCGTATCTGCCTCTTAGAAACATCTATATCCATCTGGCTGGTTATGGAATTTTATATCCGCATCTGCATCTGATCCGGATCTAGATTCGGATATATCTTGTCTCGGGCATCTACCATTATACACAAAATGATTGGCCATACAATTGCTATTCATAATGGAAAAGAACATTTACACGTATATCAGTATATGTTTGCACCCTATTTGCAAGACTTTGCTAGACTTGGATGAAGCTGATCACTTGTTTTTTGTGCCAGATAGCTTCAAACCAACTCCAGAAGATGAAGGTCTGATCTCCATTCTTGTTTTTCAAACAAGCATGTCATAGATAAGTTTTTTTATAATAATTTCCCATCATAAACAATGCATTTTAGTTATACACTCGTTTCAGGTTTTAATGGTTTGAGTCCATTCTTTTCTCTGATCTATCTATCATTTCTATGTAGGATTGATTGAACTCCTGTGTTCACCTTTTGCTTTTTAATGTAAAAAATGCCACATCAAACCTATGCATTAATGTAGTCTGGAAGTATATGATGAATAATTGGATTATGTGGCGCATGATTAGATTATATGGTCTTACGTGGAAAAAACTATTTATATGTACAGATATTACACATTAGAAATCCTGAACCTAAAAATAGGAAAGTTATAAAATTTTGAAACTGTCAAATGACATCCTCTAACGGGTAGATTTAGAAAAGAAAAGCAATGTTCCTATTATTATTATTATTATTATTATTTTTTATGCTGTTGTTGAGGTGATATATTTTTTTTGTGTGGTGTTGAGGTGTTTTTTTTTTTTTTTGGGGGGGGTGGGGGTGGGTTTAGGTGTTGAGCCAGGAAGATGAAAGATCTGTTGAGGTGAGATTAAAGGAGCTTTGACAACCGAAATGAAATATTTCTTCCACACCTGTACTTCTATCGGAGTTGATGAAACCCATGCTGATGATAATGAGAGGAAAATGAAGTCATGAATACAACCTTTTCTTTCTTAATCCCTAAACTTCAAAGGAATCATTCAAGAAATATCATTTCTGGATGAGTAGCACTGTCGATGGAGCTCCAGTGGAGAAGTATTGTTGAGATGATGATTCTGGGATAACAACAGGGAGGTTTTGCAGCATACTTTAGAGAGAGAGAGGAAAGAGAGGGTGAGATAAGATTGTCCAGAGAAGGGAGAGAGAGAAAGAAATTGAGATGCTGGGTTAATTTTCAATATCTGAGGTTCGGCTAAAGGTCAAAGTTAAACTAGTACTGTTGCAAATAATTTTCCAGTCAGTTATTGTCACGCCCCGCTCCCAATATACGGTATACGAGCACGTGTAGCAGGTACCGGCAACATATTCAATTTGAATATGCTAAAGCCTCAATTATAATATCACAGCCACAAAGAATAAATACACGTAGATAAATAAACTGACATTCATTGATCCATGAAGTCTATTACATAAAGAAAACATAAGGACGATACTGGATAATTTTAGATAATATCCATTAAGGAATGATAGGTTCAAGAACATAAAAAGACTGCATTTAATACAAACTAAGTACATGATAACTACTGATATTCGGTCACTTCAGCAAAATACTCCATGTCTTCCGCGGTAGAATCAACAGGGTTCAACTCAGTCACTGGACATGCATATCCAGGTCGTCAGATAGCGACCAACACAATAAATACAAAAAAATATGATGTAATAATTATGTCCAACATGGTAATAATGCAAGTCTTAGGAAAACATTAAATCCATAATTAACGATAATATTAAGTGACAGGTTAAAGCAAATATCTTTTAGTATGGTCACAATCATAGCAAGTTTATCATTTTAGTAAAGTCAACTCTATAATAGGGGTATTTTTGTCTAAGATGTCATATAATTGGAAAAGCTAACTGATGGGATACAACTGTTTCGATTGTTTCCTGTACAGACCCAGGAAATGGTCACAGGATTGTCCGGTGCTGAGTCGGACCTGCCGTCAGGCAAACATGAATTATAGTCAGGTATGATCCAGCAAATCATCACGCACCCATGGTGTGCGAAATATTCAGTTGTACAACTTAACAAGTTTACAACCGAAACAGAGTATATTTCCATCACTCAGTTTCTCCCCCAACCCAGTGTCATTTAAGTATAGTACATGCATGTCTAAATTCTGGTTTTCATAACTTGTATATTGAATTTCGGGTACAATATTTCAATTAGATTTTGTTAATTTGTTAACAACATAATTTATAGAATCCGTTTTATATTTTATTCAATAAATCACAATTGGTTATATCAAGGATTTACTGATTTGAGATATCATACAGATATCGGCCAGGCCAGTGTATGAATGCTGGGAGGTTTTCCGTGCATTGCACGTTCCTTAATTAGAGAACCAACATACAAAACTTTTATAGACACCGATATAGAATGATATCACAAACAGTATGTTTCCACGATTATAGCCTTTTTCTTGATTTATTAAAAACCTAACTACATGTTGTAATTTAACAAATAATCATTTAATTTCTAACATCATAAAGAAATAACAGATATGTCAATGAGTGCACTTGTAATAACACATTTAGCTTCTACAAATTAAATTCTAACAATATAAAGATATAGTATTTGTAATCACAAATTTAGATGATATAATTGAAGTAATATTTCTATAAGAAAAATTAGCATGTTTAGTGAGTCCAAAAAGAACTCACCTCGATTTGCGAAGGTCTACCAATTGGCAATCACACGAAGCAATCTACACATAAAATTATAATATATTTGTTAAAAATTATTCATCATAAATTCAGGTGATTTTTAGGGAATTTCTAATTTTCATAAAGCACTTAGTATTAATTTTAAAATTAAATAATATTAGTGTAGAAAATTAACTTCTAATATTGTCCTAATAAGTTGTTAGTTACATATTTTGTAAACATTTGAATTGGTTAATTCTCATCGAACTATAATCTTATTTGTTTGGCAAGAGAGGCTTATAGGATGTGTAAGGTGGGCTCAGCTGGACATATGCTGTATTAATACTAATCTTGAAGTTTATGTTAACAAAAATATAATTCAACTCTTATATGGTTATGTTTTTGTTTGATTTTATGTTTGTTGGATTTATTGGATAAGTTTAGCATATAAAGATTTCATTTAAATGATAAATTATTTCCTTCCTATTTTATTTTATATTTATTTTTGAGAAGAATCTCCTAATTGATTTATAGATAATGTTTTGGCCTAAAATTGTAGGATCACCCTAAATTCTATTTGAAATCAATAAATGGATTTGAATCAATCTTATTGGGTCTATAAGATGGTGGATATTTTTTATTAGGGTTGTTAGATAGGGTGTGAGCTAATCCTATGGTCTAATTAAATAAATGCAATAGAAATTTAAGAAATTAATACTAACCTCAAATAGTAGAGCAAGGGAAGAAAGAAATAGGAGTTTCTTTGTCAAAACTTCGGCGAGGCTAACGACAGCGGTCCGACGAGGCGCTCCAACAAAGTGAGAGAGAGATTTTTTTTTTTTTTTTAAGAGGATGAGTGTAAGATTGAATTTAGAAAAGAGGTTGGGTTTATATAGTGTTAGATTTAGGAGTTATAGAATGTGAAGGGTTTAGGGAGTTATGGAATTCAAAGGATTTGAGGAGTTATGGAATTTAAAAGGTTTTGAGGGTTATAGAATTTAAAAGGTTAGAAAAATGAATGAATTTGGGATGTTATAAAAGAGGGAAGATGAATAGTTTAAATTATTATGTTTATTTGTTATTAATTTAATTATGAAAAAAAATAAATAAATAAGGATTATTACAGTTATTTGCGTAAATTATTACTATTACGCAGTCATTTAATACAATAAGACTATGCTGTGTCTGCTCTGTGGAACACGTAATGCCAATGCAGTGGTAAGAGGCACATATTTTTATGAGGCTGGCTAATCGTCTAGAGAATATGTTAGTTTTGTTTGTAACACATAATAGTGTATTGTGGAACGAAAATCAATATATAGTTTCATAGCTTTGATCGAGGATGCCCTGATAACCCCAGTTGTACTATATACAACTAGGATTTGTGGGGCATATTAGTTTTTCCCCATTCATTTGTATTCAGGGTAGGTAAAGTACATCAACATATTTTTGTCCATGAGGGTTTAGGAGGATAATCTGAACCTCACCATTTAAAGACATTCTGAAGTTTATTTTGTGTGTTGAATCTTTTGTAAAATAATGTTTAGCCTATTTAGCTATGAGCTGATATAACTTCCCTTATCCAGAATATGGATAGTGGAACGTGGGGGAACATATTTGCTTAGAGATGTACTACGCTTTCAGTAAAATAATAAGAATTAAAATAGTTTACAATTAATCATATATTCCTCCTATTACATTCTCCGACCTTTTAGGATTTGACGTGGCTCCCACTGATTTAAGAGGTGGCTCCTACCATAGGTGTGATATTTTGTTCTATGTGGTACTTAGCAACATATTCGCGTAGAGATATGCCAATCCTTTAATAGAATAATAAGAATAAAATAGTTTATAATTAACTATGAATTTCTGCATCAAAAAGGCTTATAATTATTTATAGATTGTCTTTAATTTTTTCCTTAACAACAACGACTTCTAACTTCTTATGGGTTATCCTATCTCTTAGCATAGTTAGTGAGACACGAGGATATTCGTGTTAAGATAGGCGTAACCCCATCGAATAGAAGATACAAGAAAATCGCTATTGACGGTTTGATCATGTATGTTGTAGGCCTACAAATACACCATTTTGACGAGGGAAGCTTATCAACGTAGGACAAGTTAAAAAAGTAAACGGAAGTCCGAAAAAAATATAGATGGAGGTGATACAGAAAGATATGAATGTTAGAGGTTTAAATGAGGTCATATTACTTAGAAAGATATGGATGCTAGAGGTTTAAATGAGGATATATTACTCAATAGGAATGAATGGAGAAGGATTATCAATGTGATTAATCCTGCATGATTATCTTTTGGTTCATGTAGCCTACCCCAAGTACTTGGGATAAAAGGCTTAGCTGCTGTTGTTGTTGTCTCCCTTAGCATAGTTAGTCTCTCAAACTCTTAAATCTCCATTTCATTAGACCTGAGTTCCTTCAATTTCTGAATTGAAATTCTAGAACCTCTTTTTCTGTTATAGCATTTGAACTGCCTGAGATGGTTTGGACACGTCAAATTCCCATGAGTGCATCAATTAAGAGGGGTGATAGGATAGTATTCTTTGGAGCAAGAGGAACCAAGGTTCGACCTGAGCTAACATGAGTATGGAATTAAGGTATGGTATCATAGTTCTCTTTCATATTTCCATGATGTATGCATGTTTACTTCTTTGGCAATGTATAATCAGTCTAAAGCTACATCTTTAAATAATTTCTTATTCTCTTGATTCTCCAAAAGCCTCATCAAACTCAAATCATTGCATTTGAAAACTTTTGGATATATGTATTTTAATTTCTGGAGATGATAGTATTCAGTGTAGTAGTAACATCTAAATACTGTTTCATACATGTCAAGTACCTTAATGCTTCCAAACATCCATTGCCATCTCAATAACAAGATTTGGGATAGGGAAAGATTATGACTTTAAACTCGTGGGATGGGTACAGTATTATGATTCATTAACTAAAACATTACATTTATTATACTATGGTGGCATATTTCATGGACGAAGTTAGGCCTTCTGTATACCAATATAAATTGGGGCTTTGTGGCACTCATGGCTATTTTTTTTTGACAAGTTATTTACTACCAGTTTAAAGAAGTTGCTTTACTCAGTGTTAAAAATATCTTTTTACCCTTGCTCCTATTATCTCTAAGTATCCAAATGCAGATAGAGAAGACAAATATTGAAGAGAGCAAGAAACATGGTGATCCAGATATGGAAAGGCTGATGAGGGAGAAGGAAAATAGTGATCATATAATTTCAAAGTTAAAGCAGGAATTGGAAACTACAAAAAAGTCATATGAAAAGAGTTCTCAGCAGTTGAGGGAGAAGGAAAATAGCGATCATGTGATTTCAAGGTTAAAGGAGGAATTGGAAACTACTAAACAGTCCTACAAAAACAGTTCTCAGCAGTTAGAGGAGAAGGAAAATAGCAATCTTATGATTTCAAGGTTAAAGGAGGAATTGGAAGCTACTAAAATGTCCTATGCAAACAGTTCTCAGCAGTTGAAGGAGAAGGAAAACAGTGATCATATGATTTCAAAGTTAAAGGAGGAATTGGAAGCTACCAAAAAATCCTACGAAAACAGTTCTCAGCAGTTGAAGGAGAAGGAAAATAGCGATTATGTGATTTCAAGGTTAAAGGAGGAATTGGAAGCTACTAAAAAGTCCTATGCAAACAGTTCTCAGCAGTTGAAGGAGAAGGAAAACAGTGATCATATGATTTCAAAGTTAAAGGAGGAATTGGAAGCTACTAAAAAGTCCTACGAAAACAGTTCTCAGCAGTTGAGGGATAATAGTGATCATATGATTTCAAAGTTAAGGCAGGAATTGGAGACTACTAAAAATTCATATGAAAACCAATGTCAGCAGCTGGAGAGGAATTCGAAGGAAATCAAGCTACAACTAGAGGAGAGAATAAAGGAGGCTGAATCCCGTCTGGCAACGTCAAGAGAGAGGATGAAAGAACTTGAGAAATTATCAGAATCAAAATTTCAGAACTGGAAGAAGAAGGAACATGTCTTACAGAACTTCATACGTTTCCAACTACAGTCGATTAAGGTTGTCATTCTTTATCTTATTATTAGTTATTTTGATTGTGTCTTTTCAATTGACGGGCTATCGTATGTCAGAATATGAGAGTAGAATCTGAATCCATAAAGAAAGAAGCTATCAGAACTCAAAGTGGATGGATCGAAGAAATGACTGGCTTGGGTAAAATTCTTTTTGCATTTTATTCTTTTTAAAAAAAAAAAAAATCTTTTATTGCCCCTTTAACATAGTTGATTTACATTTATGAAGGTGTAAAGCTAAAAGTACTAGTAGATGCTGCTGAGAATTATCATGCAGTTCTTGCAGAAAACCGGAGATTGTACAATGAGGTTCTAGAACTGAAAGGTACCTATATCCCTGAAATATTTACATATTATCATAGCTTAAAAGTCTTATAATCAATGTTTTGTTTCTGAACCAATTTGGTTACTTTTATTAGGCAATATCAGAGTATACTGCCGTGTACGGCCATTTCTTCCTGGTCAAAATGGAAAGTCAACTAGTGTTGATTATATTGGAGACAACGGTGAGGTTCTTGTTTTAAACCCTACCAAACAAGGGAAAGATGGACGTCGGATGTTCAAATTCAACAAGGCATTTGGTCCAGCTTCAACACAAGGTTCTATAAGTGAACTTCTGATAAATCTATTATCCTGTCTATCTCGCTTGATATGCAATAGTTTATAGCACCTCTACAAGAAAATGCTGTTTTGTAGTACTAACCATCAGTACTTGATCATCTCTTGTTATAACTTTTACAGAGGAGGTATATTTGGATATTCAGCCTTTAGTACGGTCTGTTCTTGATGGCTACAATGTATGTATATTTGCCTATGGTCAAACTGGATCTGGTAAAACCTATACAATGGTATGCTTTGCTATTTTTGCCTCATTACAGAATGCATTTCTTACTTAATATATGTTTATTCTTTTCAACAGTATGCAAATAAGATTTTATTATGTTTTAAAATTTTATCTTTTGTACAGAGTGGGCCCAACTCACCGACAAAAGAGTCATGGGGGGTCAACTATCGAGCTTTGAATGACCTTTTCCATATTTCTCGTACTAGGAGCACTACTTTCTCATATGAAATAGGTGTTCAGATGGTTGAAATATATAATGAGCAAGTCCGTGATCTCCTTACAAGCAATGCTCAACAAAAGAGATATCCTTTCATGCTACATTTTCTTTCTTACTTGCTTTAGAAACCAAGCAAGGCCTTATATAAGCACGTGGATTTCTTAAAGCAATGATTCCATTATTAATAATTATTATTACTATTTTGACTGTTAACTTGTCATATGAATATGAGAAAACAAACATTCCATTACTTTTTCTACCTGAAATTTGATCCATCGTTAATGCTTTTGTCCTAGAACATTGTCCTATTCTTCTGGCCATTCTCTTTAACTTTCAAACACTTGGGATCTTGACTAGCTCCCAACCCAATGGACTTGCTGTTCCTGATGCAAGTATGCTTCCGGTTAAATCAACCTCGGATGTCCTGGAACTGATGCAATTTGGACAGTCAAACAGGGCTATGAGCTCAACTGCTCTCAATGAGAGAAGTAGCCGATCACATAGGTTTGTTTTCAACTATCTTGATGAACAACTCTAAAACATTTATCTATACAAGCTTTATACTTTTTTTACATGTCAGCGTTGTTACTATCCATGTCGAAGGCGTAGATTTGAAAACAGGATCTAGTTCACGTGGTTGTCTTCATCTAATTGATCTTGCTGGAAGTGAGAGGGTTGATCGCTCCGAAGTAACAGGAGATAGGCTTAAGGAAGCACAACATATCAACAAATCTCTATCTGCTTTGGGAGACGTCATATTTGCTTTAGCCCAAAAGAGTAGTCATGTGCCATACCGAAACAGCAAACTGACACAAGTTCTTCAAAGTTCCTTGGGTATCTGCTCTACTACTTGTTTCGAATCTCTACTTTACCTTTTTATTCTACTTCTTCATTTTTTTTATTCTTTTCTTTTTTCCTTTTATTTTTGGACAAGTGTGGCTTTGATGAACATGCCACTTAATTTTCTTCTGTCTTGTAACATCTGTAATTTAACCATCATATCAGGTGGACATGCGAAGACACTTATGTTCGTACAGGTTAATCCAGATGTAGAGTCATTTTCAGAGACTGTAAGTACATTGAAATTTGCAGAAAGAGTGTCAGGAGTTGAATTGGGTGCTGCACGGAGTAATAAAGAGGGCAAAGATGTCAGGGATCTGATGGAACAGGTTTCTCTATCTGGCCTTTTTTCCCATTCCAACAGTAATGTTGAACTTCAATGACTATTAAATTATGAGATGTCCTTTAAACGTGCATCCTTGAGAAGGTTGTAGGTTTAAATATCTAAAGTTGCAAGCTAACATGTCCTATTGAAATATGATAAGTCTGCACTTCTTAATGAAAAGCAAAGACACAAGTGTAATGCTTCTCCTAGTTATAGAAATAATGAGTCGACGAAGATTGAAGAACGTTTGAGCGCAATGTGAATTTGTGAATTTTCTGAGTTAATTGGGACAACTTCAAGAGCCATATAATGATAGATGATTCTCAAAGTTCATGGTTATAATATTATATTGATGATATCACTACGTCTCTGTCATCTTGTCCTACATTATTCTTTTTTTGATTAAACCTTACGGCAGATCATAAGAGGGCCTACATTATTCTTTACTAAAATGTGATTTTAAATCTGCTTAACATAGTCGTAATTGAATATTAATTTGCACTGGTGTTTGTTTAACCAATACTTGAAGAGTAATTTTTGACTATTCACTTGAATGAGAATATTTCAACAATTGACCTAGTATGTACTGTACCAGATATAATGATTACAATTTCTATAATCCTCGATCAATTATATAACATTCAGAATTCTTCTAAATTTTGGCAGCATCTCATTTAGATTTACCAAGTTATTATATACTACAAATACAATTTCGGTCATAACCGCCTTATTTATCATATACACAAGATCATAGTCTTGGCTAACATTATCACACTATATAAATTGTACCTCTTGCAGCATCTCCAAAAATACATCTATAGGAACTTCGAATAACAACCACAGTTAGTACATTACCTTCACCATCTGTAGGACCTAAGTTAACTAACTATTTAAAGTCTTAATATGTACATAATCCACGGTCTAGGTGGATTTACACAATATGCAAGTTAAGTTTGATATTTATATACAAGAAACTGCACATGAAACCTTTAATGTATGAGTATAAAAAGAGTCTAAATTCTTTATGAAGCTTCCAAAACTATCCAGGCTTCTGACACGTGCCTTTGCCCTTATCACTATCAAAAAGTCTTGTTAAAATAAAGGCGAGCTCGACAACCTAATGACTAAAGTCATGCAAGGAATCCAAGGAAAGACATACTTATAGAATAATATGAGGTATGAGTTATACACAAGATAATAAGTATGAATATGGATTCGGTCAAGATAAATGAAAGTGCAATAATGCGATAACCCAAGGTTTCAAGTTATTTTACGATACAATATTTGTCCACCTTTTAGTTCTCTCATAACCCAAGATTTCAAATTATATTATATAGAAATCAATCCGGAATATGATGAACCAATAATGTCAAGATTTCTACATACATATGTCTAGTAACAAGAATTATGTGGTTTATGTCAAAATAAAGTTAAAAGGCAAGTCAGGATTTATGGTATTATCAAGACATATGTATGTACTAATAAGGAAAATCCGACATATTTTCATGTATCTTGTAGAAGCAACTAGTATATATATGTTAAGGTAAGTATGATGGAGTATAGAATGTTAGAATGAATGTTATGGAAATGATCATGTATGTAAACCATACATAAATACAAGTATACTTATAAACACGTATGTAAGTGAATATTAGGATGTAAAAATATCTAAAATGATCATGTATGTGAATCCTGCATATACAATTATGCATATAAACACATATTAGGTAAGTGGGTACTAAATTGTAAAGATGAGAATTAAATAGGCTTAACACTATTATAACGATTACTTTAACAACATATTGATTTTCTAAATTCTAGCATGATTTCATAGTATGGAAAGTAGCAAATTTATTAAATCTTACTAATGTATATATTTTTCAAGTAAATATAGATTAGCAGCATAAAAAGAACTATGACTTAATATAATATCTCGTATAAAAGAAATATTTTCACAATTTAATGTAGAAAGTTATTTGAAGCCTTCTCTTTAAAATATTATTATGAATATATATATATATACCTATGTTCTAATGGCAAGTGGAAAGTGATTTAAAATCTTGCATTATCATGAAGAACTTATATAGAAAATTTCAAATGTATATTCAAATATGATGAACATTCGTAAAGATAGGTTCTTTGTAATTTCAAAATAAGGCATATAGTTTAAGTTTATAACTTATAGTTTAAGCAAATGAGGCCATAAATAAAATCATAAATTTAATACATAAATATAGAGTAGAGTGTAAGAATAATATTTTTATATTTAAAATAATCATAGAGAATTTTGTATAAAGATATCACCTTTCTAAATTTAAACAAATCAAGATTCTAAATTGGCTATAAAAGATTTTAGTTACAAAATAAAATCATAAGAGTAGATATGATTCTACTTGCCTTGATGGGTTAGGAAGATAAGCCTATTTTGAGACTAAACAACTTCTCCTTTTCTTCTTCTTCTCTTTTCTTATTTTTCCTTTTGAGAGTTGGAGTAAAATAAAAAATGAAGAGAGGAATGGAAAATGAAGGAGAGAGAATAAATGATGATGAGAATAAATGAAAGAAAAGGAAGAAAAAAATATAATATAAAAATGAGATTATGAGAGATATGAGGGTAAGATGATGGCTTGTTATGTTGGCCAAAAGACAAGTATGGTGAAGGTAAGGTATGGGTAAATAAAGACAAAATATGCATAGGATAAATGATTAGTAATAATAGATTATTAGAGTTGTTTAAGGTTATAATTTCAAATTAAACAACCCAAATAAAGTCAAACTTAATCTTTACAAGTCAAAAGAAGAAAGACTAATCAAAATATGTGTAGAACTTACCGGTGATTAAAATAATATTATTTTAAGTGACTATCTAGAAAATTTCAAGAAAATCACAAAAAATATAGAAAATTGAGACGAACATAACGTACTCACTCTGGAATTAATCTGACATCCGAAATGTAAGTTGTGCTAACAATTGGATCGTTACATCCTGCCCTCCTTATGAAAAATTTTGTCCTCAAAATTTAATTTAATTAATTGGACTTGGACTAATAAGATATCAATTAATCAATAGGAATGTGGTTATTGAGAAAATAGTTCGATTAGAAAATATCTGAAAGCTAACTAACTTGTCATACCATCTAAACTAGTGGGACAATAAATCAAAGGTATATGATGGAAATAATCTTGTAACTCTCACTTATTAAGGTCGTTGCGAATAGTTGCAATAATTGCCTGCAGATCAATTATTACCACGCCAAGTGAAAGTATAAGATTTAGGTCAGAAATCAACGATCACAAATAATATGGAGTATTTCATAAATCCATTTGCTACAGTTCTAATGATTGACTGTAACTATTATCGACAGAGAATAAATTTATATAATTACTATGTCAACTCAATATGACTCAAACAGCAGAAGTTCAAGACTACATACATGGAAAATCAAAAGATAGATATGGTATGGATAAAAGAACAAAATAAGATAGGAAATCAACTAATAATAGGATCAAAATAAGATTTCAAATTAAAAAAAATTTGGACATGTTTATATATGACAGTAGTCCTAAAGACATTCTAAATTAACCTAGAGCTCTGATACCACTCTGTAACGCTCCATTTTCCGGAGGGATGCGGAAATAGAGTACATTACCGGCGGGCACATGTAAGTCGACGTGCACGAGGGCTATAAGTATGTAAAAGCAGAAATGAATAGAACTAAATACTAGTTATCTACCAGGATCTTGGAAGTTAGTCTACTGCCATATAAAATATAAGATATACATGTCTAAGATAAGAAGTAACAAATACAATACTGATATAAAAGTTGAAAATAAAGTCCCAGAGGAGTGATACATACCAAACAAAAAATACAAAAGCGGAGGCCTAAAAATCTACTACCGCTCGGTCTGCTCTAGAAAGTACGGGTCGTGCAATGGCGGATTCTCTCTTACATTTTCAGTATCTAAGCGTGTGGGGGAGCTCAGGGCCAAACCCGGCAAGTAAAACAATAAAAAGTAGGGAGCATGTAATATAAACAAATAAGTAAGATATGAGTGTGGATATGAAAATATACGCATGTGTGGAAAATATTAAACAATCAAGTAACAATATCAAGCATGGATATATATATATATATATATCAAGTCTAAGTTAATATCTTATTTTAGTTTATATTTTGAACTAAATAATGAAGAAATAGACTCGTATTGTGAAAATACCCGTGTATACCCAGGACCCGGCTAAGATGTTGGTGCTGAACCAACCGTGCCGCTAAGCACTCAAGCAGATACCGATACTGAGTAATCGGTCGTTCCATCAACATGGACTAAATAGGAGATGATGGCTCAGTACCATCCGGGCGCCCCCGCGGATGGGCCCATATTTCGGTTGTGCAATCTATTCTAAATCTTTCACGATACAATATTTGTCCACCCTTTAATTCTCCCATAATCTAAGGTTTCAAGTTATATTACATGAAAATCAATTCAGAATATAATGAACCAATCATGTCAAGATTTCTACATACACATGTCTAGTAACAAGCAAGATGTTGTTCATATCAAAATCAAGTTAACAGGCAAGTCAGGATCCATGACATTATCAAAATATGTGTATGTACTAATAAGGAAAATCCAGCATATTTTCATGTAGCTTATACAAGCAATTAGTATATATATGTCAAGGTAAGAATGATGGAGTATAGAATGTTAGAATGAATATTATGGAAATGATCATGTATGTAAACCACACATAAATACAAGTATACATATAAACACGCATGTAAGTTAATATTAGGATGTAAAAATATCTAGAATGATCATGTATGTGAATTATGCATATACAATTATGCATATAAACACATATTAGGTAAGTGAGTACTAAATTGTAAAGATAAGAATTAAATAGGCCTAACACTATTATAACGATTACTTTAACAATATATTGATTTTCTAAATTCTAACATGATTTCATAGTATGGAAAGTAGCAAATTTATTAAATCTTACTAATGTATATATTTTTCAAGTAAATATAGATTAGTATAAAAAGAACTATGACCTAACATAATATCTCATATAAAAGAAATATTTTAACAATTTAATGTAGAAACTTATTTGAAATTTTCTCCTTAAAACATGATTATGAATATATATATATATATATATATATATATATATATATATATATATATATATATCCTATGTTCTAATGGCAAGTGGAAAGTGATTTAAAATCATTGCATTATACATGAAGAACTTATATGGAAAATTTCAAATGTATATCCAAATATGATGAACATTTATAAAGATAGTTTCTTTGTAATTTCAAAATAAGACATATAGTTTAAGTTTGTAACTTATAGTTTAAGCAAATGAGGCCATAAATAAAATCATAAATTTAATACATAAATATAGAATAGAGTGTAAGAATAATATTTTTATATTTAAAATAATCATAGAGAATTTTGTATAAAGATATCACTTTTCTAAATTTAAACAAATCAAGATTCTAAATTGGCTATAAAAGATTTTAGTTACAAAATAAATCATAAGAGTGGATATGATTTTACTTGTCTTGATGGGTTAGGAAAATAAGCCTATTTTGAGACTAAACAGCTTTCCCTTTTCTTCTTCTCTTTTCTTATTCTTCTTCTTGAGAGTTGGAGTAAAATAAAAAAGAGAGGAATGAAAAATGAAGGAAAGAGAATAAAATGATGAGGAGAATAAATGAAAGGAAAGGAAAAAAAAAATATAATAAATAAAGGAGAGATATGGGGGTAAGATGATGCTTGTCATGCTTGGCCAAAGAACAAGTATGGCGAAGGTAAGGTATGAGTGAATAAAGACAAAATATGCATAGGATAAATGATTAATAATAATAAGTTATTAGAGTTGTTTATGGTTATAATTTTAAATTAAACTAACCCAAATAAAGTCAAACTTAATCTTTATAAGTTAAAAGAAGAAAGACTAGTCAAAATATGTGTAGGACCTACCGGTGATTAAAATAATATTATTTTAAGTGACTACTCAGAAAATTTCAAGAAAATCACAAAAAATATAGAAAATTGAGACGAACATAACGCACTCACTCTGGAATTAATATGACATCCGGAATGTAAGTTGTGATAAAAATTAGGTTGTTACATTATCTTGTATGGATATCTTGTATTTACCCAATGTCCGTTATCCAAATTTATCCCAAGATAATTTGTGTAAGGCAATCACAACATATAATGTTATCATTCCCTAATTATTGTAATAGTGAAACACATGGCATGATACTTTTCATTTCTTTATATTCATACGCATATATTATGAATGCAACATATGACACACCTATGCCCCTACCATATTATACATATACTCCACTTTTTCCCTCCATAATCTTTCATATATACATAATAATAATATGTCCACATAAATATACATATATACATAAACATAAATACACACACGTATATATGTATGTATGCATATACGTGTGTGTGTTATATATATTACACACACACATATATACACATGTATATACACATATATACATATATATGTATATATACGTATATGTACGTATGTATATACAGATATATATACGTATATGTACGTGTGTGTATATATGTGTGTGTGTGTCAACTTTCCTCCATCCCAACCCTTCTGCCATGAGAGTATATTCCATAATATATCAAACACACACACATATGTATGTATGTCTCTCTCTCTCTCTCTATATATATATATATATACAACAATAACAACTAAGCTTTTTATCCCAAGTATTTGGGGTAGACTATATGAACAAAAAAAAAATCACGCCGGATCGATCACTTTGGTATTCCTTCTCCATTAATTTCTATCAAGTAATATCTCCTTATTTAAACCTCTATACTCCATATCTTTGCGTGTCACCTCCATTCATATTTTTTAGTCTTCTCTTTCTTTTTTTAACTTGTCCTACATTGATAAACTCTCCTCTTCGAACTGGTATACTTATAGGCCTACATTGCACATGATCAAACCATCGTAAGCGATTTTCTCGCATCTTCTCATCGATGAGAGCTACACCTAACTTAGCACGAATATCTTCATTTCTCACGTTATCTCTCCTAATATTGTCGCACATTCAACGGAGCATGCGCATCTCTGCTACACTTATTTTCTGTGAATGATGTTTTTTTATAGCCCAACATTCCGTACCATGTAATAAAGCTGGTCTAATAGCAGTCTTATAAAAATTTTCTTTCAATCTTAACGGAATGTTACGGTTGCATAAAACTCCCGTTACCCTCATCCATTTCAACCAGTCAGTTTGTATCCTATGGTTAATATCATTATCGATATCTCTATCATTCTGAATAATAGAATCCAAATATCTAAACTGACTGCTCATTTGTATCTCTTACCTATCCATACAGCATTATAGTATATGGTCTGTCGTTTACTAAATTTACACTCCATATACTCTGTTTTAAATATACTCAATCTAAAATCTCTAGATTCTAATATATGCCTCCATAACTCTAACTTGATATTTACCCATTTTCTTGTCTCATCAACTAAGACAATATCATCAACAAATAGTATACACCAAGGTATCTCATCCTGAATAGTTTTAGTAAGCTTATCCATCACTATAGCAAATAAGAATGGGCTCTCTCTCTCTATATATATACACACATACATATATGTATGTATGTATATATATTATATACATATACATACATTTATACACACACACACATATATATGTGTGTGTGTGTGTGTATGATTGTATATACATAGATATCTATATATATGTACATATATATATGTATATAAATACATACATGCATACATATATATACATATATATATACACACACACACACATACATACAAACATATGTATGTATGTATATGTATGTATGTGTGATATATACACACACAACACACACACACACATAGGAATTACTATATGTGAGCCGCCAACTTAGGAAAAATTACGTGAGCTAGCAGCGAAAATATAGCAATCCAATTATTTTCTTCAAATTATTTCTAAAATTAAGATCTCGACCTCCTTAACTTTAGTAAGATTAAATTTTATAAATTTTAGAGTCTATTTACACTTTTATCAAGTGATACAAAATGTTTATTCATTAGAAACCGTTAAAATTTGTGTTAACTTAATGGAAGACCAAATCAAAACTAAAATCCAAGAAATTGGATATGAGTGAACCCTAAAGGGTCGAAATCATAATCCAAAAGAATTACTTAACAAAAAAATTATTGGAGATAGTGGAAATGAATTGCAGCTCTTGGTAACTTATGTGAGCTGTCAGCTCATTTCCATTTTTCTCATACACACACACATATACACACATATACACACATGTGTGTATGTGTATACACACTCCCTTCTCCCTTACCCTAGCTCCTTCCTCCAAGATACTTTACATACATACATACATATACACACACGTGTGTGCGTGCGCGCACACACATATATAAGCCTCCACCTTCCCTAATTTATAAACCTTCAACCATTATATGCGTGCACACATGTAACATCATCGCAATCACATCATTCATTCACACATATCAATCACACAATTATATCATGAGCTAATCAATTTTTACATTTTGTTTTCACAATTTAATTAAGTTTAGTGATCAAATTGAGTATCATACAGTTTCACTTGCAATTACTTTATATTGTTGTAATGATTTCTATTAGGATTTATTACTGTTTTAGTTTGTAATTTTAAAGTCGGCAAGTCTTAAACAAATCAAGAGATCGATTTTTCAAATTCTAGTCTAGAACTCAAGTAGATATCACGAGATCACATGGAAAATTTAGAAATGGAAGTCATGGAGAAATTTTACTCACCACTTCGATTCTAAGTTTCCATGTTATCAATGGAACTCATGAGATTGCCGCTACAATTCGTGTTTAATTTTGTGTATGTACAAAAATTAGTTGTCAATGTTTAAAATAAAATCTTAAAGAAATATAAAAGACAAATTGGAGAGGTGCTATCTTACCTTTAATTACGTTTTAAAAAAATCTTTATCTTTTTTTTTTTTCTTTTCTTTCTTGTCTCTTCTCTCTTTCCTTTCTCTTTCTTTTAAGAAGTACTGCCTCCCCCTCTCTCCTTAGATACTTTCACAAGGAAGGGGCTTGGGTTGTGCTTTGTGTGGCTTTGGCCACGCTTGGGTCTAGCCCAGCTGGGCTCAAGTTAGACTCAGGCTCGGTCCATCTTGGTTCGTCATGTTCGGGTTTAAGTTGACTCAACTTTTGATGAGAAAATAAAGGGGGAATTTTAGGATTAGGATTCTTGAATGTAGAATTTTATTGGAGGTTTGTTGAAGATAGGAGGGTATTTGGTGTTGGTTGAAGGGATTACATAAATGAACGAACGATCAAGTCATAATTCATCATCTCAAGAGAAATATGGACTCCTCTCTACCTCTATGCCTGCATCTAATTTTAGTTTTATCCTTCTCTTAATCAGACACTTTTCTTTGTCCTACAGTCTCTCATTTAATTTGTGAAAATATCCTATAATTTACCTAATTACCCCATCAGCTCACTCTAATTGCATTCTGCCTCTATCTTCATTAGCTTTCTTATATATATATATATATATATGAATAATACTTTATATTTTTCTTTATCTCTATTTATTTGAATATGTTTTTGACTTTAACATAATTAGTTTTCCATTGAGTATTAGTCCAAAAAATCTTAGTATAAATGGTTTATTGTTTCTCATTATTTCTGTATACACCTTAAATGAATATTTAAAATTTTAGAGTTAGGTTTTATTGATCCCTGTGTTACGCTAGATGCTTAAAGCAATCAATGAAATTAACCTTAAGCTTGAGTAATTGGTAACTGATTATATTACCTTTACTTTCTTTACCAGTTTCATCTTGCAAAGACATTATGATTGACATCATTTTTCCTTGTTGAAGCTGTTTCCCGGGATAATATAACATTAGAGAGAAATATTATCTATTCTTAAATTTTTGCATTTTATTAATTAATTAAATGTATCAAACTGTGCAGGTGGCATCCCTTAAAGACACAATTGCAAAGAAAGACGAGGAAATCGAAGAATTGCAACTGCTGAAAGATCCCAATTCTAGGTCTCCTAATGCTAGCAACTCATTGAGACACTCATCGTCCTTTTCTGGAATTACATCCATAAGTGGACAACGTGGACAGCGACTGACAGTTGGAAGGGTGGCAAGATTTAGTGAAAAAGCTGCTTCAGATTCTGAAAACTGCTCAGAATTCAGTGATAGACATTCAGAGAATAGCTCTCAGCAGTCAGCAGATGACTTGAAGCACCAGAAGGAAAATTTTGGCTCTGCTTATGCAGATTCAGAGGAAAGACTAAGCGACATATCCGATGGTGGAATTTCTATTGGAGCAGAAACTGACAGTTCAACTGTGGAGTCCAATTTTCTTGGAGTTCGCAAACCATCAGAAACCATAAAAGAAAAGATGTGAGTATAACTTTTCCTTGAGACAGTACATACTTCTTGGTACACATAAACTACTGACTGAATGCTGTGATAAGTTCACAGTTTAGGTTACAAAACCATTCAAGCTAATATTGGCTTTGTTTTCTTGTGAATAGCGATCTTCATGCTGTCAGCCCTTCTTTTAATGATCAAAGACATTCTCTCAATGCTATGATTTACACATATAGAACATTCATTATCTTGAACTAACCTGAACTCTGAACATAATTTTTTTTTTTTTTTTTATTATGATGGGAGTCATCTTCTAATTGAGGTCAAAATAATTGTAGCTTTTGGCATAACTGTTCATCTGCTCCCTTATATTTCGAATTTTCTATTTGTAATCATACTTCTTAAATGCAGGCCTAGAGTTCCATCCCGCATGGCAAAACCTGTTCTGCAGAAGAGTGGAACAATGCCTGCCCGGCCAAAATTAAAGGAACCTTTAAAGTCTCCAGGTGCGTAAATGTTGATATTCCAAGTCTAGGCATACATCTCATCAGACAGTTGTCCTTCGATGAATTCCATAGCCATTTCTTTGGTACATGATTTGCTACTATACTTTTGCATATGCTTGTCAACGAACTCTGCAACAATTAGAACATAGAGTGAACTCTGCAACAATTAGAACATAGAGTTCAATTTTAGAACATTAACACTATTTCTTATTCAATTAGGATAATAAACTTGTGCGTCTATCAGAAATTTAAAATGAGGATAATGTTTGAAATGGTTGGACTTATGCAAAGAAGAAGAATGCACACTCTAGTTAAGAAGAACGATAAGAATGGTGGACAAAAAGAAGTAAAAGGAGGACATTATAGCTGTTAATTTAACATTTGAGGCTCTTAACGGAGCTGAATGGAGAAGAAAGATTTCATGGAGCCAACCCTTAATATTTGAGATTTACTTTTTTGAGAAACAGGTGGGCACAATTTGTTGGTGGTTATTATTTTAGTTGGATAGGAGTGAATCTCTAATATGAATTCCGGAACCACTCTACTGGTACATTTCAATGACAGAACTCTCAGTCAATTCTAGAAGAGTCATTATGTGAGATTTGCATACATATTTAAAAAGGAACTGTTGCAAAAATAATTCAACTACTGACTTCTGTTTTCCCTATCATATATGCAACATAGGGTTGGTTATTCGATGCAGCTAGGGATGGTAATGGATGTGTCCATAGGCCAAATTTTGGTCATTTTTATACAAAATTTTGAATTATAAAAATATATTTTTTATTTTTAATTCAGAATTTTTGTAGAGGACGGGCAAAAAATTGACCTATGGACGCGTCCATTACCATCACTAGATGCAGCAGTACAGATATTTTTCTATTTTGGTCTTGTTGCCTATAAAATTTCATAAACATGCTATCTTTTAAATTTTTGATTTCACAATCACTGGTTACTCCTTTTCTGCTGCCAGTTCTGAGGAAAAGCACAACAACGAGCCTATCAGCTACATCTTCACCTAGATCCTTCAAGCGTTAGCTGTATAGCCAGTGAATTGTTCATAAGAAGGGGTTGCTATCAGCCCGTTTTTGTAGAGTACTTAACACTAGCAAGTCCGAATTGCTCTTAACGTACAGGAAATGTCATTATGCCAGTCAACACAATTGTAATAGTGGAGACCTGTAATACATGTAACTTATTTAGACAGCCACAAATTGTCATGTGTAGATATATTTTCCTTATTGTGTAATCTAAGACTGATGCTATTTTTATATTTTGTGGAAAGACAAAGTTATTTATAAAGTATGGTAATTTAACTTAATTCTTTGAATTTGGTTTTGCTGTATGTCTCCATGAAGTAGCACGATATATTAAAATAAACGATCTGAACTGTTACATTATAATTGCCCGATATTTCTCTTTTTTGTTTCTTCCTTTTTTAGTATAGAATAATTGCTGGTGATTTTAATTATTTTTGTAATGAAAATTTTGGTGTTGCACACATATATCAGGTAATAAAACAATTTTGCCACTCCACTCTGGTTGTCTACAAGACGAAGTTGTTTATAACAATAAATTAGTCTGTTACATGATCCACCACCACGCAATTTCTGATACAGAAGTTTTTTCTGAAATTAAATTGCTAGTTAGTGTTAGCTTGCTTCTGCGTTTGTATAATCATTACGAATATTTATTCAGTTGAACTTAAAATGGCAACCTTCATTATTTTCTTTCCTCTGTGATACACCAAAAAGGATAAGTTTAATAATTCTGTTTGCTTCTGAACAAACATGTAGCAATTTAAACCCTATAGACAAATACTCGGAGGAAACAAGAGAACTTCTTTATAGCATGGCCATCAAAATTCAAACAACTGTATCACCTTATATTTCTCTCTAAATCTAGTTATTTCATTTCCTATTAATCACAGCTACTTGATTCATGGTTCAGTTATCACATATAAATATTAATGAGGATAAACAATCTTGAATTTAAATTAGAAATAGGAAGAGTGTAGATAGGAAAATTTGTGAATACAACTCAACCAGTCTTGTTCAAATGAGAAGGAAAAGAAAAAAAAAATATTGTATAATCAATCAACAAACTCATTGATATATTACAAGCACAACATCTGCTTAAATGCTCCCACAGTTTCTTGATCCCTCTATTTCAGTTGGAAATTCAATTTCTTGATGGCATAAGCAAAAACAAATGCGAATAATAGAGTGAAACCCACAAGCACTACAGCCACTTCACCCAGCAAGTCGGTATCAAATCCAAACTGATGCTTGATATAAGACTTGATTGTTTGGTTCTGCTGTCCAGGCACCTTGATAATGTCCTCCAAGTCCCCAAACTGCGGCGTTACAAGCCCATTAACTGTCCATGCCACGGGACATATCCAATAGTACCAGATCCACCATTTTGGGATACTCTGCAGTTGATTAGACGACAAAGCCGTTAAATTTCTACTTTTGATAATAAGCCGATGAAATGTTCACTGCAATGGATATAATCTACTGAAACGATATGAAATCAACTGAGGAGTCACTCACCACTTTGGGGACAAAGAAGCCTGAGAATAGGTTGAAGAGCGTATAGAAAGTAGCACAGATCAATGAAGCTACTTGAACGTTTGGTGAGATTGCCACACACATCATTCCATAATAAGTGAAGTACAAGAAGGTGAAGAAAGTGGCAAAGAAGAACCAGAAGAACTTTACCACAGTCCATTCAAAGCCCATCATGCTATATAGTATTAGAACATAGGTAATGGACTGAGCAAACACGTAAGCTAATTCCACAGCCATCTGCATGGGAGTAAACAGGTGTATAAGAACAAAATTGTTGCTCATGGAACCCTATTGCCGTAGCGGGTTTCGGTCCACCGAAACGGGTCCAAAACCCACCCAAACCCATTATTATTATTATTATTATTATTATTATTATTATTATTATTATTATTATTATTATTATTATTATTATTATTATTATTATTATTATTATTATTATTATTATTATTATTATTATTATTATTATTATTATTATTATTATTATTATTATTATTATTATTATTATTATTATTATTATTATTATTATTATTATTATTATTATTATTATTATTATTATTATTATTATTATTATTATTATTATTATTATTATTATTATTATTATTATTATTATTATTATTATTATTATTATTATTATTATTATTATTATTATTATTATTATTATTATTATTATTATTATTATTATTATTATTATTATTATTATTATTATTATTATTATTATTATTATTATTATTATTATTATTATTATTATTATTATTATTATTATTATTATTATTATTATTATTATTATTATTATTATTATTATTATTATTATTATTATTATTATTATTATTATTATTATTATTATTATTATTATTATTATTATTATTATTATTATTATTATTATTATTATTATTATTATTATTATTATTATTATTATTATTATTATTATTATTATTATTATTATTATTATTATTATTATTATTATTATTATTATTATTATTATTATTATTATTATTATTATTATTATTATTATTATTATTATTATTATTATTATTATTATTATTATTATTATTATTATTATTATTATTATTATTATTATTATTATTATTATTATTATTATTATTATTATTATTATTATTATTATTATTATTATTATTATTATTATTATTATTATTATTATTATTATTATTATTATTATTATTATTATTATTATTATTATTATTATTATTATTATTATTATTATTATTATTATTATTATTATTATTATTATTATTATTATTATTATTATTATTATTATTATTATTATTATTATTATTATTATTATTATTATTATTATTATTATTATTATTATTATTATTATTATTATTATTATTATTATTATTATTATTATTATTATTATTATTATTATTATTATTATTATTATTATTATTATTATTATTATTATTATTATTATTATTATTATTATTATTATTATTATTATTATTATTATTATTATTATTATTATTATTATTATTATTATTATTATTATTATTATTATTATTATTATTATTATTATTATTATTATTATTATTATTATTATTATTATTATTATTATTATTATTATTATTATTATTATTATTATTATTATTATTATTATTATTATTATTATTATTATTATTATTATTATTATTATTATTATTATTATTATTATTATTATTATTATTATTATTATTATTATTATTATTATTATTATTATTATTATTATTATTATTATTATTATTATTATTATTATTATTATTATTATTATTATTATTATTATTATTATTATTATTATTATTATTATTATTATTATTATTATTATTATTATTATTATTATTATTATTATTATTATTATTATTATTATTATTATTATTATTATTATTATTATTATTATTATTATTATTATTATTATTATTATTATTATTATTATTATTATTATTATTATTATTATTATTATTATTATTATTATTATTATTATTATTATTATTATTATTATTATTATTATTATTATTATTATTATTATTATTATTATTATTATTATTATTATTATTATTATTATTATTATTATTATTATTATTATTATTATTATTATTATTATTATTATTATTATTATTATTATTATTATTATTATTATTATTATTATTATTATTATTATTATTATTATTATTATTATTATTATTATTATTATTATTATTATTATTATTATTATTATTATTATTATTATTATTATTATTATTATTATTATTATTATTATTATTATTATTATTATTATTATTATTATTATTATTATTATTATTATTATTATTATTTATATATATATATATATATATATATATATATATATATATATATATATATATATATATATATATCTATGCGGTGTGTGGCTAGGGTTTTAATTAGCCGAAATCAAAAAAAAAAAAAAAAGAAAGAAAAGGGCGGCTGAAACAAAAGAGAGAAGAAAAGAGGTTGCCGTGGTGTTTTTTTTTGTTGAAGCGGTGCGGTGGCCGCTTGTGTTGCTCAAATTATTTTGGTGAAATAATTTACTGTTGCTGCTGTTGTTTTGGTTTTCGGCCAGAGAAAAGAAGAAGAAGGCGTCTGGGCTTCTTCTTTGGTTACGGCTGAAGCAAACAAAGGAGTGGCAGCAAGGACAAGCACAAGCAAAGGAGTTGCGGCTGTTAGGGCATAATCTAAATTCTTGTGTGTTTTCATTGCAAATTCTCTTGTGGTTGAGAATTAAAGTGCTGTAATCTCTTTTGATATAGTGGAAGTTTTTCGATCGTGTCCTCGTGGATGTAGGCATATTGCCGAACCACGTTCTGCGTGTTCTCTGTCTCTGCTATTTTTCTCTTCGGTTAACTATTTGATTCCCTGGTTGTTGCATTAGTATTATTCCGTTATTTTTGCTAACAATTGGTATCAGAGCCCTGGTTCGGGTCAGATTACACTCAGATCGGTGTTGATTTTGAGTGGGAGTTATGGCGGAAGATAGAAAGGGGAATATTAAAAAATTTGATGGGACAGACTTCCAATGGTAGAAATTGCAGATGGAAGATTATTTATATCAGAAAAATTTATATCAACCACTGTTTAGAGAAAAGTCAGAAAAAATGATTGATGAGGAGTGGAAATTGTTGAACAGGAGGGCTTTGGTGCAGATTCGATTGTGCCTGACAACCATGTTGTGTTCAACGTCTCCAAAGAGGAGACCACTTCAGTTTTGATGTCAGCGTTGGCTAAATTTTATAAGAAGCTGTCTAATTCAAATAGAATATTTCTAATGAAAAAGTTATTTAACTTGAGGATGCCTTCTGATAGTTCAGTTGTTAATCATTTGAACGAATTTAATACATTATGAGCACAACTTGAATTCTTTGAGTTTGTCTTTGCTGATGACATTAAAACTTTGATATTTATGTGTTCGTTACCGGATAGTTAGAGTAATATTGTTATGGCCATTAGCAATACTTCCAACACTGCTCTTAAATTTGATGATGTTGTGAGTACAATCATGAATAATGAATTGATGAAAAAGAGCATGGGTGAGAGCACAGTTTCTACAAGTACTCTTTGTCTGTTGATAATGACAGAAAGAAGGAAAGGGGTAGAAGTTTAAGTAGCGAGTTGAAGTAAAGAAGAAGATCAAAATCTAAGGGGAAGTTCAAGAAAAAATTAATGTGTTGGAAATGTACGATAAATGGTCATATGAAAAAAGATTGTCCAAACAAAAATAATGAAGGAGCGAATGTGATGAATCCAAGTAAGGAGTATGATAACTTGTGCTTGTCTGCTCATACATAATCAAGGTCAGATCTGTGGTTTGTGGATACAAGGGCTTCGTTCCATTGCACTACTCGCAGAGAATGGTTTGATAATTATGTCTAAGGTGAATTTGGGCATGTGATTGTTGGTAATAGGCAGGAATGCAAGATTGTCGGTAAGTGGACAATTCAGTTGAAGTTACACAATGACGGAAAGCTACTTTTAAAAGAGGTCAGGCACATACCAGATTTGAAAAATAATTTGATATCTGTTAGCAAGCTGGATGGTGAGAGTTATCAAATCTCATTTGAGAAGAAACAATTGAAGATTAGCAAAGGAGCAATGACAATGGTCAAGGATAAGAGAGTGGGAACTCTCTATTTACTCTCAAACTCGGTAGATCACGTTAATTTTTTGGCCACCGTGAAAAATGAGAAGGCTACCTTATGGCATCAGAAGCTCGGTCACTTAAGCGAGATCGGCATGACGGTGTTGCAATTCGAGGTATATTAACAAATATGAAAGATACTAATTTTGATTTCTGTAAAAACTGTGTTTGGAAAGCAGAAAATAGTTAGCTTTATGAAGGATAGTAAAAAGAAGAAAATCGAGAGATTGGAGTTGGTACATACAGATGTATGAGGGCCTTCTTCGGCAAAGTCTCTTGGAGGTAATTTTTATTTTGTTACTTTCATAGATAATGCAAGCAGAAAGACATGGGTGTTTGCACATAAGCAGAATCTGATGTCTTTAAAATCTTCAAGGTATGAAAAGTTCTTATTGAGAATGAAATAAGTTTGAAGATGAAATGTCTGTTATCAGACAATGTTGGGAATTTTGCAATAGGGAGTTCGATGACTATTACTCTACCCACGGGATCAAGAGAGTGAAGACTGTATTGAGGACACCGCAGCAAAATGGCGTGACTGAGAGGATGAATAGAACCATTTTGGAGCGAGATCGGAGTATGAGATTACATGCAGGTTTGCCTTTGCAATTTTGGAGAGTCGCTGTAGATACGACAGTCTATCTGATTAACAGAAGTCCAGCTAGTATTTTAGATAAAGGAATTCCAGAGGAGGTGTGGTTTGGTAAGATTGTGAATTATTCATTCTTAAAGGTATTTGGTTGTATAGCATATGCACATGTGGATCATGAGATGAGAAAAAAACTTGATTCTAAATCTCAGAAGTGTGTATTCATTGGATACGGTGGCGACGAATATGGTTATCGCTTGTGGGATTATGAGCATAACAAGGTGATTCATAGTAGAGATGTAGTATTCAATGAGAGATGTATGTATAAAGACTGAATGGAAAGTAAGAGTGAGAAAACAACTGAGAAAGAGCAATTAAAGCTAGATGAGCCACAGGATGGGATGGATCCCATGGATAAAAGAAAAGAAGAAATACCTACATCTGAAGGAGAAGAAATAACTGCACCTGAGAATACACAAGTTTCAGATGAGACCGAACAGAAGAGAGAGCCACTGACTGAAGTAGATGGTTTCAGTTCTTCATCAGAGAGTGTTCCCACTTGAGGAAGAGCACTAGAATAAGGAAGCCAACTCAAAAACTTTATCTTCTTTTATATCATGTTTTGCATACTGATGCAGGTGAACCAGAGAGTTACCAAGAATCTATGCAGGATAAGTTTCGTCTTAAGTGGGAGCAAGTCATGCGTAATGAGATGTCTTTTTTGGAGGAGAATCACACATGGAAAATTGTGAAGCGACCGACAAAAATAAAAGTATTGCATAATAAATGGATATACAGGATAAAACATGAGGTAGGAGGGACACAAAAATACAAAGTTAGACTTGTGTTGAAGGGACATGGTCAAAGGAAATGTATTGACTTCAATGAAATATTTGCACCTGTTGTCAAAATGACTTCTATCAGAACAATACTGAGTATTGTGACTGTGAAAGGATTGTATTTAGAGCAGTTTGATGTGAAAACTGCTTTCCTTCATTGTGATTTGGAGGATAAAATATACATGGAACAATTGGAGAGATATGAAGTTAAAGAAAAGAAGAATTGAGTATGTCGATTGAAAATGAGCTTGTATGGGTTGAAACAGGAGCCGAGACAATGGTATTTGAAGTTCGACAAGTTTATGTTGGATTCAGATTTTGCCAGATGCAATTCAGATCATTGTGTATACCTGCAAAAATTTAAGGACGGTAATTTTATTGTACTTACTTTGTATGTAGACGATATGCTTGTAGCAGGTACATGCATGAAGAAAATTAATGATCAGAAAAGGAAGTTGGCAGAGAGATTCTCTATGAAGGATATAGGTGAGGCGAAATTTTTTGTAATGCAAATTACCCGAGATAAAAAAAGTAAGAAATTGTGGTTATTTCAGGAGGGGTACATCAAGAAGGTGTTGGAGAGATTCAACATGGAGAATGCAAAACCGGTAATTACAGCTCTTGGTGGTCAATTTAAACTGTCAAAGGAGCAAGGTGATAAGACAGATGAGTAGATGAGACACATGGAGAATGTGCCTTATTCATCGGCCGTTGGAAGTCTCATATATGCAATGGAGAGTACAAAACCAGATATTGCACATGCAGTGGGAGTAGTGAGTAGATACATGAAAAACCCTAGAAAGGAACATTGACAAGCAGTAAAGTGGATTTTCAGCTATTTGAAAGGTACTTCAAAGTATTGTTTGTGTTTTTGGGGTGATAACATTGATGTGCAAGGTTTTGTGAATTCGGACCATGCGGGTGATAAAGACAATGGCAGGAGCACCACAGGTTATGTCTTTACTGTAGGAGGGATAGCGGTAAGCTGGATTTCAAGATTACAATCAATTGTTACTTTATTTTCGACAGAAACTGAGTATGTTACAGCTGCAGAAGCAAGTAAGGAGTTTATTTAGTTGCAACGATTGATGAATGAGTTTGGTTTTGATGGAGTAGATTACAAATTGTTCAGTGACAGTCAAAATGCAATTCATCTTGCTAAGAACTCAGCGTATCATTTACGGACTAAATATATTCACTTGAAATATCACTTCATTAGATCCTTATTAGAGAATGGTCAATTGAAGTTGGAGAAAATTGAAGGTAATAAGAATCCTACAGATATGCTGACAAAACCGGTTGATGGAAAAAAGTTGAGCTATTGCTCAACTTTGGTGCATATGTGTTGAATGCTGAAATCGGGACTTTAAATGAACGAGGTAAAAACTTTGGATACTAGAATTAACATATATAGAGATTACAAATTTTTGCAATAGGTTTCCAAGTGGGAGATTGTTGCTAATGGAGCCCTATTGCCGCAGCGGTTTTCGATCCGCCGAAACGGGTCCAAAATTCACCCAAACCCGTTATGATATATATATATATATATATATATATATATATATATATATATATATATATATATATATATATATATATATATATATGGTGTGTGGCTAGGGTTTGAATTCGCCTAAATAAAAAAAAAGAAAAGAAAAGGGCGGCTGAAACAAAAGAGAGAAGAAAAGAGGTTGTCGTGTCGCGACCACAGTAGGAGATATCTCTTTTACTGAAAAAGAGTTCGTGGCACAATCTGACGTAGAAAAGATCGGATCCAACGTTAATATACTCGTCGTGGAGATCGACCAGCAGAAATACGAGAAATACCTCTCCTCTGAATCAGGTAATCTGACTGAAACGCGGCGCTATCGCCGCGTGTGCTCCAATATCCGTAAATCGGGTAATCGGGAATCCACCGTTAAACGGGGACCCTTGAAGACCGCGGTTATGGAGCCATTATTTCGGCAGAAAACCCTAACAGAGGATAACCTCTCAACTGCTGAAGAAGGCCTGAAAACTGGTTTGACCAGAAGCCAACTCTGCAATTGAAATCGGAGAGGATGGAGGAAAGCCCTCAAAGCTCGCGTTAAACGCGAGCCTAATGAGATAACAGAACGCGAGGCTACTGCACCTCGCAAACTGGCTTGCGTCAATCGCAAGACCAGTTAATATCGCGTTAAATGCGAATTTATGACAAAGCCAGCGTGTGATCTTTCATGCGAGGCTACTGGTTCTGGACCGAAAGCCAGAAAACTTAGCATAACTCGCGTAAATCGCGATGATAAAGTTTTGATAGAACCAGCGTGTGATGGAGACTCTCTACGCGAGGCTAAAACTGAGCTTAGCGTAAATCGCAAAGCCAATAAAACTTGCATTAATCGCAAAATTCCTGACCATCACGTAAATCGCGAGGATAAACTTCCGATAGAGCCAGCGTGTGATGGAGACTCTCCATGCGAGGCTAAAACTGAGTTTAGCGTAAATCACGAAACCAGTAAAACTTGCATTAATCGCATAAATCGCGAAGATAATTATCAGACTTGCATTAATCGCAAAAATCGCGTTAAACTCGAAGATATAACTTGCGTAAATCGCAAGAATAAGCCAGCGTGCAAAAATTCTCCTCCACGCGAGGCTAAGATTTTAGAAGTCAAATTTCTGCAGAAACGCCAAGCCAGCGTAAAACGCGAGGCTAGACTAAAACGCAAAGCTATTTCCCAGCCTCACGTTTCAAAACGCAAAGCTAGTGTCCAGCTCCGCATAAAACAACCTGAATATAAAATCAGGGCTGATAATCGCAGGACAAAAACTTGACATCAATGACTATGAGAAACTTCAGTGGGCCCCATGACCCTCTCAACAACCAAGGGGGCCCCACGATTCTGTATCTAAGGTCACTGATCTCATAGAGTACTTAACAAAGAAGAGAAATATGAGTCAAGTCCAACAGACTCTAATTGTCACTGTGAGCAACTTATGACAACAGTATCTGCTATCTGAACAATTGTTGCTGAAATAAGAAAATGGTGTCGGTATTCGACCGATTAATCGAGTCAGACAAAAACCCTGCGAAGAGGACAAAAAGTACTCTCCGAGAGGTTACAGAAAAAGAATGGAATGCAGTGACCTCCAATATGATCAGCAAAGGCAAAAAGATCATGGAGAAAGAATATGAGTCAGATGCAGACGATAAAAAACCTCATCATTTCACCCGGCTCAAATCAGACGATGTCGCTCCTCGAAATTACAAGAAACTTGTAAAAAGTTTTTATGATGATGACAGCAAGAATTCAGTTATAACTTCCCCATAATCTTGTGCATCTTCCAGACCATGAAAATCAGCGTTGCACGCAGTGGACAGATCTGATGACATTGACCAGAGAATAGAAGCCCAAGAGCAGCTGATTCGAGATTAGCAAAAGGCCATTGATGACCTCAAACTAATACTTTTAAAAGTGGTCGAAAATACGCAGAAGATAATCGACGATAAGGCTAAAACTTCTTCGGAATTGCCATCTAAGACAAATGAAGCTGATGAAGAAGAAAAAACTTACTCAGTTCATGAGGAAGACAATAAATTTTCCTTCCATGATCCTCATGAAGAGGTGGAAAAGTTGCAAAAGCAGCTTGATGAATTAATGCACAAAAAGGAGCTAAATGAATCAAGGGTTTAAGACCATATCCGCTTGAGTGGGACTTTGTCCCATATCCGGAAAAGTACAAACCCCTCAAATTGGAGTCATATGATGGGAAGGGATCTCCAAGCCAGCACATATACTACTTCTTGTCACAAGTCGATTATCTGATGGAAAATGATCCTATAATGACCAAAATATTTGCGAGCACCCTGCGAGGGCCTGCCTTTACATGGTTTATGCAGTTGCCTCCGGGAACCACAAACACTTGGTATGATGTCAAGAAACAGTTCTTGGTACGTTTCTTTGAGAATGATACTGAAATATCGGTTCATTCCCTCCTTGCAACGAAACAAGGAGAAGAAGAACCGGTCAAAACCTTTATTGAACGCTTCAGGAAAAAATCCGTACATTGTCAACATGGTATGACTCAGGAAACCCTGGTGGAAACCTGCAAGTATAATTTCAGGACTGGTATACTGATAAGAATGGGAGCTGTAGAGTCTAATAACTGGAAGGACCTATTAAAGCAGGGAGAACAGGTGGAAGATTTAATTCGCCGGATTGAGAAATCCCGTGGTACGAGAAACTCTATAAATAACATGTCATATCCACAGAATTCTAAAAATAAAGGAAAGGCTGTGATGACGTCAGTTGCAGATCCGAAACCAAGACCTCAGAATCCGAGAGGTGCATGTCAAAATAGGCCCCGACAAGATAGAACTTATACATTCAAGACTGAGCTGACAGGTACTCTGTTCTATCTCCTCCTCAGAAAGGGCATGCTGAAACTTCCGGAAAATGAAAAATCGAAAGACGCTGGTAAAACCAACGATCCTAAATATTGCATGTACTATGGATAGTTGAGCACCCAACTAAGGATTGCTATCCTCTTAAGAACCGAATTCAGGCATTGATAGAAGCCGGAGTTCTCACACTTAAAGAGAAACAGAAGAAAGTTTCTGCAAATATGACAACTTTGGTGGTAAAAACCAATGAGTTCCCTGCCAGAGCGACCCCTATACCAGCAGAGAAGCCAATATCGACACCAAGTACGGACAGCCCGCACAAGCAAATTGGCCCCTTGGGTACGCTCCGAACCACAGTTACGACCGAATCGTCCTTATTGGTTAGCAGCCGGATTAGGCTGGGGGTGCCGAAGACATTGACGATGATAAATATCATATTACTTCTGCTACTCTTGCTAGTCATTAGAATGGCTAATTGAGTGCTATAGATAATTTTTTTTGCCCAATGATGTTAAAGCGACGGGAAGAGGAGATCAAGTTCCTCGCCAATCCTATCATATTGGAGGTAAAAGTATGAATCAACTACTCAATGCTGTTAAAAGTAAAGGGGGGAGGAAATCAATTCCTCAACAACTCATCATGTTGAAGGGAATAACATGGCTATCCCAACGCAAACGGCAATTGGTAAGATCATGGCAAATCCGTTTATAGCTGGGGTTTGCTAAAAATTCCATAAACTCTGTCATGTTAAGTTCCTAACTCTGACAGTGAGATGTAGTTCAAGTTACGCAAAAGAGTCTTGAACCGTCTCTACCAAATTATCAGGCATGTGCAATTAGGCAACTCTACTGAAACTTGATAATCCTGACCCGATTATCTTGGTGTGTGCAATTAAGCGCCTCCATCGGACCATAGGCATGCTCAACTAAGCGCCTCTGCCGAAATCAATAATCCTAACCAGATCATTCTACTATCAACAATCCAAATTACGCGAGCGACCTTGGACTGTTTTTTATCAAAATTTTGGATTACCTACATCATTATTTGTTGCGCAAGAAAATTTTAAAGCCAACAGATAAAGGAATCAAAGAATGGTCTTTATTCATAAATTGAAAGAATATGTATAAAGTTACAAAAGAATAAAAGAATTCAAAATTTTTTTGGATTCCTTTATTACAATAGAAAAAAAGAAAAAGAAAAAGAAGAAGTAAGGGAGTTAAGGTTCTCCCAGAAACTTCAGTTTATTCTCCGCCTCGTCAATAACTCGACGACTGGTTTTTTCTACAGAATGTTGAGCTCGACGCAAGTCATCGTCATTAATAGCAAGTTGCTGAGTCAACCGCTGACGGACTTCTTCAATTAAGCGACTTCTCACCATGCCCTCTTGTTCGAATTGTTCCTGTTGTAGGATCAACTCTTCTCGCTTCTTTACAGACTCCCCCAGCCTGGACTCATTAGCTTCTAAAATAGCCTGAGCCTTGGCAATAGTCTCCCGGGCTCTGAGAATGGCCGCCTGACTCCCCTCGATCTCAAAGTCCATTTCTAGCCTTCTGAGGACTGACTCTTGATTGGCTCGAAGTTCCGCTAACTCCTGAGACCAGTCTTCCTCTTGGCGCCTTAATTCCTCCTGGCGAGCTACTCAAAGCCTCGCCACTTCAATCTCGGTAATCGCTTCCATATCTGCCTGGCGGACTGTGTTTAACATTTGTACCTGATCTTCCAAAGCTTCTAGGTGGGCTCGATAAGAAGCTGCTCGGTCACGTCCTCCAATCCTTTCAATGTTGTCCAGATAACTAGTCAATATTGGGCGTCCAAGCTCGAGAAAGTCCCTCCCATCTAAAATCATCCCAATACACTTCCTTAGCAGCCGTATAAAATCATTAACACTGTGATTGAAGAATTCCTCAAGAGGATCAGTAGTGTCTAAGTTAAGCACAGGCAATGCTAAGGAGGATGTAACTGGAGGAGGTGTAGTTTCCATGGGAGTAGAGAAAGAAGAAGCTCGTCCTTGCACCAGGTCCGTAACATATGGGGCCTGAAAAGCCAATAAGGACTTGGCTGACTGGAAATCCGATGAAAAGATTCACTGGTGTCAGTCATTCCAGTAGTTTGACCAAGAGGAGTGGATTCTGATGGAGCGCCTCCGCCTGAAACCCATCCGGTAACGGAAGTAGCTTCGAAGGAGAACTTCAAACCGTCATCATCACCAGTTGGTAAACGAGCTGGAGCAGCTGGAGCAGGAGCAACTGGGATCTCGACAGTCATGATTGTTGGCATGAATACTGCTGTCTGGGGAACTGAAGGCACGCCAATGACGACCGGAAAGGTATCTTCGGAGCAAATGGCCGGTGTCGGTGACGGTAGGCTTGGAGACGGGGGAGCTTCTCTTGCCATAGCGCGACGGCCTCTGTCATATCATCACTCCCGAGCTCATCAACTACAGGAGTCGAAATAGGAACAGAGTGAGGGATTGGCGTGAAGTAGTCTGCGTAGAACTCCTCTGCAGAACTACCCAGTCCGCCCACCGAGCGAGTGGTGCCTGAGTAGTCGACCAGCTCCTCAGACTCCACTCTGGTAGTTGAATGCATAGGCGAATGAAGCTGACTATCTGAATCTCAAAAGCAGACAAAAGTGTCACACATATATAAAAGAATAAAAAATTAAAATATAAAGTTAAAAGACCAGAATCATACCAGTAGATACAAGTCCTGTAGTTGGACTTGAGGGAGGAGCTGCGGCTGTCTTAAAAGCACACCCGTTTCACTACCTTGAGGTTGCGTCGCAGTGTGTTCGGTAGATTCTACAGCTAGCAGGTTTGGGGCCTCGTAGCATTTGAAACTTCTATTGGCCTGTCTTCCTCTGCCGGTGTCGTTGGCAAAGTTGAAACAAGAAGGTCCGTGGCAAACTGGACCGCTGTTTCCTCTGGAATAACTAGGGTCTGCTCAGCTAATTTCTTTTTCTTACGAGCTGGCTCGCCTCTAACTATCCGACGACGCTTCAGTGTTGGGCTTCGAGGACGAGTACTAGCAGGTGGGGGAGCACCTCCAGGCCCAACATTATCATCGCCGCCAGCATTATCATCTTCATCTGAATCGCCCGCGTCAGATAGTTCAGCCGCTGTGTCAAGGAATTCATCCATTCCTTTTACTCTAATTCTCTTGGCCCCTTTTCGGCAAGAATAGAAGGTATCTATCTCCTTACAACAACTGTGGTTGATAGAGAAATTTGGTACATTAGCGTTGGTGACACTGTACCATGTACAAAAACTTAACGCCATGCTTAGGTCTGATGACTTCTGAGGTAGCGTGAATCTGGCCCCAATTCCTCCAGCATCGAAGTGAAACAAACCTCGCGCTCCCACGTACAAGTTTCCTTCGTACGCCAGCTTCCTATTCGGATTCCCTACATAGAGTTGTCAATATCCGAATTGGTGAGCAAAATGGCTCGGAATGTACGGCTCTATGTAGCACATGGTGTCTTGACGATAACCAAGTGCCCGGGACGAATATTGAGAAGCCACCAAAATGCCCGAAAATAAGTTGGTGAAGTTGTCTGCTCCCAAAATATCTTTAAATTTTGATCCATATTCTCCACCGGAGAAATCAGGGAAGCAACGAAAGATTTTATAATTTTGGTAGTGACGGAGCGTCTTTCGAATTATTAACATATAATTACTTTTCCACTTGGAGCGTTCATACATCTCCACGAAGAACGGTTTGTTGATTGGACAATAATACGCAACACTCATCAGAGACGGGCAATGCATGACCAGCCACGCCATCAAATATGTATAGGGCATCTCTACCCTGGGGTTCGGTGTATTCACCGTAACAGTCTCCTTTACCGTTTTTTCCTTTACAGCTTTTCCTTTATTCTTGTCTGCTGGAATAAAGCTGTTGCAGAGGGCTCGAAGCCCGCTTTGGAGGTTGCTAACCATTGCCGGCAAAATCCCGAACGGTCGTCCGTAAGCCAATAAAACGGCAGGATAAACGACATTCTTCGCAATGGCTTCCTTGGGCAGTGAAGGGACGATGCATCTTTTCAGCCATAACATTAACAAACCAGCAAGCAAACCCCTATTAGATGTGGGGAACTGGGCTTGATAATGGAAGCTTTGGAAGACGGTATACAGGTTGAACCCTCCTTCATTGGACTCGGTGGTATAAGTTGTGACTTCCAGATCTGAGATGCACCGCTTGACGTCTTCAATGCTGACGGGTTTGCGCCCGCAGACCATAGGCGGACTCTCCTTTAAATTCAAGAAGAGGTAGTCTGTCCATTTCTTGTGATCGATTCCTTGGTTCCTCACCCCAGCTAGGTCGGTATAGATGTGATAATGACAGTGTTTTAAATATCGGATACCGGTCTCGTACCGGTCAGTCAAATTACATACCGGTTACCGGATACCGGGCGGGATATCGAGATATGATCCTAAATACCGTAGTGTCATATCGGTGTCATACCAGTTAAAAAATAATCATATAATTGGCTATATAGAACATAAGAAAACGCATAAAATGTGTTTATAGCACTTACATTGGCTTATTTACATTCAACTTACGAATTTGCAGATATCGTTTAGAACGTTCGCATATGCACAGAGACAGAGCGAAATACAATCATAAAATAAAGAAAAATAAGTTTTCAAGATAAAAGAAAAGTGTTTCTGCAATACATAAGTGATATAATTTATAAAATTACAACATTATCCTTTAAATGAGTTTATTTGAAATATGCTAGAAACTTTAAATATCAGTCTTTACAACATCTTTTCTAGCTAGATTCAGAGTCGACTGGTTCATTTGTTGGCATGCCTTTCTCATCATCTGATGACGAATCTGATGATGATGTGTCAACTTTTTCCTCATCGTCATCATCTGATGCGTGCCGCTGCTTAGACTTTGAAGATGATGGTGCTTTTCCCTTTGAAGTTTTACTACTCTTCGACTTAGATGCCTTAACTCTTCCACTCTTTCTCTTCTTCGGATTAGCACCCATAGCAATTGACACCTGTCGAAAAGTCAGTTGTTCTCCAGGAAAGACTTCATCATCACTAGTCTCATGAGGATCACCATTCTTTTTCTCAGGCATGAACCACTCGGTGACCTTTTCCTCTTCATTGTATGCTACTAGTGGATCTCTGTTTGGGATTGAAAGTTTGCTCTTGAGCCTTGCATTGAATTTGACAAAGACTAAGTCATGCAATTTCTTGGAACTTAGCCTATTTCTTTTCTTCGTATGCACCTAAATAAAAGATAATCACATGAAACGAACTTAGAACATATCTATTTGGGAGAAAGAAATATTTAATTAGAAAAGTTAAAATTGTAATACCATCTCAAATGTGCTCCAGTTCCGTTCACAACCCGAAGAACTGGTTGTCAGGCTCAAAATCCTCATTGTCATAATCCTCAATTCGGGAGCATCTGTCCCGTAGAATTGCCACCATTGAGCTAGCAATGAATATTTAGAAATAGTTATTAGTTATTTAGTAGTTTCTTTAATTAAAAATAGATTGAATTTTGCATTTCTTAAATTGAAATGCATACCTGAATTAATGATTCTCTTTACTGCTGCCCTTGCAAAAGACATTCCAAATGATCCATTTTGATTTTGATACATTGGGAGCTGCTGTGCAATCTTATCAATTCTATCATGATCATTTGGATAGAATCTGTGCATCACGGCAACGAAGCCCGACATGAACGACCCATCAGTATCAATCTCAGGCTGCTTTGCATAGTAATACAGAGGGTTCAAGAAATATCCAGCTCTATGCAGAGGACCCTTAAGTTTTTCCTCCCATCTCTTATCAATAATCTTCCATATTGGAAGATATTTCTTCTCTTCACCCCCTAGAGCATCTCTTATCTCCTCTTTAGCAGTCTCTAGGTCACCATACAGAAAGCCCATTGAAGAGACCTTGTCCCCATCAACTCTACGCAAAACTTTCACTAGTGGAGTGAATACTTTTAGGGCAATATTTGTGTTGTCCCAAAATTTATTGCTAGCAATTATTTCTGCAACCTAAACATTCATAAAAAAATGTATTAAAAAAATATGAATAACATATAATTTAAAATTATAAAATAAATTTTTTATTAATTAAAATAAATACCTTCTTGCCTGCATCTGTTCTGAAAAGAGTGCAAACATATGTTGCAGCTCCTTTTTCTTCTCTCTGATTGATGATAAAGAGAGAAATGCCGTGGCAAACCTAGTTGTACCCGGCCTTATTAACTCTCCACCAATCGCCTTCCTCATTATATCTAAAGATTTGGTGTGACTGTATATGTACACGGAGACTGATCTCCCCATCATAATTGCACTTCGGATATGTTTAATCTTTCCAATATCCGCAAGCATAAGATTAATTGTATGTGCTGCACAAGGTGTCCAAAATATATTTGGATGCGTCAGAGCCAATGTATTTGCTGCAGCCATATTGTTCGAGGCATTATCTGTTACAATCTGTACAACATTTTCCGCGCCAATCTCGTTCATTCCCCTCTCCACAAATTTGTGGATATAACTGCCATCGTGTCTCTCAGAAGATGCATCTTGAGACAATAAGAAGGCTGTACCGGCCGGACAATATACAACGATATTCATTAAACTTCTCCCTTTCCGATCCGACCACGCATCAGTCATTAAAGTGCAGCCATTTGTTCGGCAACTCCGTTTGAATGATTCAAGAGTTGCATTTGTCTCCTCGACCTCTCTTTGGAGGCAAATCTCGCTTAGCTCGTATGGGCTAGGAGTCTGTAAGTTTAGTCCACAATGCCAATGGTTTGGACCATCTGCATAAAAGCTGGCTGCATAGTAATATTGAATGCAAGCCCTTCTTCATAAAAAAACCTGGCAATGTATCGAATTGCATCGTCTTTGGCCTTTTTTCTGGAGGCTGATGGCACGGCAGGCTGTTTTTGAGCGTTTCTACTGCTTCCTCGACCGATCGAATTGCAAATTGATCCATCGGTCCTGTTGTTTTGCGGGAAGATTGACCTGTTGTTTTGCGAGAAGATGACTCCTCTCGAGCTGTCTCCTCATCTTCTTCTTCCCCAACACGAACTTCTTTTAACAAATTTTGAAGTTCTGTTGCTTTTCCTTCCTTTACTTCTCTAGTTTTACTTAGTATTACCAGAGCTTTCTGCTTCACGTCATCTGGGACCAGAGGACAGCCTCTGACATTCCCGCTGACATGACCTAAATGTTCTTTCAAGCGAGTAATGCCTCCCCCATATTCATTCTTACAGAAATTACACTCTACTTTATTGGGCTTATTGGGTACTTTTTTCCCCCATTCCCAAACTGGATCTTTACCTCCTCGCTTCTCTTGGACATTAGAAGCACCAGAAGAGGACATCTTTCAAACTATTTCTGACTTCAAAAAAGTGGAGTGAAAAAGGACAAACAATTAATTGATTAAATAGCTAAATAATTGTTGCACTTAATTTATAAATAATTGATTAAATAACATTGATTTAATAGCATAAATTGTGGCTATAGGTCCCCGCATTTCATTAACTAGAGCTTAACGAAATAGATCACCCCTTCTTTAATTGCTCCAATTAAACATTTACATGGAAATCATTCAAGTTGAAAGTGAAATGTCAGCAGGGTGGTTCTCTGAGGCTACTATATGAGATTGCAAGCTTTCAGCATTTAAATTCTTTTATAACTTTAAAAGAATTTACGTTGCTAGTAATAATCAAACTTTGGAACCTCTGTTTAACTACTGATCAGGTCTGCCTAAACTCTAGTTATTGACGTAGATGGAACATGAAAAGTGAATCTAGATTCTAGCATGAAACAAAATCAGTGAATACATAATTACATATAAATAATAAATACTCAAAATTCACACAAAATCATTCCTTGAATCACTAATTCACACTGAATCAGTGATTCGGTTCACTGATTCAGTGTGAATCAGTGAACTGAATCACTGATTCAGTGTGAATCAGTGACTTGAATCACTGATTCAAGAATCACTGTAGACTCCCCTACCCGCAGATTCACTGTTCAGCCCTCCCAATTTAACAATTCCCCTCAAATTACACCAAAAAAAATAAATCCAACATAAATCGCAATCAATTAAACCTAAATAGCACAATTATAAAAGAAATTGAAGAAATTTATAATTCTAAATCAAATTTAAATTAAGAAAACAAACTGCGGTTACCTGGCCGGCGGCGACTGCTCCTCTGGCGAACGGCGATCACCCTTCGAAGACCCCCAGAGCTATGGAGAGCGGAGAAGAAAGATAGAGAGAACACGAGAGAGATTGATTGGGAAATGGGAAATTAGGATTAGGGTTCGGCCGTTCGTCTCGATCAGTCGACGATCGCGGAGAGAGAACGAGAGAGAGAGCCAGAGAGTGGAAGAAAAAGAATCAGAGAGAGATTTATGGTGGATTTTGGGAAATTTGGGGTTAGGGTTTTGGTCGCGGGAGGAATCTCGGATCGCCGGGAGAGAAAGAGAGAGAGAGAGTTCGCGAAAAAATAGAATTTCTCCCCCCTCCCGATCCGTTTTATATCTTAACGGGTCGGGTCTGAACAGGTTATTGGGTTTAAACCGTAACCAAAACCCAATAACCGATATTACTAAATACCGGCCGGTATTAGACATATCGATACCGGCCGATATATCGCCACATGGCCGATATATCGGCCCATACCGGTCCAAAACGATATCCAGTAAAAAAAATGCCCATATCGTCTCGTTTCTTCAATTTTAACGATATATCGGCCGATATACCGGTATATCGGCCGATATTTAAAACACTGGGTAATGGCACATTATTTCCCAATATATTTAGTAGATACGCTCGTCCCTTGCCTTTAGCATGTTTAGCTCTTCGGCGGTAGGGATATTTTTTATAAGGGACTTCAACCATTGATAACCCTGACACTTCGTACATCTCGTGGAGAGCAAATCCTAACTCACCCACTGGTGTAAAGAAAGTGCCGATTTCAGAGTTGTATATCTCCAAAAGGCTGAAGAGATGGTACGAGCTCTGAGACAACCCAAATTAGACGTTCCTAATGGCCTTGTATAGACCAATCTCTTTCAAGGTTTGCTCATGGATATCCAACACATACTTGACAAGCCGGAACCACCATATGTTGCCTGATGAATGAATCCATCCGGACATCCTGAAGTCCTTCCCGGGATATTGACCACCTCTGGCCACGAACTCACTAAGGAAGGTCTTGGCATGGGTCGAGACCTCCCCAACTGGGTGCTCCTTCGTAACTATACCGGGAAGGAGCCCAGTGACACATCTGGTGGGACCATCTTGATAGGCCCCATTTGCGCTGAACTTGCTTGTCGCAACTCCATCGTAGTCCCGAATTAGCTCCCAATCTAACTTACGACGGGAAGACAAACTCCGTAGACATACCAGAGGATAGCTGCATCCCATGTCAGGTAGGAACATCAGTAGGTCACCGGTTTGATAGAGCCATTTGCTCTCTTCCTCAAATAGAATCTCGTTCGAGTGCTCCATAGTGTCACCAAAGAGGAACGCTGGCTTCTCCAGTGCTTCTCGGTTCATTGCTTCAAAGGGAGCATCAGTGATGATCTCTCTTATAGTTGCGGGGCTGTATCTGATCAGTTTCTCTCTGCGCTCCCTTAAATCTGGCTTATATGCAGGGAGATCGGTAGTGAAGCGAAACTGGATTGCTAGGTCTGCACTCCCAGCAAACCCAAAGTGGTGCCTATTGGAGAGATGATCCACTGAATAGCCAACTGCAAAAAGAAAATCAGAGTTAGAAAAGATTTTAAGAAAAATTCAAAAAATTTCTAAGTATGGAAACGCAGAGCTAAAAAATAGCTCCGCGCGAGGTCAATCAATAACTTCGCGTTTTGGTAAAACACAAAGTTAAGAAGTTAAAATGCGAATTTAGATCTGTAACTTCGCGTATCAAACGCGAAAGTCAGAAGTAACTTCGCGTAATGCAAAACGCGAAGTTATAACGCGATAGCTTCGCGTAGAAGAAGACCAGAGGTCTCTTCTCCTCCAAGTCATTTGGCCAGAGTACGACGATGATTTCGCTGGTGAAGACAGCGATTGGCCCGTCAAAACCGAGCCAAATCGCCCTCAAATCATTCTAAAAGCCTTAAAATCAGAGATTCTTACCTCCAATGGGCGCGACGTAGGCAACGCCGCCGCTGCGGCCACTGTCGCTGCTGCTCGCGCCAGCCGTCGACGGTGAGGAAGCGTGACATGAGGTGCTCCTCTTAGGTGCCATTGATATTGAAAAACTTAAGGAAAATCGATGAAAATCGACGAGGAATCCGGTCGGGTAGGAGCTCCGATCGCCTGAGTTCTTGAGAGTTCTTGAAAATTCTTCGAATGAGTGAAGAAGAAGAAGAGGCTCTATTTAAATGAAAAAGCCCGCCCCTTAGCATTCGGCGTGAGAATTGGAACGGTTTTGAGCAAAATGCGAAGCTATCTAGCTGCGCGTATTACACTTGTTCAACTCAAAACGCGAAGATAACTTGGTGTTTATCAACTCCGCGTTTTAGTATTAAACCAAATTAAAGATCCAAAGTATTTTAAAATTTGCTAAATTCTAAATCATTTTGAAAACTTTGGAGGGACTTCTGTTAGTAGTGAAAATTTCCAAATAAAAGAAAGGAAAATAGCTCGCAGAACGCGAAGCTATTCGTTAGCTTCGCGCGGCAAAAGTTTAACTTCGCGTAGATAAGTCAAACGCGAAGCTAAGAAATTTAACTTCGCGTTCAGAGTAATTAACTCTGCTTGAGCAGATTCTTAGAATTTTAAACTGATTGTGATTGAGATTTGGGCTTATCCAAATACCCAAATTGAGTTCAATCAGAATCTTAAATTGATTGTGATTGAGATTTGGGCTTATCCAATACCCAAATTGAGTCCAATCAAAATTCAAAATCAAGAGATTTAAGTCAATATCAAATATTTGATTAGAATCCTTAATGAATACAAAAACCTTCTATTCTTATTCCTATGAAAATCTTCTATTCCTATTCTTATGGAAATCTTCTATTCCTATTTCTATGAGAACTTTCAAACTAAAGTCTATAAATACCCTCTTTGAGGAGACTTTAGGGATCCATCTTCAATAGATTAATCTTCAATAGATCCATCTTCAATCTTTTCGATCTTTTGGCAATTCAAGTACGCGAGAGAGCCTTGAAGCCTTTGGTGATCGATCTCTTTGGAGCTTTTGTGAAGTTCAAGTTACGCGTGAGAGCCTTAAACCCATCAAGACCAACAGAGAAGATCTAGGGCCGACCATCTTCTTCATCAAGAAAGAAGACTTCCACATCAAGATCGTCAAAAGGAGCTACTCGATAGATCCCATCGACATATAGAGCCCACTTTTTTGTAAAAGAGAGAGATAACTTATAAATCCTCTCGTTTGTTCTCTTTTATTCACTTTCATTGTAATTAAGTTATTTCAATGGAAGGAAGTAAGAATTTTGCGACGAACAAAATGCGGTTTTGAGCAAAACGCGAAGCTATCTAGCTGCACGTATTACATTTGTTCAACTCAAAACGCGAAGATAACTTGGTGTTTATCAACTCCGCATTTTAGTATTAAACCAAATTGAAAATCCAAAGTATTTCAAAATTTGCTAAGTTCTAAGCTATTTTGAAAACTTTGGAGGGGGTTCTGTTGGTAGTGAAAATTTCTAATAAAAAGGAATTTTTCACACAGAATGCAGAGCTAGCTCCGTAGCTCCGTGTTTGGCTATTTAGCCTCGCGTTGAGTAAAACACGGAGCTAAGCCAATAGCTCCGCGTGCAGAGTGTTTTAACTACACGTTGACTTTGCGTAAGCATATTTTATTAGAATTCTAATTTGATTTGGCTTATCCAATATCCAAATTAAGTTCAATCAGAATTCATATTCAAGAGATTTAAATCAAAACTATGATATTTGATTAGAATTCTTGATGAATACAACTACCTTCCAATTCTATTTGATTGGAAACTCTCATATTGACTCAATGTTATAAATACCCTCTTGAGGAAGCCTTAAGGGATCTCTTTGGAGCTTTTGTGAAGTTTAAGTTACGCGTGAGAGGCTTGAATCCATCAAGACCAACAGAGAAGATTTAGGGCCGACCATCTTCTTCATCAAGAAAGAAGACTTCCGCGTCAAGATCGTCAAAATGAGCTACTTGATAGATCTCATCGCTATATAAAGTCCACTTTTCATTGTAAAAGAGAGCGATAATCTATAAATTCTCTCGTTTGTTTACTTTTGTTCACTTTCATTGTAATTAAGTTATTTCAATGGAAGAAAAAAAGAATTTTGCAACGAACACCGGGGTGTTTTTTTTTTTTGGTTGAGGCGGTGTGGTGGCAGAATGTGTTGCTCAAATTATTTTGGTGAAATAATTTACTGTTGCTGTTGTTGTTTTGGTTTTCGGCCAGAGAAAAGAAGAAGAAGGCAGCTGGGCTTCTTCTTTGGGTTACGGCTGAAGCAAACAAAGGAGTGGCGGCAAGGACAAGCACAAGCAAAGAAGTTGCAGCTGTAACAAGAGATTAGGGTATATTCTAAATTCTTGTGTGTTTTCATTGCAAATTCTCTTGTGGTTGAGAACTAGAGTGTTGTAATATCTTTTGATATAGTGGAGGTTTTTCGATCGTATCCCCGTGAACGTAGGCATATTGCCGAACCACGTTAAATCTGCGTGTTCTATGTCTCTTCTATTTTTCTCTTCGATTAACTATTTGATTCCGCTGGTTGTTGCATTAGTATTATTCCGTTATTTTTGCTAACAAAAATAACCACCAGGTAACGAAAGTCCTTCACTATTCCTTTTTTCCATTTTTCTACTTGGGCATGGGTAGGTGGGATTATTCAAAAACTCTTAATAATTAAGTAAACACAGAAATTGCAAAAATGGAAAAGAAAAAGAACATATAAAGAAGAAGATACGAGCTCCGTTAGTCTAGCAAGCAGGAAAGGCAAATCTGTTAGCCAAAACAAACTATGTGCTCTGTATTAATACAAGCTATATTATGAAAACATAGGATATGCTCTGAATAAATACTTAAGGTAAGTCCATAGCTGTCTGGGGGGGAATAAGCATGCAATAAAACTAAATAACCGCTGTTACTAAATTACATAAGCTTCTCTTGGGGAGGGGGGAAAAAAGACTAATTTACATTTGCGATTAAAATCATGGCATGCATTTTATTTTTCTTCTTTGGAAGGGGTGAGATGATCATAATATTCTAAAACTGTCTCTTCCTCTGAAATTACATAAACAGAACACCAAATAAAGGGGAAAAAAGGCAACTCTATTAGTATTATTAGACTAGCAAGCAGAAAACAAAGCACACTTGCTAAATCTCTATACTGTAGTAACTACACAGAAACAAATTAAGAAATGTAGAAAACCTCATGCTGCAGTGTGCAGGACTAATGACCACGAGTTTCGATATCTGAATTAGTGCTAACCTCATTAACTGCACCTTTTTGTTTTAGTTTTGGCGAAACCACGCCCAGGTTTTTAAACAGGACAAATATCACTATACAATATAAAACTCATATTTTCAAATCCCTCAGATAGTTTTGAGAGGTAATGAGGTAGTTATGCATTTAATTGTCCTTGTATTACCTGGTACTTATTTAATGTTATTGCCTTTGTTCAACTATTAATTATTGTTATTATTGTATTGTTTTAATATAGATGCCGTTAGCCTGGTCTTGCACCTAGGACCTCTCATATGAGCAAGCTCCATGCCCTTGCCTTTATTCATTCATTTGTTGTTTTCGCTGATACTCTATTTAAATATGCTGTAAATAATTACTGCAGTTGGAAAATTCATAACCAGCAAAAACAACCGAAACACTTTGAGAAGTTTATGGCTACTAATTAGAACTCAAACCCAAAACCTGAAACCTAATTGGCAACTGAAATAGCCATGTTCCTGGCTTCTTTACCTGAGCAAAAGCATATGAAAGAGCTGAATACATTCCAGCAGCTCTCTCTCGATAAAATACTGTTCTCTCAATTGCAACAACAGGTTGAACAGTTGCAGCGTTATTGAATCCTGCAAACAGTATGACTGCATACATGGCTCCCAGGATCGTTGTGAGATCAATTGAAGATTCCCTACAACCCCCATTTCCAAATAACAAAGTCAGCATGAGCATTCTAGAAGGACTGCAGCTCAAGGATCAAACTACTACGAGATGAATATTATGAAGAGAGAATCCAATGTACCGTTTATGTCCTATATCCCAAAACACGGCCCCAAGCATTACAGCAGTGAACCAGCAGAAGATAAATCTAACAACGTTATAATCAGGACTCCTCCAATAGGACCGCCATTGCTTCCAAAGGCAAGACTTGAACTGCTGGTAATGGGACTGAGCAAACTGTGTAGGAAAGTACAAATCACTCATACCAGGAAGTGGTTTCTTCAGTCCTTTAACTAGTGCTTTATTACGCCTGGTGGCAAAGGAATAATATGCAGGAAGATGAGTTTTTCTTTCATGCGCACATGCTTAGGTATGACGTGGAAATAGAAGTTGGACTCAAACTTCTTGATACTGGTTTTTGAATTGAAGATCAATTTAGCTATAGTGTGGAACTTCACTTACTTGTACAAGGCTGATGATCTGTAGAGCTCAGCAAAGTCAACTCCAAGTCTTACTTCAGTGGCAACGGAACTGGCTTCGAGCATCCATGTTGCAGGATTACATTTGTCCTTGATCTTTGGAATTCCAGGAATTGACTGGTAGAACCAAACATTACAGAGTTAATAAGTGCATTCTGGTAATTATTTTTATATTTACATTTCTTAATATTGTTGAGAATTTTCAGATTTTTGAGTACATGGGAAATTTGGCCATTCATCTAAATAAAAGTAAAAGAAACCAGAAATGTGCTTATTTTGCTGATACAGATAGAAGAGGAAAACAAAAGTTCCAGATAGAATGTATCAGTTGCAATACTGAAAATATACAAGATGACTTAAATCTATGGGGTTCTAATTGTTGACAGGAAAAAAAGATTTGGGGTAAGAGCTCCGTTTTGTTCTTTTATATTTCAAGACCTTTTACACGTATGAAATTATTAGCAACGACAGTGGTTCATCTAATATGATTTATTTATTAATTATCAACATGGACACGCGCGCGAACAGTGCGTATCCTTTTGATGAAAACACATTACATATTAGCAAACCACATGTCAGGATATTGGTAAGGAAGTGGACAAAATAGTCAACGTGAAATTTATTTAAATGGTAATGGTCACTAGATTCTCTCATATTAATGTTACCTAGAGCATAACGAAAAAACTAATAAAGAATTGCAGATACGAAATTATAGCTAGGAGTCCAACAGTCCCATAATCAGATTTCCTATTTTACACTATTACTCTGGAGCTATTTAAGATCTGATGACGAAACATAAACTCGACCTGAAACAATAATAGAAGAAGCAAAATCCATCCAAAACTCAAAACAGAAATAGGTGTTTTTTTCCCCTTTTTTTTTTCTCACACAAAACCAATTCATTTGAATCCCTAATAACAAAACTGTCCAAAAATGATTTTACTCTCATATTAAAAAAGAAACACGATTGAAGGAAAATAAACCTCAAAGTATTCAATCATCTTCTGAGAATTTTCACCCAGAGGTCCAGCGTATATCACTTGACCTCCTCTCTTCAATAGCAGAAGCTGTTAGATATAACAAAAAAACAAAACTGCATGAGTACTTACACAATCTTCATGATGATAAAAGTAATACTTATTCGAGATTGAAATTTCCAAAGAGGAGCAATCTGGTTCTAGACACCAATACCTCATCAAAGGATTCAAAGATGTCAATGCTGGGTTGATGGATGGTACACACAACAGTTCTCCCAGTGTCTACAGTGTTCCTCACAGTTCTCATCACGATTGCTGCTGCCCTGGCATCGAGACCTGATGTTGGTTCATCCATAAAGATGATTGAAGGATTAGCCACAAGCTCCACAGCTATTGTCAGCCTCTTCCGCTGTTCTGTAGATAACCCTGTAACTCCAGGAAGACCCACAATAGCATCATGAATTTTGTCAAGCTCAACTAGCTCCATCACTTCATCTACAAATTTCTGTACAAGGAATAGTATGCAGCTCAGTCAAATGCAACAAGCAGTAAACTAAAATGGCCAAGCAGAACTGAATAAGCTGTACTTCATAATAGAAATGTGTTCAACTCTGCCAGCAGATGCAAGTGGCAGTACATGTTAGTGGCCTCAATGTAGAGTGATCTGAAATGGAAGTGTGTGTGTGTGTGTGCGCGGGCGCGTGCGTGCGCGTGTGTTTATACAAGACTCCTAGGCCAGAGGTACTGAGGGAAGTTCAAAATCAATCAAGAGGCTTGTTAGAAATTTCCCTTTCCCCTGAAACAGTATAAAGACTATAGATACAAACCATCTTTTCTTCATTCGTGACATCCTGCGAGAGACGCAAGAAGGCAGAGTAGACCAATGACTCCTTGACTGTTACTTGAGGCGAGTGGATATCAATTTGCTCACAATAACCTGAGACTCTTGCAAAGGTAGCCTGATTCTTGCAGTAACCAGAGATCCAAATATTTCCTTCAGTGTAACCACCTGTTTTCCTGCCAGCCAAAACATCCATAAGAGTTGTCTTTCCAGCACCACTAACTCCCATTAGAGCTGTTAGAACGCCCGGCCGAAAGGCACCTGTCACCCCTCTCAGCAGTTGAAGCCTATCTTCGCCCACTCCTTGTGCTTTCATTTCCTGCCATTGTTATCACGTTTAAGACTTAGGTAACGGCTGAGGCTCACTAACCCTATGATTCGATATTAGAAAACTGTTGTATTTACATCCTAATCTTACAACAGATAACCTAACTACTTTCAATTTATGTAAGTGACAAACATTTTATTTATGTCAAAGTTATCATGCAGAATTAGCAATATAACTTCTGAAGTATATTGCAAACATCTAAAGCAGAATTTAGATTTAGAACCATCAAATTGTAAAAGCAGACACCTGGAATTCAATAGATGATAATTTAACAAGTACCTATCAGGTAGAAACTAAGGCGAATTGACTTGTAAAAGCGAGCATATGAGCTCATCACAACTATGCCTTGTACTTAGTTACCACAATTTAGAGGCAAAAGATGGAAGAAACTACAAGAAAGGAAAATCAGTTCTAGATTTTAAGCTTCAGCACCAATCTATTCAAGTAAATGAGAAACCGATCCCAACACCAGTTACGTCAAAGGTGCAGCCCAACCCGAAAAGCCTAGGATGAACCTGCGATAGTAATCATATAAACTTTACACTCGATATCAGACTCACTATATACACCCACTCCAACACCCATTATCACAGATATCAAAATTTGACCCAAATACAAACATTACTAGCTAGCTGTTCGGGAATGGACAGCATCAAATCCCATCTATCTAAAGCTGCAATCGGGGTTCTCCCCATTTTCTATCATATCTGGCTAATGGTACTCAAATTCTCTTTGATCAAAGAGAAGTTGTAAAGTGCTATTTACTTCAACCTTGTGGAAACAAAAATTTGAAAGAAAAAAACTCACCGCAGGCATGTCGACGTAGTAATTTACATCTAGAAAGGACATGGCTAGAGGTGTGAATGGAAGAACCATTCCTTTCCGAGCAGGACTGGGAGAGAACTCAGCAGATTCATAATTTCGTGACAATTCATAACTACGCAAATTAGGAGAAGCATTAACAGAACGATCAGCCATGTGCCGCATCATCAAATCAGCTGCAAGAATTAAATTGCAGTGGTCTTAGATTCCAACAACAGTTTTGTAAATTCTCAAACTACTTAGTAGCAAATCTTACGAGTGTTGTTTCCATCATATGCAGATAAACTTCGAGGAGTAGATGCTCTGCTTGACCATGTGCTTTTAAGCCTTGGAGATTCCACTGATTCATCTTCGTTGGCTTCCATTTCCATGGCTAATTCTTCAGATATAACAGCTTGTTGCTTTCCCGGAGCTATCACAAGATGTAGAATGCAAAGCGTGGCAAATTTTTATATGTTTATAGCAACGTTAAGCATACTCAGCATCAATACTAAAACACATAAAAGAAGGAAATATAAGCCACACTAATAACTGTTAATTTAGATCGCTTACCCTTTAGATATGTGAGCAAAAGGGTGAACAACACATTAGTGATGATAGTGTATGCTAAGAGTGCACCTGCTCCAATCCAGTACCAGTTCTCATCTGCAAAGATACCACCATTTTCTAGAACTGCCACACCTAGCCTCCTACCGTCAGGTGCCTGTTGCAACAGTTGAGACTATCAAAGACTACAAGAGATGTAACCTAATGGCATGTACGTCAACCGAATCTTGTGTGTATAAAGAGGCAAAAAAATTGGGATGCTCATTAAGATTTGTTATTCATCAATCTGCAGACTAGATTTATAAACACAACTGTAAGTAGGCCATTTGACAATCCAGCTACAAGGGAATGATACCGAATTTCCATGAAAGATAACTTATCTGAAGTTCAGGAAGAATTTGAAAGAAAGAAGGAACATTGTCAATAATCTGACGGGGAAAAATATGTATTGAAATGAAACAATAACATATTAAGAAATAAATGAAAATAATACCAATAATAGCTTACAAGTATTGCACCAAAATTTGGACATTTCATGGATAAGTAAATTCGTTGCTATTGGAAGGTGGGTTTGTTGTCAGGAACGATATTAGCGCATTGGCTGGGCCTGATAGCATTTCAATAGCATCTGTGTCAATACCAGAAACTGAAATAAGAGGCTTGTGGAAGGCTATTATTTGGAGTGCAGACAAGATCCCTGGTTAGCGTATTGTAGTGGAAGGGAATGCTTTCAGAAGAGATGACAGTTCTGCCTGCCACCCTCTAATTCATGATGCTAGTATATCGAACAGTTATTTTTTCTGAGTTATCTATCCAACATACCTGGAGGAAAGGGAATACGTACACTGATTTTGCAGTAAGTTACAAAGATCAGCTTGTGTGGGAAGGTAGTTTTTGTCAACGGCTATTGGAGCTTATAATAAAAAGATATATCCGGCGTTATCTATGAAAAGTTTTAGTCGTTGAGTCTTGTCTTAGCAAAAATATTTTTTAAAAAAATTCATTGCTATAGTAACTCATTGAAATGCAACAATAACAACAACCAAGCTTTTTATCCCAAGTACTTAGGGTAGGCTACAAGAAGCAAAACCGAATCACGCCGGATCGAAATCATAAAATTTTTTAAAGTTCATAATTAAACTGGTACCAGGAAATTATCTTACCATTTTGCAAAAAAAAAGTTAAAAATTAATTGAAAATACTGAATTAATGGGGAGACAGTGACCGTGGTTACAAGATCCTATATTATACAGTTACATCCATGAGTATAGAAGGGACAAAAAAGAACTCACAAATTTATCCATCCACCTGGGAGAGAGAAATTCATTGACAGCAACGGCATTGTATGCATATGGCAATGGAGAAGTCCAGTAACCCCATATCCACCCACTTGGAATTTTATCTGTTAATAAAGAAAACTATCATCCACTCTTTGCTTGACAAATAAATAAAATTGAAGCAACTTTGAATAGATCAAATTAAAAGCATCCAAATGAACAGCCAAGATGATATATGATTTGCATCTATCCTTTAAATTATGCACTCGGCTTTTAAAACTCTTCTATATCCAAATGAACAGCAAAGATGAAATATGATTTGCATCTATCCTTTAAATTATGCACTCGGCTTTTAAACCTTCTATATAATAATATAAAAATCTCACTTTTTTTTTTGGTAGAAATTAATTGCCAAATAACTGGTTCATCAATGTGAATCTAGGTTCTGTTTAAGTTAAGATTCCACTGTGCTTTGGTGCCACCAATTTGCAATTAGGGATCAAGATTCACAGGTGAAAACCTCTTGGTATGATGAAACCTCCAAGAACAAAAAAGAAGACGAAGACAATAGAGCCCCCAACATTTGCAACGACCATGGTCCTGCACAGTCCTGCAACTACTCTGAAAATCCCTCCTGCAGTTTGTTGGATCAAGAAGACAATGAGCAGCATCTTGAAGAACCTGAGGATGGAAGAGGAGGAAAAAAGATGTCATTAATGTTATAAATTTGATAGAGGCTAATCCTTTCTGCATGATGCAGCTATGCGAGGCAGAAAATGAAGACGTTGCATTTGGTAGAACAGACTTCTTTGCACTTGGCATGTGAAAAACTACATAAATTGGGCTTTGATGTATTTGGGACACTGCAAATGGCTATTCTAGAGACTCTTCCTGAGTAGTAGAAGGGAACTGCACATTCCATTCTCAAGTAGGTGCTTTAAGGGTTCTATCTCTCCATGTACTAGATTTATATAGTCAGCTCATGGTCAATCATTTAGATATCTGGTCCAGCAGAAGCTTGTAAAGCTCCGGAACCTAATTGAGATTAGGTTTTTGTGGTCATTCTTTGCACCTGCCTCTAAATTTAAGAAATACATGGCTTGCTATGTTTGCTGATACCTTTTTCCAGTATTCAGGTAACAATTTGAAGGTCAGGATATAGAAAGAAGTTTAAACCATGTTACAAAAGCCCCCGGGTGGAACGTTAGGGAATCATAATGCCAAACAAATGATCACATGTAAGAAATCCTTAAAAAAAAAAAAAAGATTTATATAAAAAAAATTAGAAAATGAGGTGCATGTATAATCTTTTTCAGTTCCAAAGTAAGAGATTCAGCTCGTATTTAACAGAATAGCAACCTGCTGGCTTCAGGGGCGAATCCAATGGAGTAATAAGTCATGGAAACCCATATGATGGACTCTACAATGGAGACAGGGATTCTCAGCAGGACATTTGGAAGGGTGAACGCCCATGCTGGATAGAGAAATTGATCTCTCTGCTTATAGAACACTGGGAGCCTCATGATGGCAAAAGAAAGTTCCGCAAACCCATTGAACAGGTTCACAATTATACCATAAATAAGTGCTCCAGATAAAATTGCACCATCAGCTTCTGTTTCGAAATGCCTCTTTGTTCTTAAGAAAACTGTAGAGGCAATTACTGCGACTATGATAAGCTTCAAAACAAAACAACAAAACAAAAAATTTAGTGAAGACAATAGAGCAATGCTATAATAGACAATGACAAAGATCTTCTGAGTGGTTTGCTCAAATAAATAAAATCTTCTAAGTGGTATTGTTATAGAATAACAAACACATGTCTAAGAAGTAATCCCATACTGTTATATTTCTTTAATAATAGAGATTTGTCTGAATGAAGTGAATTTTTCTTTCTGACAGAAACAAAGAATCTAGACCTTTTTTATTTGTGAGAGGCTCTCTTACATAGAATTTGATATTCACCTGAACAATTTTGAAGACGTAAACAAAAGAGTTCCTCTTCATCAGAAGCCACTCCCTGGCAACAGAGGCGCTTAAGAGCTCAGATATGGGGACCGAGTCCTTGGAGAAAATAAGGGCTCCCTCATGGCTCTTTTTCTTATCAAACGGCAAGGAGAGCTCATTCTGAAGAGCAAGACCAACGTGAAATCTCTTAAATCGCTGGACGAACTCAGAGATACATATGTAACGGTAAGGCAGCCTCTTGTCTGCCCAGTACTGCTCTTGATCCTTTCTTGAGGTAACCTGTCCATGTTACCAAGCAAATTACTTTGGATAATTAAAATTTTCATTGCAAGTTCTAAGCAAAGTATTCTACTACGCCATGAACTTCCTGTAGGGTCTAAGCATGAACCTTTTAATAATGGCATAGTCAAAACCTTGTAATTTGTTTACTTCACTGAAAAGAACATGAAAAACTTAAAAGTAGCAGCAAAAGAGCATCTGCATTGGGAGTGAGCAAGTGTGTGCATGTGTGTGTGTGTGTTTCTATTCATCCTCTCTCCCCGGATTGGGAGAGGATTCCTCTGAAACTGGAGAGAAGCCTTGAACCTTTCACACGCCTGTCACAGCAAGAGACATAAGAAAGTTTCCTCTAAATTATTCTTGGAAGGAGAGGAAACATTAACCAGCACAAGCATGTTGCATGAACCAAAGTAGTGATCATATTGCCAAAAAAGAGTAACTGGAACTTGAAAAAAAAATCCTTTAATTTCTTTCTTTTTCTTTTTTTCCCCCCAGATGGAGATATGTAACTATTTGGTCCCTCCATATTTATTTAGTTATAAAGCTTATTCACTGCACAAATAATGGGGATCCATATCATTTTTCTCGTCTTGTCCCAAGGTGTAAAATGTTAAGAGGAAAAGTTAAAACTTACAATCCCACAATAAAAATCTAAACACTAATTTTCTTAAAACACCACCTTTATGTAGTATATGATATTTAAAATTAAACATGAATTGAAATATCTGACCATTCTGATGGTTCAAACCTTTTCACAAAGTTAACTACCTTGTGGTCCTTAGACAGAATATGAAGGGCATAGCTTACTGCAAGAAGCATTCAGTAACTATATGATTTTACAATAAGACCAGTTAACAACTAGTGAAAAGGGAAGGACAAGTTCAGTAACCACAAGAGACGAGTCGATGAATATTTGAGGTCCACTTGACCGTAAAAGAAACTATGGGAAAAAGATGGAAAAAAGAAAAGGTATTTTTTTTTTCGAAAAATTCCAGCAAGTTTGACTTTGCTACGTGGGGAGGGCATACTAGATTAGGGGATTCTTATCCCAAGCTATTTGACTTTGCTACTGACCCCCTAGTTCGGTGAAGAAAAATTTCCTTTGGGTAGCTTTACACCAGGTTTTCAAATTTCAGGAGATTTGGAAGTTAGAGGTCTTGCAGCATCTATGGTTCAAGCTTTATCTCCATATACCCATGTCGTAATGTAAAGGATTCACCCAAATGGCTGTGAATAACACAGGCCAATTCTCGGTATCCTTCTGCTATCGCATCACTTTATCTATCGGAATGGTCCACCCAGCTGCTGTGTCAGTCTGGGGTATTACTGCCCCACCCAAAATCCTTGCATTTTTATGGTTAGTCTCTAAGAATGATATCCTGATATGGCCGTGGGATAACCTATAGAAGTAGGGATTGTGTAGAGTCTGTAGACCTAATGCATATTTGTTATGATGGAAAGTTGAGGAAAACACTCACCATCTTTTCCTGAGTTGTTCATTTACTTATGGAGTTTGGACGGTAATAGCAGGTTTGAGGGAATGTCAGGGGAGAAATTATGTCTTTTCTGATATTTGATATTTAGCTTGACTGTAAAGATTCCTTTAGGGGAGTGTTTATAGGAGCGTGCTTATGGAAAATCTACCTTGAAAGAAATAATCATATTTTTAATAATAAATCACTCTCTCTGTTATATGTTCCTTATCGAGTTATTTTATATTGGATAGGGAATGATCAGTCGTAGCAAGATTTACCCAGTATGTCTACTCAAATTCATCATGACCCTCACGGGCATCTCGATCTTTAACACATTAGTAAATACGATGAGGGGGATATTAGTGAGGGTCATAGGCTATTGTCGATTATCAGTTGGAGGAGGGGCAAAGGCCTTCATGGCATCGTGACAGGGTTGGAGCCTGCTTGAGCTACATGGAGTGATATAGACCTTTTACTAGTTATTGTATATTGACTTATTTGTAGCAGTTGTCCACTCTGTAGTGAGCGATGTATTATGTACTAATTATACACTATCAAGTTTCATTATGTTTTATTAATGAAACGAGGGGGACTTCACCCACCGTCTTATTCTAAAAAGAAAAGTTCCAGCGAGTTAAAAGAAGATAAATAAGGACATTTTGTAGTGTTATGTTTCAAAGGAAATTTTTTAGTGTTATTTTTCTGCTACTTCTATTCTCAAATTCTATTATGCATATTCATCCACTTATATCATGTATTAAAAAGCATTACCCATATTCCTATGGTCCTTTATCCATACAATTGGAAGGGCTATTTTTCTTATATAAGCTAGGTCTTGTCTAGTGTAGACCTACAAACCTACATATATACTAGTTTAGTGAGTGGATCTTATCAATGTAGGGTAAGTTAAAGAGCAAAAAGGACCGAAGAAAATATAAATTGAGGTGATACGAAAAGAAATGAATGCTTAAGACCTTAACGAAGACATATTACTCGAGTGGAGAAAGATGATCCTTGTGGTCGATCCGGCATATTCTCTTTTTGATTCATGTAGACTACCCCCAAATACTTGGGATAAAAGCCTTAGTAGTTTTTATTATTATAAACTAGGTTTCTAAGAGGAACTAGGCCTTTGGTAAAGTTCTTGCTTTTTCATGGAAAGGCACAAGTTCAAGGCAGGCTACCAAAATCTACATGTCAAAAAAATTGCCATGGTTCTTTAGTGTTGTTTCTTTGTACTTTTCTAGGGGAAGTTGCTGGGTTGCCTCACTATGTTTTTGTTATGATGCATCTTTTTGAGGTGGATGCCTCCATTGAGGGAAGGATATAACTTCCAAAATTGTATTTCATTGCATTTCATTATTTTCTTGGAACTGGCAGAACTTCACTATTCTCAGGCGGAAAACATCTACATGTTTCTCTCCCCAATGGTGGGGAGGGAGTACACCTTATTCGCTTGAAAAGGGCAATATAAGCTAATTTACTAACTACCTTTCCATGAAACCAAATAGGCACAGTAACAAAGTCTAGTTGTCAAACTAAACGGTCAGAAAATGCTGAAAGACTTCCGGTTCACGCCAGTAGATAAATCATACATATGTCAGAGCAGTTGTTTACCTCCTGAAGGAAATCTGCAGTGCCCTTCCTTTCTGGGCACCGGAAGCCGCAGCTCTCGAAGAAATCGAGCACATATTCCCTTGGTCCCTGGTAGACAATCTGGCCCTCAGATAGAAGAATGATATCATCGAACAGTTCAAAAGTCTCCGGGGCAGGCTGTAGGAGGGACATGAGAATTGTAGCCTCACCAAGGTGGACAATTTGTTGAAGGCATTTTACTATCTGATAGGTGGTGGAGCTGTCAAGTCCTGTTGATATCTCATCCATGAAGAGGGTCTTTGTAGGACCTACAATCATCTCACCTGCAGTTCATTTAAATACCTTTAGCTAATGATAAGTTGGTGAGCCTTTTCAAGAACCCATGCATGAACAATGCATTATTCACAAAAAATTTAGACCAGCATTTTGGGCTCTAAACTTGGCGATGCCAATTTGTTACATTATCAGTAACTAGAATGGCTGTTAAAAGAGGAAGAAGGTTGACATTTTTGCAGAAAGAGTGACACGTCCCCTTTTTCTAATAATTAAAAGGTCAAGACATCCTGGCCTTCTTGGGGTGGCAATGGAATGACAACCTGATAGCCTCGTCAAAAATCCCACATCAATTTTCTGGAGTGGATCCTCGAATTCACATTCAAAAGATTATTTTGGAGGCGAACAAACAATGCAAGTGCTGAAATGTAAGAGCTATGCAAGTAAAATATCTAACCTGTAGTCAAACGCTTCTTCTGCCCACCTGAAATTCCCCTCAGCATCTCATCGCCCACGATTGTATCAGCACATATGTCCAGCCCAAGAATCTGCATTTATTCCCATTTTACCCAATAACATTAAGAACACAATATTATTCCTGTAAAGGCCTTATATAATGTTCACAGTAAAATCATTTACTGCCTCGCCCTTCCAGAAATGCCCATGATGGGTAAGGAACAAGAAGAATGCAGTTACATATGGCTTGTCCCTTCCCATCCTTAATGCTCAAAACAAGACTATTTCGGAAAGGCAATGTGTATTGTGGGACACACAGTGAAAATCTAGACTCACCCTCAGTGTGTAGTCCGTTTGCAGATTGCTCTCAACTCCTTCCTGGGCTGTGGCCTGAAAATTTTTAGACTAGAAGTTAGAAAATCAATGAGTAACAAGCATTAATGTTTTGCACGAATTTTAGTGACTTGGACCAGTGTAGTTTGGTTACCTTCATAAAAAGGTCCACCTCAGGATCTGGAAATATCCCTGCTTCTTTCTCCCTCTTGGCCAACTCATTAAGAAGCTCTGCAAGATTTATTAACTAAATTTATTAAAACAAGCAGACTTTTTTATTTTCTTATCCATATAGTTTCAGTCTCCTGTCACACATCACCCTTCTTAAGAGAGCACAAGAAAGATAACTACCTAAGCTAAGTTATTGAGTGCTATGTGAAAGTGTAACCGCGCTTTTTTCAAATATAATAAATCATATTCGCCATAGAAAGAAAAATTGAAACATAGGGAAATGGAGCACTGGACCTTCCTAATTTCTGTTTGATTGCAGTGCTTTTAAAATCAAAGAGGATGTTGTCATAATTATAAGGGCTAAATGACACATTTACTTTATGTTCTCCAATATTGCATGGGTTTTCTACACTTTTGGCAATTGGCATGCCGCTAATACATATTTACACTGGGAAATGGGAATGGTATGATTATTGCTTTCACTTTTAGGACATCAGTTTTAATAATTCTAAATGTTCTCCTAAAAGGTAACTCCGCCAATGCTGTGCTTAAAGATTTATTCTTTCACTGTCTGTCCCAATCCAAGACAAAAGAGGAGGGTTATGGTAGGCCTGAGACAGCCAGCTTAAGACATTGTTATATATTATTAGCCTACCCCAAGTACTTGGGATAAAAGGCTTAGTTGTTGTTTTTGTTGTTATTCTCCTAAAAGGGTTTATGCAAGGGATAAATTCTCAGAAGTGCTTGCTAAGAGATAAATTATCAGAAGTGCAATTGCCCTACATTATTAGGAAAAGCTGAATGAAATAAATTCAAATGGTAGGGAAAAAAGAGAAACTTACCGTATCTAGGGCCAACTCCTTGGCATCGCGCAGAGAAATCAAGTGTCTCCTTGACAGTCATCTCTCCTACATGGAGATCATACTGGCTAATGTATGCTGCAGTCTTTTGGGGCACAAATTCATTGAGCCGGTAGCCGTTGTATGTTACCTCTCCGCTAGACTACATTTAATTATGCACAAATATAGAGAGGAATGAAATTAAACAAGATCAAAACTCACATTTCTCACACATAGGGTTCTATATAAATCATCAATGTTAATAGTTTTGCTGCAAACCTTCAAACTGGGGTCTAGCTTTCCAGCTAGAGCAAGCAACAGTGTAGACTTTCCAGAGGCTGGAGGACCTAATAAGAGAGTCATCCTGTATAAACAAATTAAAACCTCAGTAAGCAATATACCTTGACATCACAAGAAGGTAATCAGTGTACTTCCTTTATCATGTCATTGACACCTCTGAGAATGATAAATAACTCATTATTGTACCACCCAAGTACCAGAAAATTTTCCTTTAGCTCAACTCTGGGTGGTGATCACAATGTAGTTATAGTAACTACTTTCTTGCTATGACGATAAATCTCAATCTTCTACTAGTTTGAACCATGTTTCAATTACTCCCACCATTCATCATGACAAAATTATTTGTATGGTGCAGTAGTTGATTGATCAAAATTACAGTATGAACAATTATCTAGAACTGGTATTCAAACTAAATTCAACAGCTCCTACTGACCTTGAAGGCTTTATAATCCCTGAAGCATCCTTGAGGATGGTGAGGTTGGTCATCTTGGTTAGTCCAATACCCAGTGATCCCAAGGCAGACTCAATAAAGTTCCTTATAGTGTTGACGAGTGTTGGCAGTGCTCTAGTCCCCACATAGCATTTAGCCTGTACAGTAATGTGCTTAAATCTAACTTCGGCAGTTGGAAGCTGGATTCCGACCCTGCAAAACAAAGATGCAACTTTACAATCAATACATCAATTAGCAACAGTTAAAATGACTTGTGACCAGTTGTTGTCCGATTGGTCATCGCAAAGAGGGCAATTCTCCTCTGGGCCTGCCAGCAGATAAGCCACGGTCAAGGAGGGAGTGTGGCTAGAAGGTCCATCTGATAGCAGCCGGATTATGACAGAACCATTTAAAAAAGTTTTTGCTCAGCCACCTTCCCTTCCCCCGTTTGTTGTCATTTCATCTCTCCTAGTACTTTTGTTCTTTATGTTTTGTAGTCTTTTGCTAATGTTATCTAAGTATTCAGTATGTACTTGTTCTATTATGACATCTTAATAGAATACCGAGGGAAGTTGCTCGCCGTTTAATTAAAAAAAATCTTGTGAGCAGCCGTCTCACTACTCATTGAAAGAGATTGTTGTTGTATGCAAGACCAAATCAACACAAAAAATAAAGGCACTTCCCTAGTTCTTCCTATTTGATCCGAAAACTATCTATCTAGCCATGAGCAAGTTGAAAAGAGCATGATGGAAACAAATAAAGACACAGATTCTATTTTGATTTTATTATAAGGGCAAATAAAAACCTGCATTTGCTGAGAGATTCTATTTTGATTTTATTTTAATTTGATTTATTGTTAGGGGATTTTTTAGATTTTAGTTATTTAGATGCATGTGTGGTGCATGTAGTCGGTTTCCTATTAATAAGCTTGTAAGCTATATTTTGAGATAATGAAAACTTATTGAAATTTAACCCAAGCACGTTGATTTGCTTATTCTTAAATCTTTCTTCGTGGATTCGTTAAAAAAGACTATGGATTCACCTAGGTGTTGAGACTGAACCCCAATTATTCTTCCCCAAATACAAAAAATTCCTATATTCCACTCTAAAAACCCTAGTTTTTTCCTCTCTACAAATCCAAATTAGTTTATGTGCTGCATCAAATTGATATTAGAACTAAAAATTCCACACTTTCCTCTCTAAACCCTAGATCCCTCTTCTCATCTTCCACCTTCATTTGATTTTCAATTAAAAAAACTGAAACCTCCAACAACAACTAAGCCTTTTATCCTAAGTACTTGCAGTAGGCTACATGAACCAAAAGTGAACCACATAGGATCGATCACGTTGATAATCCTTCTCCATTCATTCTTATCAAGTAATATCTCATTTAAACCTCTAAAATCCATATCTTTTCGTATCATCTCTATCTATATTTTCTTCGGTTTTTCCTTCGCTCTTTTAACTTGTTTAACGTTGATAAGCTCCCCTCGTCGAACTTATACATTTGTAGGTCTATGTTGCGCATGACCAAATCATCATAAGTGATTTTCTCGCATCTTATTAGGGCTACACCTAGCTTAGCATACATATCTTCATTTCTCACTTTATCTCTCCTAGTATTTCCGCATATCTAATTATGTGTACGCATCCCTATTACACTTATCTTCTGTGAATGACGTTCCTTTATCGCCCAGCATTCTGTGCCATATAGTAAAACTGGCTTAATAGCAGTCCTATAAAATTTTCCGCTCAGCCTTAATGGAATATTATGATCGTATAAAACTCCCGTTGCACTCTTCCATTTCGACCAGTCAGCTTGTATCCTATAGTTGACATCACTATCGATCTCTCCATATTTCTGAATAATAGAACCCAAACACCTAAACTGACTGTTCATTTGTATCTCTTACCCATCCAGTGTTACAGCATTATAGTCTAGGGTCCGCCATTTACTAAATTTACATTTCATATACTATGTTTTAAACCTACTCAATCTAAAACATCTAGATTCTAATATGTGCCTCCATAACTCTAACTAGGCATTCCCCCTGCTCTTGTCTCATCAACTAAAACAATATCATCAGCAAATAGTATACACCAAGGTATTTCATCCTGAATAGCTCTAATAAGCTCATTCATCACTATAGCAAATAAAAACAACTTAATGCAGATCCTTGATGCAATCCAATTGTGAAAAAAAACTAAAACCTCCAAATCAGAAAATTTCAACTATCCCAACCATCATCAGCAACCACAACAACATCGAAAAGAGAGTAAAAGTAGGTATCAAAATTGATCATCAACATCATTACTCAATCGACATCAACATCATCTTCACTACCACCTAAAGCGAACCCCATCAACTACCTCCCAAACATCCGGCCACCCCATCTGAGCCAACGATCCCCAATCTTTATTGTCTCACGAGTCTGGTCTACTTTTCGAATTTCTAGCCATCATCTCCAACGAGTCTGAGCCTTCACTTTGTCTCCACTTCTCCAGTAGTATCATCGCATTGAAAACTCTGATCCGCCTTCGAGTCAACCCACTCATCGATATCCACCACCATCGACTCTCATACCCCCCTCCATTCCCCGTCAGATCCAACCCAATCCATCACCATCGTCAAGTCCATCAATGACTTCTTTGATTCGGTCCCAAGCTCGCCACCCTAGCAACTTCCTCCTACTTCATCACCGAGTATCATAAACCTTGCATTCTCTCTCTGTCCATCGTTAGAGTCCTTCAAGACTCACTAGTCTCCGCTTATAAAATCTGCCATCACTAGTGTATCCCTATCTTCGTTGCACCGAAGGTGATGAGTGGAAAACTACCTTTAAGATCAAGGACGCTTGTACGAGCGGTTAGTCATACCCTTTGGATTGTCTAATGCACCTAGCACAATTATGTGAGCTATGACCCAAATGTTGTGCCCGTTCTTAGGTAAGTTTGTTGTCATCTATTTTGATAATACTTTTGTATTTAGTTGAACCCAGAAAAAGCATCTTTCTCATTTGACATAAGTTTTAGAGACTTTCCTAAAGAGAAACTATTTCTCAATTTAAAGAAATATACGTTTTTATTCTCTTATGTTCACTTCCTAGGGTTCATTTTCTTTAAAGATAGAATTGCGGCTGATTCTGACAAGGTTAAGTTGTAAAAGAGTGCCTACTCCTCATATGATCCTTAAGGTTAGGAGTTTTTATGGTCTCGCCACTTTTTGTAGGAGATGTATTAAAGAGTTTAGCACCATTATGTCACCAACTACTGATTGTCGTAAAAAAGGGGAGTTCAAATGGACTAAATATGTTCCTAAGGCTTTCGAGGAAATTGAGGAGAAATTGATTGTTGCTCTAGTCCTTCGCCTTCTTGATTTCTTGAAGGCTTTTAAGGTAGCGTGTGACGCGCCAAGGATAGGTATAGGTGGTGTGTAGCCAACAAAGTCATTCTATTGCTTTCTTTAGCGAGAAGTTGAATAAGGCAAAATAACGCTATGATATCTATAATAGGGAATTTAACGCAGTAGTGTAGAGTTTGCACCACTGACATCACTATTTGCTACCTGAGGAGCTTATTTCTTACTTGAACCATCAAGCCGCTTGTTATATCAATTCCTATAAGAGAGTAGGGTATCGACATATCGAGTAGCTTGAGTTTATTCAGGAGTACATTTTCATATTCAAACATTGTTCTAGTGTGGATAGCAAAGATGTTGATGCATTAAGAAGGAAACTTTGTATTTTATAGATGATCAGTGCAAAAGAAATTGGTTTTGAGTGCATCATCCAGGAGTATCTACTTGTCAGAACTTTGGTAACATCTACACTTCATTGACTAAGGATCCACCTACCAGGCTTTCACCCGATGGTTTCTTATTTCGGAGAACCCATTTTTGCATTCCTAATATTTCTTGCGGTGATTACTTAATTTGGGAGATGCATGCGGGAGGGATTATTATCCACTTTGGTCGTGATAAGACCATCATTTTGGTGGAGGATGAGTTATGTTGGCCTAGCATAAAACCTAATGTTGCACGAGTGGTGTCGCATTATAGAGTTTATCAGGTCGCTGAGAAATATAGATTTTTTACACACCATTACCCATATTCTTTGCACCTTAGAAGTTTCTCAGTATAGATTCCATCTTAGGTCTTACACGTACACTTAGAAAGCATGGTTTAATATTAGTTACGGTGGATAGGTTCTCCAAGATGGCATATTTTATTCCGTGTAGCAAGACTATATGTCTCATATGTTGCACACCTATTTGTAAAGCGGTAATCTACTTACATGGTCTTTCTAAGTCAATTGTTTCTTATAGAGAATTCAATTTACGAGTCATTTTTAACAAGCTCTCTGAAAGAAAACCAAGTTTCTATTGCTTACTATCTACAGACTGATAGTCAAAATGAGGTAGTCAATAGTAATCTTGAGGATCTACTTCATTGTGTAGTGTGAGTATTTGATTACGTGGAATATTGTTTTACCTGTAGCAGAATTTGTATATAATAGTTCAGTCAATAAGTATACTGAATTGAGTCCTTTTGAGATAGTCATAGGAAACTTATAGATTTTCTTCCCCTTCCCATAAGCAATAAACGTAACACCTCAGCTAAGTCCTTTGCACAGCATTTGCATGAACACATTCGTTGACAAATAGCTGTTAGCAATGATAACTTAAGTCTGCAGTAGATTTGCACAAGCGGCTGCAGGATGTTGCAGTTAGTGATAAGGTTATGGTTAGAATGCACCCAGAGAGATTCCTCCAGGAACCTTGAAGAAGCTTTATGCTTGAGATATGGGTCTGTACAAAGTTTTAAAAAAAGTTTGGCTCTAAAACTTATGAGCTTGCGATTCCCCACAACCTTGTGATCAACCTAGTCTTCAATGTTGAGAATCTGACCATATATCGTGCTCCATTTGATAACTTAGTTGTGATTCTTGATCTACCTTCCTCGATTTCTCCTGGATATCAATCTTTTCCCATTTATACACCACCATCACCTCTAATGTGGAAGCATCATCATGAAGAGATTGAAGATAATTTAGATTATAATATCATCTCGACTGCTAATGGAGGATACTATCATTATTTGTTGCTCTGGCATGGACGATCTGATTCAGATTGTAATTGGTTGCACTCTACAGAAGTTTAACCCAGATTTATTTAATGAGTATCGCTTTCACTATTCACTAGAGGTTCATGTTTCCAAGCTTAGGGAATTGATGGAAATAAATAAAGATAGAAATTCTATTTTGACTTTATTGTTATGGCAAATAAAGACCTGTATTTGCTGAATGATTTTATTTTGATTTGGTTTTATCATTAGATATTTTTTTTTAGATTTTAGTTGTTTAGATGCACATGCGATGCATGTGGCTAGTTTCCTATTAATATGCCTGTTAAGTAGGATTTTGAGAAAATGAAAAATTTATTAAAATGTACCTTAGCATGTCGATTTGCTTGTTCTTGAAATCTTTCTTCTAGATTCGTTAAAAGTGGACGTGGATTCACCTGGATGCTGAGGTCCAAACTACAATTATTCTTCCTTCAATCCAAAAAATTCCCAACCCCTTCTATAGATCCTAATTAGTTTTTGTTCTGTGTCAGAGTAACTGATCAACATTTTAGGAAACGGAACCTAAGGGTTCATCTTATTTCCCAAAAGAAAAGGAGAAAACAATTTTCAGCATAATATGTAAAAGTGAAATTCAACCAGATTTATTGTAAAAGCTTTTAAAAATGGTATTAGTTTTTTAAATAGTAAAGTTAAGCAATAAACTAGGGATTAACTATCTCATAACTCTCAAGGGGCTTATTCCAACCGAAAGATTCCAAATAGTCTTCCCTGTAGAATTTCATTTATCTTGTTGCAGAACACTCCAAATCTTATATTATCATTGGTTCCAAAACCAAAGCCATCCATTATGATGTTGATGTCAGGGGCAGTCAATTCTTTTAAAAAACAAATGGGAAGAATACGACCATATAATATTTCAAAGACACATAGAATTTATATAGAGAAAATTATTATAAATGGAGTTAGTGGCAAACTGACTGGCTCTAAACCATTGACAAGATGCATATTTACATTGATATTTTTCTAGAAAAGGATCTATGACAACATGTCATAAGAAAACATATGTTCTACATTACTTTCTCCTTAAAGTTAAAATCCAACCTTATACATTTTTTGTGAGACCTTCATATCTAGAGTTATGGCACTGTTATAACTTCTGCAACAAAATTATTCTACAGAAATAGATAGAATACTTCGAAGAAGATTAAATAGGTTAGCGTGAGGAAAGCAAGTAAATTTAAAATTCTAGAATTTTCATTAACCCACAAGTTATCATTATTAGTTAGCACATAAGTAACTGTGACGCAGGACGAAAACCAAATTAGGGTTAGGGTTTTGAAATTTGGGGTTTTTTGAGGAATTGGAGATGAACAGGGAAGAACTTATAATGTTCGGAAATCCACCCAGGTGAATCAACGCCCACTCTCCACGAATCAACAAGGAAAGATTTGGTTCAAGCGAAATACACGTAAGAAATTTTTTAAAATTTTCATCTATTATTCATCACCTCTAATACTTCATACAGAGCAAAATATATAGAAAAATCCTAACAAACAAAATCTAACATAATCAAATCAAAAATCTAATCAAATATTCTAATAGAATCTAAAATCTCAACAAGATCCAAATAGAATCAAATCTAATCTCCATCAAACTGTGCTGCAATTATAGTGCATAGAGCACTTCTAGATATTTATATTTCCGAAAAAATGTGAAAACAAATTTTGATAAGCGCATTAAGCAGGATTTTAACAATAAGAGGTCAATTCTTTTATGCATGTAATGTTAAGATAAAGGAGGAGAACTTACTTATCAATCCTATTACGTAGCTTTTTTAAGAAGCGCTCATTATCCTCTTCAGCAACTTTAAAGATCCTCTCAATGAATTGCTGCCTTTCTGCAAGCCCAAGGTTTCTAACATCAACCTCCTTGTGTTTAAACCGTTGCCGGCCATCCTCTGCTTCTACTGCCTCCTTTAGCACACTTTTCCGCAGCTGCTCATATATAGGAAGCTTCTCAATTGCGGCCCATCGCAATGCTTCCTCATCCTCGTCGACTGTAGAGGGCCTGCCTGAGGTTAATGGTGACCGGAATGGAGATAACCTGTCCACTGAAGGGGACAGGCCCTGTCGAAAAGGTGATTGCATTGGAGATCGGAATGGAGATACCATGTCTATGCTCCTGTACATATTCTCACTGAAGTTATCCATCTCTCTCTCTCTCTCTCTCTCTCTATTAGAGAGAGGAGGTGATCAGTGAGGAGGTGAGCGAAGGAAAGGAACAACGCAAGAAATGTTGAGGTACCATAGTTGGTTATATATAAGATGCTATGACTGTCAAGTGTCTACTAGCAGAACTGTATTTTTTTTTTTTTTTTAATGAGATTGGAAGCTAGTGATAAGTTTATGGATACTTCCAGGTGCCTGTTCTAGCTCTCTATTAGCTTAACGTGCAATCAAATGGGGCACTGGAATGGGTCAACCGGGATCAGGATCCGGTTAAATGTTTTTTTTTTTTTGGAGCATAGACAGTAAGCGTATTGAAATTGTTTATATACAGTTAAACACAGGATCTGGTTCCATGTTTAAATACAACCTATGTAAAAACTCCTAGTCATATATGCTAATGGATTAGTTTTAACTCCAGGTCAAACCCAGAAATTGATATGCACACTAAAAGTATTCACTTATTATCACTATATCCCAAAGATGTAAATCCAGGCTAGAACACTGTTGAGATTTTGATAATTTTGCTGCCTTTTTTAATTAATTTGGAAAAAAAAATTTGCGACAGGCTTACAAGGAATGGAATATTAGACAATATTCTAAATAACTGCACTAACCCAGCTGGTTTTAAACAGTAAATATTGAAGATAACAAAATTCTAATATAATAAAAAAATAATAAATTTCCTCAACCATTCTTGTCAAGAAAATGTATACATAACCAAATTCTATTGTTGCGTCCTCAGACAAAACAAATATACAAGTGTTATATTTTTCATAAATTACAATTCTATTATAAAAGAGAGAATAAAGATGTCAGCATCAGCCGGCCTCACCTATAAAAGAATCGAGTTTAAAACAATCATCTTAACAAAAAAAAAAAAAAAATTCTAAATGTATTCTGGCTTGACAAGTGGCAGGCAATGGGCATGGACAGTCGAGTTTGCATCTTCTGGTGCGTACTGCAAGCGCCAGTGCCACATTTTGAAGGTTTCAAGATATTATTGTGGCAACAAATTGCAAGGCCTGCAGATGACAGAAGCATCCAATTCGCCACGTGACAGAAGCATCCATTTCGCCATGACAAGGAAGAATAAATATTCTTCCTTCTTAACTCTTTCATATTGGGGCCTGGCCGATGAGATGCCGATAGCAGTTGAAATTATGTGGGTCACATTGGAAATACTCTTTGGGTCATCAGAAACTTCTAGAGGGGAAAGGGGATAACTAAATGTCATGTTCCTTAAAACAAAGTTCTTACAGAGGAAAAGGACTTGTAGGATCATCCAATCCCACCATTAAACAAAAAGTATTTTCACAGAATAAGATTTTGCTGAGATTAAAAAAAGTTGGCCTACTAATCAAATGATCTCTATTTTGGGGAGTTTCCAAAGGAGCACACCATTTTTCCTAGTAAGCCCACTTAACAACGGAAAGCCCGGACCAAAAATTCACTGATAGATGGGCTCACTAGGAAAATGGTGTGCTCCTTTAGAAACTCCCCTATTTTGCCATGTCTAAATAATGATAGATGGTATTATATCTGTAACCTATGCTGCACCATTTTAATGCTTAGGTTCACTGAATAATCAGTAATTTGCTAAAAATATATATTTTGCCAGCTGCAATGTCTTTGTTACTGCCAACATCTTTATTCATTTTGGATGCACCAAAACAATGATACGTTTTTGTTTCAGATTCTGGATTTGTACGTGGTGTTAGAACTATTCTAGACTTCTGATCTATAGTTCTCATCTATTTCCTTTTTCAATCCTAAATTTCTGTTTTTAGCTGAATCATTGTCAAATACTGGATTATGAAATAATTTACTTCTCCCTAGTTCCAACTTCACCTATAACCATCCCTCCTTTTCACTAGTACGCTCACTAGTCTATTTTGCATGTCCAAAGAATCTCAAATGATTTTCCTCTTCCTATCCTCAATTGAAGCTTCCTTTGACATCCATCTTACAGAAGTGAAACCGTTAGCTACTTTTCTTGCATAGTCACACATCCATCCTAATGATATTAATTTAGCTACAAATTTTTTTGGAGATTGTTTTTGGTTCGTGCAGTAGCAAGCGTTCAATCACCACCAGGAGGCATCTCACCAACAGTTTGATCACACAGCATTTAGTTCCATCAAGTCCAATGAGGAGGCATCTCACCAACAGTTTGATCAGCCAATATTTATTTCCAGCAAGTCTAATGAAATTCTCCTTGTGCATTCTACAATAACAGATTCTCTTCAGAGCAATACCAATTTGATCATTGTGCTTTTAACTCTATGACTAAGAGACCAAACCTTCTTGAACAATAACCAATTCTACGCTCAAACCAATTCTTCTACAATACTTTCTGGCCATCAGTTTGAACTATTTCCTTAGCTCTTCCAGTAGTTTCTAAAGTTATATTTAACGTACTCAACTTTTTCCCTACTGATCTGAAGTCAATGACTTGAAAGTTCTGATTCTTTTTATTTAATTCTTACTAGTGAACACTGCTCTACTCTGGGGACTTAACTCCTACTTGGAGCAGGAAAAAAATTAATACGATCAACATAATGGACCATCCAACTCACATTCGGCATAATAAGTTTGGCTCAAGATTTAAATGTCTACCAATACTAATATATATTGCATATACTGTATTAAATTTTGAGGCATATGACATATGATATTACCATACAATATTTATTTGATATTGATACTCCGCTTGTCTAGGGTTGAGCCCTAGGATTTGACGACGTACTTGAAAAACCACCTACAGATACTTTATGCCCAATTATTCTGGATAATATTTGTATCCTCTGTCTTACCGCGGCTGCTGGCACAGAGTTAGCCGATACTTATTCCTCAGATACCGTCATATATACCTGATATTCTTGTTCAGATATCATAAGTCATTGGCTGATGCCATTACCAATTACAATATTTCAAAACCTTAGCTTGGTTCTTCTTTAAATCTATGTTCCGACCAATTTTGCATCACTATAAGAGGCATCCTCTTTCCAAACATATCTTGAAGACATTTATACTCCTCCTTTAATGCATGGTTTGAGTACATGTGCTAACAATCTGAATGAAGAAGCTCCCAGTTGCATTTTCTTAAGATGTACATAGTTTAGTCTAGGATTACCAAAAAACGCATAGGATCTAAACTCTTAGCACAAAATTTTCGTTCAAGCCTAAAGCTGCCTTCAATCAATCTGGGTTGCATTCAAACTCACTGACTTGTCAGTCAGCTAGTGAGTTAAATGCCAATGCTCTGGCAACATGCGTCATTTTAGGGGAAGGTGTGATGTGTAGCTTTCACATAACGTTGGGACAATTATCAAGTATTGGTTTTATCGATATGCTGTTTCAAATCATATAGCCAGAGATTGTAGCAAGACTTCAGCCAGCAAGCAAGTGGGCAACTAAATACTTAAAATAACGAAAAATCATCCAAATTAAATATAATTCAATCACATCTTTGGGTAACTGAAAAGTAATGTTGAATGGAACAGCTGGTCCCGTCTAGTGACCAAGATCCAGACTGCATGAAGGGAAACAACAAAGGCAAGAATCTCAAATAAATTTATTATTTAACGAGAAACAGTGCTTGTAAAGTTCCTTTGTTTTTACAAAACTAGCTGACATCAGCTAGCTATAATAGAAAATGTACTAGAAAGGTAAGCAAGAGAATTAGACAAACAGGTCACACTACTGAAAATTAGTACATTCAGTAAATCAATTTCATAAAGATGGATGACAAGAAAAAATTGTGGTTATACCCCTCATGACAAGAATTATACCCCAAATCAGCCTCTCAGATAATATAGCCAGTATTGGTGTCTGGAAAGAACATGGAGGGAGTGCAGAGGCTATGTACATGAGGGTTTTACACCAAGTGGAGTATTACCCACAAAAAAGTGTAAAACAGTGAAAGAAGTCGTAAGAATAAGAAAAGGAACTTTACCGTAAATCATTCCATGAGGAAACAGCCAACAATAGTAAGAGTGAAATCATTCTATGAGGAACCAACAAACAATGGATAAGGTCTGGAAAACTAATCAACAGCACTTGTAATGGAAAAGGGAGAATGAAAGGGGAGAGTATCAAGAGGAACCTACCGAAGAAAGCTAAGACCATCAGTTATTCATCTAGTTTGAAAGAAAGATGAGTCAAAGTTCACTGTTATTTATCATTTCACAGTTTGCACCATACAAAAAAACAACAATAAAGCCTTTATGTCAAATTCTTAGGGTTGGTTATATAAATCCTTTTCCTTCATTCAGCTTTCTTAAAAGCAGTCTCTGCTGCTAAATTAGCAATCACCGCATCTTTGTTTATTGCCTCAATCCTTCTCTCTTTTTATCTACCAACCAAGCTGCAAGTTCAACTGCGAACAAATGACTCCTAATTTTGGCACACATTAGTCTCTGCTGCACGTGCCCAAACTACCTCAAACAAATGTCCTTACTTTTATCATCGGCATTTCCCCCCAAAGCCGCACTCCTACCTCCGATAATCTTGACCAGCCAACCACCATCTCCGGTGATTATAGATTTCGAGTGGGGGTGGCTCGAGAAGGGAAAGAGCAAGGAGGAGGCACAAAGTGATGATGACAAAAATCCTAAGCATAGGAGAAGGAGGTAGTCTGAGATAGTCAAGGGCTCGCTGGGAAAGGAGGGGGAAATCCCACCTTCAATTCCAACGCCGGCAGCGGCTCACAAGGGAAGCCATCTCTGCCACTACAACTTATTCAGGTAAGGAAGTGCTGGCATTTCTAGCTGTAACAAGGGGAGTTGAGGGCTATCATGCAGGCAAGCAGTCAGAATCAGAGAAAGGGTGGCAATAAGTTAAGTCCAGAACCATGATCAGGAAAGAGAGAATATCCGCAAATGCACCCTCGGTCATGGGAGGAAGAAAGAAACGTAAGTTCTCGCCGGTTAGAAGGCCAGCGCTGGGGAGCCCAGAGGCATGCTGGGTGTGTAGAAAGAAGGGGCATTTCAAGGATGAATGCCCATTCATCATATGTAGGTTCTGCAAGGTGCTCGGATATAGGATCGGCAAGTGCCCGATTGCTCCGGCCAAGAAAGAGGCCATGCATTTACACAGAACAAGGATTCAAGGGCAACAGAGGGTGAATGAACTGGACCAGAGGGTCCTCAACAACAAAAAAAAGTATGGTGTCAAAACGGAAGTATGAGAGGGGAAGAGAACCAGCATGCAAGTTACACGAACGAAACTGACAGTGTTTATTTCCACCTCAGAGGCGACAATCTAGGAGCAAAGGAAATTGGAGAGGACCCTAGGAGTTATCTACCCTGGTCACGGTAGCCCCTCACCAGCCGATATGATGGATGGTGTAATGCCCCATTTCCTGGAGGGATACAGAAACGGAGTGCGTTACCGGTAAGCACGTGTAAGTCGACATGCATAAGGCCTATAAGTATGTAAAAGCAGAAATGAATGGAACTAAATACTAGTCATCTACCAGAATCTTGGAAGTTAGTCTACTGCCATATAAAAGAGAAGATATACATGTTTAAGATAAAAAACAGCAAGTACAATTCTGATACAAAAGTTAGAAACTAAACCCTCAAAAGAGTGATACATATAAAATCTAAAAATACAAAAGGTAGAGGCCTAGGAATCTACTGCTGCTCGGCTTACTCCAGAAAGTACGGGTCGTGTAATGGCGGATTCTCGCTCACATCTTCAGTATCTGAGCATGTGGAGGAGCTCAGGATCAAACCCGACAAGTAAAACCATAAAAAATAAGGAGCGTGTAATATAAACAAATAAATAAAATATGAATGTGGATATGAAAGTATGCGCATGTGTGAAAAATATTAAAAAATTAAGTAACAATATCAAGTAGGGATATACATGCATATCAAGTCTAAGTTAATATTTTATTTTAGTTTGTATTTTGAACTAAATGGTGAAGAAATAGATTCGTATCGTGAAAGTACCAGTACATATCCGGGACCCAGCCAAGATATTGGCACTGAACCAGCCGTGCCGCTAAGTAATCAAGCAGATACCGATACTGAGTAATCGGTCGTCCCATCAACATGGACTAAATAAGAGATGATGGCTCAGTACCATCCGGACACCCCCGCAGATGGGCCCCTATTTTCGTTGCGCAACCTATTCTAAACCCTTCATAATACAATATTTGTCCACCATTTAGTTCTCCCATAACCCAAAGTTTCAAGTTATATTACATGGAAATCAAATCGGAATATGATGAACAAATCATGTTAAGATTTCTACATACACATGTCAAGTAACAAGTAAGATGTGGTTCATGTCAAAATCAAGTAGGCAAGTCAGTATTTATGACATTATCAAGACATGTGTATGTACTAATAAGGAAAATCCGACATAATTTCATGTATATTGTACAAGTGACTAGTATGTATATGTCAAGGCAAGCATGATAGTCATATAATACTAGAATGTGTTATGAAAATAATGATCATGTATATAAATCACATATATACAATTATGCATATAAAGACATATTAGAAAGTGGGTATTGAAGTGTAAAAATGAAAATTAAATAGGCTTAACACTATTATAACGATTACTTTAACAACATATGAATTTTCCAAATTCTAGAATAGTTTCACGGTATGGAAAATAACAAATTTATTAAACCTTATTAATGTATATATTTTTAAAGTGAATATGGATTAGCATAAAAGAATCATGACCTAACGTAATAGCTTGTATAAAAGAAATATTTTAGTAAATTTAATGTAAAACTTATATGAAACTCTCTTTAAAACATGATAATGAATAAATATATATATATATATACATATTTTCTAATGGCAAGTGGAAAATGATTTTTAAATCATTGTATTATACACGAAGAACTTATATAGAAAACTTCAAATTTATATCCAATATGATGAACATTCATAAAGATAGTATTTTTATAATTTAAAAATTAAGCATATAGTTTAACTTTACAACTTGTAATTTAAAAATGAGAAATTATAAATAAAATGATAAATTTGATATATAAACATAGAGTAAAGTGTAAAAATCATATTTTTATTTTTCTAGAATAATCATAAAGATTTTTGTATAGAGACATTATCTTTTTAAGTTTTAACAAATCAAAATTCTAAGTTAACCATAAACAATTAGAGTTAGAAAAAACATGAGTGGATGTGATTTTACTTGTCTTGATAGGTTAGGGAAGGTAAGCCTATTTTGAGGCTAAAAAACTTCTTATTCTTCTTGAGAGTTGGAGTATAAAGAGGTTGAGAAGAATGAAAAATGAATGAGAGATATATGAGGAAAAGAAATAAAAAGAAAGAAAGAGAAAATATAATAAGACAGAGGAGATATGGGAGTAAGAGGATGGTTTGTCATGCTTGGCCAAAAGACAAGCATGAGACAAAAGAGATATGGGGGTAAGAGAATGGCTTATCATGCTTGGCCAAAAGACAAGCATGGTGAAAGTAAGGTATGGGGTAGATAGATTAGGTTGATTTTTCATTGATATTTTACATTATATTAACCATATAAATATGGAAGTAGGTTTAAGATCCATAATTTGGGGAGATGGAGTATGGAAAGTATGGGTGAATAAAAATAAAATAGGTATAAGATAAATGACTAGTAATAATAGGTTTTTAGAGTTGTTTATAACCATAAACTCAAATTAAACTAATCCAAATAGAGTCAAATTTTATTTTACAAGTCAAAAGAAGAAAGACTAGTCAAAATATGTGTAGGACCCACCGGTGATTAAAATAATATTATTTTAAGTGATTATCTTAAAATTTTCAAGAAAATTACAAAAAAATATAGAAAAATGAGACAAACACAACGCATTCACTTTGGGATTAATCTGATATTAAGAATGTAAGTTATGTTGAAATTAGCTTGTTACAGATGGCCTTAGAGCAATTGGTGAAGAATTTGAAAAACACAATTGGTTGTTCCACAAAAATGGTCAAAAATATTTCACCCATTTTCCTTCGGCGGAGGGACTGACATATGCAGCTAGCATGGCGTCGGTTCCGTGTAAAGATCATAAGGCCGATCTGAAGGTCTATAGATGGAAAGGCAATGAAGATGATTGGATCTACTTGTTCCCAACAAAGGCTTGGCTAGCTATCCGTGGCTTACCGTTACACCATTGGAATCGTAATGATATTAGCAAACTCATGACAAAGTCCGCTTACCTGATCGATATCAGTGAAGAGACTAGCACGAAATCATGCACGCGAGAGTACTGGTAGGTTGTGAGAATCTATTGGTCATACCTCGTGAGTTCAATGTTGTGATAGGGGAACAATTGTGTGCTATTAAAATTGAAGTGAAATGTTCTTGGGGAGTCACCAGAGAGGTGGCCTCGTCGACGGCAGGAGAAGGTCTAGATATTAGCGTCACTTCAGTATCGGTAGGGGAGGCGGGTACCTCTGGAGCCGGCTTGGTCGGTACATCCAATCGGCCACTCACTAGAGTTTTGCTACACCCCGCAAGGAACCGGAGGAGCTATATTTGGAAAAGAGTGGAAAGTCAAAACTCAAAACTTACCGATCAGCCGGTGTTCGACACAACTCGAGCCGACGGGCAAAGTTTCCGAAATAGGCATACCGAAGATATCATGCCTGAAAGAGGGGGACTCAGAGACCAAAGGAGAAGGGATGGACTTACCAGATAAAAGAGATTCTGACAAAGCCTTCGAAGTTGTTAGGAGCAGCACCCCTATTTTGGCAAAGGGACAAGAGGCAAAAGAGGGAGAGCGTCGGCCTTTGACTTTGGGCCTGCAGACACGCCGCCCAGGGATAGCACCAGAGAGGGTTCGGAAACAAACCTCTTTTCCTGTTGAGGGAAGAGGTAGTGAGGTTGAGGAAATAGACATCGACCAGAGCAGGACAAATTTTGGCAAAGTGGTCAAGTATGAACATGGACGCATGTTCCTTATTGCAGATTTGGAGAGATTGCAGGAGGGTGACAGAGAAAAGGAGGCAGGTTGGCTCCCTAAGAGAGAGTGGAGCGATTGAATTTGACCAGGGGACTCGAGGTCACTCAAGGGGTGGAGGGAGCGGCTCGGGTCTCGGGGAATCACGCAGGGCGAGGAAGGGATTTTAATGAATGCGTCTCGGGCCCCATACCGATCCGACTTTTGAGGGAAGAGAGAAGTCAGAGGAGTTCGGGTGAGAAAGTTACCAAAAAACCAGAGAGGCTTGGCAGAGAAAATTTGGGAAGAGGCTCCAATAGTGTATTTGTGGATTCAGGAGAAAAATTGCTAGCGGGTCCTAGGGTAGACCTGGGTGAACACTTGCATGACTCCTCTATACAAGTTGCACCTGAACAGCATCTGGCTTCACTTGTTGATGGTTTGCCAACTGCATCACAGGTAGCAGACAAAAATACAGACGAGGGGAAGGTGACAAGAATGTTGTTTCCTGAAGGTGGAGGAGCATGTTTTTCTTCCAATCGGACAGATTATACTAACCTAATAGCAACTTTGAAAAACATTGATAAGGAGTTTGCCAGGGACACATTTGCCAAGTTGGTGGGGAACGTCATGCGGAAAGAGAACACGAAGACCGCCAAATGACCAAGGAGAAGGCAGGCTTCACGTCTGCCTAAATGAATTCGAGATAGGCGTCGGTCTCCTGAAGGAGCAGTCACGAGGTCTCAGAAACAATCTGACTTGCCACTGTCAACTCCTAAAGCAGAACCTCATGGGCAGTCGAAAGAGGATGTCTCGATGACTGAACAAGGGATTGATATTGCGGAGAACAGAACACTGGAGCAGGAAATTATGCCAGAGGAAGGAATCCCAAGGATAGATGACGAGTTGGTAGAATGGTGCTAGCAGTAACCCCGTCTAGAAGAAGCAAAAGACTAAAAGAAAAGAGGGGCGGACAAGGCTATCAAAGTGGTCTGGTGGTAGACACGGCTTCCAAAAGGAAGGCGCTATTTACAGAGCTCGACGCAGGTATCCCTAACTCTTCTTTTAGTATTTTTAACATCATTTTGGATGATATGCTTATATCCTTAGCTAATACTTGTGACATTAACATGGGGAGTAATGCTAACGAACACGCACACAATTTAGCACAATTGCGGGCATTAGATTCATCTAGAGTTGATGAGTCGGAAAGGGATGCAGAGTCTTGATAGATTCCACATCTCGTTTGGAGAGGACCACAATCTTAAATATAAATTGTATATTTTGGAATGTGAGGGATATGAGTCACCCAGCGAAGCGTCGAATGATTGCAGAGGTGATTTGCAATAATAAAGTGGACATTGTGTGTCTAGAAGAAACAAAACTTACAGAACCTAGTAGTAGAGTTCTAGGGACTATTTTCCCTTCGAATAATTTTGTTTTCATCATCAAAAATGCGATGGGGGCCTCGGGGGGATTTTAGAAGTTTGAGGTGTTAGATACATGGAGAGGTGGATATTCACTGACGGTTAAATTGAGGAGACAGACTGATGGGTGGTTACAAATGGTGACAGCGGTTTATGGCCCTAATGAGAGCCAACTAAGACCGGATTTCTGGGAGGAGATAAAGCGGATTAGAAGTTGGAGTACAGACCCCTAGGTTATAGGCAGGGATTTTAACATCACCCATTTCGCGAATGAGAGAATGGGAGGAGATAGAAACTACAGGGATTGAGAGGATTTCAATGATTTGGTCAGTCAACTAAGACTCATGGGCCTACCCATTAACGATTGCCTCTTCACTTGGTCTAGTATGTAGGAGGATCCACATCTAGCTAAACTAGATAGGATCTTCATGTCTGACGTATGGGATGCTAAGTTCCCTTTGGCGAAAGTAATATCACCACAGAGACCAACTTCAGATCATATTCCAATAGGCCTCCAGTCGAAAGAGAGAATCTATAACAACCTAATTTCTATCATAACTTATGTTCCTAATATCAGATTAATTCCAAATTGAATGCGTTGTGTTTGTCTTATTTTCTATATTTTTTTGTGATTTTCTTGATATTTTTAAGATAGTCACTTAAATAATATTATTTTAATCACCGGTGGGTCCTACATATATTTTGACTAATCTTTCTTCTTTTGACTTATAAAATGAAGTTTGACTTTATTTTAATTTGAGTTTATGGCCATAAACAACTTCAAAAACCTATTATTACCAGTCATTTGTTATGTACCTATTTTGTCTTTATTCACTCATACCTCCCATACCCCATCTTCCAAAATTATGGATCTCAAACCTACTCTCATATTTATATAATTAATATAATATAAAATATCAATAAAAAATCAACCTAATCTACCTACCTCATACCTTACCTTCACCATACTTGTCCGTTGGCCAAGCATGACAAACCATTCTCTTGCCCCATATCTCTTTTGTTTCATGCTTGGCCAAGCATGACAAATCATCCTCTCGCTCCCATATATCCTTTGTCTTATTATATTTTTTCGCCATTTCTTTTCATTTCTTCTCCTCATAATATATCTCCTTCATTTTTCATTCTTCTCAATCTCTTTTTACTCCAACTCTCAAGAAGAATAAGAAAAGAGAAGAAAAAAGAGAATAAGTTCGTTAGTCTTAAAATAAACTTACCTTCACTAACCCATTAAGGCAAGTAAAATCACATCCACTCTCATATTTTTTTCTAACTCTAATTGTTTATGGTTAACTTAGAATATTGATTTGTTAAAACTTAAAAAGATAATGTCTCTATACAAAAATCTCTATGGTTACTCTAGAAAAATAAAAATATAATTTTTACACTTTACTCTATGTTTATATATCAAATTTATCATTTTATTTATAATCTCTCATTCTTAAACTACAAGTTGTAAAGTTAAACTATATGCTTAATTTTTAAATTATAAAAATGCTACCTTTATGAATGTTCATCATATTGGATATAAATTTGAAGTTTTCTACATAAGTTCTTCGTGTATAATACAATGATTTAAAAATTATTTTCCAGTTGCCATTAGAAAATATATATATATATATATTCATTATCATGTTTTAAAGAGACAGTTTCATATAAGTTTTACATTAAATTTACTAAAATATTTCTTTTATGTAAGCTATTGCGTTAGGTCATGATTATTTTATGCTAATCCATGTTCAATTTAAAAATATATATATTAATAAGGTTTAATAAATTTGCTATTTTCCATACCATGAAATTATAAAAGAATTTGGAAAATTCATATGTTATTAAAGTAATCGTTATAATAGTATTAGGCCTATTTAATTTTTATTTTTACACTTTAGTACCCACTTTCTAATATGTCTTTATATGCATAATTGTATATGTGTGGTTTACATACATGATCATTATTTCCATAACACATTCTAGTATTCTATGACTATTATGCTTGCCTTGATATATATATACTAGTCACTTGTACAACATATATGAAATTATACTGGATTTTTCTTATTAGTACATACATATGTCTTGATAATGCCATGGATTCTGACTTGCCTGTTAACTTGATTTTGACATGGACAATATCTTCCTTGTTACTAGACATGTGTATGTAGTAATCTTGACATGATTGGTTCATCATATTCCATATTGATTTCCATGTAATATAACTTGAAATCTTGAGTTATGGATAACTAAAGGTTGGACAAATATTGTATCGTGAAATGTTTATGATAGGTTGCGCAACCGAGATAGGGGCCCATCCGCGAAAGCGTCCTGATGGTATTGAGTCATCATCTCTTATTTAGTTCATGTTGATAGGACGACCGATTACTCAGTATCGGTATCTGCTTGAGTACTTAGCGATACGGCTAGTTCAACGCCAGTATTTTGGCTGGGTCCCGGATATACACGGGTACTTTCACGATACGAGTCTATTTCTTCACCACTTAGTTTAAAACATAAACTAAAATAAAATATTAACTTAGACTTGATATTCATGTATATCCCTACTTGATATTGTTACTTGATCTACTGTTTCCCATGCATGTGTATATATTTTTCACATCCACACTCATATTTTACTTATTTGATTATATTACACACTCATTATTTTTTATTATTTTACTTGTCGGGTTTGACCCTGAACTCCCCACAGGCTCAGATACTGAAGATGTGAGCGAGAATCCGCCATTGCAATGATCCATATTTTTTTAAAGCAGACCGAACAGTAATGATTTCTAACCTCCACTTTCGTATTTCTTGGTTTGTTATGTATCACTCAATTGGGGCTTAGTTTCAACTTTTTTTATCAGAATTGTACTTACTGCTTCTTATCTTAGACATGTATATCTTTTCTTTTATATGGTAGTAGACTAATTTTCAAGATCCTGATAGATGACTAGTATTTAGTTCCATTCATTTCTGCTTTTATATACTTATAAATCTCATGCACGTCGAATTACATGTGCCCGCCGGTAACGCACTCCGTTTCCATATCTCTGCGGAAAATGGGGCATTACAGAATTTCTTACACGCACAAATACTACCGCTTTGAGAAATGGTTGTTAGAACATAAGGAAGTGCATGATATTGTCAAAGAAAGCTAGTCTCAGAATACAAAAGCACTAATTGCAGCAGATAATATCAGTAGGAAGCTACGCAGACTGCGTAAAGCCCTAGAAAAATGGGAGAGACGATTTCTTCAGCAGACAAGATCACAAAAAAGTCAAACCCTAGGAGAAATAGATTCACTGGAGAAGCAGGAAGAATCAAAAGTTTAACTCAAGACGAGGTCTCGAGACTCTCAGAGCTAAGAAGATGGATTAATAACTTATATAGAAGAGAGGAGGTCAAATGGAGACAATGGGCGCATGATAAGTGGTTGAAAGAGGGTGATGCAAACACCGCTTTTTTTCATAGATGTGCCAGTATGCGCCACAAACCCAATAAGATGCACTCTCTGAAAACGAAGACGGGTTTGGTGCGGGGCAAAGAAATACATGGGCTTGTTTTTCGGCATTTTAAAAGACTCCTCGGTAGGAAGAAAAACTTCAGACTTAGCTTCAAAGAAAATGCTTGGTAAAGGTCCACTGATATGGCTGAACTTGAGAGGGAGTTTCAGGAGGATGAGATCAGAAGAGCGGTCTGAGAGTTGGGGCAAAATAAGGCATCAGGACCGGATGGCTTTTCGCTTTTCCTTTTCAGAGTCTACTGGACATTGCTCAAAGGGGATTTGGTGTGGCTTTTGCATGAGGTCTTCAGAGGAGAGGGAAGACTGGATAGAATCAACTATTCCCTAGTCACCTTAATTCCCAAAAAGATTGGCTCCGAAAGAATTGAGGAATTTCGCCATATTGCATTACTAAACAGCTCACTAAAGATCGTGCCAAAAATATTAGCAAATAGGTTGGCTCCTAAGTTACACGATAGACTACCAAACAAGTTTCATTGCAGAGAGAAATATATTTGAGGGGGTTGCAACTGCACATGAAATCATCCATCGATGTAAGAAATCTGGAGGGAATTGATATTTGTTAAAATTGGATTTCGAAAAGGCTTATAATACTATGAATTGGGACTGTTTATTGAAGTAATACGTCCAAAACCGAGATGGGTGTCATGGATAATTATGTGGCTCAATTAAGCAAAAACACAGATAAGGATTAATGGGGAAGTGGGTAAAGAGATTGTATTGAGAAGGGGACTCAGACAGGGTGATCCACTTTCCCCTCTCTTGTTTGTCCTTATTGCGGACGGGCTGAATAATATGCTCGTTAAAACAAAGAAGAAGGATTTAGTGCGAGGGTTAGCTGGCACACCACACTTGTCACTAATCAGCCTTCAATATGCAGACGATACTCTTATTTTTGGAAGGAGTGATGTTAAAAAAGCGATATCCTAAAGTGGGTTTTATGCTTTTATGAGGCCTAGTCGAGGTTAAAGATAAACTTCAATAGAAGTTCCCTCGTGTGGATGGGAGAGAGATTTATCTTTCCACCTGATTCTTGACATCTTCCGATGCAAGGAAGAACAATTCCCGATAAAACATTTGGGTATTCCGCTAAAGGCAGGGAGACTGAATAGATCGGATTGGGAACCTTTATTTGATATGTTCGAGAAGAAACTAGAAGGTTAGAAAGGAGCACTTATTTCACTAGGGGAAAAGGTGGTAATGCTCAATGCGGTCCTCTCTGCCCTTCCCTCATACCATATGTCCTTTATACTACCACGTTGGGTTAGAGGAAAAATTGACCACATTAGAAAGATATTCCTATGGAATGGAATGGTGGTTGGAACTAATAAACATCGTTTAGTTCCTTGGGGGCAGGTCTGCAAACCGAGAGATATGGGAGAGTTGGGTATTTTGGATCTTAAGATCTTTAATATGGCTTTATTGGCAAAATGGTGGTGGAATTTAATAATAAAACCGGAGGGTGCGCTACAAAAGTTTCTTCGGCAACGTTATGGCCCGAGGAAAAAGGGCTGGTATGGCAACAACAACAACTAAGCCTTTTATCCCAAGTATTTGGGGTAGGCTAAATGAACCAAAAAAAGAATCACACCGGATCGATCACTTTGATATTCCTTCTCCATTCATTTCTATCAAGTAATATCTCCTTATTTAAATCTCTAAACTCCATATCTTTGCGTATCACCTCCATCAATGTTTTCTTCGGTCTTCCTTTCGCTATTTTTTGTCCTACATTGATAAACTCCCCTCTTCGAACTGGTGCACTTATAAGCCTACGTTGCATATGACCAAACCAGCGTAAGCGATTTTCTCGCATCTTCTCATCGATGGGAGCTACACCTACCTTAGTACGAATATCTTCATTTCTCACTTTATCTCTCCTAGTGTTGCCGCACATCAAACGGAGCATGCGCATCTCTACTACACTTATTTTCTGTGAATGACGTTTTTTTATAGCCCAACATTCCGTGCCATATAATAAAGTTGGCCTAATAGCAGTCCTATAAAAATTTTCTTTCAATCTTAACGGAATGTTACTGTCGCATAAAACTCCCATTACCCTCCTCCATTTCAACCAGCCAGCTTGTATCATATGGTTAATATCATTATCGATCTCTCCATCATTCTGAATAATAGAACCCAAATATCTAAACTGACTTCTCATTTGTATCTCTTACCTATCCAGTTTTACAACATTATAGTTTATGGTCCGTCGTTTACTAAATTTACACTGCATATACTCTGTTTTATACCTACTCGATATAAAACATCTAGATTCTAATGTATACCTCCATAACTCTAATTTGCCATTTACCTCTTCTTTTACTTCATCAACTAAGACAATATCATTAGCAAATAGCATACACCAAGGTATCTCATCCTGAATGGTTTTAGTAAGCTCATCCATCACTATAGCAAATAAGAATGGGCTCAATGCAGATCCTTGATGTAATATAAATGAGATAGAAAAATCACTTGTTAAACCACCACATGTTCTGACATTGGCCACTACTCTATCATACATGTCCTTAATTATATCGATATACTTGATGGGAACTCTTTTCTTCATCAGTGTCCACCAAAATATCTCTCGTAGAACTTTATCATATACTTTCTCTAAGTCAATAAATACCATATGCAAATCTCTATTTCTCTCTCGGAATCGCTCTATAAGTTGACGGAGTAAATTAATAGCTTCTGTCATCGATCGCCCCGGCATAAATCCAAACTGGTTCTCCGATATTTTAACAGTTTGTCGCAATCTATATTCAATTACCCTTTCCCAAAGCTTCATAGTGTGACACATGAGTTTTATTCCCCGATAGTTAGAACAACTCTGAATATCGCCCTTGTTCTTATACAGAAGTACTAGGGTACTCTACCTCTATTCATTTGGCATTTTCTTAGTTTGCCAAATCTTGTTAAAAAGATCTGTTAGCCACCTCACACCAATCCTTCCTAAGTATCTCCATATCTCTATAGAAATCTCATCTGGACCAACAACTTTTCTTGATTTCATCCTCTTTAAAGCCTCTTTTACTTCAGACTCTTTGATTCTGCGCATAAAACTACAATTCATATCCTCACATTGAATAGTAAAATCTCCCAAATTTTAAGTAAAACTACCATTATATAATCTATCAAAATAATTTTCCCATCTTTCTTTAATATCTTCGTCTCGAAGTAGAACCGTCTGATTCTCATCTTTAACCGTCTGATTCTCATCTTTAATACACTTTACAGTACATAAGTTTTTATACTTTCTCTCTCTTATTCGAACAATTCTATATATATCATTTTCTGTCTCTTTATTATCTAACTTCCCGTACACTTATTTATATAATTTAGTTTTTACATCCCAAACAGCTTTCTTAGCCTCCTTCTTTGCTAGTTTATACTTCTCAAAACTTATTCCATTATTATTATTATTCTTCTTCAAATCTCTATAAAGATCTCGCTTGATCTTAATAGCATTTTTTAGCTCTTCATTCCACCATGATGTATCCTTACATAGTGGAGCACCGCCCCTCGACTCACCGAATATATTTTTAACTATTCTTTTAATGCAGCTAGCCATTTTGTTCCATATTACATTAGGATCATCATGGTCCCTCCAATCTGCTTCTTCTACTACTCTATCTACAAAAACTTTTTGATTACCTTCTAATTCCACCACTTAATCTTAGAATCTAATTTACACTTAATTTTTCTAAGTTTCTGTCTAATCTGAATATCTAAAACTAAGAGTCTATATTGGGTAACTACACTCTCACCTGACACTACTTTATAATCGATATAACTAGCTCTATCTACCCTCCTAGTTAAAAAGAAATCTATTTGGCTTACATTCGATCCACTTTTAAAAATAACTAAGTGAGAAACTCTCTTTTTAAACTAAATATTAGCTAAAATTAAATCATAAGACAAAACAAAATCTAGAATTGAGTTACCTGCTTCATTTCTTTCTCCAAAACCAAATCCTCCATGTACACTATCAAACTCATTACGACTAGTTCCTACATGCCCATTGAGATCACCATCAATAAATAATTTTTCTCTAACAGGTATTCCTTATACTATCTCATCTAGATCCTCCCAAAATTGATATTTACTGGATTCATCAAGTCCTACTTGTGGTGCATAGACACTAATGACATTAAAAATCTCTCCATCTAAAATAAGTTTAATTAATAAAATTCTATCACCCTTCCTCCTAACCTCCACTATATTCCCAAGTAATTGCTTATCTATGATCACACCTACCCCATTACGATTTCTATATCTACCCGTGTACCAAAGTTTATAACTCCAAGGCTCTATGATTTTAACTTTCTCACATACCCACTTAGTCTCCTGCACGCACAAAATATTAACCCTCCTTCTAATCATAGCATCAACTAACTCTACTAATCTACCTGTAAGGGAATCTATATTCCATGATGCCAACCGAAATTCATATTTATGAGCTAACTTTTTTACCCCACCAGCTCATTAAGATGTGGGAACCCTCATATATTTGACACCACATCCGGACGCCGACATGGCACGTCGCTTCTGGGCGATGACCTAGCAACCCTCACATATTTTTCACTACACCCGGGCTCCGATGTAGCGTGTCGCTCAGTAGGGAACGCCCCAACGAAATTCATATTTTGGCTCATTTCATAATATGTGATAATATTTTACGTTGGCTGTCACTGACCTACCACAACCCTCCTCCTTTATCCTGGCTTGGGACAGGCAGTGCATAGCACTGGCGGAGTTAAAAAGGGCTGGTATGGCGGCTTCAGAAAACCATTGAATGCCTCAAGTTTCTAGAAAGGAGTCATGATTTCTAAATCATTGATTTGGCACAGTTTGGAATTCAGACTGGGTAATGGACATAGCCTTTTGGCATGATCGATGGTGTTAAAAAATTTCATTAAAATCCCTCTTCCCAAGGATTTTTGAGTTAGCCAAAAACAAAGAGGTAGTGGTCAGAGACTGTTGGGGGAGATCAAGGTGGAGATGGAATCGGCTTAACTCAAGAATCGATCAAACCTGTACAGAGGACAGGGAGCTAAAACAAATCCTTAGTAATTTTACCCCGAATAACACGCAAGAGGATCAGCCGCTATGGAGATGGAGCAAAGGAGGGGACTTTTCGGTCAAATTGACATATCGACACTTTGTTCATGGTGGAATTTCGTCTTATAACACAATTTGGATATGGAAAACAAAGCGTCCCCCAAAGGTGAGAGTATTCTTGTGGCTTCTATACAAGAGGGTGGTGCTGATTTGGCCACAATTACAGCACAGGGGCTGGGTAGGACCTCATATGTGCATCTTGTGTAAGCAAGATGGAGAATCAAATGATCATATCATATTTAAATGTAACGCTCCATTTTCCGGAGAGATACGAAAACGGAGTGCGTTACCGGCGGGCACGTGTAAGTCGACGTGCACGAGGCCTATAAATATGTAAAAGAAGAAATGAATGGAATTGAATACTAGTAATCAACCAGGATCTTGGAAGTTAGTCTACTGCCATATAAAAGAGAAGATATACATGTCTAAGATAAGCAGCAACAAGTACAATACTGATACAAAAGTTAGAAATAAAGTCCCAAAAGAGTGATACATACCAAACCAAAAATACAAAAGCGGAGGCATATAAATCTATTGCTGCTCGGTCTGCTCTAGAAAGTACGAATCATGCAGTGGCAGATCCTCGCTCACATCTTCAGTACATGAGCGTGTGGGGGAGCTCAGGGTCAAACCCGGCAAGTAAAATAATAAGAAGTACGGAGCGTGTAATATAAACAAGTAGGTAAGATATGGGTGTGGATATGAAACTATGCGCATGTGTGGAAAATATTAAATGATCAAGTAATGATATCAAGAAAGAATGTACATGCTATCAAGTATGGAGACTAATGGTGAATAAATAGACTTGTATGGTAGAGAGCATGCAATATGTATTAACAAGTAAAATATGAATTGATGTAAAAAGCATATGCACATGCATGGTGAACTAATTGGTGAAGAAATAGATCTGTATCGTATGTGATCGATATCAAGTACGGAGACTAATACATATCAAGTCTAGGTTAATATCATATTTTATCTTATATTTGAACTAACTGGTGAAGAAATGACTCGTATTGTGAAAGTACCCGTGCATACCCGGGACCCGGCCAAGATGCTGGCGCTGAACCAGCCGTGCCGCTAAGCACTCAAGCAGATACCGATTACTGAGTAATCGGTCGTCCCATCAACATGGACTAAACAAGAGATGATGGCTCAGTACCACCCGGGCGCCCCCGCGGATGGGCCCCTATTTCGGTTGCGCAACCTATCCTAAACCTTTCACGATACAATATTTGTCCACCCTTTAGTTCTCCCATAACCCAAAATTTCAAGTTATTTTACATGCAAATCAATCCGGAATATGATAAACTAATCATGTCAAGATTAATACATATACATGTCTAGTAACAAGCAAGATGTGGTCCATGTCAAAATCAAGTTAACAGGCAAGTTAGGATCCATGGCACCATCAAGACATGTGTATATACTAACAAGGAAAATCCGGAATATTTTCATGTATCTTGTACAAGTAATTAGTATGTATACGTCGAAGTAAATATGATGGAATGTCAAAATCAAGTTAACAGGCAAGTCAAGATCCATGGCACTATCAAGACGTGTATGTACTAATAAGGAAAGTCCGGCATAATTTCGTATATGTTGTACAAGTAACTAGTATGCATGTGTCAATGCAAGTATGATGGAGTATAAAATGTTAGAATGAATGAATTTTCCAAATTCTATAATGATTTCATGGTATGGAAAGTAGCAAAATTTATTAAACCTTACTAATGTATATATATTTCAAGTAAACATGAATTAGCATAAAGGAATTATGACCTAATATAATAGCTTGCATAAAAGAAATATTTTAGTAAATTTAATGTAATACTTATATGAAACTCTCTCTTTAAAACATGATAATGAATAAATAAATAAATGTATATATATACATATTTTCTAACGGCAAGTGGAAAATGATTTTAAAATCATTACATTATACATGAAGAGCTTATATGGAAAAATTCAAATGTATATCCAATATGATGAACATTCATAAAGGTGGTTTCTTTGTAATTTCAAAATAAAACATAGTTTAAGTTATAACTTATAGTTTAAGCATAGGAGACCTTAAATAAAATCACAAATTTAATACATAAACATAGAGTAGAGTGTAAGAATCATATTTTTATATTTAAAATAATCATAGAGAATTTTGTATAAAAATATCACATTTCTAAAATTAAACAAATCAAGATTCTAAGTTAACCATAAACAATTAGAATTAGAAATAAAACATGAGAGGGGATGTGATTTTACTTGCCTTGATAGGTTAAGGAATGTAAATCTATCTTGAGGCTAAAGAACTTCTCTTTTTATTCTTTTTCTCCTCTTTTCTTCTTCTTCTCTTTTCTTCTTCTTCTCTTGAGTTGGAGTAGAAAAAAATAAAAGGAAGAGATTAATGAAAATAAAGGAGAGAAAACAAATGAAAGGAGGGGAAGAAAAAGATATAAATAAAGGAGAGATATGGGGTAACATGATGGTTTGTCATTCTTGACCAAAGGACAAGTATGGTGAAAGAGGTATGGGTGAATAAAAACAAAATAGGAATAGGACAAATGAATACTAATAATAGGTTATTAGAGTTGTTTAAAGTTATAATTTCAAATTAAACTAACCCAAAAAAAAGTCAAACTTAATCTTTACAAATCAAAGAAGAGAGACTAGTAAAAATATGTGTAGGACCCACCGGTGATTAAAATAATATTATTTTAAGTGACTATCTTAAAAATTTTAAGAAAATCATAAAAATATAGAAAAATGAGTCAAACACAACGCATTTATTTTGGGATTAATCTGATATCAAGAATGTAACTTATGATGAAATTAGGTTGTTACATTAAATGTGCCTTCTCTAGGCATGTTTGGAAAGGGTATGCAAGGAGGGTGGGGATTAATATTAATTTCAAACTTGATTATAATCTTTGGGACATTCTCGGGAAAGAGGATACACATACACAGCTAGTGAGAACTTTATTTACGGCATGCTGCTGAAATGTTTGGGTTGAAAGGAATAGTAGGACATTTAATTCTGCCTCTCATGCTACAGATTATTGTATCCGGTAAATTTTTCATGATACTGTTTTTTGACCAGGTATAGTTTCGAACGAGGAGAGGTTACAACTGTCGGGAGGTTCTTTAGATAAGCACCCCTTTGGTTCTCAGCCGTCTCCGAAGTAGCAGAAGAAGTTTTCTATTATGAAATGGAGAGGAGCTTTATGCGCCGCTGGAAGGTTCTTACATCATTTTGTACCGCTTTCTGTTTTTTATGTATTTTGTAGGGGAGTAGGCCCGGACTGCTGTGGTTAGATCTGTGAAAGGGATCTCTGCGTGGGTCTTCCACTACTTGTTTCACTTTTCCTCTTCTTATTTTCCCCTTTTTTCTTCTTTTTTTCTTTTTTAGTAGTCATGTACTGTAGTTCTGTTAACATTTTGCTAATGGAACACGGAGAGCATTAGTCCACCGTTTTTGCTTCAAAAAAAATTGTCCTTACTTTTACCCCCACTGAAGTTACTCCAACTTCTTGTGAACATGGTAATTTCTTATGCTATCCTTCACTTTAAAATGTTGCCACTCAACCATTTCAATGCTCAAATTTTCGCTTGTGCCTTTAATACTCTCACTGGTTTTGAAATCCCATAGGGGCATATTGACTTGCCGACTAGTCAATCACGACTCCACAGCCGACAGAGCGAACAAACTAGTCAACTGGGATCTCTGTCTGCCACAAAGACTCAAACCAGTTGATGGGTTGTAACAACATAATTTCAATATAACTTACATTCTTGATATCAGATTAATTTCAAGATGAATGCATTGTGTTTGTCTTATTTTTCTATATTTTTTTGTGATTTAAAATAGTCACTTAAAATAATATTATTTTAATCACCGGTAGGTCTTACACATATTTTGACTAGTCTTTTTTCTTTTGACTTGTAAAATGAAGTTTGACTTTATTTGGATTAGATTAATTTGAGTTTATGACCATAAACAACTCCAAAAATCTATTATTACTGGTCATTTATCATATATACCGATTTTGTATTTATTTACCCATACCTCCCATACCCCATCTCCCCAAATTATGGACTTCAAATCTACTCTCATATTTATATGATTAATATAATGTAAAATATCAATGAAAAGTCAACCTAACCTACCTACCCCATATCTTACCTTCACCATGCTTGTCCTTTGGTCAAGCATGACAAGCCATTTTCTTACCTCCATATCTCTTTTGTCCCATACTTGTCCTTTGGCCAAGCATAAAAAGTCATTATCTTGCTCCTATACCTCCTTTGTCTTATTATTTTTTTCTCACTTTTCATTTCTTCTCCTCATTATATATTTCTCCTTCATTTTTCATTCTTCTCAACCTCTTTTTAAATCCAACTCTCAAGAAAAATAAGAAAAGAGGAGAAGAAGAAAAGGAGAAGAAATTCTTTAGTTTCAAGATAGGCTTACCTTCTCTAACCCATCAAGGCAAGTAATCACATCCACTCTTATGATTTTATTTTGTAACTAAAATCTTTTATAGCCAATTTAGATTCTTAATTTGTTTAAATTTAGAAAAGTGATATCTTTATACAAAATTTTCTATGATTATTTTTAATATAAAAAATATGATTCTAACACTCAACTCTATGTTTTATTTTGAAATTACAAAGAATCTATCTTTATGATGTTCATCATATTTAGATATACATTTGAACTTTCCATATAAGTTTTTTATGTATAATGCAATGATTCTAAATCACTTTCCATACGCCATTAGAACATAGATATATATATATATATATTCATAATCATGTTTTAAAGAGAAGGTTTCAAATAACATTCTACATTAAATTGTTAAAATATTTTTTTTATACGAGATATTATATTAGGTCATAATTCATTTTATGCTAATCCATGTTTACTTGAAAAATATATATATTAGTAAGATTTAATAAATTTGCTGCTTTCCATACTATGAAATCATGCTAGAATTTGGAAAATTCATATATTATTAATGTATTGGTTATAATAGTATTGAGCCTATTTGATTTCTCTCCTTACATATTAGTACCCACCTATGTAATATGTGTTTATATACATAATTGTATTGCGTAGTTTCCATACATGATTAATTTTCATAACACTCATTCTAGCATTCTAAACTCCATAGTGCTTGCCCTTGAAATATACGTACCAGTTACTTGTACAAAAATACATGAAATTATGTCGGAATTTCCTTATTAGTACATACACATGTATTGATAATGCCATGGATCCTGACTTGACTGTTAACTTGATTTTGACGTGGATCATATCTTGCTTGTTACTCGGATATTGATTAGATGATAGACATGTATATGTATTAATCTTGACATGATTGGTTCATCATATTCCGGATTGATATAATATAACTTGAAATCTTGGGTTATGGAAAAACTAAAAGGTGGATAAATATTTTATCATGAAAGGTTTAGAACAGGTTGCGCAACCAAAATAGAGGCTCATCCGCGGGACGCCCGGATGGTACTGAGTCATCATCTCTTGTTTAGTCAATGTTGATGGGACGACCGATTATTCAGTATCGGTATCTGCTTGAGTGCTTAGCGGTACAGTTGGTTCAGCGCTTAGCGGCACGGTTAGTTCAGCGCTTAGCGGCACGGTTGGTTCAGCGCCAGCATGTTGGTCGGGTCCCGGGTATGCACAGGTACTTTCACGATACGAGTTTATTTTTTCACAATTTAGTTCAAAATATAAACTAAAATAAGATATTAACTTAGACTTGATATGCATGTATATCCCTGCTTGATATTGTTACTTGATTGTTTAATATTTTCCACACATGCGGATACTTTCATATCAACACTCATATCTTACATATTTGTTTATATTACACACTCTACTTCTTATTGTTTTACGTGCCGAGTTTGACGCTGAGCTCCCCCACACGCTCAGGTACTGAAGATGTGAGCGAGAATCCGCCATTGCACGACCCGTACTTTCTAGAGCAGGCCAAGCAATAGTAGATTTTTAGGCCTCCGCTTTTGTATTTTTTGTTTGGTATGTATCACCCCTTCGGGACCTTATTTCCAACTTTTTATCAGAATTATACTTGTTACTTCTTATGTTAGACACGTATATCTTCTCTTTTATATGGCAGTAGACTAACTTCTAAAATCCTGATAGATAACTAATATTTAGTTCCATTCATTTCTACTTTTACATATTTATAGGTCTCGTGCACGTCGACTTACACGTGCCCGCTGGTAACGCACTCCGTTTTCATATCCCTCCGGAAAATGGGGCGTTACAAAGTGGTATCAGAGCTCTAGGTTAATTTAGGATGTCTTTAGGACTACTGCTATATATAAACATGTCCAAATTTTTCTTTAATCTGAAATCTTATCTTGTGATTTTCTATCTTGGTCTATTATTAGTTGATTTTCTATCTTTCCTTATTCTTTTATCCATACCATATCTATCTTTTAATTTTCCATGTACCTAGTCTTGAACTTCTACTGTTTGAGTTCTATTGAGTTGACATGGTAATTATAAAGATTTATTCTCTGTCGACAATAGTTACTATCAATCATTAAAACTGTAGCAAGTGGATTTATGAGATACTGCATAGTTGATTTTTAACCAAAATCATATGCTTTCGCTATTACGAGTCTTATCTATTAGCGTGGTAATAATTGATCTGTATGCAATTATTGCAGCTATTCGCAAGGACCTTAATAAGTGGGACTTATAATTTTTTTCCATCATATATCTTTAATTATTTATCCCACTAGTTTACATAGTATGACAAGTTAGTTTTTAGTTATATTCTGATTGGAACTATTTTCTCAATAAGCATATTCTTATCAATTGATTGATATCTTATTACTCTAATCAGTTAAAAATTAAATTTCGAGGACGAAATTTTTTTGTAAAGAGAGTAGAATGTAACAACATAATTTCAACATAACTTATATTCTTGATATCAGATTAATTCCTTGGTGAATGCATTGTGTTTGTCTTATTTTTCTATATTTTTTTGTGATTTTCTTGAAATTTTTAAGATAGTCACTTAAAATAATATTATTTTAATCACCGGTGGGTCTTACACATTTTTTGACTAGTCTTTCTTCTTTTGACTTGTAAAATGAAGTTTGATTTTATTTGAATTAGATTAATTTGAGTTTATGGCCATAAACAACTCCAAAAATATATTATTACTGGTCATTTGTCATATATATCTATTTTGTCTTTATTTACCCATACCTCCCATATCCTATCTCCCCAAATTATGAATTTCAAATATACTCCCATATTTATATGGTTAATATAATGTAAAATATCAATGAAAAGTCAAACTAACCTACCTACCCCATACCTTACCTTCACCATGCTTGTCCTTTGGTCAAGCATGACAAACTATTCTCTTACCTTCATATCTCCTTTGTCTCATACTTGTCCTTTAGTCAAGCATGAAAAGTCATCATCTTGCTCCTATACCTCCTTTGTCTTATTATTTTTCTTCTTCCTTTTCATTTCTTCTCCTCACTATATATTTCTCCTTCATTTTTCATTCTTCTCAATCTCTTTTTTACTCCAACTCTCAAGAAGAACAAGAAAAGAGAAGAAGAAGAAAAGGAGAATAAGTTCTTTAGTCTCAATATAGGCTTACCTTCTCTAACCCATCAAGGCAAGTAGAATCACATTCACTCTTATAATTTTATTTTGTAACTAAAATCTTTTATAGCCAATTTAGATTCTTGATTTGTTTAAATTTAGAAAGATGATATCTTTATACAAAATTCTCTATGATTATTTTAAATATAAAAAATATGATCTTACACTCTACTCTATATTTTATTTTGATATTACAAAGAATCTATTTTTATGATGTTTATCATATTTAGATATACATTTGAATTTTCCATATAAGTTTTTCATGTATAATGCGATGATTTTAAATCACTTTTCATATGCCATTAGAACATAGGTATATATATATATATTCATAATCATGTTTTAAAGAGAAGGTTTCAAATAATTTTCTACATTAAATTGTTAAAATATTTCTTTTATACGAGATATTATGTTATGTCATAATTATTTTTATGCTAATCCATGTTTACTTAAAATATATATACATTAGTAAGATTTAATAAATTTACTACTTTTCATACCATGAAATCATGCTAGAATTTGAAAAATTCATATATTATTAATGTATTGGTTATAATAGTATTGAGCCTATTTGATTTCTCTCCTTACACATTAGTACCCACCTATGTGATATGTGTTTATATACATAATTGTATTGCGTAGTTTCCATACATGATTAATTTTCATAACACTCATTCTAGCATTCTAGACTCCATCATACTTGCCCTTGAAATATACGTACCAGTTATGTACAAATAATGGCTTGATTACAAAGGAGCCAGTTCAAGTTCCAACTGGACCCATTACAAGAGCACAAGAAAAGAAGTTCAAAAATGCACTTAATGGGCTGATTCAAGAGGTTTGGGCTCAAGTAAATTCGTGGAGGCCCATTGAGGATGGTTCACGAGTTCAATAAAGATGCATCAATATGATTCAACTAGTAGAAGAATCTGGTCAAAATTGATTGTTTCCTTTTATTTTTATTTCTAGAACTTTTCTTATATTGATCAGCAAATTAAGGGGCTGATTGTTTCCTTTTGTTTTATTTCTATTTCTTAAACTTTCCTTGTATTGATCAGCCAAATTAAGGGGTTGATTGTTTCCTTTTGTTTTGTTTCTATTTCTTGAACTTTTCTTATAGGAAACTTTCCTTGTATTTTTTTTAGCCTATAAAAAGGCGTCTAATGGAATAGAAGGAAGACAGTTTACAGATAATTAGTGAGTTTATTCTCTTTGGTTCTTTGAAGGACTATTCGAACTTATCGGAATTCTTCCGTGGCGTTCATCATCGACTTATCAAACGGCTTTCTACTACCGTTTGTAGCGTCTTCCTTATACCAAGGTTCTTACTTCGCATTAAACAACGGGTTGAGGTCAATTATACTAGATTCTTATTTTTGTTGAAGCAACGGGTCGAGGTCTCCCATCCAAACCTGATCGAGAACGTTCTTGGATTTTCTCCTTTTCTTCTACGGGTCTCGTTATTCTTGACGGGGTTCGCATCAATTGGTATCAGAGCCAAGGATTTCTCGTCTCAGGTTTGCCTATCCCATTTAAATTTAGTTTCCTTTTTCTTATCTAGCCGAATTTCTTTCTTCTACCCCATTCGAAATCTTGTTCTGTTATTAACGAAAGAAAGAATCTGAAAAAAAAAATCTGAAAAAAAAAAGATCCGAAAAAAAAAAGAAAAAAAAGATCCGGAAAAAAAAAAGGTCAAAAAAAAAAAGTAAAAAGATTCTCTTTCGTTTGTTTCCAATAAGCCTGAAAATCTCCTCACCCCAAAGACCAAAAAAAAAATTTTTTGGAAATTTTGCTGAATGGTGCTTTGAAAATCTAATCACTCATATCCCTTGTTTTCTTACCTTTTGAACATGAATTCTCTTGGTGAGTTCTTGGTGAATTATTACTGGAATTTTGAATATTGTTCGAATAGTTTCAAAAGAACTGAAAGAGGATTATCGAGTGGAAAAAGATAATAGTGAGCATATTAGAGGGTAAAAGCCGATTATACTGAGTGAAACACGAGTGGAATAGAGTGAATCATTCTTTGAGTGAAAACACGTGAGGAAGTGTGTGAGGTTCTTTCCTTTTTTTTTTTTTTTTTCTAACTTTGATTTGCAGCAGTGAAAAGAGGAAGGTGCTACAGGGATGGCTGACCCAAAGTTGCTCATGGAAGCCATGATGAGTGAGATGAGGCGTGTGATGAGGTTAGAATTGGAGCAGGTATATGAGCGGATTGATGGATGGAGAATACACGTTTGGAGTAGCCACAAAACACTCATAAGGTGCATAGGAGGGAAAGAGTTCAACATCGGGGAGTGAGAGATGAAGATGGAGAGTATTATGGGGCTGGTTTTGATGAAGAAGAAGATCGGGGTTCAGTTGTTGGTAATAGGAGATATGGAGGGCGGTTTAGAGAAGATAGGAATCGGGAAGATAACAACTTGGGCAGTATTAAGATGAAGATTCCAGCGTTTCAAGGAAGAAACGACCCCGAGACTTATCTTGAGTGGGAGAAAAAGGTGGAGTTAGTATTCGATTGCCACAACTACTCTGAAATGAAGAAGGTAAAACTTGCTGCCATTGAGTTTTATGACTATACTACTGTGTGGTGAGATCAATTAGTATTGAACAGGCGGCGAAATAAGGAACGACCAGTTGAAACGTGGGAAGAAATGAAAATAGATATGAGGAAGCGGTTTGTGCCCAGCCATTACCACCGGGAGTTGTACAATAAATTGCAAACGCTCCTACAAGATAACCGGAGTGTGGAGGATTATCATCAAGAGATGAAAATTGCTATGATCCGGGCTAATATCGAAGAAGAACAAGAGAAGGCATTTCAACTAATCAAAGAGACGCTAACCAACGCCCCCTTATTGTCTTTACCTAACTTTTCTAAAACGTTTGAGATTGAATGTGATATTTCAGGTATTGGCATAGGCGCAGTTCTTATGCAGGAGGGACGACCAATTGCTTACTTGAGCAAGAAATTAAGCGGGGCAACCTTAAATTACCCGACTTATGACAAGGAGTTGTATGCATTGGTTCGAGCTTTGGAGATATGGCAGCACTACCTATGGCCTAAAGAGTTCGTGATTCACACTGATCATGAGTCCTTGAAACACTTGAAGGGCCAACACAAGCTAAATAAAAGGCATGCTCGTTGGGTAGAGTTCATTGAGATATTTCCATATGTCATCGGTATAAGCAAGGTAAGGAGAATGTGGTCGCCAATGCACTTTCTCGCAGGTATGCATTACTCTCTACACTTGATGCAAAATTGCTTGGTTTTGAACACATTAAAAGTTTATACATTGATGACCATGAATTTTGTGAAGAGTATCGGGCTTGTGAGAAAAACGCTTGTGGTAAGTTCTTTAGACATGATGGGTTCTTATTTCGAGAAAATAAATTATGTGTGCCTAACTGTTCTTTGAGGGATTTGTTAGTGCAGGAATCCCATGGAGGGGGATTAATGGGACATTTTGGGGTTGCTGAGAACTTAGCTATTTTGCATGAACACTTCTATTGGCCACACATGAAACGAGATATTGAGCGAATTTGTGGTAGATGTGTCACATGTAGGCAAACTAAATCCAGAGTGCAGCCCAACGGTTTGTATACTCCTTTGCCCATTCCTAATGAGCCTTGGATTGATATTTCAATGGACTTTGTGTTAGGATTACCTAGGACTAAACGTGGAAGAGATTCGATTTTTGTGGTTGTGGATAGATTTTCTAAAATGGCATACTTTATTACATGTCACAAAACGGATGATGTTTCGCATGTTGCTGATTTGTTCTTTAGGGAGATTGTGAGATTGCATGGCATGCCTAGAACCATTGTTTCAGATAGAGATGCTAAGTTCTTGAGCTACTTTTGGAAGACTTTATGATGTAAGCTAGGTACCAAGTTTTTGTTTTCTACTACTTGTCACCCACAAACTGATGGTCAAACCGAAGTAGTAAATAGGACTTTGTCTACTTTATTGAGGACAATAATTAAAAAGAACATCAAAACATGGGAAGAGTGTTTACCACATGTTGAGTTTGCTTATAATAGATATATTCATTCTGCTACTAAATTCTCACCGTTTGAAATTGTTTATGGGTTTAATTCTTTGACTCCATTGGATTTATCTTCATTACCTGTTTCTGAGCGTGTTAATTTTGATGGAAAGAAAAAGACTGATTTTGTTAAGAAGATACATGAGAAGGCAAGGCTCAATATTGAGAGAAGAACGGAGCAGTATGCAAAACAAGCCAACAAAGGGCGTCACAAGTTTGTTTTTGAACTCGGAGATTGGGTGTGGTTGCATATGAGAATAGAGAGATTTCCGGCGCAAAGACATTTCAAACTACTTCCAAGAGGGGATGGTCCTTTCCAAGTTTTAGAGCGCATCAATGACAACGCTTACAAGCTAGATTTGCCCGGTGAGTACAATGTTAGTACTACTTTCAATGTTACTGATTTGCGTCATTTTGATGTAGGTGATGATTTGAGGGCAAATCATTTTCAAGAGGAGGGGAATGATGCAAATAATGGCTTGACTACAAAGGAGTCAGTTAAACTTCCAACTGGGCCGATTACAAGAGCACAAGGAAAGAAGTTCAAAGATGCACTTAATGGGCTGATTCAAGAGGTTTGGGCTCAAGCAAATTCGTGGAGGCCCATTGAGAATGGTTCACGAATTCAACAAAAATGCATCAATATGATTCAACTAGTAGAAGAATCTGGTCAAAATTGATTGTTTCCTTTTATTTTATTTCTAGAACTTTCCTTATATTGATCAGCAAATTAAGGGGCTGATTGTTTCCTTTTGTTTTATTTCTATTTCTTAAACTTTCTTTGTATTGATCAGCCAAATTAAGGGGTTGATTATTTTCTTTTGTTTTGTTTCTATTTCTTGAACTTTCCTTGTAGGAAACTTTCCTTATATTTTTTTTAACCTATAAAAAAACGTCTAATGGAATAGAAGGGAGACAGTTTACAGATAATTGGTGAGTTTATTCTCTTTGGTTCTTTGAAGGACTATTCGAACTTATCGGAATTCTTCCGTAGCGTTCATCATCGACTTATTAAACGACTTTCCACTACCGTTTGTGGCGTCTTCTTTATACCAAGGTTCTTGCTTCGCATTAAACAACGGGTTGAGGTCAATTATACCGAGATTCTTATTTTTGTTGAAGCAACGGGTCGAGATCTCCCATCCAAACCTGATCGAGAACGTTCTTAGATTTTCTCCTTTTCTTCTACGGGTCTCGTTATTCTTGACGGTGTTCGCATCTAGTTACTTGTATAAAAATACATGAAATTATGTCGGATTCTCCTTATTAGTACATACACATGTGTTGATAATGTCATGAATCCTGACTTACCTGTTAACTTGATTTTGATCTTACTTGTTACTCGAATATTGATTAGATGATAGATATATATGTATTAATCTTGACATGATTGGTTCATCATATTCCGGATTGATTTGCATGTAATATAACTTGAAATTTTGGGTTATGGAAAAACTAAATGGTGGATAAATATTTTATCGTGAAACATTAAGAATAGGTTGTGCAACCAAAATAGGGGCCCATCCGCGGGGGTGTCCGGATAGTACTGAGCCATCATCTCTTATTTAATTCATGTTGATGGGACGACCGATTATTCAGTATCGGTATCTACTTGAGTGCTTAGCGGCATGGCTGGTTCAGCGCCAGCATCTTGGCCGGGTCCCGGATATGCACGGGTACTTTCACGATATGCGTTTATTTCTTAACCATTTAGTTCAAAATATAAAATAAAATAAGATATTAATTTAGACTTAATATGCATGTATATCCCTGCTTGATATTGTTACTTGATTGTTTAATATTTTCCACGCATGCGGATACTTTCATACCCACACTCATATCTACCTATTTGTTTATATTACACACTCCCTACTCCTTATTGTTTTATGTGTCGGGTTTGACCCTGAGCTCCCCCACACGCTCAGGTACTGAAAATGTGAGCGAAAATCCGTCATTGCACGACCCGTACTTTCTGGAGCAGGCCAAGCAGTAGTAGATTTCTAGGCCTCTGATTTTGTATTTTTGATTTGGTATGTATCACCCCTTTGGGAGCTTATTTCCAACTTTTTATCAGAATTATACTTGTTACTTCTTATCTTAGACATGTATATCTTCTCTTTTATATGGCAGTAGACTAACTTCCAAGATCGTTATAGATAACTAGTATTTAGTTCCATTCATTTCTACTTTTACATACTTATAGGCCTTATGCACGTTGACTTACACGTGCCCGCCGGTAATGCACTCCGTTTTCATATCCCTCCGGGAAATGGGGCGTTACATGGGTTGGCCATTATCTGTTCACTCATCGTTGACTACTACATATTGGGAATTCTGTTTACAGGACATATTAAAACGAACACTTCGATCTTTATTTAAAGGACTTATTTATCTTATGTAAGAGCTTTTGGATTTATGGGTGACTCTTTAAGGGTATCGTGTGAGAGTTATAAACCATCAGAGAGCTTTTGTCACGCCCCGCTCCCAATATACGATATACGAGCACGTGTAGTAGGTACCGACAACATATTTGATTTGAATATGCTAAAACCTCAATTATAATATCATAGCCACAAAGAATAACTACACGTAAATAAATAAACTGACATTCATTAAGCCATAAAATTTATTACATAAAGAAAAACAGAAGAACGATACTGGATAACTTAAGATAATATCCATTAAGGAATGATATGTTCAAAAACATAAAAAGACTACATTTAATACAAATTAAATACATGATAACTACTGATTTTATATCATTTCAGCAAAATACTCCATGTCTTTCGCAGTAGGATCAACAGGATTCAACTCAGTCTCTGGACATGCATATCCAGATCGTCAGATAGCAACCAACACAATAAATACAGAAAAAATATGTGATGTAACAATTATGTCTAAACATGATGATAATGTAAGTCTTAGAAATTATTAAATTTATAAGTAACAATGATATCAAGTTATATAGGTTAAACTAAATATCTTTTAGTGTAGTCACAATTATAACAAATTATTTTTACTTAGAATGTCATGTAATTGGAAAACCTAACTGATGGAATATCACTGTTTCGATTGTTTCCTGTACAGACCCAGAAAATGGTCACATGAATTGTCCGGTACTGAGTCGAACCTGCCGTTAGGCAAACAAAAATTATATAATCCAACAAATCATCACACACTCATGGTGTGCGAAATATTCAGTTGTACAACTTAACAAGTTTACAGCCGAAATAGAGTATATTTTTATCATTCAGTTTCTCTCCCAACCCAATGTCATTTAGGTATAGTACATGTAGGTCTAAATTCTGATTTTCATAACTTGTATATTGAATATCGGGTACAATATTTCAATTGGACTTTGTTAATTTGTTAACAACATGATTTGTAAAGTCCGTTCAGTTTTTATTCAATAAATCACAATTGTTATATCAAGAATTTACTGATTTGAGATATCATACAGATATCGGCTAGGCCAGTGTATGGATGCTGGAAGGTTTTTCATGCGTTGCACATTTCTTAATTAAAAAACCAGCATACAAGACAACTTTTCTAGACATCGATATAAAATGATATGGCAAACAGTATTTTTCCATGATTATAGCATTTTCAAGATTTATTAAAAACCTAACTATATTCTGTAATTTAACAAGTATTCATTTAATTTCTAACAGCATAAATAAATAACAGGAATGTCAATGATTGCACTTATAGTTACAAATTTAGTTTCTACAAATTAATTTCTAACAACATAAAGAAATAATACTTGTAATAACAAATTTAGACGATATAATTGAAGAAATATTGTTATAAGAAAAACTAGAATGTTTAGTGAGTCCAAAAAGAACTCACCTCGATTTGCGAAGGTCTTATCTACCAATTAGCAATCACACAAAACAATCTGCACATAAAATTATAATATATTTGTTAAAATTGTTCATATAAATTCAGGTGATTTTTAGGAAAATTTTCATAAAGCACTTAGTATTGATTTTAAAGTTAAATAATATTAGTGTAGAAAAGTAACTTCTAATGTTGTCCTAATAAGCTGTTAGTTACATATTTTGTAAAAATTTGAATTGGTTAATTCTCATCGAACTACAATCTTATTTGTTTGGCAAGAGAGGTTTATAGGAGGTGTAAGGTGGGCTCAGCTGTGCATATACTGTATTAATACTGAACTTGAAGTCTATGTCAACAAAGAAATATCAATATTGTTCAACTTCTATGTAGTTATGTTTTTGCTTGATTTTATGTTTGTTAGCATATAAGGATTTCCTTTAAATGATCAATTATTTCCCTCCTATTTTGTTTTATTTTATAGTTATTTTTGAGAAAAGTCTCCTAGTTGATTTATAGATAATATTTTGGCCTAAAATTGTAGGATCATACTAAATTCTATTTGAAATCAATAAATGGGTTTGAATCCATCTTATTGGATCTATAAGATAGTGGATATTGTTTATTAGGGTCGTTAGATAGTGTGTGAGCTAATTCTAGGGTTCAATAAAATAAATGCAATAGGAATTTAAGAAAGTAGTTTTACCAACATCAAATAGTAAAGTTACAAGAGAAGGAAGAAGATAGGGGTTCCTCCGTCAAACCTCCGACGAGAGATGGTAGCTTCGGCGAGGGTAACGACAGCAATTCGAGATGAGAGGGGAAAGAGAAATTTAGAGAATGAGTGTAAAATTGAATTTAGAAAAGAGGTTGGATTTATATAGTGTTGGATTTAGAAGTTATAGAATGTGAAGGGTTTAGGGAGTTATGGAATTCAAAGGGTTTGAAGGGTTATGGAATTTAAAGGGTTAGAAAAATGAATACATTTGGGAGGTTATAAAAGAGGGAAGATGAATAGTTTAAATTATTATGTTTATTTGTTTATTCATTTAGTTATGGTAAAAAAAAATTAAGGATTATTACAGCTTTCCTTTTGCAAATTAAAGGTTAGAGTTTCAAGAATTATTTGTAATCACTTTCTAACAACCTTTGTTATAGTGGATATATCATCTCCTTTGACCATGCACTTAGGTCATTGTGTCAAACCATGTTATATCTTCTGTGTGCTTTTCTCTAGTATAATTTGCTGAATAATTACTTTTGATCAATTTCACTAACTTGTTACTTGTGTTCCACTTCAGATTCCTTGTACTTCCTGAACAAACTACTGACTTGAGTTTTTATACACATTCCTTAGTTACCTGGTATTCAATCTATTTAACATGTTAGGCAGTATACGTAGGCATTATATGAAAATTTTATATTCAACTTCGTGTGTATGGTCCTATACTATTTTTTTATTTGTGGTATAGGGTTAGTAATTCTATTTCCTCCACTATTGTACTTGACTAGTGTACTATGACTCAGAAATGGAAAAAAGTTAAACAACATGACCTTAACACTTAAACACATACCAAGGACATTGTATAAGAAGTATAGAATAGCATCTAGAGATATTTGAATGGTAGAACTCATATAATATTTCTGGTTAAAAGGCTAGTGCTCTTTTAAATGTTAGAACGGAGGTTTTCAATGGGGCATGTAGAATGGATAGCCCTAACGCTACTAACTGATGGTGGTTCAAAAGATGAAATATCATGAAAGCTTCAACTTTGCCTATAAATAATAGGGAAAAAGATTTCTACTAAATGGTGGTGGTTCAAAGGATGAAAGTTCATGAAAGCTTCAACTTTGACAAAAAATAATAGAGAAAAGAGTGTCTCTGACACTATTCCAAAGAGCTGACATTTGGAATCATAAGTGGAAAGGTCAGATCAAAGAATATAGGGTCCATTTAAGTTTTTTCTATTTTTGTTTCACAAAAGGATTTTCTGCCTCTGTTAAACAAGAATACAAAAAAGACCTATGCGTCCTATCCTTTGACTCCATTTGTGTGGGTCATCTAGAAAAAAATTTCCTAGAAGCACTCATGGTTTCCATCATAAAACTATAGTAGAAGAGACCCCTGAAGATGGTCTATTGGCTCGTCGACCAAAAAGCACAACCTCTACTGGATTCATGGATCGAAAAATATTCAACCATCTACCATCTCTCCCTCTGCACTACGCGTTTTAGCAGGACTACATCCCATCCTCATGGCTTTTCCCATAAGTATCCTAGCTTAGATGGTTGCGAGAAACCTCAAAACAATAACAATCCAACAACGGGACAAACTAGCTTTCCTTTTGCTTGTTGGCATGGATTTTTCCATTACTCACTAATGGGACTGAAATTTTAGTTCTGTTTGTGAGCTGGTACCAACTTTTTCTCAGAAATGTGGATGAATTAATGTGACATTAGCTCAAGAAAATCGCATCAGTTATTTATTTTTCCTGCTAGCCAGTTCACGAGGCTGCAGAGAACTTATCGTAACTGGTATTAAACTAAATTTCAGAGTTTATAATAGCTTCCAGATTGATATCAGATAAGATCCATATGAGAAAGTACATACTACAAAGGCAGAGTTGGTAAAGAACTTATGAACTACAATTCTATGAAGGAAAACTAGTCAACTGTAAACTTCATTCCCCTAGACTATTAAGGTAAATATATAAAATTCAACTTAATCTAGCTTGCTATTAATAACAATTTAATTACTAAATGTTATTTTTAGATAACACTTTGTAATCTGCATCAAGACATCATAAATAACTGCACATGATTTCTTCACAAAAGATGGCAACTTTTCTTTAAAGAAATGTAATAGGGTTCATCCATAGTGTTTCATTCATAATTACCTTCCAAATAGTCAACCGAAAGGAAAAGATTCACTAAACTAAACATCCAAATGAAAAGAAAAGCTAAAGAAAGCATCTCCAAGGAATTCTCATTCCTCATGTCATGCCATCGTTAAGCTATATATTAACTTTAGATTAAAAATGACATCAGTGTACACAACTAAAATAATAACGAAAAAGGGTGCAAAGTATAGGTATCAATAGCGTAAATAGAGTCAAAATTTTAGTGCTCTCTCTCTCTCTCTCTATCAGATATAAATTCACAGCAGATTTCAAAGAAATGAACTTTTTACAATTAAATTAACCCTTTGCCATTAATCAACACGAGAAGCTCTCATGTTCTCAACTGACACCATCATTAAGCTATTTAACAATATGGATCAAAGAAAGGATAAAAAGGAAAAGGGGAAGAAGATGGAAACTCCTAGTCCTTCTTTATCCTTTGCCATTAATCAACCACATTAATCACCTCAAAACCCTAAATTAAAAATTCAAGAATTCTAAACAGCCCTCACCTGTGCCATCATTGCTCCGCATTGCTTTCCCCTTTTCCCTTCCATAAAATCTCTCCCCATTTCCGATGCTCCTCTCTCTCTCTCCTCCTCCTTCGTAAATGGCGACAACTCGATGAACCCTAGCAGATCCGCCGCCGGAATTCTCCCAGGGCCACAAAGGCGACCTAAACCCTCTTGAAGACGACGAACTCAACCGATCCCTGCAAGTGCCGCAGATGATCCTGCCGGGCGAGATCCTTCACCGGGAGGGGGCCCCACCGCCGTGGACCCCGCCGGAGATCGACCTCCTGTCATGTGACGCAGAGGTCTTGAGTCGTGAAATCGGCTGCGAGATCGGACGGCTGCTTTCAGATAGTGAGCCATGGGATCAAGAGAGGGTTGATCGAGGAGGTTAGGGATTTGGCGCGGAGGGTGTTCCGGTTATCGCGAGAGAGGAAGCGGGAGGTGAGGGTTTGAGGCGGAGGAGCGAAAGGATGACGATGGGCGAGAGTTGCTTTGGTAGAGTGAGAGAGGAGATAAGGAGTTGGCGGGAATTTGGCCTCATGGGTATGAAGATTTTAGGAAACTCTGGGGAAATTCTTAATGCGCACCTCTTTCCTCTTAGCGAGCACCCATGGGATAAGTTGAGAAAAATTACAACTTTGCCATTGTTTTTTTTTTTTTACAAGGATAGCTTTGGCCCATTTCTTTGTGAGCACCATCCTAGTCTCTTCATTCTCTAACCCATCTAGCTCGTTCTGAGGAATCTGACAGATAATAATAGTGCTGATTTAGGAATTCTTGCGAGCGTTTGGCGGTGGTTCGTGATGAGTGGCCGAGTGGCGACAGTTTGCAGAGAGGGAAAATAGGGGAGATTAGAACTGGTGCTCACTGGGAAGACACTGGGAAGAAAATTTGAGAGAGAGTAAAAAATTGGGATAATATGAGAAATTGAGTGGTGCTCACTAATAAAAAAGCATCTACTTTGAAAGTAACATGGTGCTCACTAAGAAGCTCGTACTTATTGGGAGGAAAGTGGGGCACAATTAGAATTTCTCTGGTTTTAAGTTAGTTCGCTTTTCTCGGAAATTTCTAATGAGCACACCACTTATCTCAGTGAGCACACCTTTTCCGAGCTGAGTATAATATTGTTCGGACTAATTTTCAACGAGAGCAAAAAGATACGATCAAAGGAAATTTATAATTTTTACAACTTTGGGATGCTCGCAAGGACTAGTGGCATGCTCATTTAGAAATTTCCTTCTTTTTATCTCCCTTTTTTCTCCTAAATGTGGCTTTTAGCGTATTTGCCTTAAAAAATTAGTTCTTAAATGTTTTTTTTTAAAGATAAACAAGTGCATGTTGTGAAAACTTCCCATTGTTGATACTCATTTAATATGCCTCTTCCAATTGTCGATATTTATTTTAAGGTGAACAAAACTGTATTGTTACTTGTATTTTTGTAGTGAAATTTTTGGTGAGTTTTTTTTTTTTCATTTTTCTATATATTGATTATCGTCTACTATCCTTCAATGACATATTTTAGAAAGGACGGATCAAGAATTAATTATTGGATCCGTCTATTTTCATCCCTAGCTATACTTATTATAATATACAAAGTTTCGATAAAATTTCTGATTATTATGTAGTTTGTTAAATTGAGAGTTGTTCATCCTGTTATATTAAAAGCAGCCTCCTCCTTTTTTTTAATAAAATTATTTACAATGCTCTCAAAAAAAAAAACTTTTACAGTAAATTATTTGATGCATTTCTGGTATTGTTTACGTATTATAGTTAAAACTCTCGCTAACCTCTCTTATTCCGTTTGTATTAAACATTACATAAAAATGAAGTAAATGTGGACAAAGATGGAGAAGCTTGCCAACAAGATTGCAGTGGATACGATTACAAAATGAATGGTTGCGTTCAACTCAATTAAAGATAATCAGTGGCAACTAAACTATGTCGCTCTATAAATATAATGAGTATAATTTGATGGAAAATGAAGAAAGAAAAAGAAATGGAAAAAAGAATGCTTTTCCCTTTGTTGTTTAGTCAAAGTGATATTAAGAAGAAGAAATAAAAAGAAAAATAATAAAGTAAAAAAAAATAATAATAATAATTAAGTAAAAAAAATTGGTCCAAACACTCTCTACTCTCCTGTTATAATCCCATATGGTAATAAAACCAAATAAAATTTTTCCTCCTTTTTTTATAATAGAGGAAAGAGAAAGGGGAAAAAAATTTGAGTCATATTTTCTCTTACTATCCTTTTACTTCTTTTGTTTCATACCAAATAATAGGAAATGCTTTCTTTCTCATTTTCTTTTTTCTTTTTCTTCGTTATCTTTCAAACTAAACAGATGTTTAGAAACCAAACCGAGGCAAAAGTAATTTCTTAAAATTCAAGATTTGAAGAACCTTGTGATCACTAACCGCATATCTAATTGCATTGACCCTTCATGATAATTAATTGACGAAATTATTCTCGCAGGAAAAATATGTCAGTGTTTTCATAGTAAAACATTTCCAAACTCCATTTTAGTTGACGAGGTTATATGCAATTTATCCTTTCATAACATTTGTCTAAAGTTGAGTGTCTTTCATCCATATTTTTCTTTGCTTTCTTCCAATTTTCTTTTCGTCTAAGTTTTCTTCTAAACTAAACAAAGAAAATAACTTTAAAAAAAAATTCTATCTTTTATTTTAATTTCCCTCAAATTGAACAGAGGCTAAATGAAACTATAATTTCAGAGAGATTTAACTGGTAACTCTATTTTTAAAACTATATTTAGTTTAGACACGCCAAAGACTTTGTAGAACCTAAGTGAAGCTAGAGTTTGTGTGAAACTTTGATATCCAAACTATAAGCCATATTGGCTGCAACATACCCGGGGGGGCGGCATAAGTGACTGTTTTTTTATTTTATTTTTCCCCTCTTTTAGCAGGACATGGGCGATTGTTTCCCCAAAAAAGTAATAAATTATGGAACTTACAGACCAAATAGCAGTTTAAGATCATCTACAAGTTCCACTGCAGTTCAAAAGGAAAGAAAACAGAGGGGTAATGAGAGATTAGTACGAGGGTTTATGGGTTGAAAATTTTAGGGGAGAAGGGGATCTTGTTTTGTGCCAGTATAGGAAGAGTTTGGGAGTTGAAAACAAGCACAATTTGGATCCAAAAAATAATAAACTATCAAATCTAAATGAAATTTGATCATATATTAATATCCGATCGGTACTTAGGTCGGTCATCAATATCCGACCAATAGATTGTGAAAGAGCAATTTAGTAAAAAATGAATATGCAATTTTTGTGGAGGCTTGAAAAGTGGGCGTCTTGAGCAAAGTCGTGTGCCTAAATATAATATCTGCGCACTCAGGCCAGTGGAGTGCTCACTTAGAAGTTCCCACAGGGCATAAGTGCAAAATAAGCAAATTAGGTAGTTACATGCAAAGCGCCGAAACATTAGGGATTTTTTTTTTTTTTTGGTTTTTCTCTCGCTTATTTTTCAAAACCCTCTCAAATTCTCGATAATTCGAAGAATGTAGAGGACGTGAGCTCTCCTAGTTGTGTTAATCTTCGATAACGTCAATGCCTGCAACAATTTCCCCAAGTTCAAGGTGAAAGCCCCTCTCAATTCGCCTCTAATCCTGTAATTTTTCTCTCAAACCTAAATCTCGAATTACTTTTACTATTTTGTTTGAAATTTGGTTTAGAAAACCTCGAAAGCCCCAAACTTTTGCAGTCGCCCATAAATTTACCATTTCAAGGAGATGCTAATTTACTCTCTAATGGATCTTGTGCTAAGCAAGTGAAAATTATCCCTTTATCAGATTCTGAAGCTTTGACCCAATAATTATTGTTAGTCAAAGAGTTTTTCACTTTGTTGCCATGGAAAAGGATTAATTTATTATCATGTTGATATTGTGCAGAAATGTTTTCTTGACACTCAGATTTGTTGATATAATATCAAGAATTGCAATATTTCATAGCTTATACAACTTACGACATATTTGTTTGAACTGGTCTATGTAATTGTCACAACAAGGTGAGCTCAAATGGCGAGCTCCCCGTGTTCCTGCACGAACTCAAGAGAGAGAGAGACCTTGTCAGGCTAAGTCGGGATGGCTTTAAAGCCTTCTGATGCCTAAGTTAGTGATCTTGTAACAAGTATCAACAACCATGTGGATGTTGAGGATTGGCTATTTATAGGAGGGCCAAATCATGGTTACTTAGTGTATATCAAATGAGGTTTAGGTTAGTCCTTTACTGTCAAAGGGAGAACCCACTCCTCGATTAAATCTCTGAGGCCTGAGGATGACCAATGGGCCCTAGTGTCCTCATTTAAGTTTGAGTCTGCAACCTGCGCCTCAACCAGTTTCTAGTGCTTGGGCCCGTTGGGACTGTAACTCTAGGGCGTAAAATTATGAAAATATTAAGATTGATATTAAGGTTAATGACTAGGATGTTAGTAGAGAGCTGAAGGGGACTGTGAGCAGGTGGACTGACACTTATATGGATTTTTTCCTGTTTTATTATTTTCTGGCTCTATACTAAGTAGGACATCTATGTTTATAAGGGCATAAACCCAGGATGTTTAGTAGAGATGTTTCAGGACAAGATACCATTTTTTATTTTGTATTGTGGTTCTATTAACTATCGCTAATGGAAAATACAGAGGACATTAGTCTGCTGTTTTTGCTTCAAAAAAGATGTTAAAGGGATAATGACGATTGCCCATCTCATTAGTGGTAAACCTATCCACAAAGTTTTATAGAAAAAAGCTAAGGCATTTCTAGCAATGTTTCATTGGAGAGATACAGTACGAGACAAGCTGCACTGAAAATGTTGTCTGAACATGGAAATATGTTGATATTGTTAGATTAAAATAGTATTTTGTATTTGGTTTTAGTTTGAGTTTAGTATCACATTGCCTATTGAGAGATTTATATAGAGTTGAGAGGCTATAAATATATGTACTCTTTAACTTATAATTGATGAATATATAGATTGAGTTTTGATTTTCAATACTAGCTGACATGGTATTAGAGTAGATTTGAGAAATAGATGACAGCAGTGTGATCCAATTATCTATCAATCTCATCCATAGATTAATAAAAAAGAAGGAAAAAAAAGAGAGAACCCTAGAGTATCTGCTAGGCATTCTTGATCTCTTCGATTATCCCTTCGTCTTCGATTGATCGGTCTTATTTGAGAGTAAATAAGCGCTCATACAATTCAAAAACTCGTGATATATTTTTCTTATTGCCATATACTTCTTTAAGACTGTCTATTATCTCTTTTGCAGTTTTCAAGAATATAACACCATAATTTACTTTTCTTCCATACTATTAAGGTAACATGTAATCACGCAACAGTTATTAACTAGCCAATCAGAATAGGTAGGATTGTTCTCATTTGGTTGATCATTCAGTAAATGTGTAATTTTTTTTGAGTACCAACAAATACTCTGAATGATTGAACCCATAACAGATAGTTATTGTCATTCAACTCAACAGTAGTAGCAGTAAGGTTTTTTGGATATAAATTTTCAGTCATGGTAGTAGTAGTAGGAGCATTAGTAGTTAATGAATCACCTGATGTGGATGATGCCATAAAAATGTTTGATATGTCTTCCTTTAAAGCTTTTGGGTGTTCCCTTAGAGCCCCCCTTTGCAGCAACTATGATGATCTGCCCTTTAAAATTTTAGACTAGATGAATTTCTCAAACGAAATTTCTAAAAAAAAAATAAATAAATAAAAATTTATTTCCGAATTCACCAGCCACTGGTTACAGATCATGCATGTTCAAAGATATTTGTGGTATTGATTACTTTAAGACTTTCTCTCCTGTAGCACGTCTCAACTCTATTCGAATTCTCTTCTCTCTTACCGTGAATCTCGATTGACCATTATTCCAATTGGATGTTAAAAATGCTTTCTAAAATGTTAATTTAAAAGAGGTGTATATAGAACAACCTCCAATGTATATTGTTCAGATGGAGAATGTAGTCTGCTAACTCAAGAAAGTAATTTATGGATTTAAACAAAGTGCTCGAGTCTGATTTGAGAAGTTTTCTACTGTAATTGTTGGTATTGGATTTTAGAAACTGTGATCATTCTGTTTTTGTCCGGTATACTCATTCTAGTATTGTCCTTCTTGCTATATATGTAGATGATATTCTATTAACTGGTAGTGATACAACAGGCTTGACTTAGACAAAGGATTATCTTAAGCAACATTTTGTAACTAAAGACATGGAAAGACCGAGATATTTTTTGGGTATTGAGGTAGCTTATCATAAACATGGGTTACTTCTCTCTAGAGGAAATACGCACTAGATCTCTTGGAAGAGACCGGTCGCCTTGGATGTAAATCTGCTAATACTCCAATGGAGTCAGATTTAGACGTGTGGAGTGAAAATAGTGCTTTGTATGAGAATGTCAAGCAGTATAGAAGAATAGTTGGTAAGTTTATTTATCTCATGGTCACTAGACCTGATATTTTTTTTGTTGTTGGGTTACTAAGTCAATCTATGCATAAATCAAGAGACATAAATTGGAAGGCTGCTCTGAGAGTTTTGGCATATATTAAGAGCTTTTCTGTAAATGAGTTATTTTATAAAAAAAATATGGACATGTTAAAATCTCTGCTTTTTCAGATACTGGATATGCAGGAAATAAAGGGGAAAGAAAGTCGATTACTGGATACCTTACATTTGTTGGAAGCAATGTAGTCAGATGGAGGAGTAAGAAACATGATGCAATATCAAAATTTTCAGCTGAGGCAGAATATAGGGCAATGGTACGCACTACGTGAGAATTGTTATAAGTAAAGAATTTGCTGACTGAATTTGGATTCAACTTGAAAGATCCTATGCCTATGTATTGTGATAATCAATCAGCCATCTATATTGCTCAAAATTCAGTATTTTATGATTGTACTAAACTATAGAGGTAGACTGTCATCTGGTTCGAGATAATTTGGCGAAAAAGATAATATGTATTTCATTTACTCCTTCGTCAGAACAATTGGCCGATATTCTAACTAAAACTAAATCACCAACTGTGTTTTCTAATCTGTGTAACAAGTTGGGGATGATTGATATTTATGTTCCAACTTTAGGGGGAGTGTTAGATTAAAATACTAGTTTGTATTTGAGTTTAGTTTGAATTTAGTATCATATCGCCTATTGAGATATTTATATGGAGTTGAGATGTCTATAAATATATGTACTCTCTCACTTATAATTGATGAATATAGAGATTGAGTTTTGATTCTCAATACTAGCTGACAGATATAATATCAGTTGCTATATTTTTCATAGCATGTAAATTTTTTGATATATAGCATTAAGGCTGGTCAAAGGTAACACCTTAGCAAGTAAGAAGAAAACTTCCATTGAATATGATCCACCATCACACTGCTGTCAATTTTCCTGACTAGAGATTGAGATGAGAACAAGTTGCTTCCATGTCCAATGGTGCTAGCTCAATGATCATTCCCTTTTAGCCTAGTATGTGTCATGTTCTTACGTACAAGTTACCACTGCAACAATCACTTTAATAAAATTTTTTGATGCTTCATTTCCTGTATCACATCCATGTCATGCAAATTTTAGTACCTAATGTGAAATCACTAATCTAATTTTTTTCCTTGAAAGTGACTGTAAAAATAAATGATATCTGCAGTTACAGATCGATGGCACTCTGTTGTTTGATTCACCAGGCCATTTGCAGCCATTGTGTAAGAATACATTTGGTAAGTGCATCGGTCTTCACCTCTACTCTTGTTTTATTAGGCATACATGTGATCCTTACAAAGGCATGTGCAGATATTAGAATAACTGTTGTCCTTTGTACTAACCTGGTCTCTCTCTGTTGTGGATCATGGAGCATATAGCATTGGAAGACATGTTCTATTTGATTTTCCAGATTCAACTGATAATTTATGATATAGTTTTATTAATTAATAGTTGTTTGTGATTTTTCACTTTGCAAATTATTATTTAAAAAGCAAAAAGGCAAGTTTTGCCACTCCTTTTTTTTTTTTTTTTTGGGACAGCTGTTTTTCTATATCAGCTAATGATGCCACCAATTTCCATTTATTTTATACTCCAGTTGTTCAAAGATAAATTTTGCAACTCAATGTACACACAGTTTCATATGTTGTTATATGTTTTTATCTCTCATTGTCGGAATGCATTGGCAAACATTAGATGTATTTATATAAACTATGCCTTAAGTATTAAGATGATATGTTTATAAATACATCTGGCAATAATGACATTTGGATTACACAAGGCGCCACACGATCTTGCCATGCTTATGGTAAATAGGTATACCTAGACATTTGCTTACCTGCTACATAATTGTTTCATTTCTGGACTCGTTCTCCTCTAAGTATACATCATTACAGTTTGTAGTACCTCTGGTACCAGTGTCATATGTAATTGAATGGGTCAAGTTTTTGGTTTTCCAATCTTTAATTATACTTTTATTGGAATATATGCTATTTTGTACTGTTCTTTTACCACCCTTATTAACACAAGATTTGAAGTACTATAAAGCATGTTATGCTTCAGAAAATTCATTTATAACACTGTTTAGCTCTTCTTTTGTGCAGGCAATCTTGTAGTTATCATAAAATATCTGTTCACATCATGTCTAGACTTGTTCTCCTCAAACATCATGAATGTTTTGAGGGACCTTTTCTAAAGACCTATATATGTGCTTAATGGGTTACATTTACATCAAATTTATTAATCTTTAGGCATATATGTATTAGATATTTTTATTTTGTAAATGCCTCTTTCCATATTTTAACACAATATACAATGGACAACTTCCTGTTATCAGTTTGAGTTCTCCTTAAACTCCTCTATTATATATCACTTAATTCATTATGAACACTTTTGAGCTATATCTTTGTTTCTTTGCTGATAGACATTTATTTCAATGTCTGTATCAGCATTACACGGATATTTTTTCCAAGTGTCTCAACCTAACAAATGATATTCCTATATTCTCATCAAGACAAGGTTACTATCTGTGTATACTGTAGTACTCTCCTACGAGGTTAATGCATCACCACCGTTTTACAGTCACTGGAGACTTGGAGTAGAAGAGAAAAATGTAGTGGTTAGGAGGGTTCATGAAATACAAAGGTTGCACATCATCAACTTGTGTATCATTGTATTGATTGAAATGGTTTTTGAGCATGCACTCTCGGGATAATACATGTGAGTAGTCATTTTGGTAACAACTTTGGCAACACTTGTAAAATTGTACCACCGAAATTGTTGATTTCATTTCCATTGCCATTGAATGATTGATTACAGCAAAGGAAATTAAAAAAAGTATAATTTTTAATTTCGGATTACAGGAAAAGAAAGAGATAACTCTTTCTTTTGTTGTTGTGGGCTCTGTTGGGTAGCGATGGAAGGTTGCAAATGATATGAATATTGTGATGGCTAGTTTAGCATTCACTTGGCTAGTTAAATTATTAACTGCTCACTTTCAAGGATAACATATAAGAATATTCCTTCAAAAAATGTACTTGCAGATAGGGAAACGTGGATCAATGTTGTCTGGTGGCCAGAAACAAAGAATTGCAATCACAAGAGCCATAATCAAGTACACTGCGATTCTCCTCCTTGATGAGGCCACTAGTGCCGTTGACTTCGAATCTGAAAAGCTTGTACAGAATGCCCTTGATCAGGCTTCTATGGGAAGAACTACCTGGTAAGGACTATTCTCTTTCTATGGCTCTACATTACTAGAAGTTTAAGCAATGTGGTTGCAAAATAACACAACAAATAAAATTGCAATAACCTATCCTCAAGTAAGGTCCACTGAAGTTCCTCTCTAGGCGGAAAAAAGAAAAGGGAGCTTCCACAAGTGAAAGCAAGGGGAGGAGGAGGACGGCCAACAGCACTCTGCTCCGGTCTGTGCCGTCTCCTCCCCCATGCCCTTTCCTTCCTCTACATCCAAATTTTGCATTCTCCTTTTCCATTTCTTCTCCTTGTTTGGAGTGGACGATATCAAAGATAGTGACTTTCTTTGTGTAATCGACTTTTAGCTATGAGATCCAGACTGAGGCTATCGGATCCGACCAGGAGCTAGTTGATTCGACCAATAGTTAAGTAGTTAACATGATCTAGTCATAAAATCATATTCATAGAAGCTCTAGAAGGGTTTTGTGGGTCATAGTCAGATTTGTACTATTATGGTCTGTTGTATCTAGTTTCGACCTACATTCATCAAATCTAGGTTGTTCCTAAAGTCGCTTGGAAGCTAGTCAAAGACAACCTCAACTCTAGCTGACTCTTTGTTGATGCACTATTGAATCATCAGTGCGCCAAGATTAGAGCAAATAGATAACTTGAAGATTTAGGAATGGAAATAGGGGGAGCAATCCCTTTCTGTTGCTCTTTGCGGGCGGGTCCTCCGTTTGGCTCCTTATCAGCTTGGCTGCTAAGATAGCAATAAAAAGATTGGCTACGACGAGGTGAAATAGTATGTATATCAACAGCCGAGTCGAGGGCCGAGTTTGTCGAAAGTGGACGATGGGACCAGCGGTAAGGTATGGTGACTAGTTAGGTTGAAATGGCAAAAGTAAATGATGGGACCGGTATATGTAACTGTGATGAGGATTCCCAAAGTCAAAATAGAAACTGCTGGAGGATCAGTGACCGACGGCGAAGGGTGTTCAAAATTTGAGTTTAAGTTTTCAAAGTTCGAATTCAAATTTATATTTAGCCCGCATTGCCCGTAAGCGGAACGACAAAGGCGTATTGCTGACCATGAATGAATGTGTGTATATGTTTACATGCTCGTGGGAGGCTCACGTGCTTACGAGTGACTCCTGTATGGAGTGAAAACTGGTTTGGTGGTGTTGAGCTTGATCCCATGGGGACTCAAAGCACGAAGCATCAAATGGAGAAGTAACATGTGCTATACACATGGGAAAGCGAGTGGGGTTTGGATTTGACTATATGGTGAAAAACATTAAGCAACATGTTTAGATCATACAACTGAGATGGTTGTGCATTCGATTGAAACATGAAACACCAAATGGTGAAGCATCGTGCACTATGAACATGAGCAATCAAGTGGGTCCGTTTCGATTTGGCTATGTGGAGAAAAAAATTTCACATTATATTATTTAGATTGTACAACTGAGGTGGTTGTACATTCGATTCTCTATGGATTCTCGCATTATTAGATGTACCAAGAGGAGCTGCTCCAATCAAGACGATGACAGTTCTCTACTTACTAAGCGACCAGGTTTGCTCGATGGAGACTTCAATGGTATTAATCTGCTTTGTAGATTTTATATCGATCTTGGAGCAGGTATTGCTCATTGCGATAATTCCGATGAAGCTTGTAAATTTTTTTGAGGTTTTGCTAGCAATGGGACATTGGTGGTGTTTGTTAGGTGGCCAAAGTAGTGCTAATAATGGTTGGTGAGTCACAGGTGTTGGGCAGCGTAGCCTTGGATCCGTCAGGGGAGCGCGTGAGTTTCTTGTGTGGGTAATAACACTGAACAACAAAATATTTAATCAGATAGCTAAGATGATTGGCATTTGATGTCTCTATAGAGTATCGCCTGATTATAGGAAAGTGGTTTCTTCAGTTGAGACGGTGTTGACTCTCTACTTGCATGGCGGGCATTGTTTCTTGACACAAGTACCGCTCAATGCAGTATATTTGGTGAAGTTTGTTAGTTTACGGGGTACTAGTCATGGTGTGACGCTGGTGTAGTTTGCAAAGTGACTATAGTGGCATTGATGATGGTTGGTGGTCACAGTGGTTGGACAATGTTATTTTCGACTTGTTTAGGAGTGTATGTATGCACAATGGACTGGAGGTACCGAAGAAGTTACAACAATTGGAAACAGCCAGGAAGGAATCATAACGATTTTAGAATACGAAAACACCTATTTTAGCACGAATATTTTCATTTCTCACTTTATTTCTCTTAGTGTTGTCGCATATTCAGCGGAGTATGCGCATCTTTGTTACACTCATCTTCTGTGAATGGCGTTTCTGTAAAGCCCAACATTCCGTGCCATATAAAAAAGCTGGTTTAATAGTAGTCTTATAAAATTTTTCCTTCAATCTTAACGGAATATTACGGTCGCATAAAACTCCCGTTGCACTCCTCCATTTCAACCAGCCAGCTTGTATCTTATAGTTAAAATCATTATCAATTTCTCCATCATTCTGAATAATAAAACCCAAATATCTAAACTGACTGCTCATTTGTATCTCTTGCCCGTCCAGTGTTACAGTATTATAGTGTACGGTCCGTCGTTTATTAAATTTACACTCCATATACTCTGTTTTAGATCAACTCAATTTAAAACCTCTAGATTCTAATGTGTACTTACATAACTCTAATTTAACATTCATCCTTACTCTTGTCTCATCAATTAAGATAATGTCATCAGCAAATAACATACACCAAGGTATCTCATCCTGAATAGCTCTAGTAAGTTCATCCATCATTATAGCAAATAATAACAGGCTCAATGCAGATTCTTGATGCAATCTAATTGTGATAGAAAAATCACCTATTAGACCACCACATGTTCTGACATTGGTCACTATTTTATCATACATGTCATTAATTATATCAATATATTTGATGGGGACTTTTTTCTTTATCAATGTCCACCAAAGTATCTCTCGTGGTATCTTATCATAGGCTTTCTCCAGGTCAATAAATACCATATGCAAATCTTTATTTCTCTCTCAGAATCGGTCTATAAGTTGACGAAATAAATTAATAGATTATGTTGTCGATCGTCCCGGCATAAATCCAAACTGGTTCTCCGATATTTTAACAGTTTGTCTCAATTTATGTTCAATTACTCTTTTCCAAAACTTCATAGTATGACACATGAGTTTTATTCTACGATAGTTAGAACAACTCTGAATATCACTTTTATTCTTATACAGAGGTAGTAAGGTACTCTTTCTCCATTCATTTGACATTTTCTTATTTTGACAAATCTTGTTAAAAAGATTTGTCAACCACCTCACACCAATCCCTCCAAGTATCTCCATACCTCTATAGCAATCTCATCTGAACTAACAACTTTTCTTGATTTCATTCTCTTCAAAGTCTTTTTTACTTCAGATTCTTTAATTCTGCGCATAAAACTACGATTCATATTCTCACACTGAATAGTAAAATCTCCCAAATTTTGAGTAAAACTACCATTATATAATCTATCAAAATAATCTTTACATATTTCTTTAATTTCTTCGACTCGAACTAGAACCTTCTGATCCTCGTTTTTAATACACTTTACAGTACATAAGTCTCTAGACTTTCTCTCTTTTTTTTTAGCAATTCTATATATATCATTTTCTGCCTCTTTATTATCAAACTTCTCATACACTTGTTTATATGTAGTAGCACTTGTTCTGTTTATTTCTAATTAATAGAACGCGGAGAGCTCGTCTCACCGTTTTATGCTTAAAAAAAATTAAATCAATGTTGATTCCTGGAATAATAGTCAATGCACCTTTTTGTCTTGGTGTTGTTTCAACTATCTATACAACTAGCCTAGCTCATTCAGTTCTAATTCCTTGTGCATCCACAATATAGAAACCGATTTTGCAACAGTCACAGATATGGATGCTACTGGAAACATAGTTTAGCATAACTTCAGGATAAAACAGAAATAGTTCCATTCTGCAGCTAACATTAGTTCGGATTTGTGATCAGGTTGTAGCTCACAAGCTCTCCATAATAAAACGCGCTGACCAGATTGCAGTCATTGACAGTGGCACAGTCGTGGAGATTGATGCTCACAATGACCACATCAGCGACAAGAACAGCCATTGCTCAAGACAAGTAAAACTACAAAGAATAGCAAGGATCCAGAACAGGCTCCTGAATCATACAGGCCATCTTCAGCTGTCCACAGCAGTGCTAGTTAGGCTAAGCCTGACCAAAGCCAGCCCAGCCTCATTCATTTCCAATGATGATCAACCAACCATCTGTTTTCCAGCCCCATCCTTCTTCAGGCTCCTCTCCTTGAATCCACCAGAGTGGAATCAAGCTCTAATTGGAAGCCTATCTTCAATCATTTTCTGTTCGATCCAACCAGTCTATGCCTTCACAATTGGTGGCATGATTGCAGCATTCTATCACCAGGACCCCAATGAAATGCAATTGATAATTCATTGTTATGTTCTAAATTTTGGCTCACTTTCTCTAGTTTCCTCCTCACCAATCTCTCCCGGCATTACAATTTCGCTTACATGGGTGAGCATCTAACTAGAAGAATCAGGCTCCAAGTGCTTGATAAAATCCTAAGTTCCTAACCTTTGAACCTGCCTGGTTCGACGAAGAGCCGAATTCAAGTGGTGCGTTGTGTTTTAATTTCTCTTGCATCCAAAACGTTTCAGTTTGACAAATTGTACTGATATTTGATTATGCAGTGTTAGCAAAAGATAGCGGAATGATACTAATGCAACAACCAGCGGAATCAAATAGTTAACCGAAGAGAAAAATAGCAGAGACAGAGAACACGCAGATTTTAACGTAGTTCGACAATATGCCTACGTCCACGGGGACACGATCGAAAAACTTTCACTATATCAAAAGAGAATTACAACTTTCTAGTTCTCAACCACAAGAGAATTAACAAAGAAATCACACAAGATTTTGAGATCAAATTCTAACCTCTTGTTGCAGTGATTTTACCTCTTTGCTTCTGCCGCCGAAGAAAAACCCCGAAAGAAGTCCCGTCTTCTTTTTTTTTCTTCCTTTGCTTTCGGCCAAGAATTACAGCCGCCGCCTTCTTTTCTTTCGGCCGAAGATTAGCAGCAGCTTTCTTTCTCTCTCCTTGACTATTTCTGCTTTGGCCAAAAATTAATTAGTAGCCACCCACAATTAATTTTCCTTTGGCCACAAATAATCAATAGCAGCCGCACACAATAATTTTTCAACAGCTGTAACCGCTTCAAGAAGAAAACTCTTGGCACAATCCAAACTCTAGCACACAACCCCATATTTATATTATATCATAACGGGTTTGGGCCAGTTTTGGACCCGTTTCGGTATACCGAAACCCGCTGCGGCAATGGGCTCCATTAGCAATAATCTCCCACTTGGAGACCTATTACAAAAATGTAATCTCTATACATGATAATTCCAGTGTCCAAAGTTTTTACCTCGATCGTTCAAAGTCCCAATTTCAGCATTCAACACAAATACACCAAAGTTGAGCAATAGCTCAACTTTTTCCCATCAACTGGCTTTGTCAACATATCTGCAGGATTCTTACTGCCCTCAATCTTCTCCAATTTTAATTGGCCATCCTCTAACAAGGATCTAATGAAGTGATATCTCAAGTGAATATGTTTAGTCCGTGAATGATACGCCGAGTTCTTAGCAAGATGAATTGCACTCTGACTATCGCTGAACAACCTGCAATCCACTCCATCAAAACCCAACTCACTCATCAATCGCTGCAACCAAATAAACTCCTTATTTGCTTCTGCAGCTGCAACCAAATAAACTCCTTACTTGCTTCTGCAGCTGCAATATACTCAGCTTCTGTCGAAAATAAAGCAACAATTGATTGTAATCTTGAAACCCAGCTTATCGCTGTCCCTCCTACAGTAAAGACGTAACCTGTAGTGCTCCTGCCATTGTCTCTATCACCCGCATGGTCCGAATTCACAAAACCTTGCACATCAATGTTATCACCCCCAAAACATAAACAATAATTTGAAGCACCTTTCAAATACCTGAAAATCCACTTCACCGCTTGCCAATGTTCCTTCCCAGGGTTCTTCATGAATCTACTCACTACTCCCACTGCATGTGCAATATCTGGTCTTGTACTCACCATTGCATACATGAGACTCCCAACGGCTGATGAATAAGGCACATTCTCCATGTGTCTCGTCTCCTCATCTGTCTTAGCACCTTGCTCTTTTGACAGTTTGAACTGTCCACCAAGAGCTGTAGTTACCGGTTTTGCATTATCCATGTTGAATCTCTCCAACACCTTCTTGATGTACCCTTCTTGAGATAACCACAATTTCTTATTTTTCTTATCTTGGGTAATTTGCATTCCAAGAAGTTGTTTAGCCTCACCCATGTCCTTCATAGAGAATCTCCCTGCCAACTTCCTCTTCAGATCATTAATTTTCTTCATGCATGTACCTGCCACAAGCATATCATCTACATACAAAGTAAGTATAATAAAGTTACCATCCTTAAACTTTTGTAGATAAACACAATGATCTGAATTACTTCTGACAAAATTCGAATCTAACATAAACTTGTCGAACTTCAAGTACTATTGCCTCAGCGCTTGTTTCAACCTATACAAGCTCCTTTTCAGTCGACATACCCAATTCTCTTTTCTTTTAACTGCATATCCCTCCGGCTGTTCCATGTATATTTCTTCCTCCAAATCACCATGAAGGAAAGCAGTTTTCACATCGAGCTGCTCTAAATACAATCATTTCACAGCCACAATACTTAGTATTGCTCTGATAGAAGTCATCTTAACAACAGGTGCAAATATTTCATTGAAATCAATACCTTTTCTCTGACCGTATCCTTTCACCACAAGTCTAGCCTTGAACCTTTGTGTCTCTCATGCCTCATGTTTTACTCTGTATACCCACTTGTTATGCAATACTTTCATCTTTTCCGGTCGCTTCACCAATTTCCATGTGTGATTCTCCTCCAAAGAAAACATCTCATCACGCATGGCTTGCTCCCACTTAAGACGAAATTTATCCTGCATAGCCTCTTGGTAACTCTCTGGTTCACCTGCATCAGTATACAAAACATGATATAATGGAAAACAAAGTTTTTGGGTTGGCTTCCTTATCCTCGTGCTCCTTCTCAAAGTGGGAACACTCTCTGATGAAGTACTGGAACCATCTACTTCAGTCAATGGCTCTCTCTCATGTTCGGTCTCATCTGAAACTTGTGTATTCTCAGGTGTAGCCATTTCTTCTCCTTCAGGTATTTCTTCCTTTCTTTTATCCATGGGATCTATCACATCCTGTGGCTCATCTAGCTCCAAGTGCTCTTTCTCCACTGTATTGTCACTCTTACTTTCCATTCGGTCTTTATACATACAGCCCTCATTAAATACTACATCTCTGCTACGAATTACCTTGTTATGCTCATAATCCCATAAGCGATAACCATAGTCGCTACCGTATCCAATAAATGTACACTTATGAGATTTAGAATCAAGCTTCTTTCTCATCTCATGATCCACATGTGCATATGCTATACAACCGAACACTTTTAAGAATGAATAATTCACAGTCTTACCAGACCACACCTCTTCTGGAATTCCTCCATCTAAAACACTAGCTGGACTCCTGTTGATCAGATAGACTGCCGTATCTACAGCGGCTCCCCAAAGTTGCAAAAGCAAACCTGCTTGTAGTCTCATACTCCGAGCTCGCTCCAAAATGGTTCTATTCATCCTCTCAGCCACGCCATTCTGCTGCGGTGTCCTTGGTACAGTCTTCACTCTTCTGATCCCGTGGGTAGAGCAATAGTCATCGAATTCCCTATTGCAAAATTCTCCACTATTGTCTAACAACAGACATTTCACCTTCAAACCTGTTTCATTCTCAATAAGAGCTTTCCATACCTTGAAAATCTTGAAGACATCGGATTTCTGCTTAAGTGCGAACACCCATGTTTTCCTGCTTGCATCACTATGAAAGTGACAAAATAAGAATTACCTCCAAGAGATTTCGTCGAAGAAGGCCCCATACATCTGTATATACCAACTCCAATCTCTCGGTTTTCTTCTCCTTGCCATCCTTCATAAAACTAACTCTTTTCTGCTTTCCAAACACAGTTCTCACAGAAATCAAAATTAATATCTTTCATTTCTGTCAACATATCTCTGGATTGCAATACCCTCATGCCGCTTTCGCTCAAGTGACCGAGCCTTTGATGCCATAAGGTAGCCTTCTCATTTTTCACGGTGGCCAAAGAAACAACGTGATCCACCGAGCTTGAGAGTAAATAAAGAGTTCCCACTCTCTCACCCTTGACCACTACCATTGCTCATTTACTGATCTTCCACTGTTTCTTCTCAAATGAGATTTGATAACCTTCACCATCCAGCTTGCTAACAGATATCAAATTTTTCTTCAAATCCGGTATGTGTCTGACCTCTTGTAAAAGCAACTTTCCACCATTGTGCAACTTTAACCGAATTGTCCCTTTACCGACAATCTTGCATTCCTGCCCATTACCAACAGTCACATACCCAAAATCACCTTGGACATAATTCTCAAACCATTCTCTGCGAGCAGTGCAACGGAACGAAGCCCCTGAATCGACAAGTCTGACCTTGATTCTGTATGAGCAGACAAGCACAACTCATCATACTCTTTACTTGGATTCACTACATTCGCTCCTTCCTTATCTTTGTTTGGACAATCCTTTTTCATATGACCCTCTGTCTTACATTTCCAACACACTAACTTTTTCTTGAACTTCCCCTTAGACTTTGATATTCCTTTTTGCTTTGACTCCCTGCTTAAACTTCTACCCCTTTCCTTCCTTCTGTCGTTATCAATCGACAGAGCAGTACTTGTAGAAACTGTGCTCTCACCCATATTCTTTTTCATCAATTCATCATTCATGATTGTACTCACAACATCATTAAATTTAAGAGCAGTATTGGAAGAATTGCTAATGGCCATAACAACATTACTCCAACTATCCGGTAATGAACACATAAACATCAAAACTTTAATGTCATCAGCAAAGACAAAATCTAAGGATTCAAGTTGTGCCCATAATGTGTTAAATTCGTTCAAATGATTAACAACTGAACTATCAGAAGGCATTCTCAAGTTGAACAACTTTTTCATTAGAAACAGTCTATTTGAAGCAGACGGCTTCTCATAAAATTTAGTCAACGCTGACATCAAACCTGAAGTAGTCTTCTCCTTGGAGACGTTGAACACAACCTGCTTTGTCAGGCACAATCGAATCTGCGCCAAAGCCCTCCTATCCAACAATTCCCAATCCTCATTTGTCATCTTTTCTGGTTTTTCTCCAAACAGTGGTTGATGTAAATTCTTTTGATATAAATAATCTTCCATCTGCAACTTCCACCATTGGAAATCTGTCCCATCAAATTTTTCAATCTTTCCCTTCCTATCTTCTGCCATAACTCCCACTCAAAATCAATACCGATCTGAGTGAAATCTGACCCGAACCAAGGCTCTGATACCAATTGTTAGTAAAAAATAGCGGAATAATACTAATGCAACAACCAGCAGAATCAAATAGTTAACCGAAGAGAAAAATAGTAGAGACAGAGAACACGCAGATTTTAACGTGGTTCGGCAATATGCCTACGTCCACGGGACACAATCGAAAAACTTCCACTATATCAAAAGAGAATTATAACTTTCTAGTTCTCAACCACAAGAGAATTCACAAAAAAATCACACAAGATTTTGAGATCAAATTCTACCCTCTTGTTGCAGTGATTTTACCTTTTTGCTTCTGCCGCCGAAGAAAAACCCCGAAAGAAGTCCCGCCTTCTTTCTTTTTTTCCTTTGCTTTCGGCCAAGAATTGCAGCCGCCGCCTTCTTTTCTTTCGGCCGAAGATTAGCATCAGCTTTCTTTCTCTCTCCTTGACTATTTCTGCTTTGGCCAAAAATTAATTAGTAGCCACCCACAATTAATTTTCCTTTGGCCGCAAATAATCAATAGCAGCCGCACACAATAATTTTTCAACAGCTGTAGCCGCTTCAAGAAGAAAACTCTTGGCACAATCCAAACCCCAGCACACAACCCCATATTTATATTATATCATAACGGGTTTGGGCCAGTTTTGGACCCGTTTCGGTATACCGAAACTCGCTGCGGCAATGGGCTTCATTAGCAACATGCAGGTGGATGAGACTAGCAAGAACACGTAACGGAAGATGCAAGGAAAGATTGAGATTAAGAGGGTGGACTTTGCCTAGCCAAGTCGACCACAGTGCCCTTGTGAGAATTTAGCTTGGCAGTGAAAGCGGGCTTGAATATTGGACTGGTTGGGATGAGGAGATGCGGGAAATCAACTGTCATTGGATTGATTCAGGGGTTTTATGATGTTGAAAGAGGCATTGTTTGGATAGATGGGCTGGCAATAACAGAACTGGACATCATCTGGTATAGATGATTCACTGCTCTCGTTAGCCTAGAACCAGTCATCTTTTCAGGCAGCATCCGTAACAATCTCTTTTTGAAAGCTAGAGGTGGGTGAGGAGGAGATTCTGGAGGCAGCAAGAGCAGCAAATGTGCATGTTTTCATACCGTAAGTTTGTATTCCCTCTCTATTCTCCCTTTGTTGCTCAAGTTATGGTCTGATTTAGAATGTTAATCATTAGACCTGCCCGAAACTGGCCTGACGGGAACTATAGGCTTAAGTCCAATCTATACTGGGAAGAACTGAAACAGTCACCTGTAACTAGGGATGTATTTAGAGCAGATACCGATGTCACCATATTCGTATTTGTTTTCTTCTTCCAATTACGAATATGAATGTTGTCCTGATATTGTTTTCACAATCCCTATTTGACAAAATGAATTTTGAGATCGGATCGTCTCCGGATATTTACCACACAACGTAGTTTTTCAATGAAAAATGAGATCAATTACAACTTAGTTTAAAAGAATAATGCATATGTCATAGAGAAAGTACTTTTTCTTGCGTAGTTAAATGCTAGTTTAACTTGAACTCATATGTTCATATATACTCCTATATTTTGAATTGTCGAATATTCTTCGAATGTTCTGATATATAATCAAAACCGATATCCAATTTTTTATTGAGCGGAACTGGATATACATATTTGCCATAGATACAGAATCAAAAACGGGTTGGAGTATGTGTATCTGTTTGCATTTCTACCAGTGACTACCAAGAGTAAACATTTCTCTAACTGTGCAGATCACTTAAAGATGGATACAACAGAGACTGTGGAGAGAGAGGACTGCAGCTATCAGGAGGCCAGAAGCAATGAATTGCGATTGCAAGAGCCATACTGAGGAACCATTACTAGATGAGGCCGCAAGCGCTCTCAATGCACAATCGGAACGAGTAGTGAAGGAAGCTCTCAACCGAATCATGGTTGGAAGGACACGATCGCCTTTCTTAGAGAAGGGAAGGTGGTGGAGAGGGAACCTATGCTCAACTCATGAGCAGAAAGGAGCTTTCTTCAATCTTGCTACTCTTCAAGCATAAATGTCTGAATGCCAACATACATTCTATCTCTATATATGAAGTAAATAAACCCCAAACATAAATTTAACTAAGTACAGTACACATATATGTTCTGTCTATTTTTCATGCCATTATTGACGAAACTAAGAAGCCATAATTTATGTAGATTTGTGCCCCTTGTAAATTCTAACCCTTGAGGATAAATGGACAAGAATATAAAGGTATGTCTAAGACTGTATTCTCTTTTATTATTTGGTGAATTGAATTCCTATTTACAGCCTCATGTCTTGAGGTTATATTTTTCTATCATGTCTTTCTATTTTTGGAATTATTTCAACGATGAGCCTATTGTTTAGCTAATAATGTGAAAATAGAACCAAAGATGATTTTTGTGGTTTTGGCAACATGTATACTATGGGAAATTTATATCAATATACAATTTCTTTTTGAAGATCTTTTATTTGGGGTTTTTACATATTGGTCCCTTATTATTAAAAATTAGATAAAATTTTCATATTTTGATTTTAATCCTCAAATCTATTTACTTACTTCACTTTAGTCCCTCTGGATAATTTTTAGCCCGAATTTTCATTTATGTTCTTATTTCCCTCCCTTTCTTTTTCTCCTCTTTTTCTCTATTTTATTGGGTTTCCCTTTTCATTAGATATAGGGTAAGGGAATGAAAAGAAAGCAGGAAGAGAGAGATTAACTGAGAGGGAAGAGAGAAAGAGATGAGAAGGATGGAGAGGGGAAGTCAATAAGAAGAAGAAGAGTGGAAGAAGAGGAAAGGGAGGGAAATAACTGATATTTTCCTCCCTTCTAAGGGTATAACGGGAATTCGTGTCAAAAATTACATAGGGGACTAAAGTGAAGTAACTTAAAGGATTTGGAAGACTAAAATCGAAATATGAAGATTTCAGATAGTAAATTCTAATTTTTAAAGAATCAAGGGACCGACATATAAATTTTTTTTTTTTTTTAATACTCCATGAGTTTTCTCCTTGACTTTATAACCAAAAAGTTAAGAGTTTTTAAAAGGACACAATTTATGGGCATGTATAGAAAGAAAAAATATGCTACCTTGCTATAATTGGCTCATTCTTACTATAAATGGTTAATTCTTTCTGTATTTATTGTATTTTGCTGTTTTTTTCCTCCTTATAATACTTCCCATAAATCATATCCATTATCTTTAGGTGTAAAGTTTAAGGGAGGAACTTACAAGTATAAAAAGAAAAAAAAAATGCTCAAAAAGCATTTGTGTTCAGGAAATAATTTCCCTAAAACTGTTCTCAATTTAAGTATCATTTACAATTTTAACAAGAAAGAGACATATTTCTTTATTTACTCACATCAAAGCCCCGTTATATTAAAGGAATATACTTACAAAACCGATTAACATAATTTTTAGTTAGTTTCATTCTATAAATCGTAAAAACTGATTTAATTTATTCATTAGTTACTAAAATTTATACTTCACTCAATTGTAACCGATCATCAAATGTTTGAAGTGTACGGTTGAAAAATAATTCGATGAGTATAATGAGATACATAGTAATATATCCACTAGCATTAATAAAGAAAACACAAATTTTAGCTAGTGTGCCGGCGTCCAAGCCTTCTTTCCTTTCCTAAAGGACAGCTTTCTTTCCTTTCCTAAGGGACAGTAGCAGGAATAATTAGTAGGGGTGATCACGGATACTGACTCCGACCGCATAGCCCAATTCCGACCGAAATTAGTCAGAGTTCGATTAGAAAAAATTTTCGGCGATGAATTCGGTTGGAAATTTTTTTCCGGCAACAGACAATCGAAGTCTTTTATTTTCGGATCCGATCGGAAAACTCCAATCTCCGACCGAATTAACATCCCCAATAATTAGTTTTTATAGAGTACATTATCATTATTTATGTGAGTTATTTTTCTTCAAGTAAGTTATGGGTTTGCTTACATCCTCAAAACTATTTTAGCTGGAAAAAAACAAAAGCAAGTTTCAACGTTGAGAAAAGAGAATTTCGATCCAACTTCTGGAGTTCTTGACACAAACGAAACAACCCCTCAGCTTGGGTAAGTTAAATAATTTTCCACCATCATCAAGTCACGCAAGCCATAAGCAAGCCCTTTTAGCATCATAGCGAGTACAGAGTAGAACAGAACTTGTGCTCACGTGATGCAGCGAGCGGAACAAAGCGTACATTCTCAGCGTAAAGCAGATGCATACAGCAACAGTAGAAATAGACTGGGCAAGAAGAGAAGCTTCGTTGAAATTATAACTTGATGGCATACATTTTAAGTGATCTCAACTGTAGAGAACATTATCGACTGCATACTTCCCACATAACATTACACGACTTATTCTTGCTGGAAATACTATCCTATATGCTACCAGACCTGGTAGTAGCGTGCATCAACTTTGGACAGCGATCTCAATTGCTGGCACGAGTAGCTCGCTCGACAGGGCCAATCTGTCTCAACGACTGCAAGACAAAACACTTGAGTGAGAGAGAAAGCAACGCCGTCATAGTCATACAAACACAAGTTTACTTTGTTATATGGAGTGCACACCTGGAAGTAGTCGTCCAGCTTTTGTCTCAAAGCAGCATGCTCCCTCTTCACCTTTTGGAATGATTTCCGACATCTGTAGACACATAAATAAAGACTCTATAAGCAAAAATACATTGAATATGAATAGACTTGATAAGGTTTGCCGACTCCAACACCCATCACGCCTGACGGGGAGAATATTCCTCTAAACATATCCGCAAGCCTGCTTTTTATCTATGAACCCGACCAACACAGAGCTCAGTGCCCTACAACAACCCCAGGTCCTCAGCACAGAATCTAAGACTTTCTTGTAACCAATCCAAGTCGAGAGAGTGATGGTCGGAATATGGTTTCATGTGGGGCCTAGTTAGGTTTAATGCAATGTGTTGGGTGATTCAAAACGTGAAACACCACTACCAGCTGATCATATAGGTGACTGCCTAATGTCCTAATTAGATGAGGTATGAAGAGATTATGAGGGCGAGCTCCAATACCCTTCAATGTTTTCTTCGTCACAGTATTCCCCAAAGAGTGTGCATTCATGCTTCACCCTGCAGGCTCCAATGCTGCAACCAAAATCAACGAAAACATTTTTTTTTTTGACGATAAACGGCGGGGTGTGCCCCTCCGCGTTCCATTAAAGAGAGAATAATAGAACAAAAAGTATTCCGGATCCACAGAAGTAGTGGCCCGATAATAAGCTTACAAAGCAAAAGTCCAAAAAAGTACTAAAAAGGAAAGTAGCATAACAAAGTAAAAATACAAATACAATGATCCTGCAAAAGTGGCATTTCATAGTCAGTCCATCCGTCCTTGCGCTTCTGATAGAGATCCCTACTCCTCATCTGGCTGAGTGTCATTTCCCGAAGAGCCACTTGATAAGTGAAGTCTCTCCTCATCTGAAGGAACACCTGTCCAAATAATGAAATCATGAATAATGAGTCTCACACAGTACTCAATAGAATGATACTTGTCATTAAATAATCTATTGTTTCGTTCTCTCCACATATTCCAGCAAAATGCCGCAATAGCACTTCGAAGCCTATGACTATCATTTTCCCCTCCATCAAGGTTCCTCCAGATAGTTTCATCTATAGCAGTTCCGATGTTCAAGTCTAATGCCCTGGCGCACGCCTCCCATGAATTTTTAGCGAACGAGCAGTTACATACAATGTGTTCGCTTGATTCTTCATCCCTCTTGCATAAGAGACATATGTTGGGGCCAATCCAGCCTCTTTTTTGTAATTTTGGCCAGGTCAGGAGAGCATCTTTACAAGTTAGCCAAAGAAAAAGTCTGACCTTCTGAGGGCACTTAGCTCTCCAAATCCACGCAGTATTTGCAGAGATAAGTCCACCGGTTATAAAGTGCCGGTATGTGGATTTCACTGTGAAGTTACCATTTTTCTCCCATCTCCAAATTGGTCTATCATCTTCTGAAAGAGCGGGGGCTAAATCAATCAGTGACTGTTTAAGGAGTCTAATTCTTGCAAAATCGTGTCCCGATAATGCCGTTGAATTCCATCTCCATCTTGAGCGGCCCCAATAGTCACAAACCCTGGCATTTTTATCATTGGCCTTTTGAAAGACGTCTGGGTATAATGTCTTTAGAGGGAGTTGCGAACACCATCTGTCATGCCAGAAGGCTATCTTGTTCCCATTTCCCAGTTTGTACTCCAAGCTGTGACAAATTAGATGTCTTACTTTTAGCATCCCCTTCCAAAAGGCCGAAGTATTATGTTTATTCTTTAGTTCCCCATACAACGTACCTCCCTTCGGGCCATACTTGTTAAGAAGTAACTTCTGAAGTGAGCCTTGGCTCCGTGTGATTAGATGCCACCACCATTTGGTCATAAGAGACAAATTAAAAGTCTTGAGATCAATGACCCCTAAGCCGCCCTCCTCTTTTGGCCGACACACTTGTCCCCATGGCACTAGGTGATATTTGTTGGATGATGCATCTACTCCATTCCAAAGAAATCTTTTCCTGATCCGGTCAATTTTCTCTCGCACCCATCTTGGCATTATAAAAAAGGACATTAAATAAAGAGGAAGCGAGGAGAGTACCGCGTTGAGCATCACAACCTTCCCACCCAATGACATGTATTTTCCTTTCCAACCTTCCAACTTTTTCTCAAAACAATCCAAAAGGGGAAGCCAATCCTTTGTCGAGGGTTTTCCTGATGTCACCGGAATTCCCAAGTATGTGATCGGAAACCGCTCCTCCTTACAGCGAAATACCTCCCTGATTAGTTGCATGGACAAGTTTCTTGCTCCCAAACAAATCAGAGAACTCTTAGCAAAGTTTATTTTTAGACCTGACCAAGCTTCGTAACAGCAGAGAGCCCATTTTATGATTAAAGCCTCTCGTAGACTACCATTTCCAAAAATCAACGTGTCATCTGCATATTGTAAATTAACAAAGGACATATTGGGAGCCCCTGGGAGACCTGTTATCTCTTCCTTCTTCTTCAACTTCTGAAGCATAGAGTTCAAACCATCTGCTATTAAGACAAATAATAGAGGGGATAGGGGATCGCCTTGCCTTAGACCCCTTTTCAGAAGTATTTCTTTTCCTATTGTGTCGTTTGCCATTACCTGTGTTTTTCCGGAATATAACCAAGCTTCAATCCATAGTCTCCATTTCGCTCCAAATCCCCTATATTTGAGAGTCTCTATCAGGCAGTTCCAATCCACCATATCGTATGCTTTTTCAAAATCTAGCTTCAATATGAAACCCTTTATTCCGGCTTTCTTGCACTGGTGGATGACCTCATATGTCGTAGCCACCCCTTCTAAAATATTTCTGCCGGCAATAAAACCCGTTTGATAGTCCTTTATCAATAGCTGGAGTTTCGGTGCTAATCTATTAGCCAGAACTTTCGACACTATCTTAATAGTGCTATTCAACAATGCAATCGGTCTGTAATCACCAATTTGTCCCGGTGAACACTTCTTCGGTATTAAGGTAATGACCGAGTAGTTGATTCTATCCAGTCTACTTATCCCTCGGAATACCTCGTCCATTAACCAAACTAAATCCCTCTTGACGTCTTCCCAAAATAATTTGAAAAAGAATAGAGGAAAGCCGTCAGGGCCTGGTGCCTTATCCTGGCCTAACTCCCATACTGCTCTTTTAATCTCCTCCTCCCGAAACTCCTCTTCAAGATCTGAGAGATTCACCTCCTTCTCCCATGCTTCCTCTTTCAGTTGAACACGAAATGTGTTCGCCCTGCCAAACAGTCGCTTAAAATGATGGTAAACATGTTCCTGCAGTGCATCCCCTCTAACCTGACTATCCTTCACTGTCAGCTGATGTATTTTGTTATTTCTATGCCGCATATTTGCCCATCTATGAAAGAATGCAGTATTTGCATCCCCATCTTTCAGCCAATTAGCATGAGCTCTCTGCCTCCATCGTAATTCCTCCCTCTTATATATTTCTTCAAGCTTTCTCCTTAGATGTAGAATTCTGCTGTTCTCATCCAATGACAAATTGCGGCTCTCTTCCACTTTATGTAAATTGTCCATCTCCTTCAAAATGTCATCCTTTTCACTCTTCCCTTCTCTTCGAAAGCGCATTTCCCATCTCCATAATACCTTTCGTAAACGACGCAGTTTGATGCAGATATTTTCTGCCGCATCTCTGGCTCTTGTTTGATGACCCCAACTTTCTTTAATCAGGTCATGTACTTCCCTATATTCCAACCACCAACGTTCTAAATGAAAACGCTTCTGTGATTTTTGTTCCCTCTCTCCAGCTGTAAGTAATATTGGTGTGTGGTCTGAAGTCGGTCGCGGAAGGGAGCAAATCTCTGCTAAGGGAAATTTTGCTTCCCAAGTATCCGAGACTAACACTCTATCCAACTTAGCCATGACTGGATTAAGCCTCATATTTGACCATGTGAATAGCCGGTCCGACAATGGTAAATCTATGAGATCCAGTTGATTAATGAGGTTATTGAACTCCTGCCTATCTTTGTGTGACCGATCTTCCCCTTTCCGTTCACATGCAAATCTAGTGATATTAAAATCTCCTCCTATAATCCACGGGTCATTGTAAGTACTTCGGATTGATGTAAGTTCCTGCCAAAATTGCGACCGCAAATCACTCGCATTTGGTCCGTACACCGCGGTTACCATTTGGACCCATCCATCCATTGGACTTCTTACCCTTACTGTCAGAGAATATTCTCCTGCCCAGAAGTTCAGAATCTGGTATTTTTTATTGATCCCAATTAGGATTCCACCTGATGCTCCCCTTGCATTCAAAATACAAAAATTGTAAAATTTCCCAGAAGCAATTGAACCCAAAATCCGAGGGTCAGGATCAGATAGTTTTGTCTCCTCCATACACACAATATCAATCTTATTAGTGCGTATTACTTCCGCAACCATTCGCCGTTTGACCGGGTTTCCCAACCCTCTAACATTCCAAAAAATGCACTTCATTAAACTAGTATGTTGTCTTCTCCACGAGCGGCCCTACCCTGTGTACTAAGGCGAGATGGCCTCCTTCTGGTCCTCTAAGGACACAACCTCTAGATTTTTGAGTTTCGTGAGGGCGTATAATCGGTCTGAGTACCCTACCCCTAACTCAATATCACAGGTATGGGCTAAAGCAATTAATACATCATCAGGCACACAATTAAGAATATTAAAATCAAGATTAGTGGTACCTGGGAGAGGATCCACAAGTTCCGCCTTTCGCATAGTAGCAGCCCTTGCAACCTGTCCCAGTTGGTAATGTTGTCCACCTCGCTTCTCTTCCAGCCTTTTGCTCCTCCTGGAAGGTGTGATCAGGGACTTAGCACATCCCCCCAAGTTCGTTGGAGAAGCCAACCTTTCTTCATCTGCCATGTCTCCCTTATCCCGCATATTCCCTCCCTCCTGAGATTGGTTAGCTGTTTCCTCTGTCTGAACTTTCATCGGGGTGTCGATTGCTACTGGTGTTGCATTTGTTGCTTCGGTCACGACCCTTACTTCTGTTGTATCTTTATCTAACCTCAGAGGCGACTGCGCGACCCTACTAAGCATCCTTGATATGTCCCTGACCCGCTTAGGAAGTTTTGAAGGTTGTCTTTTCCTGATACGCTTCTTTTGCCTCAGATTTTCTTTACACATAATATTTTCAAGTAATTTGGCCATAGTATCTCTTGCAAAATCTTTGTCAAAGTTGTTTAATGTTGCCAGCAAGCCCGTATATTCAATGTTGTCATCTTGACCAAAATTCAGCTGTCTTCTGGAGGTTCCCTCACCAGTCTGTCTGAAATCAACAGCTATACTCTTATTGGGGTTAACCCTCTCCAAACCCGTATTTGGGTTTTGAACTTCAGTCAGGCCCATCTTATCTAAATTTGTGATTTTATGATTTCCGCTCACTGCAGAAGACCTGTTGCTCCCTACAATTCTCCCCAAGATATTACAGGGTTCCTCCAGAAACCCATCCTTCATGTGGGCCTCTGTTGATTTCTCTAAAGAAGAAAAAATCTCACTCAAATTTCCTTCAATTTCTTTTTCCCCTCCTAATTTCCCATAGGATTGGGTCCCATCAACACTCCTCTCTCCTAGATATGAGCTAGGAACCCCCTTCCCCTTTGAATTTGTTGTGTTAGTTTCCCCTGAAACCCCATGTGGGTGGGTCCCCTCATTAAATCCCAAGTCCTCTAAATGAGGACTCAGCTGCTCTCTCCTGTCTTTCCCCTTCCCAAATCTCGCAAGGTCCCTATCACCTCGAAATTCCTCTCCATCCTCACCGCATGTCTGACTTCCTTCCCCATGCATGTCCCTTCGGTTTCCACTGTCTTCCATCTTCCCTTTCAGCTTTAGATCCGGCCAGCTATTGCTTTCTTCTCTCATGTCGACAGGTAAGGTTGTCGGTTTCTTCAAACAGGTAAGACGACCGATCTCTTTACTGTTGATAAAAAGCTGCCCATTCGCATCCCTCCTCAAGATCCCAAAATTGGATCCATTTTCGTCAAAGATCAATGGATCTTCATTCATCCGTACCATTTCCCCTTCTTGTGGAAAGCTATTCGTTCCCGTTTGAAAGTTGGGGTTTTGACTTGCCATGGATAGGGCAACTCGGGAAGAGGGTTCCTGCATGCCATTCGGCGGAGGCAGGTGACCCTCAACCCGAGTCCTTTCCTGATTGATGTTCTTCTTCTGTCCCTCTTCGAAAGCAGTTACTGTTGAAGCCCCTAATCGTTTGTTGACCAGCGGCTTTGTCGAAGTGGCCCCTTTCTCTGTTTCCGAGCTGCTACCGACTCTCTTCCATGTGAAGCTTCGTCGTTTTCCGGCGGGGAGGTTAACTATCCCGGTCGACGGCCGATCGGTACCCCCGATCTCGCCGGTGACCGCGACGTCCTCAAAACCCACCGACGACGAGCTGTTCGTGGAGAGTATATGTGTAATTTTCACTTTGATTGCATAGCGGTGGCCTCCCAGTACTGCATTGAACTGTAACGGGAGCGCCGTAGGGTTATCATATCCCACCCTCGCTCGAGCACAGTCCAAACTCCGTTTTAGACTAGTATCCTCGTCAATGTCAATGACGTGTGCAAATTTGATCAATAATTTGCTGATATCTACTCTGTTCCAGTGCTGGAGAGGCAAGCCTCTGAGCTCTACCCATGCCATCATCGGGAAGGAATAGAAAAGACCATCTTCTTCTCCACTCCATCGACACACCCTGAAACCCGCCTTGAAATCTCTGCATGGCACCGAAGTCCTACTGGCTGCAAAAGATAGCCCAGTCTCCGTAGGGAAATAAGTTAAGAATTTGTTCCCCCCGTCATGAATTATCCACTTGTAATTTGCAAACTCCTTTGACATCGCTGCCAATCCTTCCTTCATTTCCTCCATTGTTGGCTTTCCATGGCCGGGATACAAGACCCCCAGGGTTCTAGAGAGCCTTTGTTGTTCCTCCCTGGCATGATCCGATACTGGGATAAAAACTACAGGTTTAGCACTTGAGATGGGTATCGGCATGTCTTGTTCCTTGTTGTTGTCATCCTTTGCTGCACTGTTTGCAATTGAGCTGCTTACGGGTCTTCTTAGCCCCATGATATCTTTCGGTCTTCGGCTACCTGATGGCAAACCAAAAGCATGGCTGGGAACGATCTTTGGCTTCTGATTTCTGTCCGGAGCAATCGGACACTCTCCAATCTTATGTCCGAGTCCCTTACAAAACCTGCAGCGGATGAAAGGGCACTCGTCCTTAAAATGTCCTTTATTCCCGCAAATCCAGCAAAGTTCTGGACTTCCCGGGAGTGGCCTCCTCGCCGGAGAAAATTTCCTCTTCCTATTCCCCTCTGTGAGACCTCCGGTTGACTTAGCCATCCTCTCCTTCTTAACGGTTGCTCTTGACTTGACTGTCTTCCACAGTTCTTCCTTAGAAATCAGGTTCGTTGCCCCACCCGCCACATCAGAGGCCGCTGCTAGCATTGCTAACACCTCCTCTCTAGTGTAAGTGGTCACTCCAGCATTGGGGTCGTGAACCTTGTCTTCCGGTGACCCCTTGACGATTTCCGACCAGCTCCTTCTTCTATGTTTGGGGTTCTTGTCCTCTTCACTGCTATTTTCTTCTTTATTTTTCCCTCTCCCCAACCAATTCCACCCGAAGTCCATCACCGGAGTTGGTGAGTGGTTGTAGGTTGATGCACGGCCTCCTTCCTTGCCCCCGGTGATCGGCGACCGATGATGATAGTACAATCTGAGGTCGCTGCTCTCTCCCTCTGGAGAAACTTCTCTAAGGTAAACCGGTTCACCTCTTAGCTACTCCTCCGTTGAACTCCCCCTTTTTCTTTTCCTTTTTTTTTTTTTTTTTTTTTTTGTAGAGTTCGTCGGAAAAATACTGGAGCGCCGGATATCACCTACCTGGAGCGCCGGAGATCACTACTGGAACGCCGGAGATCACCTACCTGGAACGCCGGAGATCGAACGCCGGAGATCACCTACCTGACTCTTTGCAACGCACCTAATTCCACTTTCCTGTCAATTTCTTCACTAGATGCTCCTCACCACCCTCTCTTTCTATTCTTCACTTTCTGTTTCTTTTATTAAATGAAACAAAGTGTAGAAGTTAAAATCAACGAAAACATTAGAGCCTAGCTACTGCAGTGAAAGTGATTGAGATGAACTGGAACACAACATGGTCCTGGAACTCCTGACTGACGGATGGCTGTCTTGAAAATAGAGACAGACAGCTGTTTTACAGTCCAAAATATCCAGAGAAGAGTGTCGGAAGCCTATAAGATGGCTTAGCTGGGTTTGACATGAATTGCAAACATCTTGACATTCAAAATTGAACATCGTTCATTTTATAACAAAAGAGTGGTGATATAACAAGTTGAAAACAGATATCAGGACAACTGGGCGACCAACTGACCTAAATGATTCATCCCTCTACAAGTTTTGCGTTCATGTCTCAAGCAAGGTGATACGCGAAGCCATATCAGGCATATTCCATACCCACCGACAACATAATCATGCAACAAAAGTAGGCAAAAAAACAAATAGAAAAATAAAATCATTGCATCAGATAACCTTTACATAATTTTGAGTTTTTAATTTTAAATTTTTTTTTTACAGTAAATTCCTTAGAGGTCTTTGCATTCCACATTTGCACAAAAATACATATTTTAATAAAAAAATCTTTATTGAAAGGACAAGGATAAAAGATGGTTACAATAAGTCCCCTGACAAATTAATTATATTTTTTGGTTAGTGATAACTATCCATAAGGAGATACTATCCAGTATCCACCTTAGCCATGTAAATACTAGAGCAAGGTGTCCATAAAGAGATACTATCCAGTATCAAGTTTACCTGGAAGAACTACCCTTGAACTGATGCATCAAGGCGTCCAGCTTGTGGAAATCCTGGGGGCACTTGTCCCTGGATGAAGAAATCATTAAGACTATGGTCTAGATTTTGTATGAGTAAAATCTCCATTCAGTGTTGTGGTTACTTACAAAGCCTGCTCAATGTTGCTGAGCAATCTAGAGGAGTCCCTAAAGAACAAGGTTACAACCTCTTCCACAAAGTTTGGACTAGCTTCATCCTGTAATTCTTCCAGCTGGTAGAATTGCTCATCTAGGTAGCCCTGCAATCAATATAGAACTTCAATTATCCCTTACTGCATTAATTGCGCCTATTTTAACTTTGCAGACAGTATCACGTCTCAAGAAAAAGGAAACAGTTATTTCCCAGTGTATGTGTACGCCAAAAAATAGAAACATATATAACACACACGTATTGGATTTTGACACTTTCATCATCCACATCATTTTTCTGAAAGTGACAGGATCTTATGAGAATCAATGATGTCCACTTCTGTTGCATTTATGGTTGCTTTGCTAAATATAAACAGCTGGGATCCACAGAAAACTCCCAATGCATATTAAATGATTGTCAGGAATAAATCTATTGCAACTCTTTCCCTAAAAAAATTATCCGTTGCAACCATTTCATTTTCTAAATAAGATGCCTTAATGTTTGTTTCTCTAAAAAGTGAAAGTGTTTGGTTGGTTAAAGTTAGTAAAAGAGAGCAAGGTTGATTATCCTCGAAATTGGCACCAACCATTTCACCCATTTCTCATAAGAATGAGATAAGCTACAACAAATCTAACCGGGTAAGAATCCAACTGCCCCACATGGATACTGTAAACTCGTTGATGATAATATATACCATAGTTGCACATAATTGCCATGTTTCACGTATTCTGTGCATGTACATGCACACAACAGAGCACTATAGCTCAAATGCAAAACATTCGGTGATCCAATGCATATCAATGGATAAGTTTATAAAAGATGCCTAATTGACCTCAGATAAAAAGAAAACTAGTTTCCGTATTATGAAAATTATGCTGAATATAGAGCAGGAATGAATGCTTAACTGTTAGCATAGCTAGTGTTCTAAAACTCGGTTTCATTGTGCGCTCAGCCTGAAAGCGAGTAATGTGTATTTGGAAAACTTGGCTATTAATCGAATTACTCATTTAGAACTTAAAATATTAATATTTTAATATGTATACATAAAAAACATTAAATATATAACATAATAAAACCTAATTTCAATACTTATAAATCAAAATAACTTAAATATAACTGAACACACTTCATAACTTGCCAATATCATTAAAAAAAAAAAGCAGAATAAAAGATTCAAGAACAGTTTCCAAAATCTTGACTTTGGGTTTTCTCCTTAATTGACCCAATTTCTGACTCAAGTCTCCACTCAATTGATTTTAAAAAAAATAATTTCAAAATAATCAGAACAAAAAAAAACAATGAAAGAAAGCGGCATTGCAAATACTAAGGAACGAAAAGAAGGAAAGAAAACAAAAACAATCCAAAAGAAAGTAGCATTATAACCTTCTTGTTAATCTCGAACTATTGTGAGAAATCAACCTACTGATCTCCTTCGCTCGATCCAAGCTCTCTGGATCGATCGCCATAGTAACCCCACGAGCTCCTAATGATATTGCTGCCAATCAGACCACCTTAAAGTTGCTTTGATAATTATCAATTTGCTCTAATTGCACAAACTTGTCACGAGAGAGAGAGAGGCTCGATCAAGTCATGATCTCTCTCGATGACTTTTATAACAAAAAAATATTAGGTCGGGTTTAGGTAAAGAATTATGATTTTTTTTATTTTTTGACCTGATAAGGGTCAAATTACCTAATTCGTAATGCGGATTTGGTCAAGTCAAACGAGTACTTGTTTTACCCACTTTCTTACGCGAGTTTCTTAGTCTCAGTGCATTCAAAGAATGACTTTAAGTACATAGACGAGTTCTCTGGATTTTAGAGCAATGAGCATAGCTACATTTAGCAACGTCTTCCTAAAATGTGAGGAAAAAATTCTTGCACCCCTCACCTCCAAATGGAAAACAAGAGAAAAAGGAGTAAACAAGTTCCCTCACACAAAGGAGGAATAAAATTAGGAGAGGGGGGGGGGGGGGGGGGGGGGGGGGGGTTTTGGGATGGGGAAGGAGTATCTCAGGCTGAATAAACTTACCACAGTTTCAAAGACATTGAAACAACAATGGCATGCCTTCAGGAAACCAATTAATGCAAGCATATTCTCAGCCAATCATTCTTCCTAATATAAACTTAAAAACTTTATTTTAAGTACAGGATTCAATCCCAGGAAACAAATATGAGGATATAAAAACAAGAATGACATGCATTTAAGAAACCAATAAATGCAAACATATTCTCTGCCAATCATACTTGCCTATTAGTCAAAAGTTCATAACTTTATTTTGGTACTGGATTCAATCTCCGGAAACAACAAAATACGATAGAAAATTACAGATAATGATATAAGGAAGATGATTTTAATATAAAAAAATGGTTCCTATTGGTAGTATAGTTCATAAGATTGAGGTTTATACTTGTAACAAAAATAAGGTAACCTGATCAAAGAGGCTTTTTTTCATGTAGGCAGCCTGACGTTGCAAGTTGGAGTACTCCATTTTCCTATAGAAATGATGAGGTAGGGAATTACACTGGAGAGTGGATGGAAAGAGGGGGTGTTGACGAACTATACCGAATACAGGGTCCTATATATATTAGCAAAAAGGATACAAGTGAGAATATTTGTGAACATCACTACTCCCTAATCCTTGAGCCTAAGCCAAAAACAGAGTAATTACTGGTAAGTTATATGTGCAGCAGATTTTTTTGCCAGAGAAGAAACATCTATCCATTTTGGGACAACCATTTAGTTCAAGGTGGATTCTCATGACCCTATGCATTAGGAGTCTCAATCCGAGTTGTTTTGTCGTTCACTTAATCCACAAATGATTCTTTTCCACATCACCCAAGAAACTGAGTTGTGGCTGTCAGGTGTGAGGCATCTGTCTGTAAGATATGAATACTCATTTACAAAATGACACATGGCGAAAACGAAAAGAAGTTTTAACGGTTGAAAATAATGACAATCGGTAAGGAAGTATAGTAAGGAAAAAGGATGATACTTGTGACAAATCTCATGCAACCTCATGATATTTAGGATGCTAGTAGGTATAGAAGATCAAGTTGGACCATGGCCTTCCATTTTGGTTTTATAGGCAAATTGCTGAATGCCACAGTTGCCCATAGACGCGACCACTTTTGTTAAGATAAATCCTAAAAGTCATGTTGCAACAAAATTTAAAACATAAAACTCTATGCACACCAAAATATGGTCGAATTTGTTTATGTCCAATGAATACGGGTACTTTTGCTTCTATTTTTTAAGACTATTGTTGATTGTGGTGGTGCTGCTGGTGCTGGTGTTGGAGAAAAAGTGGGAAATACGGCCAACAAATTCAGTATAGTTAGTACATAATTTTATGCAGAAGTGATGAAAACAGAATGAGGGCAAAGAAAGATAAACTTGTTATCTAGAAAAGAAGTCTAGCATAAATTTCCATCAAGTATATTTATCTCACTTTCTTTGGGAAGCAAAGTATCTCCTTCTTTACATTGAGACAGAAAAATACCCTCAAAAAAAGAAATTAAAAGGGGGAATGAATAAAAAAATTGTCTGCAGAGTTGGAAGACAGCAAAAGATAGAATATGAGAACAGAAGAAAGAGAGCAATATATTTCTATCTCTCTAATAAAGTTCCCTTGTGCAAAGTAGAAGATGCAGTTCCATGAGTCTTTCAAATGTCGTTTCAATTGCTTTTATATGGAAGCAAACATATAATAAGTCTTAGAGATAAGGGGTATTGCCAAAGCTAGCCCAAAGCTCTAAGCAGGATTTAAACCAAATCTATTGCACAAGCATGTCATGAGAGACACTGCCGCAGTGCGGTGACACTAGACATATACCCTACTGAATTTTGCTTAAGTATGTTGGTAAACATTCTAGAACAATATCTACTTTTCCTTTCGTAGACTCATACTATATGAGTGATTTGGGAAGACAAAAGGATGTTGGCTAAAAACATATGCCTGCTAATCTACAAACTTGCAGAATGAACTAGCTGCATATTGATATTACAATCCTGATCAGTGAAAGTATGTATTCCTTTCAAAGAATACTTCCATTTACAGAAAAGGATAACCATACTAGATTTACTAAGTAAGCTAACGTTTTCAGATACTCCAGCTCTTCTTTTTCTAGAAAGAATCTGGTAAAAGAAGTTAATGAATAGATGTATAGGTATACAATCTGTATCCACATGGGCTGACATGGGGAACATGTTTCGACAAACATGGACTGTTTAGTACCTCCCCTCCATATTTCTCCCTCAATAGAATTCTGTACATAATGTTTTCTACTGTCAATTTTGTTAATCACACTGAGGCATGATGGCATAGGGTGCATGTCATGAGTAGATTTTTGCTAAGGAAGTTCCAGCCAGATAATCTCCAATTTCTTTATTGACAAGTAGAATTTTCTAAACAACTTACCACCGGCAAAAATAAGCCATAAAATATTCAAAGGACGTCCCATCCAAGTTCACCTCGCTAAAGAACTCCTGTCTGCATGTTTAAAATACATCCTTGACAATCTCTATACTAGTTTATCAGATTCACTTCTAAAGATAGTAGTTTTCTGAGACAAATGAAACCATTTCATTAGCTGTTACGACCAATCTATCAGAATCCGAAAGATTCCAGCTCCAAGGTTTGCAAGCCATATCTAGTGTCCCCGTGTGTGATCTATATTAACTCCTGGAGAATCCATTCCAGATAATGCTAAATAATTCCCTTCCCATACATGTTCCCTCCCATCAATTAAAACAGATCTATCCATCCTAAAGAGACAAATCAACTTATGTCATACATATTAAGTACGTGACACAGTGCTAAACAAGAAATATAGCCAATAAATTTCATATCAACCATCCATTTGAACTCAAGCTTTCATCCAAAGACACCATTTACCTAGGAAAAATGCCCACCTTACATGAGTAGCCTTACCCATCTCCATACCATTTGTATGATATGCCCATCCTTCAAGCATTGCATCATACCTCCTGTACTGCACCCAACCAGCAGCTAATAAGCCTGGCAGGTGCCGAGGGTTCATATCTATGAATATCATTACTCTTGATCTCAATGTGGGGCCTCAGCCCAAGATCACTTCCAGTATGTTGTCTCGCCACGTATCACATAAGCTACCCCCACGTGTATCATGGGAATTTATTCACTGAGATAACTACATCCCTTCACAACCTTGGACAGGGAATAAATACCTGAACCAATCATCATCAGCACCAAAAGGCAGTTAAAAGGATAAAGGAAGGAAGTCCAACCATCAAACCGTTATCCTTCCTCTAAGTCTCAATGCATTAGACATGCTTTATTCCTCAGCCATAGCAGAGTGGGTCGAAGAAAAGGATTTCCAGCAGCTCTTTCCCACTATTCAAAGTATACTTCCTTTATAACGTTTCTGGTCCCATCCACACCTATGCTAAAAGGAGCAAAAGCTATAGGATGCATTGCATGATTGGTCCAACAATTGCGATTCTCGCCGCCGCCGCCCCCCCCCCCCCCCCCCCCCCCCCCCCCACCAAAAAAAAAAAAAAAAAAAAAACCACCAATTGCTATACAATTATTATATGAGAATCCCAACCAGATAGACTCTCAGGCTAATTTGGTGAGATAGAGAAGAAAAGCCAAAATTCTCAGCTGATTGTTACCATGAAAAAGAGTGCTGAAACCCAATCACAGCTATCCAATAGGCCAAATCTGCCCTTAAGAGCAAGATCAGCAGTAGACAACGGGCCAGTTCATTGCCTGAGCTGAAGAGGAGCACAGTCATTCTCGTCGATCACATTTTTAATATCCCTATAAATGTCAGACAAGGTTGGTGCTCAATGCAAAACGATACAGAACATTTACTTAAACCAGTTTATATAATAAGATATTCTAAAAATTCTCCTCAGTTTAGTTCCAAAAAACAATCATCCTATTTACCAATTTACCACACAGTGAAGCTGATGAATATGAAATTCTATTTTTCTAGAATATAAATAAGAAAAATTTTTCTAATAATAATTGAAGTAATAGTGGCACACTTATCTTTAGAGAGAAACAGGTTTTACACTTTTGTAGTACATGTATTGACCGTGCATTTTCCTATTTAATCAAACTGTCACCCTCAAAATACTTGTTACATGAGACTTGAACAGGGAGGCGATAAAGAGATACTAAAGCTAGCAGAATAATTGAGAAGGAAGAAAATATACATAGCATCCTTTAAAAAATAACATCATCTGAACTTGGGAATGCAAAATTTGAGATTGTGTAGTTGCTTGCAAGTAATGTTGTAAGTTACAACATATATTACTACAAATGAAGTTATAGCAACAGAAGTTGCTACAACTTGTATTTTTGTGTTTGGCTTGGGAGTTACAAGTGGTAACTAGAACCGCAAAAATTTTTAAAAATTACTTCTTGTGTTTGGTTTGGGAGTTATAAGTGGTAACTAGAACCGCAAAAAATTTTAAATATAATTTTTTTTTTTAATTTTCAAGAGGTCCGATTAATTCCCCATTTACCAATAACATAATCATTGTTTGTAAAGCGGAGAGAGAAAGTGCCTTGCGTACTTATTTTTTCTCAACTACAATTCCTTTGTGAAAAGTGCCACTTGCAGCAAAAGTGGTTGCAATTGCAACCACTTTATACACTTGCACAAGCAACCAAACACACCCCTAGTGTAGCTTCGGAATGTAGAATCAGTGCCAATTCATCAACCGGTTGTGCGCTCCTACCTTCATCATAAGTCAAATTAGCATGAAGCAAGGACGATCATAGTGGATGCAAACTAGACATGCAAAACACCATCTATATACCAGCATATAACTTCATCACCTCTAAACCATATTACTGCCACTTTGCAACCAAGATTTATATTTGCAGACAGATGTTTTCAGGCTTAAACCAACTAGCACCAAAGAGTTCAACATGAAATTCTTGCTGTACAGATCTTTTCATATTTCCCTTACTTGTCAAAGAATCACTAGTCATTTTACAATTCCTATGGCCTTTTTAGCTCTCCGTGATGACTAATGTTCTCGGGACAAATGTAGCTAAAAAAAATATTTTCACTATCATCTAATTTCAGATTGCATAATGAAGGCAAAATGTGTTCGTAGCTTCTAATACTTTGTAACTGGTATACGCATTTCATACATAGTGTGGTGTATCAAAAGATAAAAACCCTAATGTGCTGTCCTCATATCCACATGACAAAAGAAGATAACAATGTGATTAAATCAGTCTATAGACTGCACAAGGGAATATGCATCAACTAGTGGACAAAGGCTTATATGTGATCTTTACAATCAAAAGTAAATGATAGACTAAGAATCATCCAATCAGTTTCAGTTTGATCCTCATGTTTGTTAAAGGCTTGTCAGTTGCAGGTTACTGGATTAGTATATGTGCAGAAGCGCAAGGGCTTGGTAAAACTGATTGATTGGACTTTCACATAGAATTAAGTCACTTATATAGTAATGTCTGCCAAACATTCTATTAGTAGATTATCAATCAGCAAAGTTATTTGGTATTGTTCTTTGTGTCCACATAAAAGTTATGGCAATCAAATATACACCTTCGCATCAAATCTATAGTAGAATAACAAATTGGTAGACAAATTAGGCAAATATATGATGTATGAAGAATCTCCTCTGAACACAGAGCAAAAGTAGAATATCAGTAAAATCTTCAGACTAATTTTTGTGGGATTCCTTTTTTTAATACCAGACCTTGATTGGTTATAAATAACTCTGTGATGCTCATATAGATTACAATTATGACCTTTAAACATATGCATCCCGGAAAATGGCACCACCACCCTCCAAAACTGCTATTACTATGACTGATTTTTGAGTTTATATAGCACATTTCAGGTACATGATAGTACATACAGGATGTAACTCTAGAATGAAGAACTATCATTACAATTTCACACCTTTATAGAATAATAGGGGAAAAAAATAATTTTGATTCATAATTCACTATAAAGGCAACGGCTCTCTTGCTTCTGATTTTGTGTTTGTATTTTTATCTTCTATGCCAATCACCAATAGACAGGATAAAAGTTTCATAGATATGTTCAATACAACGTATTATCCATAAAGACTTGTCCCAGCTATACACCAAATAAAGACTACCAAGAAACCTTCAACAAGTTCAGTTAAAAGAGTCAACAAAATTAATATCTGCTCCACTCTTGGAACAAGTAAATATAAAACAAAAAAAGTAAATTATAATGTGGAAGTTCTCTTTCAGAAAGTGAATGTCAAAGAGTCTGGGAAAGAAGAGAACATCGGAAAGAAGTAAGAAGAGAGATCTACAAAGAGGCTAAGAGGATAAAAGAATGTTTAAAGTGTAAGGGGACTGATAGCTAATGAGAAAAGTGAAAAGCAAGAAAATAAATGAAGCTCATGTCATGCCACAAAGAGGAAATCAAATAAATTCATCCCTCAAAAACTGAGGTCATGTCATGTCTAAAAGAGGAAATCAGATAAACTCATCCTTCCAAAAAGCTAGTTTGTACCCATCTGCTCTTATCAGAAAATATAGTAATTAATTAAAAATAAGTTCGAAATCAAATTAAATTTACTCAATTGTAATCTGAAAACACTCAAAAAGTAATAAGAATGATTCTACTAAATCACATCCCAACTACTAAGAAAATAATAGGTATCTGAAATTTAAGGTGGTTTCCATGGCTCTTTTCTACAACAAGTTCAATCTAGATTGTACATACTTCACCACACACCAACCAGCAAACATGCATGAGATTGTGCACACGAGGGTTGGGGTTGGAGGTGGGGGTAAAGGCTAGACTGCAAGTTAAGCTGACTAGCAAAGTAGCAATAATAGATCAATTGATTATGATTAATCGTACGACCTGGAATCAGCCAGGCTTCCATACTCAGAACAGTAACTCCTGAAAATAAGAAGGAACACCTCAAAAGTGAGGTACACCAAGCCAGCATAAAATATTTTTAAACTTTGAATGTATCAATCAATCGAATCCAAGATTGCATCATCAACCATTTTTAATCATCTCAGAAATATAGTTTGCTTCAAGTAATGAATATGTGCAGTTGTTCAGGATGATCCAAGAGTTAGCTTTCTTCTAAGGTTGCCATCTTCTCGAGTTTTAGAAAGGAACCTTCAGATAGATTTGACTTCGAAGTCCAATAAAGGTTGACTACTTACTACAGCAGACTTAAATCTGTTGATTCTTCTAATTATTCCACCAGTTGCTCCCGCAACATTTTGTTGAGCATTATTGAGAGTGTAGCTTAGGAGGCATCGTCTTTTTGGTTCCTTGAGAACCCTGTGCTACAGAGCTGCACATAAAGTTACTTAGAGCGTAAGCTTAAGCAAACATAAGAAAGACTCACACCTTATACCCATGATATCATTATCCAAATACTAACGATGATGTCCTCATAGATAATGGATACTGATAAAAAAAATAGAGACATTTTGAAACATACTTCAGAATGCATTGAAGAGAATCAATAGTTCACGCAATTTGGAACTAATTCAACTATCTATGGTACGTCCGAAATTTAATGGCAGTACCATATGTTAGATTTAGCCTAGCACAACAGTGTCAGATTTGCAGGAAGGCAAGATAAAGAGAAAAAAGAATTACAGCACCCAGAAACCGAGTGATTCATGTTCTTCTGCGCAAGACCCTACGCCATGGTCAGCAACCAATGCATGGTTCCACTAGAACAGAGGATGGCATATAGATTCTCGAATGCACAGCTCTTAACCCTAACCCTGAATCCTGGAAAAAACAATATGATGGCAGCAACTGTTAACAAACATAGTCCCACATCGGTAGTGGGAGACTATGTAAGGGGGGAGGAAGGCTATATAATGGCCTTTCCCCCTCCCATTATTCTCGTCCCAAACTCTCCTCTCCCTTTGTATTATTACTTCTGTCTAGTAATAAATTTTTCTGTCTTGTCCGTGGTTTTTACCCAAGAAGGGGTTTTCCACGTAAATCTTTATGTCTCCATTTCTGTGGTCATTTGCTATTTTTCCACTCGTTTTGCCATAACAGTGGTATCAGAGAAAGGTCAGCAAGATTGTGGTACTTATAGTATGCTCTGTGGCTGTAAGTGGATCCTCCACATTTGTGGTTGTCACCTTCCACATCAGAAAATAAGTATTTACTTCTTTGTGGGACCTACTCGGTATACTTGAGGGGTCCACCCACTTGTTCTTGTGTGAGTAAGGTCAATAAGGTTGTGGTACTTATCGTATGCTCTGTGGCTGTAAGTGGATCCTCCACATTAGTGGTTGCCACCCTCCACATCAGAAAATAAGTATTTGCTTCTTTGTGGAACCTACTCGGTACACTTGCAGGGTCCACCCACTTGTTCTTGTTCTTGTGGGGCCCACTTTCTTCCGCCTGTTCTCCCACTTGTTCTTGTGAGGCCCATTTTTCGTGAATAGTGTTCTTGTGGGGCCCACCTTCGTGAGTAGTGTTCTTGTGGGGCCCACTTTCGTGAATAGTATTCTTATGGGGCCCACTTTCATCCACTTGTTTTGAATAGTGGGAGTTGTGTTGGAGTTGGGATATAGCAATGACACGTAAATTTGAGATTGAAAAATTCACCGGAGAAAATTTTGGTCTCTGGAAGATGAAGATGAGGGCTATCTTGGTAAAAGATAAGTGCCTTCCTGCCATCGGTGAAAGGTCAGAGAATATCTCAGACGAGAAATGGTTGGAGATGGATACTGAGACTATTTCAGATCTTCATCTCGGATTAGGAGATGATTTATTGTCCAGCATTCAAGAGAAGAAGACAGCAAAGGAGATTTTGGATCATCTCATCAAACTGTACGAGGTAAAATCTCTCCACAATAAAATTTTTCTTAAGAGGAAGTTGTACACCATTCGGATGTCAGAATCCACTGCAGTGACGGAGCACATAAACACCCTCAACACTTTATTTGCACAACTCAAGAATTTGGATTATGATATAAAGATGGGTGAACGTACTGAAATTCTACTCCAAAGTCTACCGGATTCATATGATCAACTCATCATCAACAAAACAAGCAAATTGGCTGAAGATCGCCTCGACTTCGATGATATTGCAGCTGCAGTCCTAGATGAAGAGAAGCGGCGCAAAAACAAAGAAGAAAGGCGAGCAAGTTCACACCAAGCAGAAGCATTGTCGATGACAAGAGGAAGATCAATGGAGCCTGGCCCCAGTGGGAGTCAAAGTCACGGTAGATCCAAATCACGGAGTAAGAAGAATGTCAAATGCTACAATTGTGGCAAGAAGGGTCACTACAGAAGAGATTGTTGGAATTTGAAACAAAATTCCGGTCCTCAAGGAAATATGGCAAGCTGCTCAAATGATGGAAATGCCCTAGTATGTGAGGCAGCAACATCACATGAAGGCAGAAAAAGATTACATGATGTATGGTTGTTCGATTCTGGAGCAACATTTCACATGACTTCTCGCAGAGAATGGTTCCATCACTATGAACCAGTCTCTGGGGGAATGGTTTACAGCTGTAATGATCATGCTTTAAAGATTGTTGGAAAATGATCCATCAAATTGAAGATGTTTGACGGGACAGTTCGCACCATCCAAGAAGTGCGACATGTGGAGGGAATAAAGAAGAACTTGCTGTCTTTAGAACAGCTTGACGACCTCGGGTGCAAGATGGAAGGTGAGAAGGAGATCATGAAGATTGTGCGAGGCGCGCTTGTGATCATGAAAGGAGAAAAGCTAGCTGCAAACTTGTACTTAGTCAAGGGAGAGACTCTGCAGGAAGGAGAAGCATCAGTTGTCACAAACAATGATGATGAGAAGACTGCAACGATGTGGCATCAAAAACTTTGCAACATATCGGAGCAGGGAATGAAGATTCTTGCAGATAGAAAGCTACTTCCGGGTCTCACGAAGGTTTCTCTACCATTCTGTGAGCAATGTGTGACAAGCAAGCAGCACCGGCTAAAGTTCAGTACATCAAATTCTAGAAGCCTTCAAATTCTAGAATTGGTTCACTCTGATGTATGGCAGGCACCAGGTATGTCTCTTGGAGGAGCAAAATATTTTGTAACATTTATTGATGACTATTCCAGGAGATGTTGGTTGTATCCAATCAGAAGTAAGGCAGATGTGCTTCCAACCTTCAAGATTTTCAAGGCGCAGGTGGAACTTGAGACTAGTAAAAGGATCAAATGTCTCAGGTCAGATAATGGAGGAGAATACACTGGTAATGATTTTGATAAATTCTGCAAGCAGGAAGGTATCAAAAGACAGTTCACGATGGCGTACACCCCTCAACAGAATGGAGTGGCAGAGCGGATGAATAGAACGTTGCTTGAACGTACAAGAGCAATGTTGGGAGCAGCAGGCTTAGGAAAATCTTTCTGGGCTGAAGCAGTCAACACCGCCTGTTATGTGATCAATCGGACTCCATCAACAGCAATTGAGTTGAAAACGCCGATGGAGATGTGGACAGGTAAACCAGTCGATTACTCTAATCTTCATGTTTTTGGAAGTTCTGTATATGTGATGTACAATTCTCAAGAAACTACTAAGTTGGATCCAAAATCCAGAAAGTGTATTTTCTTAGGGTATACTGATGGTGTAAAGGGGTATCGTTTGTGGGATCCCACTACCCACAAAGTTGTCATCAGCAGAGATGTCATCTTTACAGAAAAGAAGATCCAAGATGATAGCACTTCAAAAGCAGAAACTGCGGTGATACAGTTGAAAGATAATTCCTCTGAAGCAGTTGGAGAGAACCAGATTCCAGAACCTGTTGATTCTGGTGTGCAAGAAATCAGACGATCAAGCCGAGAAAGAAAAGCTCCAGTTTGGCATTCTGACTATGATGTGGATAGCAATGTTGCATATTGTCTTCTAACTGAAAATGGAGAGCCATCAACTTTCCAAGAAGCAACGGTCAGTTCGGATGCATATCAGTGGATGGCAGCAATACAAGAGGAGATCGAAGCTCTTCATAAAAATGAGACTTGGGATCTTGTGCAACTACCACCAGGAAGAAAACCCATTGGCAACAAATGGGTATACAAAATCAAAAGGAACAGTGATGATCAACTGGAGCGTTATCGTGCAAGATTGGTGGTCAAAGGTTACGCTCAGAAGGAAAGTATTGACTTTAATGATATATTTTCTCCTGTGGTTAAACTTTCTACAGTTCGAGTAGTTCTGGCTATATGTGCTATCTTTGATTTACATCTAGAGCAATTAGATGTAAAGACAGCATTTCTTCATGGTGATCTTGAAGAAGAGATCTATATGCTCCAACCAGAAGGATTTGAAGTAAAAGAAAAGAACTTGGTTTGCAAGTTGAACAAATCTCTATACGGATTAAAGCAGGCACCAAGATGTTGGTATAAGAGATTTGATTCTTTCATCATGAGCCTGGAATACAATAGACTCTATGCAGACCCTTGTGCATATTTCAAGAGGTTTGATGATAACGACTTTGTTATATTGCTATTGTATGTAGATGACATGTTAGTTGCAGGCCCTAACAAAGATCGGATTCAAGAATTAAAGGCTCAGTTGGCTAGGGAGTTTGAGATGAAGGACTTGGGACCAGCAAACAAGATTCTAGGGATGCAAATTCACCGAGACAGAAGTAATAGGAAGATTTGGCTTACTCAGAAAAACTATTTGAAGAAAATTCTTCGAAGGTTCAATATGCTAGATTGTAAGTCAGTTTCTACCCCTCTTCCTGTTAATTTCAAGTTATCCTCAAGTATGTGTCCTAGCAATGAAGAAGAGAGGATGGAGATGTCTCGAGTACCGTATGCATCAGCAGTGGGTAGTTTAATGTTTGTTATGATCTGTACAAGACCAGACATTGCACATGCAGTGGGAGTGGTTAGTCGATACATGGCAAATCCTGGAAAAGAGCATTGGAATACGGTAAAGAGAATTCTGCGATATGTTAAAGGAACCTCAGATGTTGCATTATGTTATAGAGGATCAGATGTAATTGTTCGTGGATATGCTGACTCTGATTATGCAGGTGATCTTGACAAAAGTAAATCCACTACTGGATATGTGTTCACTCTTGCAGGTGGGGCTGTAAGCTGGGTTTCAAAATTGCAGTCTGTTGTTGCAACCTCAACTACAGAAGCAGAATATGTAGCAGCTACACAAGCCAGTAAAGAGGCGATATGGTTGAAGTTGGTGATGGAGTTCGGGCACAAACAAGAGAAAATTTCTTTGTTTTGTGACAGTCAGAGCGCTTTGCATCTTGCAAAGAATCCAGCCTTTCATTCAAGAACCAAACATATCCGAGTTCAGTATCACTTCGTTCGTGAGAAAGTGGAAGAAGGAACGGTGGATGTACAGAAAATACACACTAAAGAGAACCTAGCAGATTTTTTGACAAAAGGAGTCAACACGGACAAATTCATTTGGTGTCGATCCTCTTGTGGTCTGGCAGAGACGTAAGCAATATGTTGACAAGGCAGAAAGGATGGTGTGAAGATTAATTGAAACTCAATTAAATTTTCAAGTGGGAGAATGTTAACAAACATAGTCCCACATCGGTAGTGGGAGACTATGTAAGGGGGGAGGAAGGCTATATAATGGCCTTTCCCCCTCCCATTATTCCCGTCCCAAACTCTCTCCCTTTGTATTATTACTTCTATCTAGTAATAAATTTTTCTGTCTTGTCCGTGATTTTTACCCAAGAAGGGGTTTTGCAGATAAATCTTTGTGTCTCCATTTCTGTGGTCATTTGCTATTTTCCCACTCGTTTTGCCATAACAGCAACAACGCATGCTTAAGACATTCTTCCCAAGATACTCTAACCCAATAATGACAATATACGGAATGGATAAGAATTGTGATAAAATTGTTCTAAATATCAGGCGCCATGAGTGATATATCGCCCTATATATCCCAAAGAATCGATATATCTTGACCAGCCAATCTATTTTTTATGATTCAAGAAATACATATATTCATAGTTGTCCCAACACCATATAAAAAATGCAACAAGCGATATTGGACTAAACCTAAACTAAGCCCAAATACAAAATAGTTTTTTAATCTAACACTTTCCCTCAAGTTGGAGTATAAATAACAATTATATCCAACTTGTTACACAGATTACAAAATATTGTCTCTCTTCAATAGTATAGATTAACATGAAGTTGATGAGAAGCAACAGCAGTGATAGACGGTAGTAGTAGTAGCAGCAGTAAATAAACCACTTGAATCATCAGAGCACATCCGTATTCGAGCAATAGCAGCAACAACAGATAAACTTCTCTCTTAGAAACAGTAGCAGTCAGCAGATGAACTTCTTGCTAAAACCAGTAGTAGGTAGTAGATAAACTTTTTTCTTAGAAGTATTAGTAGGCATCAGATAAACTTCATTTTTAGAAAAAGTAGTAGGCAAAGAAAAGAGCAAAAGATTACATCAAAACTAGATTACACCCTTATAGTCAAGGAGGGACCAGTCAAAGCCCATGTAGTCACGAAAAAGAGAAAAAATAGAAACTAAAGCACATTCATAATCGAATTGGTGATGCAATTGCGAAGTCAGAGTTAGAATAGGAATCAAAGTCGGAATCAGAGTCAACATCGAATTTGTGACACAATTGTGGAGTTGGAATCGACGTCAGAATCGGAGTCGGAATTGAAGTCGGCTATCAATTAGGATAGTTGAGATTGACGGCTGACATTTATTTCATAACAAACTTTGATACCATGTTATGAAATAATCAGAACAAGCCAATCTATTTTTGATTATGAGTCACAATATATATGTGTGTGTGTATATATATATATATTTTATAGGTGTCTCAACACTATAAAAACAATCCAACAGATGATGTGGGACTAAACCTAAACTAAACCCAAATACAAAATAGTTTTCTAATCTAACAATATCTCTCTCCTGTTCCATTCATTTGAATTTGAATGGCGTCGATCTCAAAGCAACAAGACTCTCCCTCAATCGAAAATTTAATGTTCTTATGACTAGCTTAAGTGAAAGATCAATCCTTCCTTAATTAGGGAAAAGGGTCTATACACGAGTTCAAGTTTCAATGGATATTTGCAGAGTTGATCATCCCTCTCGTAAATGAAGATTTGAAGTTGTCCGTTGTCCATAATTTACTGAGTATTCGGTATAACTCATGCATCACAAACAAGGGCAGACAAAGTAACACGAGTATCATTTTACAAGATCTGTCAATACAATACAGAAATCCGCTAAGGAAGCCCGATATTGGCTCATATCTATGATATATCGTTCCATATCCTATGATCCGATATGAAAACCGCTTATCCGATACGAATCTAATATCTGATATTTAGAACATAAGATGTAGGTAGCAATACAAAACAAAATCCAGAAAGGATCGTGAAGCCTTGGGGATTAGTGAAAACAGCCTCGTGCAATAGGATTCAAAACAAATACAATACCATGATGAGAACATAAATAGATAGCTACCAGAATTGGCGCTTTAAATTCAACTATTCTGTTGGTTCTACCCACTTCAACTTTTTTACATGAAGTGCGTTCAAAAAATTGTGCAAAAGTCAAAGTTAAAAATAAACATCAGTTATTGTTCAAAAATATAAATAACACATTTTGAGGTTCATTAATGACCCAGAAAAAAAAAAATCTCTATAAACAAGAGACCATATAGTTCTCATTTGATTGAATTTTTCCTACATCACATAGCTTCAAACATAAGCTTATAGGAGTTTTGTGTGATTGAATATGTCCTTCATCACATACCTTCATACATAATCTTATAGGAATTTTGTGCATGTGTGGTTACGTGTTTTTGTTTTTTAGGGGGCACGGAAAACTTGTTTCGATTGAATCACACTCTTGACACTCTAAGTTCAAGCCATTTAAAGTCATTCAGCCCAATAGTAAATCATACAATGGACAAACTCCAATAAATGGCAAATAGAATCATTAAAATAAATGTGAAGATCATTCAACTTTTCTAGTCATATACTAAGCCGACTGACTTTTGGAACAAGTAGTCAGAGTAACTTTAGACTGGTTATATCCCCATGGATGCAGAATTTACATGCTCAAAAACTTTAGGGTTAATTCTGGCAGTTTTTTTAGGTAAAGATTCCAACTCAATGATTGTTGTTTAGATCACTTATTTCATATGTGAACTGAGGATAACTCTTTAAGCAGCAGGAAGTCAATGGACAAACAGCTCTGATAAGTAAGAATGTGGTAGCAAGAAAAACTACCAGTGTGAAGTTGAAAATGGAACAACATAAAGCATGAATGGAACACCATTAGGAGTTAAAAGCATGAAGATAGATGCAAGTCTGCCAAAGAGCTGAATGAAAGCAGCCACGCAGTAGACCTACAGATCTCAGATGTGAAGACCTGAGAATGATTGGCTACTTTGCCTATTCTACCTTTAGCTAGAAATGAAATTGCATAAGATGACCAAAAAGCTGTAACTTCATTGGATATTAAATCGGTGTCAAAGGTAAGATCACAAGTTATCGAATTTAGATAGGAGACTCTATGTTGGCAATGACATGTTCAATGAAAGAGTGAAACTGAAATATTGAACAATGCATAAGAAGAGTCAGACTCTCTAGTGTGGGTAAGAATCAAAACGCAAAGCACACTCTACCAGTGGGTTTGTTTCATACCACTTTATTGCTTCTAGTGCGCTATCGACATATCAAAAGAAGCTTAGGTACAATGGTTAACGATAAATAAGACCCATTAGGATTATCTACCTTGGAAACATACATCATTACCAATAGGAAGCACCAGTTTTACTACATTCATGGTGTGTTTTGGTTTGTAGTATAAATATGGGTATGGAGTAACTGCTTTAAGCAATATGGGATTCAAAGGGGGAGGCTTAATCTAATTGCTATCCAGGCCATGTTCCACAATGAAATATTGAATAGGGTCATTTCAAGACTTATACATGTATCATCATGTGTATCATGACAAAAAATTTGACTTGCATGAACATCTAACCACATTAAATACTCAAAAGATTCATATTTCAAATTTTGAATCTTGATAACAAATCTGGAGATTCGTAATTTATTCTATTAAAAAAGCATAAGTACTAGTTGCGAATACACGAGGTTGGCATATTGAAGCAATTACTCACTAATATTTTTATTATATTTCCCGGATTGCCAAATTATTGTGATAAGCATCTAAAAATGCATCTAAAAATGTACTGTGATTTGGTTCTAGGGATGAGAATGGACGGGCCTAGGGGCTAAATTTTGGACCATCATATTAAAAATTTTAAATTAAAAATGAAAATTTTAATTTTTCTAATTCAAAATTTTCAAATAATGGGCCAAAAATTGACCATTGGACCCGACCATTCTCATCCCTATTCATCAACGTGAGCATGGTTCATGGAAAGTTGAGAGAATTAGGTAATACTAGGAAGCAAATGTTTCTAGTATGAACTTGTGTTATAAACAATTTCTTTCCAAATTGTTGATATTTTGTGTGCATTTTTTATAATTTGTTGGGCATTGTGTGTCGTGTCCAGTCACACCCACCAATATTGTGCGTTGGTGTGTCGTGTCCAGTCACACCCACCAATATTGTGCATTGGTGTGTCGTGTCCGGTCATACCCACGTCCATGCTGGCATGACCAAGCAACATAATCATTATCAACATTCTTTTGAAATAAAGTTTTGACTCCTATACTAAGCAGAAAGGGGCGTGAATAAAGTTGGAGTGAAGGGACCTTTACATCCAATAACTATGTCAATTTTTCACCGCTGTTCTTCCAAAGAGTTGTCCTTATTAAAGTTTTCATTGAAAAGATAGCAACAAAGGGAGTGCAGTTATTTCTCCAAATAAATAAAAAGTGTTCCACCCATCAACATTCCCCTGAATGTCAACTGTTTTATGTCCAAATTCCAAGGTGACACGAAGAAAGTTGGTCAAGAAGAAAATTCTCCGGTGGGAAAGAAAATTTTCCCTTTTATCCAACAAAGTTGCCGACTTTTTATCCATATTGTTCACAAAAGCAACAAACCAACATTCAATAAACAAAACAAAAAAAAAAAAAACGATTGAACTAGGGTTTAACCCGCCAAGGATCCAGACAACAATTAGGGTTTTATTTCAAAACCTGGTTTTGTGGGGTTCTTGATTGCTCAATTAGGGTTTTATTAGTAAAATGGAAGTGCTAAATTTAAATTAGCAGATAAAAAATGCAAAATTCGTCGAGAATTTCAAATGAGGGTGGAGATTTGGGGCATCGAGACGTACCCGGAAGCACGAGAGCAATAGCAACGAGGTCGCATGCGGCGAATCCCCGCCGTGCGGGCCACTGATAAAAGTGAAACCTAGGAACTGATGAAAGAAGGGGGATTTCTAGAGGAGCACACCTTTGCTCCTAGGAGCCCAATTTTACTAGTGAGCACAGCCTCCCTTTTGAAAAGACATAATTTTTCCTAGTGAGCATATTTATAATATCCAAACTATCTTCCCATCTTCTCTCTTCCACGTTCTTAAGCTTGAGAATGTAAACTGCCCACCCACTGCTACTCGGTTTTTTTCTTCTCCAAGCCCTAGCGCAACGATCTATTGCAATTTGGCTGCCGCGCACCGCCGCTTGTAGTCGCCGCCGCATTTTCCTTCTTCCCCAAGTCCTAGTTTTTTGAACAAGAAGTAAAAAATGAAACCCTAAATTATTGTGTTAATTTTAAATATTTGATTTGGGAAAAATCAAAAAATGAGGTTTGATGAGGATAGGATCAATTAAGTGACAATGAAAATCCGGGATATTAATCCCGGACACCCTAACCCACTGTCCGTTGTCAAAAATCCAGACTAATTATTAATTGTCCAAGATCTTAAGCTCGAACAGCTGAGAAATCCAAATTGTTCTTCGAATCCATTTCTACACTAATTAAATCTAAGACTTAATTAAAAAAACGTAGAATTTCGAAGAGGATGATGGATTCATACCTCCAAAAACTTTTGATCATAGAATGAAACTAATGTCAATATCGGGCATCTCCATTTTTTACGTCGTAGACCAACCAATAAAAAAAAATACTCTATTTTAGCTTTCTGATGATGAAAGAGATTATTTAAACCAATTTCCGAAGTGATTTACTGAAAAAAAGTAAGCAAGCAAACAAGAAGACTTGGATTTGCTTTATACATTCCTATCCCCACCCACCCCCCCCCCCCCCCCCCCCCCCCACACAACTTTTCTCTACAAATTGCGGGAAAAAAAATTGTGCTCCCCTAGAAATTCCCCCGACGGGGAAATGGAAAAGTTCGTTAAAACCCCAACTCTTCCTTTCAATGTTTATGCGGAAACCGTTTTACTTTGCCTTTTTCTTTTTCTTCCTCTTTTATTTAACCAAAACAGCCGGTAGAAAAATGTAGGTGTTATTGAGAATTACTAAAGGAGCACACCACTTGTCCCAGTGACCTCACTGAGCACACCCTCTTTTTGACAAGAGAGGGTATATTTTTCCCTTTGCCCATTCTTCTATATAGCAAGCATACAAAAACTCCCGTTCTCAAATCATACAATCTCATCACTCCATCTACTCCGATCCGAGTCCTGGTCTCGCCGACTATACGTTAGTCCACACCCAACGCCACTATAGGCCCTGCGCCTGACACCACCGCAATCCTGTGCCCTCCTTGCATCTGTAGTACATGAAACAATATCGTTCAGGAATCAAGATCTACCTTGGATGTAAAATAATACCGTATGGAATCTAATTCCAGACAGAAAATAATACCGTCCAAGAACTCCGAACGAAAAATAATACTATTCGGAATCTAAATCTGGACAAAAATGCTCTTTTGAAGGGATGGAAATTAAAAACAAGGACAATATGGTCAAAAAATTTTAATATCAAACTTGTAATATAAGTGTCTTAGTGAAGTGTGCTCACTGAGATGTGCTGCTTTAGAAATTTCCGTATTATTTTAAAGTATTTTTTTGCGAAATAGACCTTGGCATTGCAACGATAGGGATGATGCCATGGGGGTCTGCAACAATTTAGCCCTACTTTGATAAGTGTAATCGTGAGAATTGAGCGTCCAAGGGCCCTTTTATGCAGCTGGTGATTTACTACTAATTCAATTCAATTCAAACATAGAATAATTACTTCTATTTAACAAAAAACCAAGAAGTTAATGAAAATCAAAAATCAATTGTTCTTAATCCATGTTTCCCAATCTAAATACAGCTTAAAGATGATTTTGTGTGTCTGTCACGATTAATCCAATTTAGAATGAGAGTGCTAACTCAAATTCTATTCCATTTTTATTTATTTTTATTTTTCAAAAAGTATGGAAAATAAAAAGATGATCATTGAAAATTTGTATTTGTATTTGTCTAATAATATTGCATGATATCGGGGGAAATTCTATTTGCACCCTGCTATTTACTCTTCACACCCTGGTTGTTCTTTGCACCCGACTTTCATTTTGAAATATGAGCAATTTACTCTCAGCGCACAAATTATTTTTCAATTTTGCCCTTCACTCCTTTTAACCTCCTTCGGCAGAATTTTCTCCCAAATTCAACCGACAAACCCGTTCTTTGCTATCTAAGCAACACCAAATCAAGACAAGATCTCAAACCCCACCCACTCAACCAGCCACCCACCCACCTTCTCCAGTTCCCTCGATGCACTGCCTCTCTCTCTTTAAATCGAAGAACCATTCAAAACTATCCAACTCTCTCTCTCTCTCTAGCTCGCTCTCTCATATAATCCTCCATTGATCGGCTTCTCTCTCGTGCTACTGTTCAGTTTCACATGGAGGGTCGATGCTCTTCTGGCGGCGGCTCAGTCGTGGCGGAGCTCGAGGGGGCTCTTCTCAAGAGCCCCGATCCGTTCCCATACTTCATGCTGGTCACATTCGAGGCCTCCGGCCTCGTCAGGTTCGTGCTACTGCTGGCAATCTGGCCTCTGGTGAAGGTGACGGAGATGATGGGCATCACGAGGTGGGGCTGCGGATGATGGCTTTCGTTGTGGTCCGCATTTAAAACTAGTAAATTACCAACTCTCCAACTCTCTCTCTCTCTCGATCCGTAATTGTGGTCCGCATTTAAAACAGCGTCATCTCCGTCCTCGATTTTTAATAAGTTTTATATTGAGATTTATAAGGGTAATTTAGTTCAAAAAAATAATAGTAAACTTGTAATTATTTATAAATTTTAAAACAGTGCGTCAAGAGTAATTTTCAGTGTGCAAATAGAATTTCCCTGATATCGGCCGTGTTTTTTTAAAGGGTTAATTACACTCAGACCCCTTTTAGTATGGAACATGTAACACTTAGATCTCTTGAAGTTTAAAATCTCACTTAGACTTCCTGAAATATCTAAATCATCATGTTTTAATTACATTCAGACCCCCTGATCTAGGGGGTCTAAATGAGAGTTTTAAATTTAAAGAGGTCTAAATATTATATGTCTCATACTACAAGGATTTGAGTGTAATTAATCCTTTTTTAAATCGAGATGGATCGAGTTAGATATTTCGTCGCCTAGTGCCGTTGCCCCCACCTAGCCGACACGTGGGCCCCAACGTTACTTGGTGCTATCCGCTACCGGATTCGGTCTCGGGTATGATAACTCGCGGCGGGAATTTAAGCATCGCGAACCTGCATGCTCACTCCCTTTCGATGATCCGACTCGATGGTCGTGACCCGATTCAATTGGACTCGCTTGGCGTCTGGGGTTTGGGATGGCCATTTCCGGATCCGGATCTGGATCTACAAGAATCACGGGCGCGTAACCCGATCTGACAGTGCGGGTCCATGTTGGGTCCGCATACTCCGCGAGTGAACATACCGCCGACTAGCGCGTGTAAAAGCTGCCCCGATCACATACTTGGGAATTCCGGTGACATCAGGAAAACCCTCGACAAAGGATTGGCTTCCCCTTTTGGATTGTTTTGAGAAAAAGTTGGAAGGTTGGAAAGGAAAATACATGTCATTGGGTGGGAAGGTTGTGATGCTCAACGCGGTACTCTCCTCGCTTCCTCTTTATTTAATGTCCTTTTTTATAATGCCAAGATGGGTGCGAGAGAAAATTGACCGGATCAGGAAAAGATTTCTTTGGAATGGAGTAGATGCATCATCCAACAAATATCACCTAGTGCCATGGGGACAAGTGTGTCGGCCAAAAGAGGAGGGCGGCTTAGGGGTCATTGATCTCAAGACTTTTAATTTGTCTCTTATGACCAAATGGTGGTGGCATCTAATCACACGGAGCCAGGGCTCACTTCAGAAGTTACTTCTTAACAAGTATGGCCCGAAGGGAGGTACGTTGTATGGGGAACTAAAGAATAAACATAATACTTCGGCCTTTTGGAAGGGGATGCTAAAAGTAAGACATCTAATTTGTCACAGCTTGGAGTACAAACTGGGAAATGGGAACAAGATAGCCTTCTGGCATGACAGATGGTGTTCGCAACTCCCTCTAAAGACATTATACCCAGACGTCTTTCAAAAGGCCAATGATAAAAATGCCAGGGTTTGTGACTATTGGGGCCGCTCAAGATGGAGATGGAATTCAACGGCATTATCGGGACACGATTTTGCAAGAATTAGACTCCTTAAACAGTCACTGATTGATTTAGCCCCCGCTCTTTCAGAAGATGATAGACCAATTTGGAGATGGGAGAAAAATGGTAACTTCACAGTGAAATCCACATACCGGCACTTTATAACCGGTGGACTTATCTCTGCAAATACTGCGTGGATTTGGAGAGCTAAGTGCCCTCAGAAGGTCAGACTTTTTCTTTGGCTAACTTGTAAAGATGCTCTCCTGACCTGGCCAAAATTACAAAAAAGAGGCTGGATTGGCCCCAACATATGTCTCTTATGCAAGAGGGATGAAGAATCAAGCGAACACATTGTATGTAACTGCTCGTTCGCTAAAAATTCATGGGAGGCGTGCGCCAGGGCATTAGACTTGAACATCGGAACTGCTATAGATGAAACTATCTGGAGGAACCTTGATGGAGGGGAAAATGATAGTCATAGGCTTCGAAGTGCTATTGCGGCATTTTGCTGGAATATGTGGAGAGAACGAAACAATAGATTATTTAATGACAAGTATCATTCTATTGAGTACTGTGTGAGACTCATTGTTCATGATTTCATTATTTGGACAGGTGTTCCTTCAGATGAGGAGAGACTTCACTTATCAAGTGGCTCTTCGGGAAATGACACTCAGCCAGATGAGGAGTAGGGATCTCTATCAGAAGCGCAAGGACGGATGGACTGACTATGAAATGCCACTTTTGCAGGATCATTGTATTTGTATTTTTACTTTGTTATGCTACTTTCCTTTTTAGTACTTTTTTGGACTTTTGCTTTGTAAGCTTATTATCGGGCCACTACTTCTGTGGATCCGGAATACTTTTTGTTCTATTATTCTCTCTTTAATGGAACGCGGAGGGGCACACCCCGCCGTTTATCGTCAAAAAAAAAGTTCAAGCCTTTTTACTTTGGCTTTTTCCTTTTCTTCCTCGTTTATTTAATCAAAACAGCCGATAGAAAAATGTAGGTATTATTGAGAAATAATAAAGGAGCACACCACCTGTCCCAGTAAGCATTACACCCTCTCTTTATGATTAAAGAGGTTTTTATTTTCTAAATTTTATTTTACCAGAGAGGGGTTTTCTAATGAACCTATCTGTGTCCTTTCTTCCGCATAGCAAGCACACAAAAATTTCCGTTCCCAAACCCTACAATCTTATCACTCCATCTCCTTCGATCTGAGTCCTACTTCCGTCGACTGTACGTGAGTCTGCATCCAATATCACTGTAGGCCCCGCACTTGATGCCACCATAGTCATGTGGCCTCTCTGCACCTGTCGTACGGGGAATAATATCGTTCGGGATCTACTCTAAATGTAAAATAATATCGTATTGGATTTAATTCCGGACAGAAAATAATACCGTTCCAGATTTAACCCCGAACTGAAAATAATACCTACATCTGGACAATAATATTCTTTTGACATGATGGAGATTGAAAACAAGGATAATATATAGTTCAAAAATTTTAATGATAAATTGTAATACAAGTGTCTTGGTGAAGTGTTACTTTAGAAACTCCCGAATTATTTTAAAGTGTTTTTTGTGAAATAGACCCTGGCTTTGCAACGATAGGGATGACGCCATGGGGGTGTGCAACAATTTAGCCCTAATTTAATAAGTGTAATCGTGAGAATTGAGCGTCCAAGAGCACTTTTATGCAATTGGTGATTTAACTACTTACTCAATTCAATTCAAACATAGAATAATTACTTATGTTTAACAAAATAATTGGGCCAAATATTTAAATAAAATGCGTAGCAAACAAGAATCCATGAAGTCTATGAAACTCAAAAATCATTTGTTCTTAATCCAAGTCTTCCAATCAAAATACAGCTTTAAAGATGATCTTGTGTGTCTATCACGATTAACCCAATTTAGAATGAGAGTACTAATTCAAATTATATCCTATCCTTTCCAAAATTGACGAAAATTGTAGAATTGGATCTTAGAGGATGGAAATGTTGCACTCGAAATATCAAATATGTCTTGGTTTTTATTTATTTTTCATAAAGTATGGAAATTGAACTGACGATCATTATTCACGTACTTTTTAGCTAATGTTAGTTTTCTACCCATTAACGATTTGTATTTGTATTCGCCTAATAATATTGGGGAGTTTCCAAAGGAGCACACCACTTTTCCTAATGAACCTACTATTTAGTGTATTTTAAATCCGGATAATTCTTGAAAAGTGGGCTCACTGGGAAAAATGGTGTGCTCATTTTAAAACTCCCTAATATTGCAAGGTATCGGTTGTGTGTGTCTTTCTTTTTTTTCCTTAAATTGAGATGGATGGGTTTAGATACTTCGTCACCTAGTTGCGTTGCACCCACCAAGCCGACACGTGGGCCCCAACGTTACTTGGGGCTCTCCGCTACCGGATTCGGTCTATGGTATGATAGCTCGCGACGGAAATTTAAGCATCGCGAACCCGCATGCTCACCCCCTTTCGAAGATCCGACTCGAAAGTCGTCTTGACCCGATTCAATTGGAATCGCTTGGTGTTTGGGAGCTTTCTAGACGGACACACCATTTTTACTAGTGAGCCCAGGTTTTCTAGTGAGTCTACTTTTTCTTTTAAAAAGAGAGGTTTTTTTAGTGAGCATACAAAAAAAAATTTAAAACTGTCCCAATTTCGTTTCTCTCCCCCTACTTCCCTACTTTCTCTCCCCACTTCCATTCCTCCTCTCCCTCACCTCTTCAAATCTAGGACCGGCAACTTCTCTCACCAAAAAAACCCAACTCCTCCCTCCCTTCCTTCTCCACCTCTCCTAATTCTAGGACCGACCTCCTTCCTCTTCCTCTTCTCTTCTCTAAATCCAATTCCACCCAACCTCTCTTCTCTTCCAGTTGCCCATCGCCGCTTGAGTCGAGTTGGGTGAGATCGTCTTCCTCATTTTGTAAGTTTTTTTTTTTTATTTTCGTTTCTTTTTTTGGAGCAAAGCATGATAGATTTTTGGTTCTTCTAATCTTTTAAAATGGAAACTTCACATCTCGCAGCGCCTGCCCCATTTCCACACCCACAACCTCGCATCCAGCGCCGCCCTCGCCATACAGCTGAATGCTCACTCCACAACCAAAAAACATGTACTAGATTTCTTGAATTTATGCCGATTTAGGGTTTGGCAGATGAATTCAGTAAAAAAAAAACTGTGTTTTTAGTGAAAAATTAATCAAAATGATTTTGGAGAAAGATAAAAACCAACCTTGCCTTGAGAATTTTCAAAAAATATGTTTAATATATTTGAATATAAAATGCATCGAATTATGAGTATAATTATATACATTTGGCAATTGGAAGGCTAAGAAAAAAATATTGACTTGTATGCGATGTGTGATTGAGAGATTTTGGAGTTAGAGTGCTTGTACAGTTTGTTATATGTTGGATATTTAAGAGACCTGCATCTGGATCGTGTTCTTTTTGGGGTTAGTCACATACAACTCTAATTCGGTAAGAATTTGAAAATACATTGATGTCGAGACTTGTTGTTAGAGAAGGAATAAAAGGTTAAGTTTATAAGTTGGCCTAGAGACTATTTTGTGTGAAAATGTTAAGTTTTTGTATGAATTGTAAGTATTGTTTAGTATTTGCTATTCATTATTCTGTTTTATTCAAATAGACAGTAGATTATGTGTATTAGGGATTAGGGTATGATTCCGATGTTCAATGTAATTAAATTAAGTTTTAACAACTCCACTTGTATATTTAAATTTTATGTTATTCATTTATCAAATGAGTTTTATAAAACTTTTAGTTTCAATATGGCTCAATTTGATTTGTTGACTTTGTTTTATTTCCCATTTGTGTGCTAAATATTTATATTTATCCACTTGCAGGAGTTAAGGTATCGATATTAACAAAGTCTCCTATTATTGAAGAGTCTTACGAAAGAGCAAACATTAATAAACTGAACTCAAAAGAATAAGTGCAACCGATTAGTGAAGGACCGGTTGAATTAATACTCTTCAAGAGTTTCAAGACCCGTAGACGTTAGATTTAATTATTTTTGGTTTTAGATTGTAATTTGAAAGGACTATACTTGAAAACAATGTGTTTAGATGGTTGTTCTAGAACTGTTTGTTGCAAACGAAACTTTATATATATATATATATATATATATATATATATATATATATATATATATATATATATATATATATATATATAATGTTATTTCTAATTATGGGCTGATTTGTTCATAATTTCTATTGTGTGAATTCACATTATTGTTTAAATTTGAATTTCGTATTTATGTGTTATTGGTGAAATCTATAGTTAGAAAGAGCTAAACTTTGCGTACAAATTTGAGAGATGAATGAATTCTTTGTATTTGTTGCACTATGTTGTGATTGTTATTACACACTGGATACTGACGAATTGACCTTTCATTTCCATTTTATTATTAAAAATATGAATTTATTCATTTGGTTTATGGTGTTATAGTCAACAAAAGTTGTTAGTCATATCTGTTACTTCAATCCCTGTTCTATCCAACAGTTTACTTATCTAACATTTTTGTCTTATGATGTATTAGCACATTTGCACAATTTTTTCTTCCTTAAATGCAATCAGTTTATAGAAATTTTGTTTGGTTAAAACTACTTAAACAATACTATAATAAGAAATGCTAATTCTGAAATAAAACCCAGAGTTTTATATTCTCAAAGAGGATGCATCTCTATGTATTAGCATATTTTGGCCCTTATCTTTTGTCCGGGTGTACACCTCGGACAAAATTCCAACTGTCCGGATTGAAAGTCCTGACAGTGGACTGCTGTCCGGATATAAAAATTTCGTCTGGACTGGAAGTCCGGACAACAATTCACTGTCCGTACTTCCAGTGTGAACAGATATTGTACCGTCCAGACATTGGAGAGTCGTCCGGACTGTGAGACTTTTTTTTGAGTTCATAAATTTTATCAATCTGCATTGTTTCTAGGATTTTGAGTAAGTAAAGGCCTAATAAAGTTAATTTTCGAATTTAAGTTGTGAGATAATTTAATATAGGAAAAAATTTAATGGAGTAGTTGTGAATTTTAATTTTTTTTTTTTTTTGGTTAACTAAACTGCAATTTGAAACGAGAAAGAGAAGAGAGATTGAAAATAGAGGCATTTCAGTCCAAAAATTTTGATGGCAAAGAAGTTTTTAATAGAAGAAATGGCGTGCCCCTCTAGAAACTCCGTTGGGGTTTGGGATGGCCATTTCCGCATCCGGATCCACAAAAATCACGGGCGCATAACCCGATCCGATAGTGCGGGTCTATGTTGGGTCGGCATACTCCGCGAGTGAACATACCGCCGACGAGCGCATATAAATGCTCCCCCAGCTAGTATCGGTCTCTTTCTTTCTCGCTCCTCCCTCTTTTCTCTCTCCGTTGTCAAGCGGGAGTCGAAAAGTTCTAGAGAGAGAAAGCTCGTCCTCATTTGAAACCTCCCACGTCGTCACCATGCTCTCTCTCAAAGCTGCCGCCTTTCTGGTAATCAAATCAGCCCCAGTCCTCTTTTTAATGTAATCTCAATTTATCCAATTTTACGTAATTAGTTTTTTTTTAAGTAAATATTTTACAAATAAACCCAATCAGCTGCCCTCAATAACATCTTAAAGTCGTGGCTTTCTCTGCTGACTTCCACGGTAGCCCACGGTTGAATAAAAAATTGTTTTTTTTGGCCCCATTTTTCTCTTTTTAACCGGTGGCGATTTTTCTCTTTAGAATTATCAGGAAAAGAACGAACTTGTGTCTTGGCAGCGGCGGCGGCCAGCGGCGGCGGCGGGGGGATCGGCGGTGATCAGTTGCTGTGGCGGCGGCGGTGGAGGAGGGAAGGGGAAGAAAGAGGAGAGCTTGAGTTCGAGCGCGAGGGGATTGGCGATGGAGAGCATGATGAAGGAGATACGAGGAGATAACGGATCGGTTCTCGATTTGGATCCGAAATCGGCAGTCGGTGGCGGAGTCGAGGACGTGTACGGCGAGGATCGGGCCACCGAGGAGCAGCTCGTCACGCCGTGGACGATTTCAGTGGCCAGGTTTTGATGGCGTTTGGTTGTTTTTAATTTAATTTTGAGGTCTAAGAATAAAGTTGCCATTTTTTTGAGTCAAAGTTGTATTTGTCAGAAGGGTGTTTCAAATATTGGTTTAATAAATTTTCCTTTTTGGGCTATCATTTTTGTTTTAATGACTGATGGTTGCAGGTTTGTTGGGAGTTGGAACTTGGAAGAAACGTGAAAGAAAGTTTCTTTCTTTCTTGTTAAAATTATTTAAAAATTTATTTATTCCTTTTGCCGTTTTCTTCTATATCTTAACATTTCACTAATTACAACTGTAGTATAATTTTCCAAATTGTAAACAGATCCTTTAGGTATAACTAGTAAATTAAGTGGAGTTTCGGCATAACTTGATTCTTTTTATATGAATTGATCTCAAAGATGAAAACTTTTAACATATTAATTGCTATTTTGGTCAATTGAAAGTTTCTTTTCCCGAAATATGCATGGATGAAAGTTCAGTATTGTTTTTTTAATTAAAAAAATTCAGGAAGTGTTGATTACCGAGACTTCTGTTAGCTTCCATTATCAGTAGTAAATTTGTATCGAAATCTTCTCTTTTTATCGTTTAGTTCTTTGTATATCCATCATCTCTTATTGCTTAATCTCACCTCCATATTTTTTGATCTAGTGGTTACTCATTGTTGAGGGATCCGCACCACAACAAAGGGCTCGCCTTCTCTGAGAGAGAGAGAGATGCTCACTACTTGAGAGGCCTCTTGCCGCCCGTGTGTATCAGTCAAGAGCTTCAGGTCTGCATTTAATTTCTTTTTAGAATTTCATTCATTTGTGTTTACGCTAATAACCTCTATTTAACCTTATATTCATCTCTTTCCAGGAAAAGAAGCTGATGAACAGTCTTCGCCAGTATCAGGTGCCCTTGCAGCGTTACCAGGCCTTGATGGATCTCCAGGTTCTTCAATTTATGATCTCTCATGTTAAGTTTGAAATATTTTCTTGAAGTCGGTTAAGTTTGAATTATTTGGGCTGTTGAAATGGAGACAGAGCTGAGCTTACTCATGTTTTGTTTTTGAGTCACTGCGGTGAGCTAGTGCCTTAGTGCCCTCCATGTTCCATTATACATAACAAAATAAAATACAAATTACAAACTAAAGGTTCTTGTGTGAGCTCATTGATGTTTTGCCGTTACTCTTATGTTTCCCAGGAGAGGAATGAGAGGCTTTTCTATAAGCTTCTCATAGATAATGTTGAGGAGTTGCTTCCGGTGGTTTACACTCCCACGGTTGGTGAAGCGTGCCAGAAGTATGGCAGCATCTTTAGGCGCTCGCAGGGTCTTTATATCAGTTTGAAAGAAAAGTATGCCGAGGGTTTTGTTTGCTTTTAGTAGGTTCTGATGCTTTGAGTAATTGAAACTTGGGAATTGTTGGATCTTGCAGGGGAAAGATTCTTGAGGTGTTGAAGAACTGGCCCGAGAGGAACATTCAAGTTATTGTGGTCACTGACGGTGAGCGCATTTTGGGGCTCGGTGATCTTGGTTGTCAGGTATAAGTCTTATTTTTCTTCTTATTAGTTTTTTTTTTTTTTTTTTTTTTTTTTTTTTTTGTTGAAGAAAATTGTGATGAAATAGTTTAGAAGTATATTTTTAATTTTTATGGATATGGAGATTAAATGTTGCGTAAACTCTATGCAGGGTATGGGAATTCCTGTTGGCAAGCTTTCTCTTTACACAGCCCTTGGGGGAATTCGTCCATCTGCAGTAAGCATGTCAATGACCTGATTATGCTACGAGGGTCTATATGTTTTTTAAGCTCATGAATAAATGACATAAGTCGTATGCTCTCACATTCTACTTCTATCAAGATATAACATGACTGATATTTGTATCTATTTGCAGTGCTTACCCATCACAATTGATGTGGGGACAAACAATGAGCAGTTGTTGAAGGATGAATTCTATATCGGGATGCGACAAAAGCGTGCTACTGGCCAGGTATCAGGGTTTGGAGACAGTAAATGGCTTGTCATATGACATCTATAATATGCAGTAATTATTATTGCTAAACCATCACATTGTACATGCCGGATTAGGAATATGCTGAGTTACTTCATGAATTTATGAGTGCTGTCAAACAGAACTATGGAGAAAAAGTTCTCATTCAGGTTCGAAGCAGTTTTTGCCTCACAACATTCTTCATTAAATTTTCCTTTATCTTCTCTAGCTTTGTTTTCCTTACTTCTTTTTCTTCTTCTGTGTATGGTCTGTTTGACATAAATTTTATGCTTGCAGTTCGAGGATTTTGCAAACCATAATGCATTTGAATTGCTTGCTAAATATAGCACGAGTCATCTTGTCTTCAATGATGATATCCAGGTAAATGAGCATCTGGCTCTATGTTTTCTATTTGTGGCTGCTCTCTTTGTTGGACTCGAAATCCTTTACTGCAATGGTAGTTTTTCTTGGGGAAAAAACATGCTTACCTAATGACTGCACTTTGTAATCATTGCAGGGCACAGCTTCTGTTGTCCTTGCTGGACTTGTTGCAGCATTGAAGTTGGTTGGTGGAACATTAGCAGAACACACTTTCTTGTTTCTTGGTGCTGGCGAGGTCACCCTTTCTATGTTTTACATGATATATTTTCGTGTTTCTGTTTATTTTGTTGGTCATCTTTGGAGCAGTTTCTTAATGGATTTGGAGTTTGGGGACATAAAATCAATGTGTCTATGTATATAATACAAAACTTACAATTATGAAAAGTCACTGATACATGTGCTACATCCTGTTAGGATGGAGGAAAAAAATTATATATATATATATATATATATATATATATATATATATATATATATATATATATATGAGCAAACGGGAAATTCACTGGCGGTGAAGGGAGTTTCTTCACCGCCGCTTAGATGGCCCAATAAAATTATTACACGTGGCGCCACTCAAAAAGTGGTTAAATGAGTTCTTTTATTTGTTACTTTGAGTGGCGTTACGTATAATAATTTTACTGGGCCAACTAAGCGGCGGTGAAGGAACTTCCTTCACCGCCGGCAAATTTCCCGTTCTCTCTCTCTCTCTCTCTCTCTCTCTCTATATATATATATATATATATATATATATATATATATATATATATATAAGAGATTGAGAAAGATTAATACACACCTACAATTGGAAATGATATAAAGCTATTGAATAAGGACTCTTGCCAGCAGTGGTTAGGGCTGGATCTGAGAGGTCGAGGAATCTGTACAAGTTTCTTCAGTGAAGAGATGGGATTCATTCATGTGGCCAGGGTATCTTTGAGGTTTGTAAGTGTATGATGAACTAGTTGTTGGCTCTTTTTCTCCCTTCAGAACCAGACAACTAGTAATTTTACAAATACCTAGTTCAAGTTAAATTTGTTATTATACTTTGATAATTTTCCTCCTGCAAGGGACTAGCTTCATTAAAATTGCAATGCATGTGACAACATTTGGTTTCAATGTGCAAGACATTGTGGACATGGAATAACCATGTTTTTCTCATGTTACTCCTTGGAGAAACTAAATAATTCAAACAATTGGTTTTAGGTTCTGAATGCAGGTATTAGATTTCTTTGGCTGTCTGTACAAATATTTTGTTGATGTTAGAAGTTTGATTTTCATGACATATTTTGATGGTTATAATGTCAAAGTATATATGGAGCAACTACAGAAGTGAAAGTACCTTTTAAAGTTACAATCGTAAACAAGTAAAGGTGACATGGGAGCTAAGTTGTTTAATCTACCAGTTAACATTTATGAGACATGCAAATTCTCTGTACTATTTCCCTCCTTTTTGGAACTTCTGCTTATAATTACGATATCCATTTGTTATTCTTTGACAATGTCGACATGTGTATGCTTGCAGGCTGGTACAGGTATTGCTGAACTTATAGCTCTTGAGATGGCAAAACAGGTGAATTATTCTAGCCAATTAACTATTTTACCTCTTTGTAGATGATCTTTTATATCGGATGCAATGGGCTTAGACTTTTAACTTTGTACATTCTTATGTTTAATTGCTCAACTTCTTTCTTGTTTTCAGACAAAAGCTCCAGTGACAGAGACTCGCAAGAAGATTTGGCTTGTGGATTCTAAGGTATACAAAAGCTGGTGTTAACATTACTGCTTGAACAGAGACCTCTTTGTTAATGTCATAACTATAGAAATTTGGCTAATGGTACCCTTTTATGGTATGTAGGGCCTCATTGTAAGCTCGCGCAAGGAGTCACTGCAACACTTTAAGAAACCATGGGCACATGAACATGAACCTGTTAAGACACTCTTAGATGCTGTAAAGGTGCTTATCTTCTAAAGTTGAACGTGTCATTTAGTGTATTTCTGCATGATGCAACAAAATCTTATTTTCTTATCAGTTGCATGGTGTCTCTTTTCTTAATCTGTATGTGGTTATTCCTGTTCTGCTCTGCTTCAAAATTGCTTACCCTTATATATTGTCGTCATTGTAACGATCCCAAATTGCAACCCAAAAGTTTTAGTAATGTATCCTATTTCTAGGTAAAACATTACCGATGGGTACCACAAAAGCGGGTGCACGAGGCCTTTTGTAATAAAGAACCACGCAATCAAACTGCACAACAGGAATGATCTACATAACTACAATTCATGAATATTATATCACATTATCCAAATAGAACTAGAAAATATTACAAGTAGTTGATTACGTAAGTGCGTTGCCCAGATATGTAATGATATGCGTTGTGCTTCATGCTGATAGAGTGATATGCTTAGCCTTTCTGCACTGTATATATGATGACTGAATGGTAATATGCGTTTTCCTTTCCTTTTCTTTTCTTCTCTTTTCCTTATCATCTAAGAAAAGACTTATCATAAATGACTTGCAATCTCTAATTTAAAGAGTTCCTTATGCTATTTTTGAAATTTGCTTTCTCAGGCTATCAAGCCAACAGTGTTGATAGGATCATCTGGTGTGGGGAGAACTTTCACAAAGGAGGTAGTCGAGGCCATGGCCTCTTTCAATGAGGTATTACCAGTAGCCTTCTAGTCCTAGGAAAGCTTGGTTTTTTATGTTATTAGTTGGATAAGTGAGCAAAGTTGAGCCAAGAAATTAAGAGTTTGATACCATCTTAAAATGCAGAAGCCGATAATTTTTGCTTTGTCCAATCCAACATCACAGTCCGAGTGTACTGCCGAGGAAGCATACACATGGAGTAAGGTAAAGTTCCCACTTCTCTCATTATTCTCTCCCTCTCAGCCTGTGGTGTATCCATCTGGCTGAAAAAAGTTATGCTGGTTAATCGCAAAATTCACAAGGACCGTCTTAACCATCTATGTTATCGTCAGGGTCGTGCCATTTTTGCCAGTGGGAGTCCATTTGATCCAGTTGAATACAATGGGAAGGTTTTCATTCCAGGCCAGGTTTGAATTTGACCTTTTTATATATGGATTATGTTGTGTAATTGCTGGTTAATTTTATCCTATTTGCAATACTTATTCACATATGTTCTGTATGCACAACCAGGCAAACAATGCGTACATTTTCCCTGGATTCGGTCTTGGGCTTGTAATATCAGGAGCAATACGTGTGCATGATGACATGCTCCTTGCAGCTTGTAAGTAAAAGAACTGGAAAACTTACTTTGTTATAGTCCCTTTTCCCTTTTAGAAAAGACTGTAAATGTGGTGTGAGTGAATGGAAACCCTACAACTCTTGCATGAGTCTCGGTGGTTTTACCACTATGGCATGATGATGATGCTGACCGCCTAGCTGTCCTTTTAGCTATGCCTATCATTCAGTTCGTTTAGACTAAACCTGTGAGACCTCAACCTGATCTGCAATTTGAATTGCTAGATCTCTCGGGCCAGGTGTAGACTGTCTCATCATTTATAGTTCAGAATGTTCGGATATAGTTCAGAATGTTCGGATATATCATGATTTTCTCAAGTTTCACATGGTCTGAAATCAAATTCTATTTACCATATTTTAGTCTACTTTCTTTTCTTCTTCTTGTTCTTCCCTTTTTTTTATATACATATATAGAAAGACCTGCTTGGGATGCACATTTTAGTATGTTTTTTTAATTGTAGCAAGTTGCATATGTCGCCATAACCTGGTATCCAACCAGTAGATGTCAAATATATGCTCAAGTACTACACTTCTCTCACTCGTGAAACGTAACGAACTGGTGGCTTGGTTCTTTATTCCCTGACATGAACCAATCGAGAAATGCCCCTCGTCACTGATTCTGTCTGGTCCCTTGTTTCTTGGGACTCTAACGAACAGGTGACTTGGATCTAATCCCTGTACATGTCAAATACTAGACGATAGGAATTTTGATATTGTGGACATAAATTATATAGGGTTAATTACAGTTAGACACTTGTAATATTGGGGGTGTGTAATTTAACATCTCTAAAGTTTGAAGCTCTCAAAAAATCCCTTGGACTTAGTTATTTTCACTCTTTTTTTTTTATTAAAGTGCACTCTTATCCCTCAAATTCCTATTTTACCCTCATCCCTCCTTTTAACCAGCACACTCTCTCTCTCTCTCTCTATCCCTCTCTCTCAGTCACTCACGCTCCCTCTCTGACTGAGAGAGAGGGATAGAGAGAGAGTGGCTGAGAGAGAGGGAGAGAGAGAGAGAGAGAGAGAGAGGAGAGAGAGAGTGTGTGCTGGTTAAAAGGAGGGATGAGTGTAGAATACGAATTTGAAGGACAAGAGTGCACTTTAGTAAAAAAAAAAAAAAAAAAGAGTGAAAATAACTAAGTCGAGGAGGTTTTTTGAGAGTTTCAAACTTCAGGGTTGTTAAGTTACACAACCCAAATATTACTGGAGGTCTAACTGTAATTAACCCAAATATATAATATATCGATAGATTGTGGTGGTTGGATTGGATGTAGGGGTTGAAATTTGACATTTCATCGTCCCCCACCTAAGAATTTTGTAATGATATATCATAGATTGCCAATCTTTGATATTTAATTATCCTTTTTTTTTTTGGCTAAGAATATTAATTATCCTTGTGTTGGAACAGCCGAAGCTTTGGCCCAGCAAGTATCAGAGGAGAATTTCAACAATCGGCTGATTTATCCACCTTTCACTGGTATCAGAAAGATCTCTGCTGCCATAGCTGCTAATGTAGCTGCTAAAGCATACGAGCTAGGTGAGCTGAGCTCTCTTATCGAATCAAACAGTGTCTTGTTAAGTGGGCATGTGAAAGTTTTCTAATAGGCACACTCGCTTATTGGTTATGTCTAGGTGTTGCTACTCGTCTTCCTCGTCCAGCAGACCTTGTGAAGTACGCAGAGAGCTGCATGTATACACCAGCATATCGCACGTACAGATAGACAACAAAGAGGAGTATCTGTGTTTGTATGACATAACTGTTGTGTGCATTACTTATGCCTAGTTCGTGTATCTGAAGTGGCTTTCTGCTATAGTAGTAGAGTGCTGAACAATATCTGCAACAATAACGCTGTCGCCATTTCAATGGCTTTGTTCAACGTTGGACTTGGCTGTTGCAGGTTGAGCACTTGCAGCTTAATTACATCAATCTGACTTTTAAAAGCATATTAAAGTCGCTTGATAATCAAAATAAACATAGAAAGTCCCTTAAAATGTGAAAATAAATAAAATTGCAGCCAACTGTATGATTCAGTTTTTGTGCAGTGGCCTTGTCACATTAAAACTTGAGGAGTATACATCTAAGTACAGTCTATCAATATTCGTTTTAACTCCAAAGAAGTGATTCGTGTATGAAAGATTCAAGCTTTAAAAATTATAAAAGTTGTAGTATTATTTGTCTCACTGAGAATGAGTGTCTAATTATTATAGAAACTTCTGTAAGTCAAATCACTGGTCTAAAAAGAGAATTATAGTTTAAAAAATATTTCTCAGAATTATAGGGATTTTTGTGTATTTTTATTGGAAAAGTGTATTTTGCTATCAGAAAGAAGGCAATGCCCTAAGTTTACATGTGCTACTACACACAAGCATGACCGTAATCTAAATTTATTTGACTTCACAATTTACTTGATAATGAAATTAAAGTTTTAGAATTTCACGAAGAAGCCTGCATTGGGATGTGATAATTTCTTAATATTAAATGTTAAAAATATTGTATACTTTTGAAAGGTGTTTAACAATTTTGTAATGTGACGATTCAAACACGGGTATTTAAGATTGTTGGAAATTTTATTGAAAAATTACACACAAATACGGGAGATTCTAAATGCACCTGCATTTGACTTATTGAGCACTATTTTCCTCTATGTTGTAAATCGCCTTACTATAGGATGTGGTGCTCACTGAGCAAAATATGGTGCGCATTTAGAAATTCCCCACAAATACAGAGATTATATATATAGTTTGTTCTCCGTCCATGATTGCCGGATTTTTTTTAGCATTTGAGAATTAAGATTCTCGATATTAAATGAGAATGTATATTTGCAACATGTAAAAAATATCTAAATAACCTTATGCAATAGACATAATTAGCAGTTTCAGACTGTAGTTAACGAGTCTAGGCTTCATAATCATATCCTTTTATTGTTCTTACCTAATAACAATTTTTTCTTACCCGATAACAAACTGGAAAATTCTAATTGTATGTTAGATGGGGAGTTTCCAAAGGAGCACACTATTTTTCCTAGTGAGTCCACCTTCCAATGGTTCGGGCTTAAAGCTCGGATGCAAAAATGAACTATCTCGAAAAATGGTGTGCTCCTTTAGAAACTCCCGTTAGATGTGGTGGAAATGGAGCGTAGTTGGATCATTTTTGAACTAATTCATTATCGGGTTAACCCGTTTATTGTTGATTTGTACGGGAACTTCTAAAGGGGCACAAGTTTTTTCCTAGTGAGCCCAGTAAAAACTTCCTATAAATAACAACTCTGTCATCCAAAATAAATTCCAAACATACCCTTCTTCCCTCTCCCGCTACCTCCATTCGTCTGGCGCGCGACAGCAGGTAAATTTTTTTTTTTTTTTAAAACCTAACAAAACCCATTCCAATCTTCAATCTCCTTTTAAAAATATGTTAATTAGAAATTAAAAAGGTAATTAGCGGGTTCGGAATTGTGCGCAAAAGGAAACTTGTGTTACATTGGGTTGACTAATGATCTACCAATTTATTATGTAAATTATTGGGTAACGTAGCGGGTTCGGAATGGCCGTCGTTCGGAGTGTCAGTCCGACCGAGACCCAGCTGTTCGGACTTACAGTCCGAACAGCCGAGTTTCGGTCGGACTGACAGTCCGACCGAAATCCGACTGGTCGGACTGTACTCCGAACGACGGCCATTTGTTCGGACTGGCATCCCGAACAGTGGCCATCAACTCGGCCTCCAAATATTCCAGTCGTTAATTGATTTATTTAATTGTAATGATAGTATTTATATATTATTATTGGAATTTAGGCAAGGAAGCAAGAAAACATACAATGAAATTTCGAAACACATCACCAACTCATTGAGACACTGATACATCAATCACTACAATACAATGATACACATACACACAATGATTTAACCGATGTAATGAAATAATGGAACATGGCTACTCCGATACATTGATATTTCGACACAACTCTGATACAATGAAATAGTGTTTATATTAAAACGAGGAAAAACGCACAAGAGAGATCATTACATAGAAAATAACCATTAATTTAACATAACTTGATATGTTTGCAAGAAATAATTTTACACCGGCCACTTCATGTTACATACATGATCCATATCATTACATAATTCGTGCAATGATCACTATCTCCTTGTTTTTCTCGGGGGATTACGTTTGCTTCTGGTACGAGTCATAAATGCTGTATCGGGTGCATTAGGAGTGGATTGATCTGGTGTAGGTTCCTCCACTTGCTCATGTGGTGGTTCTTCTGGATGAGTGCAACTGGTTAGAACGGCTTTGATCTTCTGAAGTGCAGTAAATAACAATCAAGATCGCTTCTTGAAAGCCTTATCCCCTTGCGCAATTAATAGATCGATAATTGCTTCTATGCGTGTATATCTCTGTTATATTAGTGGACGGGAAAACAATAAGCAGCAGAAAAACTGGTTAACCGTATTGAACATTAAAGTAGGAAGATATATGGTTATTACCTCATCATCGACATTTGCCCGGGTTGCTTGAATTCCTTCCTCTGCTGGGGGTTCATCTGGTTCTACTCCAAGGAAGCGCTGTGAAACTTTAGAGAACCAAGAAATATAATCTGACGTGCAATCAGATGGGTAGTCAGCAATAGACCCACGGTGCTCCAGAAACAATACGTGATCATACCAAATTATCCACATCTCCTCAATATGAGTGTACTTTACCACATAACTATTAGCTGTTATACCCCGTGCTTCACGTAACGCTGAGAATGGTGGAGGTGGAACATACTGTTGATGCCCAAACTGCCTTAGTACTCGCACTGGATGATACGGCTCAATCACGCTCAAAATCTTCAACGTACCCAAAAAATGTAATTTCTTTGAACGGATATTTATCTCTATAATTTCGATATGGATCCCAATCAACCTGCATGTACGTTGGATAAAAAAAATAAATTAGGTACTGTTAACAAAAATTGCAAACTAAATAAGTATATGAAAAAAGGGGGAAATATTACCTGGTTGCCTGTGAGTTTATCTAGACTTGACCGAATAGACTGCACATGTGATTGGGAGATATTGTGATCCCGTCTGCTCTTCCAGCGACAAGCAAGGGGATCACCGGTGGTAAAAGATAGGTTCGAGACAAGCATAAAACTTGGAAAATGAGCAAATATCCAAGCCTGTAATAGTGTCAAATACCCCGTAATCTGAGCAACGTTAGCTCGGGAAGCAAGCCCAAGCTGCCTATATAACCATGCAAGAGCGCCAGCACCCCATGCGAACGTATGAATATCTTCGAGATCATGCAGTAAAGGTAAGTAATCAATGGAAACTCTCGTACAACTCTTGTCAGCAAAGAGCGTGCAACCAAGAAGATAAAGTAAATAAGCTCTTGCAGCACACCGAATCCTATGTTCGGTGTCAGTATCGACAACCCCGCAGAATCTTTCTCGTAACCAATCTAGTCGAACCGATGCACCGCCTTTGGTATTGAGCTCATTCCACGCTTCATCATAACTGACGCCCAAGAAATGAGTAATTGTATCAGCAGCTTTACATGAAACAGCTGATACTTGTGGGCAGACGGATTTTCCAACAACAGGTAAGTCAAGTAAACAGGAAATATCATCCAACGTGATCGTCATCTCACCAAATGGCATATGAAATGTATTTGTTTCAGGATGCCATCTCTCAACAAATGCACTAACCTCAACAGCACTAATGTACTGGTAGGAGCATTTCACTAATGGATACAATGAAGACCCACGTACTAATTCCATGAAACGGGTGTTTGGCTCAGGTGTTAACAATGACCATGCACTTATTTTTCTCCAGTGACTAATACATCGAAGTGGATCTCGTTCCTGTATATATACTATAGTCTTAACATATGCACACACACACACACACACAGTAGAGTAGTTTAAGTTTTAAAACGGAAATATTACCTCATCTTTTAAAACGAAGAAAGCAACGTGCGTCTTGAAGCTCTTCAGTACTGATAAATCAACTGGGCCCCGGTAATTTGACCCATGAAGATCATCTTCAGAGCTTTCTGCATCAGTATTCCCTTCTTCTACTCTTTCACTATCATATCTCATCAAATTCGGAGTTTCTATATTTATTTCATTATCAACGGACACTTCGTTTGCTGATTTGTGGTCGAGATGCTGCTTTCTTCCTCCTTAACGAGGCCGTCGGTCGAATGCGAGAAGATTCTGCCGGATCCATCTATGTAACACAAATGTATTTCATTAATGGAAACATTTTATCAAAGCAATAAATTTTCTATGAGCCAATAAGTAGTAATAAAGTATAATTTGTTACAAATATCATATTTTATCTATTTATTTTCAACTTCTAAATTAATTATTAAATTTTAATATTAACACCTACAATTAGAAAATAACTACTTGTCTGGCAAATTTTACAACTATGATTACAATATTATATTTTTTTTCCTAATTATAATCTAAATATTAAATAAACAAAATTATCAAAAAAATTGTACTTGTTTAGAATTTTCCGAATGTAAATTATTATCGAACTATACAAGAAGTTTTCGGTTTTCAAGACAGTTACAAAGCATATAAGAATAAACAAAATAAAACAAAATTAAATTTAAATTAAAATAGGCTTACAGTAGAGCTCAAAAATCCTGAACCGAGAAGAAATCAGGCAGCTGAGGGTTGGGTGTGGCAGTGGACACTGGAGGCAGACGATCGGGATGTTGCAGCGGCGGGTGGGGGCGGAGCTGGGTGGGGCGGGCAGAGGGTTGGGGGGCCGGGCGGAGGCGGGTGGGGGCGGGCGGAGCCGGGTGGGGGCGGAGGGGGATGTGGGGGCGGGCGGAGGCGGGTGGGGGCGGAGGGGGTAGGGGCGGGCGGAGATCGGTAAGGGCAGAGGCGGACGGAGAAGAGAGCGCCGGGGTGGAGATGGGGCTGGGGTCGGGCGGGGCTGGGGTCGGGCGGATCTGGGTGGGAGCGGGGGGGGGGGGGGCGCCGGGGGGGGGAGCGGGGGGGGGGGTGGCGCCGGGTGGGGGGGGAGCGGGGGGTGGCGCCGCGGGGGGGGGGGGGAGTTTGGGAAGGAGAAAAGAGGAGAGCTGGGTGGGAGCGGGGAGATGAAGTGAGGAGAGAGTGAGATGAGAGATATAGGGGAAGGGTATTTTGGGAATAACTATGTGCTCACTAAGAAAATTTTCCCACTCCATAACTTAAACTGGGCTCACTAGGAAATCTGGGCTCACTAGGAAAAATCTTGTGCCCCTTTAGAAGTTCCCGATTTGTACCCAACAACTGGTAGACCCATTATTGGGTCTGCATCCAATCCCAATACTGAAAGCGGGCCCCACTGTCAGTCTCACAACAGTGTTATCCTTTTGACCATTTTAGCCGGGAAATTCTAAATGCGCACGGCGCACCACATTTGACTTAATGAGCAAAGTTTTCGGTGCTCACAAAGTAAAATGCCGTGCGCCTTTAGACTTTCCCACGTTCGCTTAATTTTTACGCCCTTAAATTTTACGGGAATTTCTAGATGGGCACAAGATTTTTTGCAGTGAGCCCACTTTTCCCAGTGCGCACATCTTTTATTTTCAAAAACCCAGTTTTTTCCTAGTGAGCACACCTAAATACCCAAATTGTCCTCACATCTCCCCCTCTTTCTCTCCCAAATCGTTCCCAAACCCAACCCCTCTTTCTCTCCCAAACCGTTCCCAAACCCAAATCCATTCCCAAATCGCGATTTAAATTTCCCTCGTCGCTTCCCCTCTCTCTCGCCGACTCTCGCGGTCTCGCCGACGCTCGCGCGGACTCTGGCACCTCGCCGACGCTCGCGCTCTCCCCCTGAAGCACTCTCGCCACAGATTGCGAGCTCGACTCCAGGAGTGCAGGAGCATTAAGGAGTAAGGTATTTAGTATGTAAATTTAATCACTGATAAAAGTTTATGATTTTTTATGGATTATGATTTTAGACTGAGATTGAGTTGTTGGTGTTTTTTTTTTTTTTGATTGTTTGTTAGTTTTCTTTTTTTTCTTTTTTTTGTTGGATTATGATTTTAGACTGTTTTAGATTGAGATTGAGTTTTATTTTTTATTTTTTATTTTTTTTGTTGTGGGGAGTAAAATTAACTACAGGCCATATAATAGTGGGGTTGAGGACTATATATATATGTTGTCTCCTAGTATCTCCCACTTTTACTATGCTTAATGCTAAGTTACAATGTATGGATCATTTTACTATGTTCAACTCCAGCAACCATCTATTATATTAACTTAGGCATCTAATAATTAGAAATTTATTTGAATAATAAAAGGGAAGTGCACCACCAACAATATTAGCAGCTGATAAATTTCATATAAGAATAATAATTGAATATACAAGAAAACAGCCTATGCTGCTACCAAAAAAATTGGTTTTGGTGATCATTAGTTAAATTCTTCATAGACATTAATGCCTAGTAAATTCTTATATTTTATGCTGCCTTAGACTAATTATGTGTATTGGTAATCATTACTTGAATTTTGCATAAATATTGGTGATCATTACGTGCCGTAGAATTTAGGGGATTATTTTGGTGCCATGTTTATTATTTTGTGTGTTGGAATTGGCTATCATGTTGGTGATCTTGCTTCAAATTTTGGACCAATATACTAAATTGAATTACATATTGATGTTCAATGTATTGCAATTTGAAAAGCTCCACTTTATAATCAACAATGATAACAAAAAGTAACAATTTTGTGTGAAATACAAATTACAATATTGTATTCTACAAATTGTAGATAAACAAAGCTCCACATTGTGATTTGTGTGAAATACGAATTACAATATTTTATGTAATTCTGCATAATCTGTTTAATCCAAGTCGACATGTGCTTGTCTTGATTATGAGGCCAATTAATACTTACCCAATTTTATATTAGTTGTGGCAAAAATTTCTTAGGTTTAACATTTTATTTTAATTTTAATTGTCAATTATCCTCTGATGCTGTTTAGCATACTCCACAGAAGGAGGCATATCCCCTGTTGGCTATGTATTACTGGGACAATCTTCTTGACCCGATACATCTTGTATACTCATTTTGTCATATCCGAAGTTTATAACTTATCAGAGATGTACAGAGACATATTATAAATGTAAATGATACTAAAATGTTAAAACTTGAATATATCAATGATGTATTGAGAACTTTAGAGGCATTATGTTTATATAAGTTGTTTAGATTCATTTCAAATAATATGATTGCTGGTACAATTATTTAGCTTAGATAGCTCAAAAATATTTCGTGTACCGAGATAATAAACATTAACTTAAAATATTTGTAATTTAGTAATTCACATGTATTTGAATCCTAAATATTTTAGAATTAACTTATCCACTTTTCGTATGGGGATATTTATCATGTGCAAGTATATATGTGTTCAATGATGTGATCATAATTTTTTTGTCATATCCTTGCAGTACTAGTTTTCTATTTTTCTAAATTTGGCATATAGATGTGTCCGGATCATACCTGTATCCGTACTTCAAGATATCAATCTACTCCATTTCGTTTGTCCATATCATACCTGTATCCGTGCTTGTATTAGATACTTAATTTTTGATTTTCGAATCGGGAATAAATTGAAATATAGATCTTGTGTGTTTATGTTATATTATTTAATAGATTTAGATAGGCAAATATAATTAGCATATGGTGATATGTGATGTTTGATAGTTTAAAATTTAATTTTGTAAATAAAATCGTTGGTGATTTAGAGATGGATCCGGCGCAACCATCTCGGATTCGACCAACAGCCTCGAATATGAGGAAGAAAACTGGGATCCGTCCAGCCGTCGATCCAAACATTCCTGAAATCCGTGACGAACCGGATTCGCAGGTTGATGCTGCTACAGAGACCCTTGCGTTACGCATTCCCCGAGGTGTATCGCAAGAAAGTAGGAGTATCGATGAGTCAGATTCATAAGAAGAGGAAGTGTGGCCAATAAATGGAGGACCGAATGATTTATCTCTTTTAAAGAGTTTTAGAACACACGTTGCTTTCTTTATATCTAAGAATGAAGTCAGACATATTAACTTTGAATTCAGTTTTATCGTAGTTGTTGTTTATCTAAAATATTTTGCTTTGTTATCATTTCAGGAACGAGATCCATTACGGTGCATAAATCACATGAAAAAAATAAATACATGGTCTCTAGAATCTGGACAGCCAAATACCCGTTTTGTGCCGCACATCCGTAATTCCTCTTTATATCCGCTCACAATATGTTCTTATCAGTACATTAGTAGCGTTGAACTAACTGCATTTGTCGAGCGTTGGTATCCAGAAACGAATACCTTTCACTTGTCTTTTGGAGAAATGACGATCTCTTTTGATGATGTAGCATGTCTCCTTGGTTTGCCAGTAACAGGAAAGTCCGTTAGCCTTCCAGACAGAACATATGGGCTCATTACAGTTGAGCAACTAACTGAGTGATGGGTGTCGGGTATAATGAAGCTTTTCAGGAGTTGAACACGAAAGGTGGAGCTTCAGTTCACCTTGATTGGCTAAGAGAACGGTTTAGCGGTGTGACGGATGCAGATTCAGATCGGAAAATATTATGTGCTGTCCAAGCATTCTTACTTTATCTTCTTGGGTGCACACTTTTCGGGGACAAGAGCGGTACAAGGGTCTCTGTTGACTATCTTGCACTTTTACATGATGTCGAGAACGTGCATACATAGGCCTGGGGTGCTGGAGCTCTAGCGTATTTGTACAGACAACTCGAACTCTCCTCTAGAGCCCTTGCGGCACAGATGTCCGGATATCTAATATTGCTGCAGGCGTGGATCTTCGCTCACTTTCCGTCTTTAATGCCCGTCATAAATGGTGGATACAGACCTGACTAGCCACAAGCATGCCAGTGGTTGAGCAAACGTGACAACAAAGTGTCTTTGGAGCATGTCAGAGCTATTAGGGATAGGGTTGACACGCTGACGGTCAATGAGGTTAGGCAAAAAATAAATTTATTTGGTGTTTTTTTCCAAACGATCATAATTTCAAATTTTGATATTGATTTTTTTAATATCATAACATTGCAGGTGACATGGGACCCATATCGGTCCTTTAGGGATACCCATCCATTTCATGAAGTATCCTTTTATATGGGTACATTGAAAATGAAGGATATTGTCGAGCCTTATTACCCTGTACGGGTGTTACGGCAGTTTGGGCATCGTCAGTATATTCAACCTCCACCGTTCAGTCCTATTCGAGAAAAACGTGGACTTACGAGCAAAACTACTCGGTGACATATGGACACGCTGAGGAAATATGGCTGAGTTGGTTAGATCATGTACTTTCACAGGAGCATCGAGGCGTAGAGGCAAGTACCCCGGGTGAGTGCATGCATGATTATATGGCGTGGTATGAAAAGGTATCTCGACGCTTTATTGGTCCGTCCACCAATGCCTCAAATCGAGAGGGGGCGCAAGATGTCCCGCATACAAATAATGAGGAGGTAATATTCGGTTTTTTATTCTTCGTAAATTAATCAAGTATAATCGAACTTATATATGTTTTTGCCATAATATATGCAGAGGATTCAAGAAGTTATAGCAATTATTGATCCATTCTTAGAGCAAGGTAAGACCACAAGTAAGAGACGTCCGAGTTTGCTATATAATGCCCTCATGAAGATAAAATCAGTTCTAACCGGGTGTACACAAACAGATATTGACACAGTATTACAGCCCGTTGCGCAATCCCCCACTGATCGTCCTACCTCTTCAAGACGCCGTCAACCCGCAAGGAAGCAACCCGCTCGGAAGTCTCGAAGAATCTAGAATTTGTTGTTCTTTTTTAATATGAGTCGCAAAGTCAAAAAAACAGTTGTTAGTATGGAACAAATATTCCTTTTAGTTTGTCGTTCTTTTAAAATGAAGTTGTACTCAAGGATATATATATGAAGTTGTAGTTGCCGTTGTTTTTAAATGAGGCTCAAACTCATTTTAAAGGCCGTTGTTCTGTGTTTGAAACTATGAATTATTTGTTGATATTGGATGTTTTGATGTTGTATATGTTCATTACCATATCATATATCCTGTGTCCAATGGATATCAAATCAGAACTGGAGCATGCATATTGCAGTGATATAAGTTTTGATTGTCACTTTGGATAAGCATTTTACACCCCATTTTTGTTCATTTTGATAGGTTTAGTTATCAGTACATAATACATATGCCTTATTGTTTTATTTTCCTCAGTTCGGTTGTTTAGTGACATCATCTTCAATTCTTTTTTACCCTCACATATTCTTCTAGTAGTCTATGATCTTGTAGCAACAATATATTAGTTTTATAATATTTAAGGTTCTCTATTGCAGTGTATAAAACTTGTTGATATGTTGGACCGTTGTTGTTCGACATGCACGCTATTTATTCTGCTGTTGATATGTTTTGATACCAAGTTCATGAAGATATTGGATCGTTGTTGTTCGACATGCCCTGATACGGTTCTTCAATATATGTAAACCCTCATTTTGTAAACCGTATCAATTTTAGCTAATTTTGCCAAACTTTTATTTTGAAGTTTTAAATTACTTGTGTATATGTTGGATCAATGATGCCAAGTTGTTGATATGTTGGATCAATCTCGTATATGTAGGATCAATGATGCCAAGTTGTTGTTCGACACACCGTATCACTTAAATTACTGAATTACTGTATTCACGATTCGGGTTTACAGAACCGGATCATTTTTAGATGATCCGGTTCTGTAAACCCGAATCGTGGATACAGTAATTCAGTAATTTAAGTGATACGGTGTGTATAATCCTGTAGATAGTAAGTTTGTTATCAATTCAGTATATCGTGCATGTCAAACGGCAACGGTCCATCATATCAACATCTTGGTATCAAAACATATCAACAACCAGGCATCATTGATTCAACATATACACAAGTCATTTATAACTTCAAAAATAAAGTTTGGCACCGCGATATACAACATAGCCAAATAGGGTTTACAAATAAGTGACACCTAACTTTGACACCTAATTTTGGCACCGCGATATACAAGACACAAATAGGGTTTACAAGGCACCGCGATATATATGACACTAATTTTTTTTTCATTTCATATAAGTACAATTGTTAACTGGTTCGAACAAAATATATGCACATAATGAGGTCATCCATAGAATCATTGATTATAATTCAATGATATCTTGTGTTGCTACAGTCGGTGGCACAAGTTGCTTGAATTGTTCAATTCGCTCCATATAAAAATCTTGCCATCCAGTTGCCACCGGGTCACGATGACGGTGCCAATTAAGCGCAATGTTAGGAACTGGATATCCTGCCTTTAGTTAACCTACATGATTGACAGTTGCATTACGGATCTGTATTTATATTCAAATGTAAACTATATAAGATACAAAATTTACCGAGACAAAATGACATTCTCCTACGTAAGCCATGGTCACTTCCTTGATCTGGAGAATTGAGGCCGGAGGCGGTGATCTTAGCGGTAGGAAAGTTAGGCATTGGGCATTGAAAATGAAGAATAACACTAAATTAAATCTCGACGCTATCAAATGACCCATGTCGGGCAAAGTCATCCAGTGGTCAGAACTTGGTAATTCTCTAAAATAGTTTATTAACTTTTGGAGATCAACAAACCGATCGACACTTCCAAATAGACTCATGTAGGGTAGCTCATTTTCGTCTAGCTCGGTTACCAAGTCTCTGCGAATTTGACCCCACTGATCCTCCCCGAAGCCAAGGCTATCTGCGATGACTCTAAATCCGCAATTTCCGTCCGACTTAACCTCACCAACATTATTGATATAGAGAAGGAAGAAATTAGATAGTGAATCTTGATACTGAATATTGGTATCTGACTGGAATATGGGCTCAAGCTCCAAAAGGAGAGGAAGTTCGGATACCGAAGCTTCAACTGATGTTGGTTCACCCAGAGTGGATTCCTGTATAGAAACAAAATTTTAAAGTTAAAAAAATATGAAACAAGAAGAGATATAATACTGCACATAAATGGTTTACCTTCTGTGTAGGCTTCTGCTTTGGCATTAGCTTCGTCGGCCAATATTTTCTTTGAACAAGCACTGCTTTCATCAATGGAGAACGACTGTCAGTTTCAGAAGCAATTAACTCAAAAACACAAGGATTCCGTTTTGTTGAGTAGTCGCGCTTCCTTTTCCGGCGCGCAACTTGTGGTGTCACCTTCGGAACAGGATCAGCAAGTGAAGAACTTGCTGGATTTGATATTTCGTTCAACTTCTTTAACCTTCGAGCTTGTTCCTCGTTATCACATTTAAGCAAGTTAAAAATAAATACCTCCACATTTTTTGGTAATTTAAACATTCAACAGCCGACGCTTTGACTGGGAGCATGTCAAGTTTTCGCCAATGAAGGTCAATGCAATCCAATGGGATTGCTCGATTATCTCTGTTGTACATTGCAATTTCATGGGTGCATGGCAAGTTATGTGTTTGCCTAATTATGCAACCGCATTCAACTGCATCCACTCCGATACTAGCCGCTCTTCGTAATTGATTCAAAATCAGATTTAATGCGTGTATAGATATTACGCCTCGGAGTTCTCTAAAATCTGCCAACATGAAATTTCGATTAAACATTGTAAGGCTTTTTTCGAAAGATGCCTTAATCTCAGTATGTTGCAATTCAAGTAAAGAGTGAATGTTGCTCCAGCAGTTTTCGAAGTTGCCTTGACTCGTTCGAAGTTGCCGCTTCAATTTTGCATGGACACTCTCCGCTCGATTAGTTGTTACATTATCCCTGTGGAGACACGTATTTATCCAGTAAGCAACAAATTTCTCTTTATATGGATCCAACCAAGTCTTCGTTACATATTCGACTGCATCTGGGTATGCTCGGAATTCATTCATGAGTAAGCTCCGACTTGAATCGTACTCCTCAATAGTTTCAGATAACATTATCAACTTCCAAATTGAGAAAAATTTCTCCCATTCAGTCTTCTGTTCCAAATATTTTTTGCAATGAGCCAACACATTACGATTGATATGCCAACGATATAGTAAATGCCGACTTGTTGGAAATATGGATTGAACAGCATTTACTAGCACTAAATCTCTATCCGTTACTATCACACTTGGATAAATTTCATTGATAAATAGTCCATGTAACTTATCAAGTGCCCATGCATAGTTTGTTTCCCGTTCTCTTTCAAGAAAAGCGAAAGCAACACAGAATGACATATTCGTCGATGTTACACCAACTATTTCAAGTAACAGGTATTTGTACCTGTTTGTTTTATAGATACAATCTAGGATGATAACTCATGGAAATACATGTAGAAGCTCCACACCAACCGGATGAGCCCAAAAGAGGTCAGTTACTTCTTCGGTTTGGTTATTGCTGCGATACCACTCAATGTACTTGCACTCTGAAATTTAAAATAGCAAGTGTTGCATTTGCATTCTACCCCCTGTTCATTAACCCGAAACTTGTGTCGTGCATTATAAATTGTCTTCATCGTTGATGCATTCTTCGGATCCTTCATCTTTAAAGATGTCAGGATATCTTTTGGTCGTACATGACATTTCGACAACTCCATTACAACAGAAGTCTCGCCTTGGGATAGTCTTCCTGCATATGAGTGTCCCTCAAGATATTCTGCTGCAAGATGATTATGCGTACCGCATATAACCATAAGTTTCCAGTCGGACCCCTCAGCAGATATTTGTTGACCCTTTAGCTTAAAGAGGCATCCACATTTTTTGCTACCCCTGAATCCTTCATCACCCTTTAATTTTTTGAATCTTGAACTTCCACCTCTTTCACAACCAAATCAGATTCTTCCCTTCTTATAATGGCCTCCACTATCCGATTTTGAAACAATTATCACCAATCTTAATGTCTTTCTCGTATCACGAACCCAATTTGCAAGCTCTTCTCGATCTAAAAAAGTCTACAATCACAGTGTTCCAGTTAGACATCTCCACCAAACATAATACATTATATATACAAAATCTTCTATATCATCGTGCCTCACTTGTTGTGAATGCAGAACTATAATCAACAGCTACCTCGCTCTGATCTCGGTTACAATGTGTTGAAGGTTTATCCTATTAACCAAAGTACACATAATAGAATGAGAAACTGAACGGCGGCGAAATCAAAACCGTTCTTCCTAACTGATCTCTATTTTAATTAAATCTATTCCTTTAAAATTAAAAATTGTAGAAATTAAAAAAAGATGATCGATTCATACCTCCAGTGACTTTTGATCGTCGAATGAAACCATCGCCAAGTTGCGCAACTCTATTTTTTTCTCCGTCGACTCACAAAAGAATTATGTTTTCTATTTTCTAGGGTTAGATAATGAAAGAACCGATTTAAACTAAATATAGATTTTAATTTCCGTTTGGAGTAGAAATTTGAGAAATGGAATTTTTTTTTTTCTTCTATTTCTCCTCTACAGCTCCTCTCTCTCTGGGGTTTAACGCGGGAAAAAAAGAACGCAGGGTGGGAAGATGAAGCAGGAGATGTGGAAGGGTATTTTGGACCAAAAAATAAAATGGCAAAGCGGTAAAAAAGAAGACTTTTAAAGTGGGCTCAGTAGTAAATTTGTTGTGCCCATCTAGCAACTCCCAATTTTACGCGGCCGAGTCCGCCTCCTATAAAAAGGGGGTCGCTCCCCTCTGTTTCTCTTCTAAAATCACAACTCAAGAAAAGGGAGTCGACAAGAACGAGCGAAGCAAGGTAAATCTCTCCTCTTTCGACTTTTGCCCTCGGCCCTAATTTTATTTTTCTCAACAATTTTCTGATAAACCTAATTTTTACCCTAATTAATTTTGTAATTTTGTTTAGTTCACTTTTTTCTTTGTCTAATTCTTACTTTATATGAGTTTTAACACGGCGCTTCCTTATTCTTTCTCCTTAATCTTTTATCAATTCTCCCATTTAGTTTCTTTTTCTTCGCAAATTTGGCTATTCTCAATTTTTGTATTAAATTAGGGTTTTGATGTGTTGATGTGGAATCTTGATGAGGCTGGTAACCAGGTAAGTCTAATTAATTAAATCATGATTGATTTTCTATTGGAATGGAGTTCGATTAGGGTTTCTTTTTTCTTGTAATAGACTTGGGTTTCTGATTCTCCGGCCATTTTGGGGGAAACCAAATCCTATAAGAGCAAAGCCCTTAACATTGTAATTCTTGCTCCCTGCCGTAATTTTTTCTCAATATGTTTTTTTATTAATGCTGTAACTTCTTTTTGTCCTAATTTTTTCCATAATTAATGCCGTAATTTTGATTAATGTGATCAATCTACTCTTTGCTTTGACTAATTATTATTCTTTATGTTGTTTACAAGGAAGTGGCGATGAAGAGAAGCAAACCGAAATTACAACAAATGCTTCCTTTAGTTCATTTTCTTAGTAATTTCTGCTCTTGTATGTTGTTTTTGGGTTTTTCTTACTGGTAATTTAGGCACTTCGTTTCCAAAGCTCGCATCTTTACTTAGGTAATCCTGAATGCTGCCGTTAATCTAGGGTATCTGAGTTTTTAAGTTTAAATGGCCCTAAAATAAGGTTGGTGACTCGAATTTTGTCAGGGCAAGGGACAAACTTGTGGGAAGAGCATGGCATTTATTGTTCTTTATCAGGTATCTCTTGGCCTTCATTTTATAAAATCCAGGATTTTCCTTTTACTTTTCATTTATATCTGGGTTTTGCATGTTTGTTTGATGCTTTGGTAATTTCAGTGAAAATCAGCATTACTTTTCTTAATTGCTTATTTAGGACAAGGTCTTACTACATGTAGGATTTAACTTTTACAGGACAATAATGATGCTGAACTGATTTATGGGCTTCATCTGAGTCTAGCATGCCAGTATACTGTTGGAAATAGGTACTTGAATTATATCCTAACTTCTAAGATGCTCTACTTGTATGAAACTGTAGTTGGTTGTCCTTTGAGGGTGGTTCTTGATTTGTTAGGTTGGATCTTTTGGTATTCTGAACTGTAGCTTCATTGTAAACATTTAGTCTCTCTTGCTGCACTCTTGCTGATTTCATCGCTCTATTTGAATCTCACAGGCGGTTGACTGTTGTCATGAGAAAGTGCTTTGAAGTCCTTGGCGACACACCAGTGTACAAATTACAGCATGAACTTATCCAAAATAATGTGGAAAATATATCCTGGTTACACCTTATGAAGAATCGTATAACATGTATCAGGTGCCATTAGAACCTATTTCCTGAGATACGAGCGAAGAGAAGTTCAAACAATATTGATTTGTTTTGGCACCTACTTCCTATCTAGCCTCTGCCAGTTTTTTTTTGAGATTAAGCGGCGAGCAAGGAGCCCTCCGAGTTCTATTAATAAACTATAATAAAACGGATTACATTAATACAAACTAGAGTGGAGTTCATAATTCACTTACACATAAAGATAACAAAATCAAAATACAAGAACCACTAAAACAAAGTTCACTGCCTTCAATGTCGCCATCTGGTCTACTTGTCACGATCAGTTCTGTCCTGCTCCTGTGTGCAAATCCTCATTCTCCAGTCCCTGGTCATCTTTCTCTGTATCCTGTTCTTCAGAAAGACACAGTTTCTCCCTGTCTGACAAAAGACCTATCCAGAAGTGTATATCAATATATGTGTGATAGAAACATGTAAGTATGGAATGCTTTTGTAGTCTAAAAATCTTGTTATTTCGTTCTCTCCATATATTCCAGCATACTGCTGCAACTACTATATGACAAATATGAGCACCCTTACTTGTGTCATTACTAACTACTTTAAACCATATATTAGACTTCTCGGACCGTCTGAATATAAGCCTTAAAGCTACCGCACACTTCTCTCATAGACAGGATGTGAAACTGCATTCAAGGAATAAATGCGTAGTTGTTTCAGCCGCAACACCACACAAACTGTGAATATTCGGTCCTTTCCAACCTCGTCTTTGGAGATTATCCCATGTGAGTAAGGCTTCTTTGGCAATAAACCATAAGAAACACCTGATCTTAAAAGGACATCTAACATGCCATATTTTTCTTGCATATGCCATTCTGTGACCCCCGTCTATAATAAATTTGTATGCGGACGCCACTGAGAACTCACCATGTTGCTCCCATCTCCATATGGCGGAATCTTTTTCTGTTTCTGCAGGAGACTGGACGCTAAGTAGATTCCTAAGCTCCCTGATCTCCGTACTCGCATGGTCTCTTGTGTGAGCTTCCAATCTCAAATTCCATCTATTACGATGCCATGTCGCTACAGTAGTTGCCTCCTTATCGAGTGAACCAGCGAAGGCTTTTGGAAATAATGTTGCTAACGACATGTCTGAACACCAACGATCATACCAAAACGAAACCCTTCCTTTCCTGCCCACTTTAAAAGAGATGCTTAGTTCAACAATTTTCCTGGTCGCCTTCATCCCTCGCCACAGGGGCGATGTGTTGCAAGTGTTATGTGATATACTTCGCCACCCTCCCTTTCTTGGACCATACTTCTCCCAAATAGCCTTCTGAAGCTGACCTTCAGGATCCGAAAGTAATTTCCACCACTATTTTGAGAGTAGAGCCAGATTGAACATCTTTAGATTTTTGACTTCTAATCCACCCTCATCTTTAGGTTTACAAACCTGCCCCCAGGACACTAGATTGTATTTGGCTTTTTCCCCCACGCCACTCCATAAAAATCTTCTCCGAATTTTATCAATCCTCTTTCTGACCCAGACTGGGAGTAGAAAGATTGACATAAAATACAGTGGTGTAGATGAAAGAACCGAATTGACGAGTATAGTGCGTCCCCCTAGTGACATATGTCTAGCCTTCCACCCCTCAAGTTTCCGCTCTACCTTATCAATTATGGGATATAAATCAGTCTTCCTTAATTTTCTTTCTCTGAGTGGAACCCCAAGATACTGGACGGGGAAGCTGTCTGTCTTGCATCCAAGTATACTTTGGATGATAAAGTCTGTTAAAGCCTTTTGACCTAGTATCACCATGGAGCTTTTGTGGAAATTAATTTTTAATCCTGACCAGGCCTCGAAACACCAAAGAGTCTACTTTAATATGATGGCTGTTCTCAGGTTTTTTTCGCAGAATATTAGTGTATCATCTGCATATTGTAGATTACAAACTGCAACTTTTCTGCTGGCCGGCAGACCTTTGAGTAGCCCTGTGTCCCTTGCTTTTTTTAAAAGCTGATTTAACCCATCCGTCACTAAAACAAATAGAAGGGGAGATAGTGGATCCCCCTGCCGGAGTCCTCTCTTGCATACCACCTCCTTCCCTATTTCACCATTGATGAGCGCTTGCACTTTGGCTGATCTTAGCCACTGTTCTATCCATTTCCTCCATCGTTCCCCGAATCCTTTCTTCTTTAAGACTTCTAAAATGCACTCTCAGTTTACCATGTCGTACGCCTTTTCGAAATCAAGTTTAAGGAGGAATCCTTTCTTCTTTACTTTCCTACAGTGGTGTATTACTTCTTGTGCAAGCGCGATCCCCTCCAAGATGTTTCGCCCTTGTATGAATCCTGATTGTGATTGTGTTGTGTCTACCAACTCTGGTAAGACTACTGTCAGTCGGTTTGCCAGGACCTTTGAGATGATTTTGAGGCTGCTGTTCAACAAAGCTATCGGCCTATAGTAACCAATTGTCTGGGGTGTCTCTTTCTTCGGTATGAGTACGATGAGAGAGTAGTTTATCCTATCAAGATTGACTTCTCCTTTAGCGAACCATTTGAGTAAGGCCATTATATCACTCTTCATTTCTTGTCAAAAGGTACGATAGAAAAAAAGCGGGAAGCCATCCGGCCCCGGTGCCTTCTCCGGGCCGAGCTGCCAAATTGCTGCCTTCACTTCCTCATCTGTGAAGTCGACATCTAGGTGGGATAAATCTACCGACTGTTGTCCATTGATTTCTTTCATCCTTAATCTCTCCGGGTACTCATTTCCAAATAGGCTTTTAAAATGACTATGAACATGTTGCTTAATCCTTGTTGCAGAGGAGATTGGTCCTTCCGTGGAATCTAGCACATGTATAACATTGTTCCTTCTCCTCGTGTTTACTATTTGTGAAAGAAAGCAGTATTTGCATCCCCTTCTGTGAGCCATTTATGATGAGCTCTTTGCCTCCATTTAATCTCCTCATTTTTATATATCTCTGTCATAAGCCTGCGCAATATTTGCAGCCTTTCAGATTTTTCTTTTAACAGGTTCTGCCCTTCCTCCTCCCTTTCCAAATCGTCTATTTTCTTGATAGTTTCGTCTTTTGACATTCTTAATTGTCGGAAGTATTTCTTTTCCCATCTTAGCAATACTCTTCTTAATCGCCTAAATTTGGCAACAATATTCTGAGCAGTCTCGATAGTATTTGTCGGCTGAGACCAACTCTGTCTAATAATTTCATGAACATCCTCGTATTCCAACCACCATTTTTCAAATCTGAAGATTCTATCTTTTTTCTGGCGGATCTCCCCTGAGCTAAGGCATATAGGAACATGATCCGATGTTGGTCTCCTAATAGGATGAACATATGCACTATAGAATTTGAGCTCCCAGTCTGTTGAGACAAAGACTCGATCGAGTCTAGCTAAACTCGGGTTCTCCCGCATGCTGGACCATGTAAACCGTCGTTCTGTCAGGGGAATTTCAATAAGGTTTAAGCTTGCAACTAGATCGTTGAATTGGTTTCTGTCCCGGATATTGTTATCCCCTCCTTTATGCTCATCCGAGAACCTAACCACATTAAAGTCCCCTCCCAAAACCCATGGTCCCATCCTCCATGCTCTTGCCCTAGTGATATCTTGCCATAGTGTGTTACGGCGGCAACTCTGGTTCGGACCATACACACTCGTTATAGTTTGGATCCAACAATCTGCTTTCCTCCTGACTGCCACAGTCAGACTGAACTCCCCTATTAGTGAGTCCAGTATCTCGTATGACTGGTGGTCTACCCCTATCAATATCCCACCGGACGCCCCAACCGCATTTTTAACGAGCCAACTGTATCTATTTCCTAGCTCATTTAATGTGCTTGTTTGAGGGTTCGCTAGTTTTGTTTCCTGAAGGCAAACCATATCTGCAACCGACGCTCTACAGGTTTCTGACACCATATGCCGTTTAGTCTTGGTGCCAATCCCCCTCGCATTCCAAAACAGTGTATTCATAACTAACTATTATGAACTTCTCCAGCTTGACCCCCCATGGTCAGCATTCCCCCTCCCCTGCCGTACTGGGGTTATGGAATCTCTCGGACTTTTCTATATTTCTAATTAATAGAAGATTACTATTTTGTTCATCAGTGTCTGTGCCCATATTAATGTCACATGTGTGTGCAAGAGATAACAACAAATCATCCGGTAACAAATTTAGGACATCAATAGGAGAGAAGCTCATACCTTGTTCGTAGTTAGAAAGTAAGGCCTTACGTCGCGTGGCTAATGACGCAGTCTCTCCAGATTGATAATCAGGGCGTCCACGCTTCTGCTCCAGCCTCCTGCTGCGTCTAGTAGGTGTCATAGTCACCCCCAGATGTCCTGTTCCTTGATCATTCGTATCCTCAATGTGGCTAACCTGCTGAGTTTCCTTAGGATATCGGTTTTCCTCCCTGCTGTCGATTCCTGGGCTATCCTGCCTTGTTTCTATGCATCGCCAGGTTATCCAGTGATACCTCTGTTGTGGCTGTATGTACATCATTACATGCACTTCCTTCCTTTGCTCTATCCGTCTGTATATGTTGCTTCTTGTATCTGTCTCTGATGCGTTTTGGAAGTCTAGAAGGCTGACGTTTTCTTCTTGCTAGCTTGTCGCCAACCTCACCAGTAACTATATCAGCCAGAAGCTTGGAAGTAGCATCTTTTATGACTTCTTTGTCAAATCCTGGTAAAAGTGATAGAAGCCCTAACTGTTTTATAGATCTGGCTGTCTGATCGCCATTATCAAGTCCCAATTCCTTGGCTTTTTCAAAAAATTTGGCAACCCTATTTGCTGTATTTTCTTTGGCAGATTTCTCATTTGGACTGAGGTGTGTTTTTTCCCTCACGCCCTGTTGATCCAGAATAAGCACACCCTAATTATTAGTAATTAGTGCCCTCAGGTTGGACCCACTCTCATCTAGAATTAGCCCTCCATGGTTATTTGCAACTAGTGCCAACTTTTCACTTGATCTTTCACCAGACTCTCTTCCCTCATATCTAACTAGAGGTAATAGGGGCCCGCACTCAGCTTTTGGTTTAAAAGCGTGCTCCTCCTCCCCCCTTTCACCTACCCCCCGGTCAATATCTCCCCCTTGGAATTCCCCCCTAGGCAGTCAGCTTTATTGAAAGCTGACTGCCCTTGAGCAGTGCGCTCGCAGTCTTCCTCTTCCCCCAAAACCGCTGGCTCCCGCAGTCTCTCCCCTGCCGTTTCCGTTTCCTTTTTCTGTCTAGTTTGGTTGTGCTTTCTCTCCTCGAATTTTTCCACCCTCCTTGTGGGTGTAACTCCTGCTTTTCTTTCCTCTTTCGTTCCACTTCCTTCCCGTTGGCTTCTATTTGGTGGTTGGACCTTCCCCTTTCGACCGACCTCCTGTCGCGCATGCTGGATCTGAAGGGTTGTTGAGCTTTGGTTTTTGTGCCACGTGAAGCGCCGCTGGCTCCCGGCGTCCTGGATCGAGGACTCGGCCGTTGGCAGGGGAGCCTGCTCGGCTTTCCCTGTCTCGGTCGGGCCTCTGTCCGTCGCCATGGAACCCGGCATTCCGCGATATTCTCTCCCCTTGCTCAAATCTTTCTGTGGCAGGGAAATCATGTCTATGATTTTAATTGTAATTAGCCGCAATTGACTGCCGACCACTAATTTTATTTCCTTCGGTATTGACTCAACTGAATCACAACCAACCCTAATTCTTGCCGTCACCAGGGTCCTCCGATCAAGTGTATCTTCTTCGACGTCAATCAGGTGAGCAAATCTAGCCACTATTTTGCTTAAATCACTCATGTTCCAGTGGTGTAAGGGGAGTCCCTGAATCCCTAACGTCGCAGTCGTGGGGAAGATCTGAACTTGGTCATCTTCCTCCCCGGTCCATCTATACACCGTAAAACCGGCGTTATGATTGCGGCAAGGGATGGATGTCCTCCCCATTGCATGGTCCAGTCCTTCCTGTGACGGGAATCTAACAAGGTAGTACCTTCCAACATTTGAAAAACTCGAATCGTACCGGGCAAAGGCCACCGAGATTAGTCTAGGCCCTTCGATCATCTCATCGACGGTCGGGTTGCCGTGTCCCGGATACACCACTCCTATGATTTTGGACAATAATTTCCTATCCTCCGCCACCTTGTCGGACGTCGGGAGTAACATTGACGGTTTTCCGGAGCCTTCCTTTGCCGCTTTGTCTTTAGTTTCCTTACTAGACTCCATCTCAAGAGTGTTGCTTTTCTTTACTATATATGTCTTCGCCACCGAATGTGCCTTCGCGGCCCTGACCTGTACTGACCGCCCGTCGGTGGTAGCTCTAGTCGTATCAAAACGACTCCTCTCTTGTCCCGATTTAGATCCTCTTACCGGGAACTTCTGGGGCCGCGCCGCCCCTTTGTTGCTTGCCGATATGCTCTGTTTCTCCGGAAGTAATGGGCATTCGGCGATCATGTGTCCGAGCACCTTACAGAAACGTCACCGGATAAACGGACATTCATCCTTAAAGTGGCCCCGCCTACCACAAATCTAGCATTCCTCGCCGATATCACTTCCCGGAGGTGATAATTTCCTCTTTCTTGTTATATTGGGTTGCACTAGTGCCTTGGGCTTCCTCAGCGATCCCCTAGATCGCATTTCAGTCCATGACCCACCCGTATCCTCATCCCGGATCTGGAGGCCGTCGGACTTAGACACTCTTGCCAGGATTGCAGTGACATGTTCGCCTGTATATGTTGCTTTGGGGTCAATGGTGGACTTCACCGAGCTGGCTGGCACTGGATGACCAGTAGCCTGGGCCGCCGGCGAATCCTTGACCACTTCCACCCAGCTGCGTCTCCGATGTTTCAGATTCTTGTCATCATCGCTGCTTTCCGGTTCTCGGATTTTGCCCCTTCCCAACCATCCCCAATTGAAATCCATGCCTCTGCCAGTTTTAGCGATCATCCATCACAGGAATCTACTCCTTTCCGCAAGATTGAAGTGCTTTCCCCGTAAATTTTGTTCGAGGGGCTGTGAAATCCCTTCAAGTTTTAAAATGATTATGTTTCCGTCCTGTGTTTTCTAAGAAAATAGGATAAGGTGGCCTAAGGACTTTTAAAAAAGTGAAAAAAACATTGATGAAAATCTCGGACAGCGAAAAAAAAAAATCATATTTGGATTATGCTCACTTCAAAGCAATTTGTGATATATTTTGATCTAGAGTTGTTCCTAATAACTTCTCCTCTGTACAAATCTAAATCTAAACCTTATCCTTTACCCCGAACCGTTCATTTAAGGGAGGCTATTCCCTTTTTTTGAGAGTTTTCTTTTGACATTTTTGTATTTTTGGCAAAATGTTATGAACAAGTGCAAATTCATGCGTGTAAGATTTCCGTGCGATGAAAGGATAAGATGGACATATGTTGGTTTGGTTGTAGGCTTTGTTGTCATTCACGCACATAAAGATCATATAGTCTTATTTTATTTATGGGGGGTAAAATGGTTTTAAGTTAACCCTCTTGTCAACATTTTTGGGAAAAAAAAAATGATTATTCCCATTTAGACCCCATCAACAAATACAAAAATCTAAACTATATTATAAATTTAAAAATAAAAATTAATTAGTTAAGCAACTAGTATGCATCAATAATTTTCGAAGAAATATTTTTAGAATAAGAATAATATGTTTGTGCGCTGCAACACTTTTTGAAAAATATTTTTAGTGTTGTAAATAACGTGTATATACGAATTTTTCCAAATTAATTATGTTTTCAACCCTTTTGTCAACAATTCCTGCAGTGAAAATCCCTGTTTTGTTATTTCTATCTTTATTTGAATCTCTTTAGCATATTCAAATCATAAATTACAGGATTTAGGTCTACTGTCACTTCCATTAAAGGTGTGTTTGTTTGCATAGAAGTAGAATGGAAGTAGTAGAAGTAAGGCTACTTCCACTACTTCACTTGTTTGTTTGGTCAAGAAGAGAATTGGAAGTTATTTCCACTAGGATGATGTGGATCCTATGTGGCATCCCAACTTTTCCTTTTCTCTTCCCTTCATTTTTGAGTGGAAGTGCTCTTGAAACTCAAGAAACAATTTTTTTATTAGTTTCTCATTATTACCTTTCAATTCTACTCAATTAACAAATATATTAGTATTATTTTTTATTTAATTTGACAATAAAATAATATTTTTCATATTCCACTTCTTACTTCCAAAAGTGAGCTTACAAACACTTGAACTCCATTGAATAATTCTCTTCCTAACCTTCCATTTTGGAAGTTACTTCTAATTCTCTTCTCTACTTCTCTTACTTATAAGAGCCAAACAGGGCTTAAAACATGCATAAGATGTTTCAACAGCTACAACAATTAAGCCCTTATTCCCAAGATTTGGGTAGGCTACCGTAAACCTAGGGAAATACCATGGCAGAACAAACGCATGTATCATCTTTCTCTATTCATTCATATTGAGTAATGAACAATATGCCAAATCAAGTACACGGATGTTCCTTATCTATTTATTCATATTGAATAATATGTCTTTATTTAGATATTTAGCATCCATAGCTTTTTATATCGTCTTTTATTTAGGCTGTGTTTGGATTGAAGGAAAATGAAGGAAAAGAAAATAAAAGGAAAAGGAAAATTGCTTTTCACTGTTTGGTTAGAGGAAAAATTAGAGAGAAAATAAAAGGGAAAGAAAGTAAGAGAAAATGTATTAGGTTTTTTTTTTTTTTTTTTTTCCTTTTCTTCCTCAAACCTAGAAGAAAATAAAAGAAAAGGAAAGTTGAGAGAAAAAGGAAAAAGGAAGAAAATTTTTGCAGAAATTTCTTTATAATTTTAGTTCCAATATATTTTTAACTTTTGTGAAGTTTGGACCATTTGGTTATTATATACTTAATTATTTAAAAATTAAAAATTATATCAATAATATGTAAATTAATATTAAAATTTTCTATAGTTTAATTAAAATTATATTTTCCTTTTAATTTTTTATTGAGCAACCAAACATAAGAAATTGTTTTTTTCTAAAATTTCCTTGAGATTTTCTTTTTCATTTTCTTTCTAACCAAATATAAAAAATGAAACCAATTTCCATATCCTTTTCTTTCTTTTTTTCTTTCCCTTTTCTTTTCTTTTCTTTTCCTTCATTTTCCCTCAATCCAAACACAGCATTAGGGATGAGAATTGACGAGTCTATAGATTAATTTTTTATTTACACTATTCAAAAGTTTAAATTAGAAAAATAAAAATTTATTCTTAATTCAAAATTTTGAATTGCGTGGACTAAAAGGTGACCGTGATATATCAATTCTCATTTCTACCTCCATCCATATCCTTCGGTAGTTCTTTTGCTCTCTTTAACTTTTTCTACATTGATAAGCTCTACTAACCGAACTAGTATATTCATATCTACGTTGCACATAGACAAATTGTCATGAAATAGTTTTCTCGGGATTCTCTTCTGTTGGTATTTTTAATGTATATGTAAAGTGGAGGTTACTAATTCTGTGGTTGCAGATTGAAGCATACAGAATTGTTTTAGATTAACACAAGATGACAGATTTGTAGCTGCAGGAAATTAATTCTGTAATTAGGTTTGTATCTATATATTTCCAGTTTTGAAGTAGAAGAAGACTGTTTAAAGAAAAACCATCAAACTGTTCTTCTTTATCTAGTATACTATCCTAATCAGAAAAATAAGAAACTGGATTATGAAAAACCTGGTTCAGAAGCTTGCAGGAAGACTGGAAGAAGACTGGAAGATGACAGGAAGTAGATCGGATGAAAATCGAGGCTAGTGTTGGACACTATCTCTTTAAAATCGATTCGTCCTCCACTGTTTGCTTCTGGATTTCTTGGACGTCGATCTCCCAGGATACAACGATCGATCTGCAGAGGGAAGGAAGCTGCAATCCCTCTGCTCTGGCGAATCTGATAGAGATTCTCTCTGGTTTATGTAATGTAATGCAGGACTGGACTTAGAATGGAACTGAACAGAGATCTTCTGTAGACAGAAATTCTGAAACTTCTGTCTGCAGAAGATGAACTGAAACAGAAAAGGAAAGAAAAACGTATATCTAAAACTCTGACCCAGACCCTATTTATAGGTTTTCAACAGTCGCAACGGTTGAGTTTTCAACAGTCGCAACAGTTGGCCGTTTCAACAGTTGTGACCATTTAACGGCAACTGTTGACGGCGGCCGGTGACTGTTGGACCGTCGATCGTTGGACTTTAACGACTCTTGACTGACGGGGCAGGTGCAGGTCGAATCCATTCAAATCTGAACCCAATAGAGGCAACCCGAATCCAATAGCACCAAAAATCAAAGGCTTCTTAGCTCCTCGCGACGTTGCGTACATGCGAAGTGCAAAGTGCGCCTCTAAATCCTCAGCTCCTCGCGACGTTGAGTACGTGCGAAGTGCAAAGTGCGCCTCTAAAGCGCCCAGTGCGCCCTAAACGCCCATTCGCCCTCGCACACGCGCGTGCGCGTGCGGGCGGTGCGTAGCACCACCCGTGGTGCTCAAGGTTTTCCTCTTCTTACATAAGCAAAGTAAAGGAGTAAGCTACCATATTTAAACCCACATCCTTACATTCCTCTATCCCATGTGGGACTATCTTTTCATCTTCCATTTTTGTTCCTTTGCTATGTACTCAACTTTTGAAGTCAATTTCAATTCACTTAATTCATTTAATTTGAACTAGTGAATTGGCTCAATTTAAGGTTCAAATTAGTGAATGAATTCAACAATCCTCCACATGAATGAAATGGCTTAGACTCTAATGCAAATAACCAGAGAGTGTAATAGAAAGTTACCGCATCGGGAGAGGTGGTTTTTGGCTTTGAACCTTCCCTAGTGAAATATTATCGAGTTTACTTGCTAACCAGTGAACACGATATTTTTGAACTGTTCAGTTTTTGATGTAAACTAAGACAATAATATTCACACGATTTCTTTCAACTTTATCAGATTCTATGTTGTGTCCATTTTGGCCTTGGACAATCTGGTAATTCTGTGAGTGCTCTTAGAGAACTTAGCCTTTCTTATTCTCATAGAAGCGGCCCCTTCTCACTCACATAGGTGATCTCTTATCAAGAGTATCCTGCCATACTCTATTTAGATTTCTAAGATATAAGGATCATTAAAAGCTTGGTTTATCCTAACACATTGCAGGTAATCACTATTTTACCATAGAAATGAGATAGGAAATATTTTTCTCAGTGATTCTTTCGAGTTCCCCCACAATTCGGTTGTCCCTTTGAACCTAGATCTTGGGATCTCCAGTCAGCTAGGTTGGGTTGCCATTATGGAGTTACTCTTTAGTAGGCGGTAATCCCATTCCCCTCGACAACTTATATACTTGATCTCTAGTCAAGCCTTTTGTTAATGGATCTGCAATATTATCTTTTGATTTTATATAATCAAGAGATATTATTCCGTTTGTAAGCAGCTGTCTTACAGTTTCATGCCTACGACGTATATGTCGTGACTTTCCATTATATAATACATTTTGTGCCCTTCCAATTGCTGATTGATTATCGCAATGGATGCATATTGCTGACACAGGTTTAGGCCACATTGGAATATCTTCTAAAGAGTTTCGAAGCCATTCTGCTTCTCCAGCTTTATCTAAAGCTATAAACTCAGATTCCATAGTGGATCTGGCTATACATGTTTGTTTAGAAGATTTCCAAGAGATGGCTGCTCCTCCAATAGTAAAGATATATCCACTTATGGATTTGATATCTTTTGAATCGGTAATCCAGTTAGCATCAGTGTATCCTTCAATCACTGCTGGATATCTAGTATAGTGCAACCCATAGTTAGTAGTCTACCTCAAATATTTGAGTACTCTAACTATTGCTTTCCAGTGGTTCTCCCCTGGATTACTTGTAAACCTACTCAGTTTGCTTACTGAGTATGCAATATCAGGTCTTGTGCAGTTCATTAAATATATAAGACTGCCAATAATCTGAGAATATTCTAACTGTGATATACTAGCACCTATATTCTTTGTAAGATGTAGACTCATATCTACAGGTGTCTTAGCTATATCAGTATTTCCCTTGTCAAATTTTTTGAGTATCTTCTCGATATAATGTGACTGGGATAAGGTATATCCATCAGATGTCTTGGAGATTTTAACACCAAGAATAATATCTGCAATACCTAAGTCTTTCATATCAAATTTCCGTGTTAACATAATTTTTACTTCCTTAATTAGAGCCATCGTGCTACCGGTGATAATCATGTCATCCACATATAAACATACAATGACATAGTTGTGCATATCCCCTTTTACATATACACATTTATCGCATTCATTATAGCGAAATCCATTTGACAACATAACTTGGTCAAACTTCTCATGCCATTGTTTAGGTGCTTGTTTAAGTCCATAAAGAGACTTAACAAGTCTACACACCTTTTTTTCTTTACCTGGAACTACAAACCCTTCAGGTTGTTCCATGTAGATTTCTTCATCTAATTCACCATTTAAAAATGCTGTTTTTACATCCATTTGATGAAGCTCAAGATTATATAATGCAGCAAAAGCAATTATTAATCTTATGGATGTTATTCTTATTACAGGTGAATATGTATCAAAATAGTCAATACCTTCCTTTTGTCTATAGCCTTTTATTACAAGTCTAGCTTTGTATTTATCTATAGACCCATCAGGTTTTATCTTTCTTTTAAAGATCCATTTATATCCTAATGGTTTACTTCCTGGAGGAAGATCCACAAGTTCCCAGGTGTTATTTTGAATAATTGATTCAATTTCACTATTTACAGCTTCTTTCCAAAAAGGAGCTTCAGGAGTAGACATAGCCTCTTTATAAGTTTGAGGTTCTTTTTCTAATATATATGTTAGAAAATCCGGACCAAACGATTTATTAATCCTGGCCCTTTTGCTCCGTCTACATTCATCCTCATTGGTTTTATTTCCAGAATCAGACTCTGTTTCTCTTATTATATCATCACAAGTCCTTTTAGAGGAACTTGGATTATATTCTTTACTAGGAAACATATTTTCAAAAAATGCTGCATTCCTAGATTCAATAATAGAGTACTTATGTATTTCTTGATGATCAGAGTTAAAAACAAAGAAACGATAAGCACTGCTATTATGCACATATCCAATGAATATACAATCAATAGTTTTAGGTCCAATTTTAGTCCTTTTCGGAGTAGGAAATGCAACCTTAGCTAGACACCCCCACACTCTTAAGAATTTATAACTAGGTGCTCGACCTGTCCATAATTCATAAGGTGTTTTCTCAAGTTTCTTTTTGGGTATTTTGTTGAGAATATAATTGGCAGAAAGCAGAGCTTCCCCCCACACGTTCTGGGGTAAACCAGAACTTATTAACATGGCATTCATCATTTCTTTTAAAGTTCTGTTCTTACGCTCAGCAATTTCATTTTGCTGTGAGTGTAAGGAGCAGTTGTTTGATGTATAATAACATGTTCTGCACAAATTTGTGCAAATGGTGACTCATATTCACCACCTCTATCACTTTTTAATATTTTTATCTTTTTGCTAAGTTGATTCTCAACTTCATTTTTGTATTGTATAAACATTTCAATTGCCTCATCTTTTGTTCTAAGTAGATATACATAACAATATCAATCATCTATAAACGTAATAAAGTACTTCTTTCCACTTCTAGTTTGAATAGATTTTAAATCACATACATCTGTATGAATTAATTCTAAAGGTTCAGTACTACGTTCTATAGAGTGAAATGGAAGCTTAGTCATTTTTGATTCAACACATATTTCACATTTATTTTCAAAGTTTATATTGAAATTAGGCAACATATTCAAATTTATTAATCTTTGTAAAGTATAATAATTAACATGTCCTAATCTACCATGCTAAATAAAAGGTGACTCAGTCATATAAACAGAAGAATCAATTTTATTGATAACCTTAGGGGCAATGGTCATTACATTTATTTTAAACAAACCATTGGTCATATACCCCTTACCTACATATACACCATTCTTTGTGAGTATAAACTTATCAGACTCAAACACAAACCTAAAGCCTTTCTTACTCAAGACTGGCCAGAGACCAGATTCTTGCGGACATCTGGTACATGAAGTACATCAGTAAGAGTAAGTTCTTTCCCCGAAGTCATCTTCAGTACAATATTGCCTCGTCCTTCAACCTTGGAGGTTGCAGAGTTACCCATGTAGAGTAGTTCTCCTTCCACAGAATCATATGTGGAGAACATCCACTTGTTGGCGCAAATGTGGCGAGTGGCTCCAGTGTCCACCCACCATTCTTTAGAGTTGCCACCAACTAGGTTAACCTCTGAGACAACAGATGTACAATTTATATATACATTTGCACAAAGATTTTCTTCTTCGGCCAAATATGCATTAGGATGCTTCTTTTTCTTCTTCGAAGAATCTGGTGCCTTTCGCACACGGCAGTCCTTTGCACGATGTCCAGGCTTGTCACAGTTGTACCACTTTCCATTGAATCTCTTCGAGTTACCACTCTTAGAGTCTTCACCATTGTGCTTTCTGTTCCTGTCATTAGACTTATTGGAATTTTCTATAACATTAGCTTTAGAAACATTGTATGGATTTCCAATTTTCTTTTCAGAAAGGCGGTTATCTTCTTCAATCCTCAATCGTACAATTAGATCTTCAAGTGTCATTTCTTTTCGTTTATACTTTAGGTAATATCTAAATTCTTTCCAAGATGGTGGCAATTTTTCAATTATTGCAGCCACTTGAAAAGATTCACTGATAGTCATACCTTCAGCATGAATTTCATGAATGATCACTTGAAGATCTTGTACTTGGTTGATTACATTTTTAGAATCAACCATTTTATAATCCAGAAACTTACCGACTACATATTTCTTAGAGCCGGCATCTTCTGTATTATATTTCTTGTCTAAGGACTCCCAGAGTTCCTTAGCAGTAGCAACTGAACTATATACATTATACAGTATATTGTCCAAACCATTGAAGATATAGTTCTTACTCAAGAAGTCCGCATGTTTCCATGCTTCAACCGCCTTCACAGATTGTTGATCATCTTCAACAAGAGTAGGCACAGTCTCCTTCAAGTACTTGGTCAGATTCATTGTAGTGAGATAGAACAACATTTTCTGTTGCCATCTCTTAAAATCTGAGCCACTGAACTTCTCTGGTTTCTCGTACTGGCTTGAAGGCACAGTTGGAGTAACCATGACAGGAGTTATCACAGTGGACATATCAGATGTAGTAGTCATCTACAAATATTAAAATTTATCTATCTTAATGTCTTATAATAAATTTTAACTAAAACTGAAAAATAATTCTAACTCCAAACACAAAACAGAATTAATTAGTCTTCTCTAGAAGCAATTAAAATTACTAGTGATTGATTACTATTATGACAGTATTTTAATCTAAAACAAAATATCCGTTTAAAGATTAAATACTTTTATAACAGAGTTCTAATTGATAACAGTACTCTAATTTATGGTATTTTGACAGAATTCCAAAAATCAGTTTGAAGAATGTTGGTTCTAAACAAAAATGTTTAAACTGTATTCTTAAAAAGTTAATCTAAAACATGCACGAAATTCGATTTTAAGAATGTAGGTTCAAACTAAAAATGTTTAAACTGTATTCTTAAAAAGTTAATCTAAAATATGCAATAATCGATTTTAAGATTGTTGGTATTTTTAATGTATATGTAAAGTGGAGGTTACTAATTCTGTGGTTGCAGATTGAAGCATACAAAATTGTTTTAGATTAACACAAAATGACAGATTTGTAGTTACACAGAATTGCTACTGTTATCTTGCAGGAAATTAATTCTGTAATTAGGTTTATGTCTATATATTTCCAGTTTTGAAGTAGAAGAAGACTATTTAAAGAAAAACCATCAAACTGTTCTTTTTTATCTAGTATACTATCCTAATAAGAAAAATAAGAAACTGGATTATAAAAAACCTGGTTCAGAAACTTGCAGGAATACTGGAAAAAGACTGGAAGATGACAGGAAGTAGATCGGATGAAGATCGAGGCTAGTGTTGGACACTATCTCCTTAAAATCGATTCGTTCTCCACTGTTTGCTTCTGGATTTCTTGGATGTCGATCTCCCAGGATACAACGATCGATCTGCAGAGGGAAGGAAGCTGCAATCCCTCTGCTCTGGCGAATCTGATAGAGGTTCTCTCTGGTTTATGTAATGTAATGCAGGACTGGACTTAGAATGGAACTGAACAGAGATCTTCTGTAGACAGAAATTCTGAAACTTCTGTCTGCAGAAGATGAACTGAAACAGAAAAGGAAAGAAAAACGTATATCTAAAACTCTGACCCAGACCCTATTTATAGGTTTTCAACAGTCGCAATGGTTGAGTTTTCAACAGTCGCAACAGTTGGCCGTTTCAACTGTTGTGACCGTTTAACGACAACTGTTGACGGCGGCCGGTGACTGTTGGACCGCCGACTGTTGGACTTCAACGACTCTTGACTGACGGGGCGGGTGCAGGTCGAATCCATTCAAATCTACCCAATAGAGGCAACCCGAATCCAATAGCACCAAAAATCAAAGGCTCCTCAGCTCCTCGCGAGGTTGCGTACGTGCGAAGTGCAAAGTGCGTCTCTAAAGCGCCCAATGCACCCTAAATGCCCTCGCACACGCGCGTGCGCGTGCGTAGCACCACCCGTGGTGCTCAAGGTTTTCCTTTTCTTACATAAGCAAAGTAAATGAGTAAGCTACCATATTTAAACCCACATCCTTACATTCCTCTATCCCATGTGGGACTATCTTTTCATCTTCCCTTTTTGTTCCTTTGCTATGTACTCAACTTTTGAAGCCAATTTCAATTCACTTAATTCATTTAATTTGAACTAGTGAATTGACTCAATTTAAGGTTCAAATTAGTGAATGAATTCAACATCTTCAATATGGTTTATGCCTATTTTATCAAGAGTTTTCATTTCTAAGTCTGTGTATAAGAGGTTTATTTACAAAAAATTATTTATTTTTACCCAGTTGACGAAAAAGATAAATAAATCCAACAATCCATGAATTTAGTCCCAAGAAGCAAAAGAGGGTTACAGAAGAACATATAAGGGTTTAAAAGATGGAAATTTTTGTATGCAAGTCAGGAAAACGTAAAAATTAGATATTGATGATTATATTTAAAAGAAAAAAAGAAAAAAAGAAAACATACACCATATTGTTCTCTTCTAGGTAACCTTGTCAATAGCATAACTCAAACACAAGGACATTGGAATCACTATAGCACACAAGTAAAACAAAACAAAAATAACCAAAAAATAGAAAGATAAAATAAATTGATGCAATGGCTCAAGAGAAATTATGGAAAAAGTTTAGGATTGAGTTTATCAATAAATGGAGTCTAATCTAAAAGATGCGTTCAGCGGTTTGGATTAAAACAGAGAGGTACTAATCTTATTTTGTAAATCCAAAAGATTTATCTTTGTTGCTTAACAATTTTTTCATTAAAAATTAATGTGTTGTTAACAAATTTGTGGGTTTTAGTCCTAAATAATCCCTTCCAAGAAAATATAGGTAAAAAACTAAAGAATAATAAAATAAAAAAAAAAAAAAAAAAAAAATCCGAGCCAGCCAAATATGCCCCAAGTTCGTTTGTATTAGTGTTTGCATACCATTATATTAAGCCCACTGTGTATCCGGCCCACCGGGCTCACCTCTCTCCTAGCCCAAACTATTTATACCATACAAGCCGAGATAAAGAGCTAGGGTTAGGGTTATGTTTCTTTTGTAGACGCTCCTCCGCTATCGACTTCCTCTTGCGCCTGGGCTTCTTCAATCTCGAGAGTCGAGGGATTCAATCATGGCGGAAGCTAAGGCCGTAACCATCAGAACCAGAAAGTTCATGACGAATCGCCTCCTCTCTCGCAAGCAATTCGTAAGATCTAACGAATCCTATCTTCGAGCCCCTTCTCAGTCTCGCTCTTTCTAAACCCTAATTTTTTGTGATGTCAGGTCATCGACGTGCTGCATCCTGGAAGGGCGAACGTCTCCAAGGTCTCATCTTTTTTACAGATCCGATGGGATTCGATCCACCTTCTTTATATTTCATTCAATTTTTTTTTTGGATGCTTTGGTTGTAGGCTGAGTTGAAGGAGAAGCTAGCGCATCTGTACGATGTGAAGGATCAGAACTCGATCTTCGTGTTCAAGTTCAGAACGGCGTTTGGAGGAGGAAAGTCGACCGGGTTTGGGCTTATTTACGATTCGGTTGAGAGCGCGAAGAAGTATGAGCCCAAGTATCGGCTCATCAGGGTAATATCTCAATCCTCAAAAATCTAATTTTTAAGATTTTTGTTTTATATTTATTTGGACTCGTTCTTTGCTTCTCTTACATAAGAATTAAAATGGAACATCAATCTGATGCTTTAACTACATTTGCTTGATAGTATGTAAGTGGGTATTCTGTTTGTTTGTTTATTTGGTTACTGTCAAGGTTTACTAGCATAATGTATGTTCAGGGTAATTGTTTTGCAAGCAGGAATGTCACATTGATCCAAAACTTGTCATAGAAAAGCTACTAATCTCACTTCATGGGTGGAATTGTATAATATACATGGCTATCATCATGCAAAGGAAACTGTTGAGTTTTTTAGCAGTCTTATGAGTTGTAGTGTTATCATAGTACTATTCTGCGATAGATGATATCTGACAGTTGGCAGCTTACCCTCTAATAGAGGCAGCACTAATTTATGCTAGTACCCTTCAAGATCTTTAGAGGAAATGCTATTCTTGGTAGATGTGAAGATTAGTGAGCCACACTAAAATGTTCTGTCCATCTTGAAGAATTCAGTAACAATATAGCGTGATTTTGAATACATTTTCTTTTAGCTAGTTCAATTCTTTCTTGCTTATCTTTGTGAAAAAAGTGAAAAGGAAGCCGGGAAGCAACTATGCAAGCATCTGTGAAAGTAGTATCAAGGAAGGGACACCATTGATGCTAAAAGTTAATTCTATAGCATTAGTTGCCAGGTGTGATAATCTCAGTGACCTTGATACTCGATGTAAGAGGGGAGGGAAAAAAAGCCAGACTAGCTCTTTAGCTTATATAGTACTTTAGTTGCTGTCTATTGTGGAAAAACTTTTCTTAAACTGTTAAAGAGTTGCATGCATATTGCGTAAATCTAAAATCAGATGGTGATTCTTTTGGTGATTTTTGCAAATTATAAGTCTGTCTGGAGAAGTATGAAGACAGTTTTGATGCAAAATTACAGGCTGTAAATAAGTACCATTACTTCTCACTGATATGGGCATATTGAACATATGATGATGGAACTCATCACAACTAATAAAGTGTCCTAATGCATACGTGCTAAGGTTAATACTGTGAACAATAGCTACTATGTTCTTATTCTTTCCCTTAATGTATGAGAGGGGTTTAAATAAAAACGGGAACATCTATATTATCATCTTTTCAAATCATAATTTGAATCTTTTCATACATAGTATGTATGTTGAGTTTAACATTTGAACAAAATCAAATATTTGTTTATCTTTTTGATTTTATCAAATACAAACACGAGACTTGACCCCAATTTCTGTTCTTTTCTACTCAATTTACATTTTACAGCCATAATGTTATCAGAATGGCAGCTTATATAGTTAGACTACATGTATTGCTGCATTATGTGATATTATTTTATTCACATAACAGAGGATTAGGTTTAATTGACGATTGAGTAACTTTAGGTCTTGTTAAGTTATGCTAGAAAAATTGATCTGATATTCTCTCACCATATTTATTTTTATCGGATATGGACACTAATGCCTAGGCCATTTGATGCCAAAGAGATCATTTGGGTACTTTTTCCTGTAATTAGTGAACTAGGTGCGTAGGAACTTAATCTATATGTTCTTTAAAATATTATGAAACATAGGAGAAAAGATGGAGCCCAAGAGAATATTCAAGGTGGGAACTCTGCTACGATTTAAAGAGGTTAAGATGTAGGATAGGTATATATGTTCAACTTCTCATTGTAATTTGGCTAATAGGCGTGTGGCCATGCGTGCGCGTCTAGGTGTGCATGTGTGCGCATGCACTCGTGCGGGTGTTGTGTGTGTGTGAAAATTACCTATACATGTCTATTCCTTTGTGATAAATTCTATTATAAGATGAACTCCCTCGAGTTACCACCTACATATGCTCATGCTACAGTAAAAAGCTATATTGTAAATACTCACTGCGTGTGCCTTAAAAGCAGAATTTAGTTGAATTGATTCTTCATCTTATTCTCTCTATTGAACTTTTAGTTTCAATTGTATAACCAAAGCTTTTAGAATTTTTGTTAGGGTCTTCAGGTGTCAGTGTCTTGAGCCATCGCATCTGGTAGCATTTTAAAGGGGTATTCTTACTAATTGAACGAAAATATGTCTCCTGATATATATTGATTTTTTAAGCTGCCGACGTGGAGATTTCAGCCGGATTTATGCTTTCCATCCATTTGTTCTAATGCTCACTATCTACAATACTTGAAATTATAATTTAGGAGTTCAAGTTTAGTTTTTGTGGGGGACTATATGGATATTGGATGATGATTTTATCAGGTTAGGTGTACTTGTGTCTAACCCAGTTCTGATACTATCTAGTTCCCAACCGTATTTTGAAGTAGAATGTGGGTTAGATATAGATTTAAAAAAATCACTGATCCTGAAGTTTAGGTTAGTTCAAATACGTCTCTTGTTGATTTCTTTAAGCTGGTCTTATGAGTTGCATGTGGATATTAGACCAAAAAGCATTAATTTGAGATTGTGAGATTGTAACATCTGAAAAGCGTTACTGTATTAATTTTAGCGTAACTCAAAGAAAGTTTTGGATTGGTTCTAGCCTGTGTAGGCGATGGATTGTAAGGTAATTCTGGTTGGATACATGGGTCCAGTTGTGATACCCAATCCAAAACTGGCCACTCAGACATCCAGTTGTGGAAGATGAACATCAATATCTGTTTTTAACATGCCATAATGATTGAATTTGAGGGGATTTCCTAGATTGGTATAGTGACATGGCAATCTCTGCATTTATTTTTAGCTCGTCATGCTTATAAGTAAAAATGCTAGAACTATCTATAATTTATCTGAAGTGAAATTTCTGGTTACTGTTCCCTATCTTTGGAAAGATATGCTTCAAACAATTTTTAATTGTGTAGTACAACTTGGCTGTGTTTTTATAGAATGGCCTTGCAACCAAGGTTGAGAAATCAAGGAAGCAGATGAAGGAAAGGAAGAACAGAGCAAAGAAAATCCGTGGAGTTAAGAAGGTGAATCAATGTCCTGATCTATTTTTCCTTCTATTGGTTTCAGTTTCGCCTGGAGTTCTCCAGCTTTCTGTATTTGAAGTCCGCAATGTTTCCTCAATTTCTTATGGAGTTTTAATCGGGAAATATGTGTTTCTGCTGTTGTCATCTTTTATCAACTAATGACTCGTGCATTTCTGTTGATTATCGATAGACCAAAGCTGGTGATGCTGCCAAGGCTGGGAAGAAGAAGTAAATGGACTCTTCGCTTGCTGCTGCTGCTGCTGCCGCCTCCTGTCCACTTTTTTATATTAGTTTTGTTTTCATCTCAGTATGTGAAAGTGTCGTGAGGTGTTGGATATTTTTATTAGTTTGTGCTCGGGACATTGAGTTGCTATAATTGACAGCCGGATCATCTGGAATCATTTGTGACTTCCAAGCAGTATAAATTTTGATTCTGAACTTTTTTGAGAACCATTTGTGACATTTAAGCAGGATTAACTTTGATTCTGTCTTTTTTTTGAGTCTTTAATTAGTTTTGCCCCTATTTAGTGGGAGGGTAACATCTTTTGTTAGATTTATGACCTTTCCATATTTTGTTGAAGAAACTCTTGGCCTTTCCTGTTATTATTATTTTTTTTTTTTTTAATATGGTTGTGTCCTGACTACAGGCTGTAGTATGATAAGTTTTTCTTTTTCTATGTGTAGTCAGGTCTATTTCTGCTGTCAGGTTATTTCTCTAGTTGACTTTGAAAATTTCTTTTTTCGGAAAGTAATTCCAGCGACATCCTTAGCTTTTGTGTTTTCTTGCATAGTTACAAAATTCACAAATCATTCATGAATCTCGGAGCGGATCCATGCATTCAAATCAAGGTATGAATATTGGTTTATTTTAAAATTATGGTCAATATTTATATCAAAATCAAATGATAAACTATATTTCACTATCAAGAGTTATTTGGGGATCGTATTATCTAGACAGTTTGTCGGGGTGTAAAGGACAAAGTATTATCTAGACAGTTTGTCGGGGTGTAAAGGACAAAGTGCCTGTGTCGAGTCACCTCAGACCCAAATTTTCAAATTTTCTGCATAATAATAATATGATTTTGATGTTCCCATTTATAGATTTTATATCAACACCTAATTTGTTGAATTATTTTAAAAACTTGAGCTTGGCTCGCATTATTTGATCGTATGTCAATCTCAGAGATTCTCTCACGCCACAACATAGCCCCTTCTATCAATTGCATTCTATGCTACACAACTCAAGAAACATCAACTAACATCTTTTTATTCTGTCTAATTATCCTCCAAATATGACATTATTTCCTCCTTTTGTTTGACCTCCTGCAATTCCCACCCTCTCTCCACGGTTTATGGCATCAGTGGAAAAGAAGAAAAGTCTTTTTCAATATTGCAGCAAAATGGGATACCACCACACTAGCAATCCTTTGGTGTATATGGAAGGATTACAATAATCGAATATTTAGAAACAACCATCGAGACATTGACTCGCTAATCCATTGCATCAATTACTATAAAGAGATCTGGTTACACACATAGGATACCTTCTTGATTACCCCATATCAGCATAAATTACATAAGTAACCTCTCTCTCTCTCTCTCTTTCTATATATATATATAGAGAGAGAGAGATAGAGAGAGAGAAAATAGGAAATTCACCAGCGGTAAAAGAAGTTCTTTCACCAATGCTTAGGTGGTCCAATAAAATGATTGCACGTGGTGCCATTTCAAGAGCGGTTAAGAGAATTATTTTATTTGTTACTTAAGTGGTGCTACGTATAATAATTTTATTGGACCACCTAGGCAGCGGTGAAGGAAATTCTTTCAATGTCGGTGAATTTTTCATTTTCTCATATATATATATATATATATATATATATATATATATATATATATATATAGACACATACACACCAGGAAGTATATATATAAATATCATGTAATATTTCATCTTTCTATGAAATATACAAGATGACTTCAAGTTGTCTTTTTATCAAAAAAATTCTAAAAACTTGATTTTGAATGGGAAAAAAAGAAACCTAGATGAAAGTCGATCACAATTTGGTGCATTGGCAATGAAGACCAAACTTTTGCAGGTAGTGTCAGATGGGAGTGTAGTTACCCAATATAAACTCTTAGTTTTAGATATTTAGATTAGAAAGAGATTTAGAAAGATTAAGTATAAATTGGATTCTAAAATTAAGTGGTGACGATTAGAAAGTAATCAAAAAGTTTTTTTAGATAGAGTAGTATAAGAAACAGATTGGAGGGACTATGATGATCCTAATGTAACATGAAACAAAATGGCTAGCTGCATTACAAGAATAGCTAAACATATATTTGGTGAATCGAGGGATAGTGCCCCACCATGTAAGGATACATGATGGTGAAATGAAGAGGTAAAAAAATATTATTAAAATCAAGCAAGACCTTTATAGAGATTTGAAGAATAATAATAATAATTATGGAATAAGTTTTGAGAAGTATAAACTAGCGAAGAAAGAGGTTAAGAAAACTGTTCGGGATACAAAAACTAAATTATATAAGTAAGTGTACGAGAAGTTGGATAATAAAGAGACAGAAAAAGATATATATAGAATTACTCGAATAAGAGAGAGAAAGTCTAGAGACTTATGTACTGTAAAGGTATTAAAAATGCTAATAAGACGGTTCTAGTTCGATACGAAGAGATTAAAGAAAAATAAAAATATTATTTTGATAGATTATATAATGGTAATTTTACTCAAAATTTGGGAGATCTTACTATTCAATGTAAGAATATGAATCGTAATTTTATAAGCAGAATTAGAGAGTCTGTAGTAAAAGAGATTTTGAAGAGAATGAAATCAAGAAAAACTGTTGGTCCAAATGAGATTCTTATAGAGGTATAGAGATATTTAGGAGGGATTGGTGTGAGGTGGCTAACAGATCTTTTTAATAAAATTTGACAAACTAAGAAAATACCAAATGAATGGAGTAAGAGTATCATAATAGCTCTGTATAAGAATAAGGATGATATTCAGAATTATTCTAATTATTGGGGAATAAAACTCATGTACCACACTATAAAACTTTGAGAATTGGTAATTGAATATAAATTGCGACAAACTGTTAAAATATCGGAGAATCAGTTTGGATTTATGCCGGGGTGATCGACGACAGAAACTATTCATTTACTTCGTCAAGCGATTCCGATAGAGAAATAGATATTTGCATATGGTATTCATTGACTTAGAAAAAACTTATGATAAGATACCACGAGAGATATTTTGGTGGATATTGATGAAGAAAAGAGTTTTCATCAAGTATATTGATATAATTAAGGACAATTATGATAGTCTAGTGGCCAATGCCAGAAGATGTGGTGGTTTAACAAGTGATTTTCTATCACAACTGGATTACATTAAGAATCTGCATTGAGCCCATTCTTATTTGCTATAGTGATGGATGAATTTACTAGAGCTATTCAGGATGAGATAGTTTGGTGTATGTTATTTGCTGATTATATTATCTTAGTTGATAAGACAAGAGTATGATTAAATGCCAAATTAGAGTTATGGAATCTAGAGGTTTTAAATTGAGTAGGTCTAAAATAGAGTATATAAAGTATAAATTTAGTAAACGACGGATCATAAACTATAATGCTATAAAACTGAATGGGCAAGAGATACAAATGAATAGTCAGTTTAGGTATTTAGGTTCTATTATTCAAAATGATGGAGAGATCGATAATGATGTTAACTATATGATACAAACTGGTTGGTTGAAATGGAGGAGGACAACGGGAGTTTTATGCGACTGTAACATTCCGTTAAGATCGAAGGGAAAATTTTATAGGACTGCTATTATGCCAGTTTTATTATATGGCACGGAATGTTGGCTATAAAGAAACGTTATTCACAATAGCAGAGATGCGCATGCTCCGCTGGATATGCGGCAACACTAGGAGAGATAAAGTGAGAAATAAAGATATTCGTGCTAAATTAGGTGTAGCTCCCATCGATGAGAAGATGTTAGAAAATCGCTTGCGACGGTTTGGTCATGTGCAACGTAGAACTGTAAATACACAAGTTCGACAAGGAGAGTTTATCAATGTAGGATAAATTAAAAGAACGAAGAGAAGACCGAAAAAAATATGGATGGAAGTGATACGAAAAGATATGGATTCTAGAGCTTTAAATGAGAAGATATTACGTGATAGAAATGAATGGAGAAGGACTATCAAAGTGATCGATCCGACGTGATTCTTTTTTTGGTTCATGTAACCTACCTCAAATACTTGGGATAAAAAGCTTAGTTGTTGTTGTTGTTGTAGAGTGGCAGACATTTTTACAGGTGATTGACGATGAATGATATTATGTTATTATTAGATACACTTTTACAGGTTCTTGATACTGAATGATATCATGACTTTGCTATTCAGAGTGCCTTGTGTTTTGATAAATATGAGCCATTATTATGCATATATTGATTTCAACAAATACGATTCATAATCATGTTGAACTGCATTCAACTTAATCTATATTCATTTTTCGTCTTGAAGCTTATTTGCATTCTTGCCACTACTTGATTCCCATTTTATTGTGAGATTTAAAGCCTATCTTTTGTTGAACTTTTCAACCTGCAGTTTGGAATTTGACAAGGCCTGAATGCAACAACCTTCTTACAATATACGAACTTGTTACTGGAAAAAGTAAAGAGGTAATTATATTTTTATGGTTTCTTTTTTTACCTTTCCTTTCTAATTTAACGTGTCTTGTAATAAATTTTTTTCCCATTACCTATAGTTTCTGACATTTTATATGCCCCTGCGCAACTTTAGGTTTTTATTTTCTCTATTACTATAATTATTACTGTATTATTTAACAGGATAAGCATAGTAAAATTTCAAAACTTTAAAATATGTGCGAGGAAACACTGAGTAACAGTTGTATGTCAGGAAATTTGATGAAAAACCAGCTGATATGCAATGGCCATAGAAACAGATAGCTGAAGCAGATGATAGGAAAGGTTACAGGAGACAGCGCGTGTTGTTTTTGCAGATATTTTTTTTGAGCAATAGACGGCGGGTGGAAGCCCTTCGCGTTCCATTAACAAGTAGATAATAGAACTATAATAATATTTTAAAAGAAGCACAAAAAAAAACATCACGCTAGCTAGAAAAAAAAATAAATGAAGAGTACATAAAGTTTTGCTATGCCACCAAGTAAGGCAACAAAGTATATCAGTCCACCAAAAACTTCAAAAAAATCTTCAAAGGGATCTCCAAATACATGCTTATTACGTTTAGGCCGTAGAAGGAAGATTGTCGTTGTTCTCATCACCAGATGTCCTACCTGAGATCTGAATCCGCTCCTCATCCGAAGGTATATATGTCCAAAGAAAAGTATCATAAATAATCATACGAATACAAGTACGTTAACTTGGAGTCATGTTTTTGCAGATGTTGAGTGTTGCTTGGAGTCATTTTTATATAGACAATGCTAACTGCTCCCCAAAGGGGGAAAAAAACAGTATTATTCTCTCAAAAACAAGCATTAAGAGTACGCTGATACACAGAAATTCACGAGGCATCTTCTAAGAAGAGTCTCTGGTGTGTCTTGCAAAGCCACCCAAATTCACTTATTTGCAACTCAATTTCTGATAAGGCGAGGTATTGCTGGTGGCAGTGCTGAAGACGAAGACTTTGAAACAAAGCGAGAATAGATTGTGCTTCATCCATCATGTTCCATGTGTTGCGAAGACTTTCTATCTAATATGGGTAAGAATTCTTTGAATTGAAAACTGTGGCATCCCCATTAATCACCAAAGGCCCGTTGTAGTATAAGAAAGTGAGCCTAAAGAGCCTAGAGCAATGTGAAAGGTTCAGCTTGGTTCATGGATGAGAAAAGAAGTAGGCAGTTTCCTTCTGGAGAGAATTGGAAGACCTGTTCCATCGCTTAAGATGAAAACATTACCGATCCCGTTGCCTAGGGTGAGCATCGATTGGTTCGGTTCGGTTCGGTTTTTTAAAAAAAAATCCAATCGAAAATCGAACCGAACAGTTAAAACCGAAACCGAACTGACCAAACAAGAATGGAAACTGAAAACCGAACCGAATTTTTGGTTCGGTTTAGTAATTTTTAGGATTTGAAACTAATTATGTGATAAACACTTATATTTTATAGGAAAAATAATAATTTTTTTCTATTTTTTTCTTTTTCTACCTATTAAAATAACAATCACATGTTTTTCATTGAAAATTTAAAATAAAAACACATTGAAAATAAATAAAAAAAAAGATACAATTCTTCCAAAAGTTCGATTTGTTCGGTCGGTTTCAGTTGGAGCTAAAGCCACCGAAACCCGACCCGAAACTGGTTTTTAATTTCGGTTTTTAAACCGAACCGAACCAAAAACCGAAGCCCCATATGCTCAGTTTTAAACCCGAAAAAACCGAACCGACCGAAAACCGAACCAAACCGAAAATCCAAAAAAACCGAATCGAACCGTAACCAAATCGAAAACCGAAAACCGAACCGAACCGAAAACCGAAAACTAAAGCCGCAGTCATCTGGACCCAACACAGGTTACCCATATGTTCTGATTATATGTGTGCCTGTGCTTTTAACTCCACGCTCTTAATATTAGCCAGCTGCAGTAGACAATTATTGAAAAGATACTCTTATTGACATATTTCCATCATTCCACAACTTTTTAGTGCACAATGAGGTGTTTGAAAAATATGTGCTCTATAAATCAATTTGCTCAGTGTGCTCATTGTCAGACGAGAGTTCAAATCATCGATAGACCTGTTTGCACTAGGCTTGCAAAATGTCTAGGGTTCAAATCCTGTTTCCCCTAGGCTTGCAGCCAATTCTGCACATAAAGAGTCAATCCATAAATTATTTGACATGCTCTTTGGATCGGCTTGCCCTCAGACTACTACATGAGTAGCTATGTGTACATCCATGTCTTTTGAATCATCAATAGACCTGAAATGCAAATTTGAAATTTTCTTGCAAATACGGGAAATGACTTTCTTTTGATTAAGAGGTCAGCATTTGAGGTACACATAGGTTCGAATGTTTATTTGCATAAACTTTTTTTATCTGGTTCTACCATGATTTTTTTAGCATAGTAGTAACTTATTGATATAGAGAAATTTTAACTGTTATTTGCTATTAAAGCTAGTTTTTTTGGTAAATTATGTGTTGCACTGTAAACTCTGTAACAACGTTTCTTCCTGAAAATGCTCTATGCTATTGCATGATCTTGAGTCCTTTGCTTGATCCAATTGCAGCAGCAGCATCAGTATCTCATCCAACGATTGCTATAACATTTGGCAGGAATCATTTTCTGTAACAGATGCTCCAGAAGATCGTCTATAAGTACTTTGCTGAAGAATTATAAACGATCCATTACATAATTTTTATCAATTCTCAGAGTTCATCAATGCGATTACACTTGAAATTTACTGCAGATAGTTAATATTTATCACATCGGCTGAACCATGTATATCTAATTGGCATATTGGTAAATCTATAGAGTAGTAAAGCATCCTATTGCAGTATGTATATTTATAATTACCAGAAAAAGGCCCAGGAGGCTGTCACTGTTAGTCTCGCATAAATAGTTGGCAACTTTCAATCCAATTAAAGACCACTAAAGCATCTGATTCAACAACTGATGCATCTTTGAACTTCACACCTAACCTGAAACCAAAGTTTACAAGCAAAATTTCCAAATTGCAAATTGAAACGCTCCGTTATTTCTGAGGCAATTCACTTCCACGCAGGGAAAGAACTGTACCCTGTTAAAAGACCATAACTACTACTCTGTCGGCATCAAACGCTCCAATTTTTTTCATTTTCTTTACTGTGTTCTAATTCAGATACTTGGCCATTCTATGATCTAACCGAAATTACATCACTATACAATGTACGAGATTGCCATCAAATTCAAAACGCACCCAGATGTAGAGACAGCTGAAAGCCTCAATGTTTGAGTCTATCTCCGAACTGTATTTTCAAACTCTCCTAGATGGTAAAATATGATTGCCGCAGATGTCTCCTCCAGTTTGAAGCAGTGAGACCGGCTCAAGTTCATCAAACACCAGAGCCGGCTCCTCACTTCCTGCAAACTCAAGTCCAAGCAGAGAAGGTTTCATGAGGTCTTTCAGTCTCCGCCTCCCCTATCTGTAGAAAGAAGTACCAAGGGTAGGAGTTGGAAACCAATGAACTTCGGCAAAGGTGGGTCGCTCATGTGATCGAGCTTTAGGCATGGATGTTAAGGGACAAATACAAAGCAACTGGATGCTGCTCCATCAATCTGGCTCCAATTGCTGCAGCATCAGTATCCGAGGATTGTTGTAACACGAGATGATGGGCACTGTAGGCGTTGTTTGCCCATCCCATATATAGACATGCTTCAGAAAGATCGCCTTGGATTTGCTGGAGATTTGCAGCAGGTATCAAGAGATGCACTTCATTATCTTTATTAATAGGGAATGCTCGGAAGGGAATTGACTTCATGCACTGAATAAACTTGAGATTTGCTGCAGTTGGTTGAGAGTAAATGTTAGTCTCCATGCATATTTTATTGGCAGATATGGCAATCTAGCTAAGTAGTAAATTAGAGCTTCTAGTTTTAACTATTTCAGTATATATTTATAATGCCCAGGGCAAAACCCAAGATGATAAGCACAGACATGGACACAGATTTGTACATGGATATAGGATACGGCATTTGTGAAAAAATGAAGAGAGAAACACTGCAAGGACACGGGAAAAAATAAATAAATATAAGTACATAAACTTCTACTACTAACATAAAAATCATACTAAATTATCCAAAATGAAAGTACTGACAATATATGGGTTCGTGTCTTTTCATTCCTTTACAACTAACAAGCCTTGTTATCAACCATATATGTATCTCTCTTCCTCACCCTATATAAGTAAAGAGGTAGAAAGAAAATGTAATGATACTTGCAGGTCTTAGATCAATATAAAATGTAAATACCAAAAATTATTTATTCAAACATAGAACAAAACAAGACATATCCACAAGAAAACTTCAAAGTATAACTAATTAGGTACAGATAGATGTTATCAATTTAGAATTATTTATTATTTATTTTTTAAGACAATTTAACTCTTTTTTTAGGTATAACATACAAGAAGTTTGGATACGATAATGACACGGCATTTTTCTTTAATTTTATTGGACACACTGCGTGGCATGTCTGATACGATTTAACATGTCTGTGGCGTGTCTGTGTAGGACACGTATCTGATACGGACACAGTATCCCCATTATGTCTTGTTCTGAGTGAAAACATCTTTACTACTTACACTATCACAGTTGTAGATTGAGTAAATCACTGAGTAAATATACGTAATTGGGAAAATCTTAACCAAGTACATAGACACGCTTTAAGTTTTCCCAGGGTACAATGTCATCTTCTGAATAGATATACAGTCATTAGATTTTTTGGGCATTTAGAAAGTTGAAAGATACAATTTTAAAGCAAGAAAAAGGGTCTCACTGCAGCATCTGAAAGCTCAAAAAATGAGGAAAGCTGCATTATAATTGCACGATAAATGGCCTAAAAGCTATACATGTTATGCTTAGTCTCCACAAGCCATGGTGACGGATCATAAAAACCAAATTATGCACTGTAGTGTCCACAGAAGGCCGGAGAAGCAATGAGCATGAGACGCACCATGCGATCCAAATTATGCCTACCTTCATAAGGCAATCTACAGCCAATTTTAAGACAATAATTACTCCTTGTGTATTTTTATGCATCTGAAAGTGTTGAGGATTATTACTACAGTAAACCATTTTGCCACATCATTCAACAGAATAAATCAAACAAATAGTACACTTTAGCCCAAAAAGAACAAACAGTAAACTAGCAGCAAGCATTGAAAAATTTGATAAATAAAAATGCATGTACAAATGAAAAACCAAGCAAAATATTGGGGTAAAATAGGAGACAGATAATCAAACAGATTATTACAAAATTTTTATGAGGGTTTGTTTATATAAGACTGATTACAATCAACTTAAAGGATCTGAGGGACTTGTGCTAAATAATATGATTTGGCAGAAATTGGAGACTAATACACAAAAGGCTTAAAATAAATAAAGACAAACTGCTCATGATGTAAGCTTACATGCCTTTCTCACCCCCGAAGAAAAAACGAAATGCATCTAGATAAATGCCTCTTCATTGTGGATCCTAGTATGTCAAAATAACAAGACTTCACTCTTTGATCCTAGCATTTGACTCTAAGGCTAAGGGAAGATGAAAATTGCAACTGCCTTCAAATTACTGAGAATTGTTTGTAGGTTAAGTGGTTCTCTTAGCTTGTGCATTTTCTTAGCTTGAATGAGATGACAGTTCTGAAAACAAACGTAACCGAGTATTTGTGCCTTTTTTTCCCGACATTAGCTGCTAATATTATTGAATATAACTACTATTTTTACATATTTGCTTGCTCCCACAAGCTTACTTACCAGAACTTCACATGTATATTGTATAGCTTTAGCAAGCAATCCACAACAAATCAACACACAATCATTCATCCAAGGGCAGACAAGATTGTCATGTATTTCTCAGAGTAAAGAGAATTTAGGTGGGTAACGTAATTGCTTTAATGCTACATGTGACTTCAACGTAATTTCCTATTGCAAGCTTCTCTTTCCTCTAACCTCTTTCTGAGAATAGGAGAAAGTTTGGAGGGCTCTTCTTAATCCGACCTTCAACTGAGCAATCAACATATCGCAGGCGTTTCTACCTATTATGTGACCCAGGGTTGCTATTAAGGTTTAAAATATCACAATAGGTCTCAATATCAGAAAATGTTTTCTGTTCTTAAATATTTTTTTTAGAGGAAAGACAGCCTAGGCTGCCCACAAAATTGGGACTAATACTGTGCACCAGTTGCCACGAAATCTGATATGATATTTATAATTTATTGTTATCGAGCCAATTAGTTGATATTTATAAAGTGTACTAGACAACATAAATAAGCTTGGGGCTTAATTTGATGAATACAGGATCGGATAAAGTAGTTTGTTTGAGCAGTTCAAAAACAGAAACACGACAGAAACAATACGAGAGAGGAGACCAGGGAGACTTCAGGCTGCAAAAGTATGCCCTTCAGCAAATTCACTTTTGTATTTCACTATAACTTAGGCCTATATGTAGACTACTATAATTAAAATATGCCCTCTTCAAATTCCATAACATAACCTATTATGGTCGACTCAATTAACACTTGCAAATCCCACATAACTGAATTTAATTCATGGATTCAGTAACCCAGGCATATTGGGTAGATTATGGAATCCAAATATGGATGAACTACTATCTTAACATAAAAGACCCTTAAATCTAAATGAAATGACAATGCAAAAAAGTATCACAGGTGCGCCTTTCTTTGACTTCCATCACCCTGCTAACTAGCTTTTCACGACTATGACAAGCTCCTCTCTGTCTTGCCACGAATTTGGCACTACTTACAGGGTTGATGTCAAATTGAAATCTACATAATCCTTACTCTTCTCTATTAGTGATGGGAGAAGGATTTTAACTGGCTGCCTATGTGGAGGCCAGCCGCGACTCTCTTAAAAGAGAGTGTTAGTGGCCTGTCATCGTCTAGCCAAGGGCAAAAAAATGTCTGTTTTGCACCAAAAAAACAATGAAAGCATATCTCTCCTTCCCCTGTTCTGGGTAAACAAAGAATTAATGCTTATTCTATTCAGGTTGCCGAAATTGAACGCACAGAAATTAGAAATTAGTCAGCTCAAGGACCGCTCCATATCTGAATTTATCTATGGAGAAGCCTTAGTATGCTAGTGGCTATAATGAATATCACCGGAAAAGTGCATCTAAATAATACCATAGGTTTTTGCAACCAGATCCAAGGGGTTGGCATATGATTGTCCTACCAACTTTGCACCATGTAGCACTATGGATTTTCATTAATAAAAAAAGTGTTGCCACGTTTTAGATTTTTGGCCGTTTTCTTACAATATTATGCTACATGGCCATATTTTATAATTGTAACAATTAATTGAGAATTATTACAGTCTTGAACCCAGCCTAGTAAATTATGAACTTACATTACACTGAATAAAATTGTTAAATTTATGAGATGTTTTCATAGGTTATCTAACAAATGTGGCATTTATTGGTGATTCAAGGCAAGGCTTCTCATGCATAAAACCCAAACCTTCCTTTCAGGTTCCCGTACATGCAGATTTGGTACTAAAATAGACAAATAGTTGCTAAATGCCACCTCTTCTGCAACTCATGTTATCTTTCCTGAGGGAGAAAACAGCCATACTTGTGCACCTCCTACATCCAAGGTCCTCATAACTGCCAAGAAAAGTTTTCCCCAAATGCAGGACAGAAGTTGGGATGTAGCATTGTCCATTTCTCACAGTAGGCATCCCTTAGGTGGAGCACCCAAAGGAGGCATGGCAAAGCTTCTACAGAGTGCGAAAGCAGGTAAAAATGGTATCAGGTACGGGCCAACCAGATGGTACCTGAAGAAGTTGGAAGCCATTCCACAGACCTGCCTTTCGGTATGCTTATGGTTACCTAGTTTCAGATACATTGCAACAATGCATCATTTTCACCCAAGAGCTTTGCAGTTGAGGTGAAGGCATCAGTGAGTCATTTATGGATACCCTCTTAGAAGGAGATTGTGCATAATGGATGATTGTTGACTCTTAAATTTATTCAGCAGATGTATAGCTGAACAATTTTGATAAGTTAGATACCGAAATGAAGAACTTAAATATTACTGGGAGCATCTATTCAGCTGTGGGCATATTTCGTGAAGAAGTTCAACACTGAATAGCAGTATGTACCTAGCAGGTTATAAATCTTGAAGCATGCCCCGATGCTATGGGCAAGAACTAGGTGTGTCCTGTAGATATGGAGTCAGTGCTCTGGTCAATCATGCTGAGGTACCTCAAACTTAAAATTGGTACTATACTTGTTATAGGAAATATGGCAGCGCTGGTTTTGCACGAGGGAAAAATAAAAAACGGAAAGGTATTGGCAAGCAGAAATCATAGGTATGAAAATGTAGCAAAAGGGTTATACATAAACATAAAGTAAGCTCAGCTAGGTTTAGAGTTCCAGGTACCAAACTATCAGCAGACTAGTTATATTAGCATGTTGTCAAAAGCAAATCAAGATTCTTAGAGCTAGATCAAGTTAGGTAACTAAGAACAGACCTTCTGTCTAAATAAATGGAAAAAGAACACAGAATTCTTATATAACTGTGAGATTGCAATGTATAGGATACGATGTCAACTGATATACAATTAATTGCATGAAGTTAAATTCATATGAAAACATATCTCTAAATCATCCATAGTTAATATAGGAACTGTTAAAGCTATGTATGTTCAACAAGATGGTTATAGTATGTGCCTCATCTTAAGATGTGATGTTTTGATAGAACACACATGATAGGCCGAACGGTCGGAAAGCTCCCTCCAAACAGAAAGAATGACACGAAATACCATGAGAAGAAGTCCCAAAAACACTGAGTTTGACAGAGAATCAGCAACAGTTGATCATGCTATCAATATAGGCTTCATCGAAAATTCTTCCCCTGGTTTGATCTTCACTTGTAACCTTTCAGGAAAAGCTCTTGATTCTGAGGGAAGGAGGAAGCACTTTCTGGCCATGGAGAGATACAAGCATAGAACAAGTTGCAGTAGCTTGAGCCATTGTGCCATCCACTGAAATGGATATTACTGCAGAGATGGACCTGCACACATACTAAAAAAAGCACAACAGTATCAAGTCCATATTTAGATTTTTAGACACATTCAAAATTCAACACCAAAATTGTTGTTATTAAATAGATATTGTACAACAACAATAGCAGTTGAATTGAAGATCTGTATTCCGCAACTGCTTAAAAAAAGGAAGATAATAATCTAACCTAATCAACTTTTCTGGAACAAGAGAAACAAGGCTGCATATTATAACCCAAAGCTAGGCACATTAGACAGCAGACTAAGATTCTGTTTTCCCTACTAAAAAAGCTACCACCAAGAAAGGCGAAGATTGCTTCATCTGGGCTCTGATTCCAACAGAAAAAGGATTGGTATTAACCAGGGAAGACAATATTTTTCCTTGTCGATTTTCCACAGGTTGCAGCGAAACTAGCTTTTTTCCTGATAGAAACTTTAGTAACATCAGCTTTCAAGTTGCCACGACAAACTGCAGTATTAACTACTAAAGCATTTAAAATTGCAATTACCATTCAAACTACTCAATTCAAAAGGTACAACACAGAAATAAATTGAACAACAAAATTACAATCAAGACAGATTGATTGGAGTATCAGTTGCAGCTGTTTCCAACCTCAACAATCTGAAGTTTCACATGCCTCTTCAAGCCTGTCCAGAAATCCCTTACGTTCCGTCTTTTGAAAGACAGATGCATTAAAATGTAATCCATCTCTAGACACTTCTTCAAATCGAGTCCAAAGCTCCTTCTTTAGTGTGTTTTCTCCTGGCTGCTTGTCTTTAAGGACTGTGCTTTCCACATCCTTCCATAAAGGAGTGGCAAGCAGAAGAAAACCATTGTTTACCAGTGTTGGCAATGACTTCTCTTCGGTCGGCTCCATAAGTACGCATGTCTTTGGTGGTGAAAGAAACCAATCCAGAGTTTGATTGACATCTATCCGTTTGTTTATAAAATTGCTCCTAGTCTGCAAACCAAGGAGTTCTTGGTACCTGGAGGTCAAGCCATCTAAGATATCATCACTGGTAAGGTCATCAGAGACCTTAGAACCATTGTCTTGAATTGTTGGTTCAGGAATATTCTCAGATATTAGACCATGCAAGGCAGAGCTCTTTGGTGGAGAGGTCTTCAAGCACGGTGTTAACACAAAAACAGAGTCTTTACTGCTGTTGCATTTCGAAGGAGAGGCAAATGTGGTGCTTTCAGATGTCTCGTTCTTTTTGCCAAGAGTGCAAAGCTTCACCATATTACCTGGTGGCACCTCTGTCTCTAATTTTTCCAACAGGCCGTCACAGGCACTTTCTGAAAGAGTTGATGCAAGAGGCAGGCCGTGCTGATTCTTATCATGAGGTATTCTCACCAAGGATTTGGAAGTGAGTGGGCACTTAGATGATACAAGTTTTGATTTCGGTAATGGTGTCAGTAAAAACAATTGTCTTCCGGTCTCCAATGTGCAGGAACCAGCACGCCAAGAGACAAGGGGAGAAGGAGAAACTATCAAGTCCAATTCGGGTTTATTTCTGTCAGGGGAAGCATTATCTTCCTCATTAATGCAAGAAACATAATTACTCCCTGAAGTCTGAGAAGGCTGGTTTTCTCCAGTGGCTAATCTACTGCCAAAAGATTGCCGGAGCCTTGAAACCCATGGCTGCAAAACAGAACAGCATGGTACGACACAATTAGCAAGGTTATCCTTCCCAGTTTCTACAAGAGAGGATCGTAAGCCAGAACCTCCTCAAAAGGGTCCCCTTTTTTTTTTTTTCCCCAGTAAGACAGGCTAAAACTTTGCTTTAAAAAAAAAAGATATAGGCTAAAACTATAATGAAACAGCCTGGGATTACATAAGAACCTTGAGCAAGTACATACCTTCAAGGATGAATGCATATCAGATATGATATTCCTAAAGGACTCAATATCTTGATTCGCTTTTTTAACTATCCTCTTATTTTCCAGGGCTTGAGCGACCAGTTCATCAATCTGTAGAGAAGGCATAATCTTCAGTTCGGTTGCATATGGGAAGAAAGGTTTTTTCTAACTAGTGCCCTAAGGGCAACTCACAACAACCAACTAATACCCCTAGTTTTTCTCCACTAACATAGAAAGTTGCAATACTTTTAATTATTTGGCGACACATTTCAACACAAGTGACAAAATCACTCATTAAAAGCTGTAATGGTTCCAAATAAATGACTAGCACTATTTTTCAACATTTTTGTCTCTGTTGTGTTTTCACTATTCTTGCAAATTACAATGTTCTATAACATACACTCATCCAGATAAAGATAAAATGCCTTTGGAATTTATCCATAATTTATTTTTTGAAAAAAATTCTCCATTTGTTTTAAAAGTAAACATGTAAAGAAAAAGAAATTACAATTTAAAGAAATTACAATTTATTTTGCCTTGGAATGGAAATAATAGGAAATGAAGATAGTAAGAAAATATAGAAATGAAGATATTCGTGCTAAACTAGATGTACCCTCCATCGATGAGAACATGCGAGAAAATCATTTACGATGGTTTGGTCTACGATGGTTTGGTCATGTATAATGTAAACCTACAAATGCACCAGTTTGATGAGGGGAGGTTATCAATGTAGGACAAGTTAAAAGAGCGAAGGGAAGACTGAAGAAAATATGAATAGAGGTGATACGAAAAGATATAAATTCTAGAGGTTTAAATGAGATATTACTTGATAGGAATGAATGGAGAAAGATTATCAACGTGATCGATCCAACGTGATTCTCTTTTGGTTCATGTAGCCTACCCTAAGTACTTGGGATAAAAGGCTTAGTTGTTGTTGTTGTTGTTGTTGTTGGAATGGAAATAATAATTAAGACAATAGAACCAAAACCCAAACTTACATACAATGAGGATAAGTGAGCATTTCTCTGTCTCTTGAAATTTAGAAGACTTTTTCTTTCTTGTTTTTTAAATGGCTGACAAGTGAGACGGCTTTAGTTAGGAAACTAAGAGTCATAATATAAAAGGGATAATTTTGTCATTTGAAAAAAATTATCAAGAGGTGTTAATAGATACAAGTACACAACTGAAAGGATTTCAACTCACTATTTCCGGAGAAAAACATAGGAGCATTAATTGTTTGTTATGAGTTTCTCTTGGGGCACTAGTTAAAAAAAACCTATTTGTCAACAGTAAAAGATGTCTTTGCCAAACATGATAATTCACTTGCAAGGAGAAAAACATTTAAATAACGACAACTGGTTGCAGATACACTCAGTACGGAACCAAATCTAACCCTGAGAACAGTTGTGATGCTTGAAATGTTCTGACATAAACAGTACAAACATTAGTAGAGCATGGACTATAATCAAGATATTACCAGTTCCAACACTAATAGCTCCTCAGCACACATTGGAGGCAAATAAAACTCCATATTCCATAACTAGTTGCATCATGTAGTTGATATAAGGAAGTCATTACAGAAAGTGTGGTTCACTGCCAACACCAGCTAACTAGGCAGCAAGGCCACAAACTATACAAGCTAAGATGCCAACTGTCTATATTATGGACCAAAAAAAGGTTGCTCCTTTCAAGCATGAGTTGAAAATGTTGAAACCTCATGAACTAAACACAATATATATTTCAGAAACATTTTAAAGGACCAGGATGCAGACACCTTTCGGGGATAAAGACAATCAACAATCTCTTTTAAAATTTTAAACAGATTTTATCAACTCATGGCAACTGAAGAAACTTTTTTAGGCTTAGCCTCTCTTCTGTTACACATTCATATTAACACACCTAACATTCTGGAAGCCAAGTGTGCTAATCCTTTTGAATCAAAGAAAACAAAAGTAATTAAAATTCAAACCTTTCACATTTATATCGTAGAGGTTCAAATGCAACATCATTTGAGAATCTTGGTGCAGACATAATTCTAGATAAAGGCAATCAACCATTTTCTTTTTTTTCAATTTTATAATTCTTTTAGCAAAATCTATTGCAGCTGAAGTTTTTTTTTTTTTTTTTTTTTTTCCTCTCGAAGGCACATTTTCTGTTATATCATTCATACTAACATGACCAGCATTCTGGAAGCCACGTACCCTTTCAGTTAATGCATCCTTTGGAACCAGACAAGACGAATATTTACAATTCAAATTTCTCATATATTGTATGGGTACTTGGATAGTGGTTCAGATGATGTAATAACTGTGAAGTTGCGTATATTCAGCTTCTCTTGCCAACTCCATCCCAAGTAATCTAAAAAACTATCAGCACAAAAGACTAAAAAATAATAATATATTTAGCTCGCGATTGATGTGAAAAGGCATATACTAGAAGAAGAATTCATTCTTTGTGCTGTTATATTCTATGATAAAAAAGACAAAATCAAAAGTTAATATGGTAGTATGAGACCAAAAAATGGTAGAGAGAGAGAGAGAGAGAGAGAGAGAGAGAGAGTTAAAGATGAAGAAAAGAAATAAATATGGATCATGGAGTAGCTTTAAAAAAGTGCAGTAGTATGAAATCCCATTTATGTTTATTTGAAATGTTGTCGTATTCACCCTTGGCTATTATTATAGACGATTAAGTGTGGAAATGCATTAGGTATGACTATATTTGTCAAAATAATAGTAAATTTCAAGTAAACGGATAATATGAATAATGATTTCTCAAATATGGTTGTTTCAGTTAATAGACCCCAGTTATATAAGTATAATATTTAGAGTAATAGTTTAAAAGCAGAGATATCTTATCAAAATCATCATTCACACAATGTGGTTTAGTAAAAGCAAATATATGTATTTAATATTAATACATGAGCTCTACTTTAAAAGAGTAGATGCACATTTTGGAAATGGTATCTTTATTAATAAACAATAATTGAATTGTGGCTATGGATGAAGGGATGAAAAGAGTGTGCATGTGTGCACATGCGCGCTTTAAATTAGATAAACTTATATAATGGAGGATACTTATATAGAGATATTTATTCAGGGCAACTGTTCTGCTTATATGAATGTGCCTATTAGCATAGTAGTACACCAGTTTGATTGATTGTTAATGCACCATCATCTTGTAGATGGTGCGGCGGTGAGTGTTTCGTACAAAGTAACGCAACAGGCTGGGTATTTGGTTAGGCTATTAATAAATATTCTAATCAGGTTGTGGGTAGTGTTGTAGCAAATACAATGCCAGAGGTTTGTGTGTAATGTCCCAACTTTCAAGTGTAGATGCTGTAGTTCACTTAAATCTAGGAAGTTGGAAGTCACATTGCAGCAATTAAGTATTGTGTTCTGTACTTCTGTTAGTATTGTTGTTTGTGACTAGGTTAAAAAGTCGATGAAAGAAATGTTGACAGATGACGCCTTACTAATACACACCTTGTATATGATCCATTCAATTATGATCTTTGATTAAATTAGAGTCCCTCACTAAAATAAGTTAGCATTATTGGAACTTATGTTTTATGAACCAAAGAGCACCAATGCACTGAAAGTTTTATAGCAGCATACCATACTCATATCAAACACAAAAACAACAACTAAGTCTTCTATCCTAAGTACTTGGGGTAAGCTGCATAAACCAAAAGATAATTACGTCAGATCAATCACATATAGATGAACCTTCATCACTTAGCCATATGTTTTCATTTAAACCTTTAGTATCCATAACTTTCGTATCACCTCCATTCATATTTCCTTCGGTTATTTCACTCTTCTAGCATGTCCTACGTTGATATGCTTCACTCGTTAAATTGGCATATCTATAGGTCTGCATTGCATATGACCAAAGCATCATAAGTGGTTTTCTCGCATCTTCTTTTCTATGGGAGCATAACTATCTTAGTAAGAATATCCCCGTTTCTTTTATCCCCGTTTCTTTCTTATCTCTCTTAGAGGTTGTTTGGTTGTTTTTTATAGTTGGAAAATGGAAATGCATTTCTATTTCTTGTTGCAGTGTTTGTTTTGCTGCAAAACAAACAGTGTAGCTGGAAAATGGAAATACATTCCCACTTCTATTTCCATTTTCCAACTTCAACATCAAACCAAACAGCCCCTTAATGTTACCACATATCCAACAAAATATGCGCATTTTTGCTACAATCATCTTTTGTGAATAATATTTCTTTATAGCCTAACATTTCCGTGATTATATAATAAACCTAGCCTAATAGTAGTGCTACAAAAGTTTTCCTTTACCCTTAACAGAATTTTTACGGTCCGATAAAACTCTTGTTGTACTCCTCTATTTCATACCCGTATCAAATACATACTAAATATATAGATGTTTAATAGTTTGTACTATGTACTCATTCTTTTGATGATTTAGGAATTGTATTGTAAATCATTGTAAATCAACTTATGAAAAATTAACGGTATTGTGAATTAACTTAACTTTTGTATTATTCTTGTAATATATTAAGATCAGCAGAAGTAATATAAGGGAATTATATAACCAAACACAAAACTTACAGTATGGCTTTCAGGTTGATCTGTTCTAACTGACCCTTGCATTAATTGTGGTAGGATCATCCCGAAACTAAATGGATCAGGTAGGGCCAAGTAGCATGCCTATTTAATATTCAGGTTGGGAATGGGTCGACCATAACTGACCCAAAATAGTACAATTAACACTTGTATCAGTAATCCTTTGATACTGTGTTGTAATTTCAGAACTTACGACATCCTATTTTAGCTCTTTTCTGGTTAGCATCTATAATCAATCAGCATCACTTATTTTGATTGTTTAATGATCTGCTTACTTTTTATCTGATCATTTGATTATATAACTTTATACTTCACAGTACAACAGCTTCCTCCAGTAACCATTAATCCTATTCATATACAAGACTGCTAATGTTCCATTCTTAACCACCCTTTATGCAAACATGTAGACCAGACAAAACTTGCAAAAATACCCCCAAAACCAAGCTTCAACTTCAGCCAATGCTCGCTGTAAGCACTCCGAACAAGAGAGCAGTGGCATACATTAAACAGTAAAATCATTACCAAAAAAGAACCCTACACAAATTTTTGGAGCGTTAACAGTAGACTCAAGATTCATAAAGAGAAGACAGCTAAATATGTTAAAATAATAAGGCTTAAACGATCTAAGAGGGATTGATTTTCAAAAAAAATTCTTGTACCATTCAATTATCAAAAATACCACCAGCCAAACTCCGAATCAACTCTAATTGCAATAAAAACGGAAAAGATTACTGCTTTCATTCAGATCCATGACAATCTACGGTTTATGATTCTTTCTCATCGAAAGAAAATTCAACTGGAAGATGAATAAATCTAGGATTACAATTGCTGTTACCTCGCCTAAGAGATTGGAGAGTTCGGATCGAGCGAGAAGGAGGCGATCGAGAGCGGCGCCGCCGCCTCCGTCGCCGGAAGCCTTCTTCTTGGAAAATCTCGAGGGTTTCCCGCCGTTGGATATGTCGACTAGAGGCTTTCTCCCCGTCGATTTGCTTCTGTTGCTCTTCAACATTTTTCTCCCTTTTGATTAATTTTGTGAATTTTTTTTTTTAATTATGAGACCAGAGAGAGAGAGACAGAGAGAGAGAGAGAGAGAGGGCCGAAGAAACAACTTTCAAAATTTGGGCAAGCCCACGAGCAGGAAGACTGATAAGAGTTGGACAATTTTATATTTCTCAGGGCGGTCCACGTTCTAGAACGCGGGCCGGGTCTTGGGCTGGGCTTTGTAGAAAGGAGCAAAAGGGAGGCCATCAACGAGGCCTGCTGATGAAATCGAAGCAAAATTGGTATTTATCTGTTTTTATTTTGTTTTTTCTTTTTTTTTTCCTCGGGACGGGATTAGGGATGGTATGGATGCGTCACGGGCCAAATTTTGGCCCTCGCTATATAAATTTTTGAATTAGAAAAATAAAATTTCATTTTTAATTCAAAATTTTGTATATAACAGATAAAATTTAGCCATCCATTACCAGAGAGAATTAGTGTTACATTACAAAGATAGGTATTCATGGTTATTATAGTTATTTCCATATGTACCACGTTTTATTAATAATCAAGAACTAATAATTTCCAGACATAGAGGCGTTATTTTAACATAGAAGGATCTTCAAAAAGGAAGATGGAAATGACCAAAAATTTATCGTTCATGTCAACATAATGAGGAAACGATCACACATATGTTTTTTAGAATGTGACTATGTCAAATACATTTGGAGTCACTTTCTCGCACAACTACCAGAAGGACAGAGAGCAAGGCAAGGCCTCTTCATAATATCATAGGGGCAATCTTATGGCATGTTTGGAGATGAACAATAGAATTTTCAACAATCATACTTGCATCATAAGGAATTTTTTGTATTAAAATTGCTAACAATATTCACTTTTCAGTCTGGTGTAGGAAAAGCAAAAATACAGGAGCAGATAGACTCAACAACAATATGTTGGTACAAATCACCACTGCCTCTGTGTAGACCCGATATGATGGTTGGATTTGCAACCATGCCTCGAGCATCACAAGGGGGAAGAAGAGGGGTGGGGGCACGGACGACACAGCAGAATGAGGATCCATTCGGATGAGAAGACATAACTATGGAGAGTAAGACAACAACAAAGGGATGGGCAATACACTCTTTGTACTCATATGTGGCATTAGCAACTCTATATTTGCTGGGATATGTACAGATTTGTCCCTTAAATCTTTATAAATTATAATTTAGTCCTCCAAATCTTCATATTTATGATTTAGTTTCTCAAATCTTCTAAATTACTACAGTATAGTCCCCCTCCTTAATTTCTGTTAGCCTAACTTATTTTTTAATCTGATTTTTCTATTTTACCCCTCCTTAATTCTTTTTTTCATCTTCCTCCTCTCTTTTCCTTCTCTCTTCCTCCTCTCTTCTCCTTTTCTTCATTCTTCCTTCTCTCTTCTCATTTCCTCTTCCTTCTCTCTTCTCCTTCCCTCTTCCTCCTCTCCTCTCCTTATCTCCATTGGGTTCATTGGCTTCTCTCCTTGTTCTCTTCTATCTCTCTATTTTTTCCCTTTTTCTTCGTAGGGGTATTTAAGTCATTTCATTATTTAAAAAAATTAAAAATTAAATTCTGCTGTTTATTTGGACGAAAAAACTAATAGAGGGATTAAATTTTAGTAACTTAGAGGATTTGGGGGACTAAATCCTAAATATAAAGATTTGGGAGACTAAATCATAATTTATAAAAATTTAAGGGACAAACCTGTAAATACCCCTATTTGCTATTATGTAACCTAACTTTATATGTTGCATCTATCTTTGTTGGTGTATAGCAATTATGTAACTCTATTTAGTTAAAATCTATTTAATAAAATACGAAGAGTTATAACTTGGTGCTTATGTAAAAAAAAAATTCTCTAGATGCTGTATTAGTTAAGATATGCTTGGCTGATTCTAGAAAATTTAAAAGGGTAACCCTTCGCATTTAAGCTCAGTGTTAGTCTATTTTTTTTATCATGTACAGTTATTCACCACGTGGCTACCTCCATCTATTTTCATCATCTTTTGTTCTTTCAAAACAATTGCCTCAGATTGAAATATATTTAACATGCTCTGCATTTATGTGAGTCAAAATTGTTCTTTTATTAATAATTTGTTGTACTAATCAAATTCACATGCATATTATTTTCGCAAAATTATTGAAAGTTGAACTCGTAACCTTCCATAATTTGGAAAATTATGAGGGCTAGTAGTAATTTCTCTAAATTCATTCGTATGGAAAAAGCCCAAAAGTTTACATTAGCAGGCTCAAAGACTAAAGCGACGATTGGGGTTAATGCCTAAATTGGGCTTATGCGAATGGACTTCAGGAGACTGTTCCAATTAACGGTTCGCGTCGGGCATTTTCAAAGGGCACCGTCTTAGAATGGGGAGTTTCCAAAGGAGCACACCAATTTTCCTAGTGAGTCAACTTCTCAGTGATTTTTTTGTCCGGACTCAAAGTCCGGACAGTTATAAAGTGGGCTCATCAGGAAAAATGGTGTGCTTCTTTGGAAACTCCCTTTAGAATGGTGTTCATCGTCCACGACTTCCATCGAATTCATCTCACTTTTAAATACCCCTTCTTGCTTACTTCTTTGTATTTTGGCAAATTTTAAATGTGTTCCATCTTTTTCTTAGTGAGTTACAATATTTAGAAAATAATAATTATAAGTTTGCTTTAAAGAAGTGAGATGGTAATTTTGAAAAAAAGAAAAGAAAAGATCCGGCCACTAAGAAAAAAATATTAATATTTCAAACTCTCTGGCAAAATAAGAAACTGGGCTCGCTAAGAAGAAGATGAGGCGCATTTAGAATTTCATTTGCTCTCTCTCTCTTCCCCAAATTGTCCCCGCGATTTTTCCTAATCTTTTCTCCGAGAAACTAACGTTTCGGAAACCTAAGTACTCAAAGTCAATGGCGTCGATCGGTGAGCAAGAGGCGGCCGACAAGGATGTTGAAGGCGGCGATGGCGGCGGCGTGCCCAATTTCGGAGAGATAAGTTCGAATTAACCCGATTTGTAGGTGTAATGCTCATTTGGCTCCGTGAAATTTATCAGATTTTGGGATAGAAGCAGCGAAATAGGACAATTAGGGTTTTTTTTTTGCCTCGAATTCTATGCTGATCACTGTTCTTTTTAGGGTTTGGTACATTCACTGTTAATGACGGATTGAACGACAAAGGGACGAGCGATGGGGAAACTGGAGGCAGCCGACGGGGATGTAAGCCCGAATTAGCCTGATCTTCTTGTATGTAGGTTTATTGTATTTGGCCCCTTTTATCTTTATTGTTTTGAAATTAATCAGCTCTTGGGATGAAAATCGTGAAATTGGACTGTTAGGTTTTTTTTTTTTTTTTTTTTAATCTCTAATTCTAATATGGTAACTGTTGATTTTAGGGTTTGGTACATTATTTTTATGTTGTGCTTTTTGTTCTTTTGTGGAAATCTGGTGAATTTGTATTAAAGGGGACACCTTTATAGAGAATTGCACCAAATTTGTATCGAAATTAAAGTCTTTGTATGCTTATTATAATTTTGAGATACACAATTGTAGACTTTCTCAGGTATAGGGTAGACCTGATCTTATTCCTCGTTTTGTCTAGAATGTTCTGTTCCATCTTATGGAGCTATTCAGTTATTTCAGTTTCTTTAAATCATTTATTTGGTGAGGTTGCGGGCCATAGAAGTCTGAAATGTCGAGAGTTGTCAATGCATTCTGTTACATGATTGGCTTGCTGTAGAGCTGTTCAATGGGGAAACATTGTTCTCGTTTTTAGTTTAGGAGTTTTCATTTTTTTTTTTTTTTTAATTTACATTGTAGGAGTTTCACTCCAATATAGGTGGCACTTGTAGCTTCAGATAAGATGGTTTTGCGTTTCTAATGTTTCTAGTGGCATGAGTGGCCTTAGAGCTGTTAGAAGAATTACGGTTATGCAATGTTTCCATACACTTGCATTTACAAAAATTTACCTTGTCGGGCACTCGTGCACCGCTCAGACACGCTAGCTTGATGCTGTGTCCCTTGACTTCTACATGTTTAGAGTTGCAAAGCAAAGAAGGTAAGGTACCGTTTGTTTGCTCAAAAATTGGATTTCTCCTTTCATTGTAAAATTGTTTGATTACAACGAAAATATTGAGATTTACAAAAAAATCTGAGGAATTACAAGAACGGGAATATTAATTTATTTCCTTTTTTATGTGGGTACGGGTGGCGATGGAGCCTCGCTGGTGCACTCCGTTGACCGTCTGACCGGGAAGAGGATGGCTCTGCTTTGCTCCTTGATCTCATGAGCTCGTCCGAAATCGTCCCAAAAAGTCTCCCCCCCAAAAAGTCCTTTCTCTGACTCAATTTCTGTATTTTATAGACCGAATCCGCTAGAAATCCGGCTCAAATTATCCATGAAAAATCGGATCACGGAATATCAGCGAAAAATAAACAAACGGAAGTAAACAGAACACAACCCGCGGGATCGCTCCCGCGGGTGTCAACCGCGGGAGTTCTCCTGCGGTTGCACTCGCGGGAGTCTCCCGCGGGTGCAACCGCGGGGCCCTCAAAAATATTTTTTTTTTTAAATTATTATTATTATTATTGTATATATATATATATATATATATATATATATAATATTTAGTATTTTTTTAGTATCTACATAACCCCCTCAAAAGTTTTCGAAGTTCTGTATTGAGCCGTACTGAATTTCGAAACACTTTGGATTCTTTAATTTTGGCTACCAGACGTTTTAAAGAATTTGGTAGACAGAGATGACTGTTAACATATTCAATTTTTCAATAACAAGCAGAGGTATGATTTTAACGTGCTCATTAGATGACAAGCAGAGATATGATGTTAACATGCTTATTTTAGGTCAAGCAGAGGTATAATGTTAACGTGCTTATTTTAATCCTAACCGTTCAGTAACATCTAGTATGACGGATCAGGGAAAGACAGATGTGACATTAAACGTGTCTTGGAGCTTAACCTATTCAGAGGATCTGGTCGTGATAGGAATAAGCTGACTAAACAGAGGTGACGGTTAACATATTTAGTCTTGGAATCGGACTATCAGAGGTAATTGTTAACTTGATAAGGGAATGATTTTTGTCAGAGGTAATTTTTAACTCAACGATATCAAAAACAAATTCATCAGAGGTTGTAATATTGGACTTGATGAAGTGTGAGTTTCCTTTTCTGTCAGAGGTGAAAGCTACATGACAGGAGATTTTAATCAGATTTTATCTCATTTGATTTTGAATTTTAATGTCAGAGGTATGATTTTAACTTGACAAATATTTTGGAGTGTCACTTGCTTTGCTGGAGAAAAATGACAAGAAAAATTTTGTTGTCAGAGGTGAAATCTGAACATGACAAGAGATTTATCTGATTAGGGTTTTTAGCAAACCCCCAGCTATTAACGGATTTGATTTGCCTTTACCAACTACCGTTTGAGTTGGGCTAGCCATACTATTCCCCTCAGTATGGTGAGTTGTCGAGAATTTCGTTTGGGTTTAAATGCCAAAATTTTTCTCTTCCCTTTGCCTTAGCAGCTTAGGGCAGTGATGTATTCTTATATTCGGATAAGGATGCTATTATGGCAGATTTGTCATGGGATTTTTAGCAAATCCCTAGTTATTAACGAATTTGATTTGCCTTTACCAACTACCGTTTGAGTTGGGCTAGCCATGCTATTCCCCTCAACATGGTGAGTTATCGAGAATTTTGTTTGGGCTTAAATGCCAAATTTTTCCTCTTCCCTTTGCCTTAGCGGCATTAGGCAATTCATACTTTTACCCCCAGTATGATGGGTTGGCGAGAAATTTATTCTCTTCCCGTAGCCTTAGCGGCGTTGGGCAATTCATACTTTTTACCTCCCGTATGATGGGGTTGGCGAGAAATTTATTCTCTCCCCGTAGCCTTAGCGGCGTTGGGCAATTCATGCTTTTTACCCCCAGCATGGTGGGGTTGGCGAGAAACTAGTTCTCTTCCCTCTGCCTTAACGGCATTCGGTGATTCATACTTTTTACCCCCAGTATGGTGGGGTTGGCGAGAAATTTATTCTCTTCCCGTAACCTTAGCGGCGTTGGGCAATTCACATTTTTTACCCCCCGTATAATGGGGTTGGCGAGAAATTTATTCTCTCTCCGTAGCCTTGTCGGCATTGGGTAATTCATACTTTTTACCCCTAGTATGTTGGGGTTGGCGAGAAATTTATTCTCTCCCCATAGCCTTGTCGGCGTTGGGTAATTCATACTTTTTACCCCCAGCATGGTGGGGTTGGCGAGAAACTGGTTTGACTTTTGGCTTGACTTTGGAACGGGCAATAACGCCGTATACTTGACAGACGATGACGTCTTGTCAGTTTCAACGTGCGATGACGCCTCGTGAGTTTTCATAGGCGATGACGCCTTTTGATTTCCGGTGGGCGATGACGCCTCACATTTTTTCATCGTCACCTGGCGATGACGCCTAGGCTCCGAATCAGAGGAAGAAAGAAATTCCTCATATTTTTGTTGGTCAACTTCTATGACTAGCGTCTCAACCATTGAGCCAATCGGCACCCGGTCGGACTGCGCCACCAGATTCTCTGTGGTAAACAGAAGGGCTCCCACTGTGATCGTCAGTTCTTGTTTGCTCAAAAATTGGATTTCTCTTTTCATTGTAAAATTGTTTGATTACAACGAAAATATTGAGATTTACAAAAAGATCTGAGGAATTACAAGAACGGGAATATTAATTTATTCCCTTTTTTTATGTGGGTTCGGGTGGCGATGGAGCCTCGCTGGTGCACTCCGTTGACCGTCTGACCGGGAAGAAGATGGCTCTGCTTCGCTCCTTGATCTCACGAGCTCGCCTGAAATCGTCCCAAAAAGTCTCCCCCCCAAAAATTCCTTTCTCTGACTCAATTTCTGTATTTTATAGACCGAATCCGCTAGAAATTCGGCTCAAATTATCCCTGAAAAATCGGATCACGGAATATCAGCGAAAATAAACAAACGGAAGTAAACAGAACACAACCCGCGGGTTGGCACCCGCGGGATCGCTCCCGCGGGTGTCAACCCGCGGGTGGAGGGCTCCCGCGGGGCCCGCAAAAATAATTTTTTTTTAAAATTATTATTATTATTATAATATATATATATATATATATATATATATATATATATATATATATATATATATATATATATATATATATATATATATATATATATAGAGTATTTTTTTAGTATCTACACCGTTGTATGGAAAGGATGCATGTAATGCTGATTTCTTTACTCCAGTAGGCATTTAAAGCCCTTCTTCTTTTTTTTTCCCTTCAACTAAACAATGTTACAAATAGTTTTAGAGAGTTTACAAAATACCAGTTTGATAGGGTGTGACTGAGCCTTTCCATGTGCCACCCGCACACAAAAATAAGACATGGCCTCACATTTTCCTTTTAAATAATTGCCATGTCATAAACTTTAGCTCATATAAAGCTACATTTTGTCCAGTAAACCCTAAAGAATTTGCAATGCAGGTCGTCCTCTGGTTATTAATATTCCTTCTTAGTTGTGAAATTTTATTTTTCTCAAAAAATTTCACGGATGTTAACAAATTTTGAAAAATCAGTTGCTGAATTTGGTAATGTCGGTCGTCTTCTATTAGCCAGAGGTTTTTATATTAGTCTTCCTTGGTTGTTGTATGAACGAATGCTCGCATCTTCCAATCTCTATGTTTGGTTTTTTAAGTACGATTTAGTCTCTATACATCTGCTACAATTGGTCATTCTCTCATTTTCAGTATTGGTCTCTACACACAAGCAACAATTGGTCTACTGTTGATTTTCTATCACTTACTCTTATAATAATATTCGAGAGAGAGACATTATATCACCAAATCCATCCTTTTCTCATAAAACAAGCTATGGGAAGTAGGAAAAAAAAACCATTATCATTAAATCTCTACTTCTTTACTATAAAGCAAATATGAAAACAAAAAATGGAACAGTAAGGATATAGTAATAATAATTCACTGTAATAAATCTGTTATTTGAATCATTGTATCAAATAGCCTCTTATTCCATTCAGTTTATAGAATATAAGCTGATAGTATGGCTATTAAGTTGTTGGGACAATTGACTGATGAGAGATCAACTGACAAGCAAAAGCAAGAATTTTGGGAAGTATGCTAATGAGGTTTTTCAATATAATAGTGGGCATTCAATCCTCATGATATCGTCGACAAATCTTGATGGTTACTGCATGCGATGGATGAACATTAGTGTCTCACTCACTTTAATATCGGAATTCTGCATTGTGAGAAGGAAGTTTTGGAGTTAGCAGAATCCCCCCTATAAACATAGAAGGAAAACTTCTGTAATAGATCACTTTGTACTTCTCTGTAAGTTTATAAGATATTGTATACTAGGAGAAGCGGCCCTTGTAACAGTAAGAGTTGCTTTCACTCTTTAATAAAAGCTTAATCAGAGCCATCTAGAGCTATCCTTTGTAAATATTCTGTTTTTTTTTTTTTTTTTTTTTTTTTTTTTACTTATTTCAGTTGAACAAATTAATATTCTTCTCTTTCCCTTACACATTGTTAGCTATGTGGTCTCAGTACCAAGTCCGATTTTTGAACTCATGTTCTCTTATGATTCGTCTACTAATATTATGGAAAGGGTTACATGTTGGAAAAGGACAGTGGTTGTCTATTAAGATCCCTTAACCCCTATATGTAGTCAGGACTATAAAAAAAGAAGATTAACTTTAAAGTCAGGTTATGTTCGGTAGTAGTTAAAGAAAATTGGTTTACTTCGTTAAAGAAGATAAAAATATATTGTAATACTTGCATACATCAAAAAGTATGGCGCTGATGCTAGGTTAAGAACAAATATATATTTTCATGGGCACAAATTTCTTGGTTGAGTTATCTCATCTTGCAGTTTTGTGGGAATAAATACTAATTCCCATGAATTACGATCTTTTTTCTTTTTTTTTTCCAAATTTTTTTACTGAACGGTTGTGCCATGGTTCTTTTGGGGTAATGCTTGTGACCTTTAATAATCTTACGACTGGCTCCCATTTGTTGTGCTCTAGCTTGCCATCCTGATCTTTTAATCACTGTGCCACCTTAAAACTCACGCTGCTTGCATCCCACGGTGGTGTTGCTTGTTTAGTTGATGAAGCAATGTTAAAAACCTGTGTTGCTTGTTTAGTCATTAAGGTTGAGCTTTTTAATGCATTTGGCATCGAGAACAAAGATCATCATTAAGACTTAAAACAGTCCTTTTCAGGCAATTGTTTGAATATGTAATTGCATCGACCCAAACTTATCCAACAAGTGCATTGAGCACTTAATTGGATGATGTTGAGACGACACCATGTATCCATTCGGGCTCCTAATCTCAAAGTCCAGTGTTGATTGGATACATGTTTGTCATTACCGAAGTCCTAATTTGGGCTTATCTGTATATTATGATTCATCCTTAGTCCAGGCAACATAACAAACTTGCTCAAGTTTTTTTTAGTGAAAGCGTACAACATCCTAATGCATGTACATTTGCACGTAACATAACCCCAATAATTACGAAATATTCCAACTGATAAATTCTGGCCAGGTAAGCTGCGACAGTATTAGATCATTAGACCTCAGTACTTGTACTGTCAATGCTATTGGGCCTATGGATATTGAGCACAACCTCAATGTGCTGCTCTAAGAACCTTATGAATGCCAATCAATTTGAATTGAAAAATAAAAAACACAATTTTGTGCATCTCACATGTCCTCGTTGCTAGCCCTATGGAAATATGCTTAATAAATCATGGTTAGTGAATTGATCAATGCAATCATATTATGTATTTAATTTAGTCGAGTTTATTAATGAAATTATATATTATACAAGTTCTGCTCCTCATTGTTCTGATTGTTTATAATAAAAATACACAAAAGTTGTTTCTGAAAATTAGTATTAGAAAACAATTTTAGGTTCAGCTTATATGAATATTTAATCTTATAGAGGGATGGGAATGGACTCGGACATTAGCCAGCCCAAAAAGTTCAAGTTTTTGAGATAACAATCTCATGGAGGGATGGCAATGGCCGCGGATATTGGCCAGCCCAAAAACGTCGGCCTTTGGTCCTCATTTGAGATTTGGGCTAAGATCAGATTAAACGATTTGAGTTTTTATCTAACCAGGCAGGCTGTGTTTGGGCAGTGTCTAAACCCGTCTAAACTCGCCCATAAAGCCCAAAGGTGCCCAAGCGGCGGGCCTCGACCCTCCCATGAACACTATGACAAAAAAAATCAATGAGCCTTTCGGCGAAATAACACTAGCATCAGGGCCGAGTTAATCTAAGTCTACACTTGCACTGGAATCAAAATCTCCTGCCAATAGAGAGAGAGAGAGAGAGAGAGAGAGAGAGTGTAGACCTTAATCCGATTCGAGAATGTAAATTTTCCTTCGATTTTTTCTATGTTTATCTTATTGCTTAGAGTTATTTCTTTTATTTTAGCTTATGGGGAGAAAAATGTTTATTTTTGGCTCAATTTTTATTTGATTTAGGATTTCTGTCACACCAACTCTATTAATTTGACTTAGAGTTATGCCAAACTAATTATATTTGATTTGGAGTCTGTGTCATTTTGGATCTATATAAAGCAGCTAATATGGCCTTTAGAGGCATTTCTTTTATATTCTTATATATATATATATATTTTTTGGAGATTGAGAGTGATTTCTTGTGAGAAGAAAACTCTTTTGCATATTTTGAGAGTATTTGGTTGTCTTCAAATAAATTTGAAAGTGATTCGCCCTGTAGATCTAAGAAGTCCAAAGATATATAATTTGTAAACATCATTATAAGTGAAGTTTGATTCGGTTCGTAGTTCTCTATTTTGATTGTCTAACATTTAACAGATGGTATCTGATTTGCAACAAATAATATCAAAGCACTCTATTTTGATTCCTTAGATTTTTGGAGATTATATTGTTGAAGATTTATAAAGATAAATTTTATTTGAATATCATAATGGGAAATTCAACTTCGAGTTTGTCAGCATCACAAGTGACTCTTCGACATATGACAGTACAAAGTTATAAATTTCTTATTTCAACAAGATATGTACATGAAATTGGGGAACGATATGTTTGAGGACATGATGGAAGCTAAATGGCAAAAAATAAATTGTTGGTTTTGTGGAATGATTAGGCTTTGTATGGTAAAAGAAAAAAAAGAAAAAAGGTATTTTGTGATAAAAAAAACTGTAGTAAGTGACTATTGATAGAAGTTGGAAAACAAGTATATCGACAAAGAGAGAATTGCATCCATTTAAAGAAGATTCTCTTTCCGGTTCATGTATATGTCAATGAATTCAACAAGATATTTACCAAAGATATTGGAATTTTGAGTAAAAAGACTTATTATTGTCGAATTCGCTACCTGATTTATATGAGTTTCTAACAATCACTCTTCTACGTGGAAAGTCTGAAATTCATAGGTGCTCTGAATATTCTCATCCCTGTTCTTATCACATGTGTGCTACTGTGCTCAGAGCATGATCTTTGTTCGTGAATCATGTAGCTTGACAACTAAGACCTTACCTATCACAGGCCAAATAAGCAAATGCCTTGACCAAAGAATAAAGTGCCAAGAATTGAAAAAGATTTGAGAAGACAGTTTGGTTTTGGTGTGACAAACCATCCTCTCTCTGTCTCTCTCTCTCTCTCTCTCACTCACACACACACACACACACACACACCCTGACTAACTTGTGGAATCATGTATTGATGCTTGTGCTTGGGCTTTCCACTAGCACATTGTGATCATGAACTCAATTATGATTCGATAGTTTTGGAATGAAAAAAGGCATACCCATCATTGTAGTTGAAAGATGAAGAAAAGAAAAAGGCTAAAGCTGGCTTTTACTCCTCTTGCTTCCCATTGTTTAGAGTAAATGGATGGAGAATGGAAGCCACCCCTTTCTAATTCTTTATTTTCTAAACAAATTGAGTAAAGCCATTTTTTCTAACTAAAAAAAAAATTGTTGATCTTAGTTAAATGTATATGGGAACACCGAGTTAGGCAACACTACTATTAAGGTCCTGTTTGGTTATTTGGAAGTGTAGGAAGTAGGAAAGAGAATTAGAAGTAACTTCCCAGAAATAAAGTGGTAGAAGAAGCTACTTCTTGATATTATTTTGTTTGTTTGGTCTATATAAGAAGTAAGAAGAGCATACTTCTTTTACTTCCACAAATTAGGTTGTTTGTTTGGCTAGTTAAAAGAAAGTATGGAAGTAGAGATCCAAACACCATGGTGAGAGAAGTTCAATCTCCAAAAAATCTTTTGTTTGTTTAATTATTTTTTTATCTTGATCCGTGAGATCCCTCCATCTTCAGCTCGTTTTGGGGGGGAAGAAATTTTGAGTATTTACTCAGCCACGTAGGATCCACGTCAGCAAATAGGAAGTAAGTTCCAAATTACTTCTGAGCCCAACAAACAGCAGAAGTAGTGGAAGTAAGTTACTTCTCATACTTCCTACTCTACTTCAGTGCAAACAAACAGGGCCTAATAGTATTTAGGTGTGAAAACTATTAACCAAAATTTAAGAATGAGAAAGCCAAAATAAAAATCTATTGCGATAGATGTGATCTCCTTTTCACAAACTCTTTATAAACAAAATTTCATAATAATTTAATTTTATTTAATCATGAATCAAATACAAACAAAATGAACGAAACAAAACAAAATTAAAATTCACTAATTTTTGAAAACTTGATTAGTTAGTAAATAAAATCCAACTCTTATGAAACTTTATCTACTTTATCTATAGATAGTTTATGCTGGAATGGATTTTCATCTTGGGTCGACTATTCTTAGATCTTACTTAATAGTATCCACATCCAAATACTATTAATAGTAGTCCAGCCTAACTCTGGAGTCACCATTGACATTTGTGCATCAAAGAGTTTTATGCACTACACTTTATGAAAACATCATTTATTTGTTTATACGAAGAATTCAAGAAAAATAACCATCTGATCCTTATTAAAGAACTCTCTCTATGAAAGTAGTGTGCACATAATAATTTACTAAATAAGATGAATAACTTCTATCATCTCCTCATGATAAAGGGAGAACATTCTCATTACAAATAACCTGCATTAGTTTAGTGTTGATTATGCAGACATTTAGGATTGTTGGTTAATGTCCACAATCATTCATTTTCCTAGTTTTATTAGAGATTAAAAGAACACTAAATAAACAGTTACGACATTATAACAACAAAAAAATTTGGAAAATTGAAACTAACAAAATCGCTGATGGAAAATTCTCCACAATTCTTGACTTTTATCTCAACCTGATAATTAATAACAATTTTAAAGATATTACAACAATCATGATACAGATGTGTTCAGCTCAGGAAGCGCTTCGTATACTTTTTCACATGAGTGATCATTTTTCAAGTTCTTTGTCGGATGCTAGCTAGGGTTTCACCTAGATTGGATGCTAGCTAGGGTTTCACCTGGATTAATTGCGACATTGCAAGTTGTGATGCCATATGCGAGGGGACCTGCCTACACAAAGTGCTTGTGACATTCCTCCTCATAGGCCATGACCATTACGTCTACTTTCATGGACCCATTCCTAGTGATTGATCAATTCATACATTATTTACATAACTCTCACTTGCATTCAATTATTTTTTTTTTAAGGGGGAAAAAAAACATAGCTCAACAATCCAAGGCTCTCTAAGTTTAGCTAGAGCATAGAGTTGCCCATTCTCAAAAACGAATGGAGCTTGCAAATATGAATGGTAATGAACATGTTCATGAATCAATTTTTGATCCATTATGTACAAAATTTAAAATTAAAAATAAAAATTTTATTTTTTTAATTCAAATTTTTGCATAGAGAAGCCAAAATTTGACCCGTGGACGAGTCCATTACCATCCCTACTTGCAACGATCTAGTACAAAGTCTATATTGGTCTGGCCTTAAGGACCACCTCCCACAACCGCAATACCGCAATAGAGAGTGATTGACAAAACTCCAAGATTACCATGGTTTTTATGTCAAATTCGAACCTAAATTTTTTTACTGTTTTGTTGAGCGATAATATACCTAGGAAAAAAAAAATCAAGAATAGTCCATGAATATATATTTAACAACAATATAATTTGCTTCCACTAATTTTGGTTTTCAATATCCTACATTACAAAATAGTAGGTACCAAATAATCTAAAATCAAATGATTAGAAAGCCAATTTTATTTTATTTTATTTTATTTTAGAATGCCAAATTTTATATGTTTTTAAATTTGTATTACAATGGCATAAAAGAGGAGTAATCTCTAGGAGTGTCCTTATTTATTAATTGCATAAATCTTATTTTTTTTTCTTCCTTATATTTTAGAATGAAGACTATATAAACTAGAATTTCAATTCTTTGTAACAAATTCGATTTTTTTTTTTTTTACCATGTTATCCTATAACAATGACATTAATCAGCCTTATAATTATGTGATACAAAATCCTCTACATTATCTACGAATGTGATTAATTATCCAAAACATATCCCCCCAAAAATACAAAAGAAGTAATCCGCCAAAAAAAAACAACTTTTTTTTGGGTGGAGGCAAGAACGAAACAATCTCTTTTTTATCAGCCGAATCCAAATGATGATATCGCCGACACGAAAAGATATATAACAAAAGGAAAAAAGCAAAAAGTCGCGAGAATTTGGGCGGTCGGATTCTCGGAAGCGGTGCCGCCTGTCACCACACCTGGTCCTGGCGAGGGCCCAGCGGACTTACTCAGCGTGTCGTGAGCCCATTCGGCCCAGAGCAGCACGCTTCCGGGCCACCTATTGCGGTCAAGTTAACCGCGGTGGATTTTAGCCGGCCCAGCCGACCGGGGTCAGAGGTGATCGCGAACGAGGGGAAATTCTATTTAGGCACGGACAAATTACTTTTGCCGCCCATTTTACTCTCTACATGGTTCTCCAATTTTGAAACATCACTAATTTAATCTTTACATCCAAATACTTTTTCAAATTTAACATTTCCTCCCACTCTCTTTCTTTTACTTTCGTCTATCGCAGCTGAGCCTCTAAGATTTCCAAACTTTTCTCTGACTCCCAATAAAAAAAAAAAAAAATAGTAACAAATATTGCAAATAAAAACGCATAAAAAACTAAGAATAATTTTAATCTGCACCTGAGATTTGTTCTTCGACATTAATTGCATATTGGATTTTTCTATTTGCTTCAAAAAACTTAAACTCTAAATTCTAATTTCGCTGAGATTTGTTCTTCGACATTAATTGCATATTGGATTTTTCTATTTGCTTCAAAAAACTTAAACTCTAAATTCTAATTTCGCTTGTCATAGTGAATTCAAAGAATTGAATTCTTCCTAATTTTGAAAAATACGAATGTAAAATTTAGACAGTCTCGATGAATTTGTAGGAGATGTATTTTTTTTTTAAATTTAAATAGCACAATTTTTTTTCTTTTTTGAATGTTAGAGAGAGAATAAAGAATGAAGAGCGATGATTACAGAATTTTAAATTTTAAAAAATTTTGGAGAACTTAGTAAAAAAAAAATTGATAAATTTGTAATTATTTATATAATTTTCCAATGTGTAAAAGAATTTCCCGCCGATGAGGAAACAAGAGATAGCCGTAAAATGACGAAATTGCCCCTCGTTCGTGTAGTAGTTTGGTGGTGAAGAAATTCAGAGGAGTGTTTGTGTTTTTAAATCTCTGTGCAATTTCATTTCCAAGAAAATTATGGCAGGCCTGACAAATTCAGGGCAGGGCAATAATGACAAAACAGAATTAAGAGAGAGGGCAAAATTATTATTTTGATTAACTTAAAAAATCTTGCTTTCGTAATTTCTTGGTAGCGCAGCATGGTGCAGGTAACAGAGAGCAGTGGGCTATAAAAGGCAATCTGGTTGAAAATATCCATTTTTATGCATACAAAAGTTGATACCTCCAAAATATAATGACTAGTTTTTGGATATAACTGAATAATTAAATTTAAGTGACGGTATTTGTCAAAAGTTAACTTTGAGCATCTTTTTTCTCATAAAAAATAATCATTGTTGACCATATTCTTAAATTTAGAAGTTTATGGATGAGCACAATGAAAAATAAAAAGCTATATTGAAAGTGGTATCACTATTTAATTATCAATATCATTTATATACAAGAGAACAGAGGAGATAAGGAACAAAAATTTTAAGACTGTAATTAAACCTAAAAAACCATCGTGGCAAGTTCCAAGTTCAAATCCCATAACTAATGTGAACTTGTGCAAATTTTGAAATCCGCACCAACTGCTCTCAACCAACCACCGTTTTGTTTTATCTAAATTCTAAAGAATACAAAATAATTCGAATGGGTTAAATAAGAGATTGAAACTGACCATTGACTTTTCATCTCGTAAATTCTAAATATCACAGGTGTGAGAAAAGTTTTTCTTTTGTTTATCTTAACCATTGACATTACGGGAAAATCTATTCAGGCACACCACTTTACCTAGGATGCACACTTTTCTTTTTACACCCACCTTTAATTTTGAATTATTCAATATTTACTTAATAAATCAGTATTTTTTTCTATCATATTTCATCTTGGTCGGTCATTATTTTCCGATCCAAATGAATCTTGATCAGATATTAATACTCAATTCATATTCAATTAGATCGGATAATGGGATGTAAAAAGACAATTTAGTCCAAAGAATTTGATGGTAAACTAATAATTTTTTGGAAGTTGAAACGCAAAGTGGTGTGCGTAAGTAGAATTTCCCCTACATTACAGACCCAGCTGATACACAATTGCTTCCTTCTTGAGTCACGTTCAATCTACACAACTCTCTAAGTTTCGGATCCAGATTCAGAAGTATCCATGCCCGTGACCCTATTAATGCCCCAACCCATACCCATACCTGTAGCCATACCCGTCAAGGGCTCATATCCTACACAACAAGTGGACCTCCCCCAACTCAAAGAAAGAAAGAAAGAAAATTCATCATTAAATGAACCCCAGACACCCTCTTTCATCATGGAGATACAAATCATAACCACCCAACTTTACAAAGCTGTGGACCACAGAAACACCCAGCAACAAAAATGAGGAGCCCTTGAGGTGGCTGCGGTCCCCCATCTACACCACACTATACTGTATTTATACCAAGTACACCTCCTTGTATTCTTTTTTGGTAATATACCGTTTCCAGGCTCGATAAATCTCAGAGAACAGAGAGGAGAGAGATATAAACACAAACATCTCTGTCTGCTCGCAAAGTGTGCTTTGTTAAGTGTGCTATTGTCACAGAGAGCACAGAGCACAGAGAGAGGAAATGAAATAGTTGTTGCGTGAGAGATGCTCTAAAATTCCATTTCTGGAGCCATTTTTTCTGCTGGGCTTTGGAATCTCTCTAGCCTTCTCTGCCCCCTGTTTCCCTTTTAACCGCAAGAAGAAGAAAGCAGGGCAGCTTTTTTTTTTTTTTTTTTCTTTTCTTCCTTCCCTAATAATTTTTTCTTCTACCCTCCAAGACTTGATTTTGAGCACTTGGGCTTGTTTCTGTGGCTCTTCTCCATCCGGGTTCTTGAGTTTGTGAAGTTTCATCAACTCCACTGATCTTGAGAAGGTGAGCAAGTGCTCTGTTTTTTTTCCAAAAAATTACATTCTTGTAATTGTAATTGTGGGTTTCAAATAGTTTGTGTCTAACTTGCGTGGGTGTGTGATTTTGATGGGTGTTTTTGTTTGTTTTGGCTTGTTTCCTTAAAATTTTATCTTCTCCTTGTGCTCTGGTTTTAGTTCTGAGAAAAATAAAAGAAGAAGAGAGAAATGGGAGAAGAGTTCAGGCCAAAGCTGCTTGATTTGATGGTAGCAAAGGAGAGGGATTGGATGGTGAGAGATTCTGGAGGAGGTGGGATTGGAGTTCAAGAGGAGAAGAAGCTTGAACTGAAGCTGGGCCCACCAGGAGCTGAGGACTGGGGATCAATGAAGAGAAATGTTGAGAAATCTCTGGATTATTTCCCCAAAGCATCTAAAACCACAAAGAGAGGATTTCTGGACACACTTAAATCCAAAAATGAAGGTATAATTTCATTCTAGCCAAATATTTACCATTTCCTTCAATTATTACTACTATTTATTTATATATTTATTTTTAAATTCAGTCTGTCCATCATCATCACCTGTTAATCCAGCTGGACCCAATGGCAATACCTCTCAGGCAAGGTGAGATATTTTTAATTTTAATTTTTTATGTATTTTATTTTTGTGTATTATCTTTACTACTAGTTGTTTCTTGTTGTGAATATTTAGCTTTTATTTGTTTACATTTACTTTTTTTTTCCCTGGCAAGTTGATGTTCTTGGTTGGTTATTTCTATTGATTTTTTAAAAAAAAATTTCCCCCTTGTGTAGTAGGTTTTGTTTTGTATAATTGGCTATATGTGGCTTCATATTACTGTTCCATGGTGTACTTTTATTTTATGCATGAGTTATTCTCTAGCACATGTATCTTGGCACTTATACTGGAATGGCTATAATGAACATAGCAGCAGCTAGCTACTTTAAGATTTTTGCTTCTTTAAAATTATCTTTTTCTTGCAAAAAGATAATAAATATCATTATTCCTCCTTTTTTTGGCATTTTCTATTAACATGCTGTACTTGTTATTCTTCAAAAATAGTTCCCTACTGCTTTATTTGCTAGCTTAATTCAGAAATATAGGTACTGACTCAAGGACTCAGAATTTTTAGCATCTTTTGACCTCCATTATTAATTTTTGTTTGCTGCCTCATTCTTTATGTTCTTGATGAATTTCTTCTTTTGGCTTAACACAGTCTATACCACTTAGATTACAACCATTATTGCAATAAGACACAATTCCTACTAAATGAACGCAAAAAAGAGAGAGAGAGAGAGAAGAAGCTTATTTCTTACGAGTTTCATCCTCCTCTTCTCCTTGAGTGAATGCAGAGCTGCTGCTCCAGTAGTTGGGTGGCCTCCAATCCGAACATTTAGGAAGAACCTTGCGAGCAGCTCGTCCAAGACAACGCCAGTGGTGTCTCAGAATGGGGCCTCTGAGACAGGAGCAAAGCCTGAAGTCTGCAAGAAAGGACTCTTTGTGAAAATTAACATGGATGGCATCCCTATTGGGAGAAAAGTGGACTTGAAGGCCTACGACAGCTATGAGAAGCTCTCTACTGCTGTGGAAGAGCTCTTTCAAGGGCTTCTTGCAGGTAACGTGCATCTTCAATAGTTTCCCTTGATAACTGCATGTCATACATAACTCTCAATGTTAACAATTTGAGATTGATGTAGGGTTCCAATATACTCGAAAACATAGTGCACCCTTTTGCAAATATGTATTCTTGTTATTGTTTCTTATGATAGAAAAGTAACTGAATGGACTGTTAGGGTTTTAGTACCAGAAGTTAGAAGTTGATATGGTTTGATATTTGTTTTCCATCTTTTTTGCATTAGCTGTTGTGGTCTTTAAGTTGGTTAAGAAATGTAAACTTTTGGTTGCATGATATTAATACAGTCTACAATTTTACAGGTTTTGCTCAACTGCTCTGTTCTTTTTTAATTTATGCAGCTCAAAAGGATCCTGCCATTGCTGGAGCTCAAGTTACTATGGATCAGAAACAGGCATTTACAGGCTTATTGGACGGGACTGGTGAATATACTCTGGTGTATGAAGACAATGAAGGAGACAGGATGCTAGTTGGGGATGTCCCATGGGAGTAAGCTTTCTATCCTTGCCCTTGTTATTGTCTATAATCATCAAGATGAAGTAGCTTGAAATGTTAATTTGTCAACAAGTAGATGCCCAAAATTTATTTTTAAAAAAATAATCGAATATGTCTTATATTTGCAACTTTAAGTCACTTATCTTTTTGTTGATCAATTATAGTTCCCAGGGTATTTAGGAACAAGTTCAGCCCCTCTTACCACCTCCTCTTTAAAGCTTAGGGTTCTAGAAAACAATATCTTTGATATCCATGACTGAACCACTTCGGTACGCGAAAAAACTTGAATCAACCCTTTGTCATAATATTGGATGACTATGGTCAAGGAAGCAAACCATAGTTGGTCCTTAAGTGTGGCTGATGGAGATAAAGTGAACGGTGGTTGGTTTCATTACCGCTGATGTCATTTTTCTATTGATTGATCATTTGACTACCATTCACTGACTTCCCATTACTTGTGCAAATGAAAACTTGAGTAAGCGGTAATCCTATATCATCTTGACTAACAGACATACCTTCCCACTAGTCGAGGATGCTAAAACTAGGTTAAGCAAGCGTGCACTTTGCTTGATTGCTCAACTAACAACTAATTAATTGTTGCATTGGCACTATAGGATCATTGACAAACGTATAGCACTGATGTGATGGATGATATGTACTACTCAAGGGAAGCAACAAAAAATAAGCATAGAGAACAAATCAGTGTGCGAAATTCCCAGTACTCGTCTTAATCAATCACTAGCGTCTCTTCACAAAGCATGGAATCTGCCTCATTAGAGTTTAACTATGACTGTTTTGTGCTCGTGAGCTTCCTTAGTAAACCCTAATGTGTCCCCATCTCTTCCCTAAGCATGCACGCTTGCTTTCTGACCTTGTAAATAATTGTTTTGACGTCATACAAGGGGCAAAAAAAAAGTATATACACAGTAAATTTCCTGCCAATGGACTTAAAAAGGATGATAAATAGTCTATGCACACAGATTTGATCTGTCATTTTCAAGGCTGCTTCCTTCTGTGATTACTCTTTTTAATACGTAACCTAACTTACTTCCAGTTTACACATATCAGATGAGACTTGATGTTGTTAAGAGTTATACTTAAATCTTTTTTGGCCTTCCTGTCAATTAACTGGCAATTATACTGTGATCTTGCTTGTATTTACAGCATTTGCACCGCTTATCTATCGTTATAGTGTTAATTTACAGTAACACATAATAAACTACTTTTCATACCATTTAAATTTCTCTGGTAATTGCAGAATGTTTGTTTCAACGGCCAAGAGATTGAGGGTGCTGAAGAGCTCTGAACTTTCAATACTAGCTGTAAGTCGACTGTTTTTATTTATTCTTTTAAAATTTGTTGCCTATAACTCCATTATAGAATCCACTTGCAAACAGTTAAATGGATTTTACCGTATTTTTTCTCCAGTTGGGAGCGGTTAGCAGGAAAAGAACAGCAACCAAGTGCTGAGTCCAGTCTTGAGAGCCTTCTCCGTTTTAAGTTATGAATTTGACATTTGCTTCTGATGTAAGATCTGCGAGATGCAACTGGATGGTTTTAATTTATTCTCCTTCGCTTCATCATGAGATCCAGTTTCAATCTAGATTTGTAGACATGAAATTTCTTTACTGAAACTATATTAGCCTTATAGTAGAAGAACTATATGTAAATGTATATCAACTTATCATCTTGTTTTGGATTGTATTTGGTGTTGTATTGGAATATTGGCATGCATGACAATTGGTTTCGTATTTTTCCATAAAGGTTGCCTACTTGCAATGCTCATTCGTCAAATCTTGTATTATTTTTGTTCCCCATCCTTTGTACACACCTTTTACAGGTCTTGGGGCAAGAATCCAGTGCTGGTCTGTCTACAAATGTGTATGGGTCAACAAATGCGTATGGGTCATAAGTTTCGGCTAGCAAACATCAACTTGTGCAAGTGAGCCTAACTGCACCTTGGTCATGGATCTGGTCTCCAACCTTGACATGTCATGCATGTCATTTCAACAACCAAGCATACACGTTGCATAACAACCAAGTATACACGTTGCAGCATACACGTTGCAGCAACCACTTGCCTAGTATATCACCATTGGTTTCCCAAGGTCAAGATTCAAGAATGATTAAATATTACGCTATGATGATTATAGACATTAGGGAATGAGAAGACAAAGATCTATTTCAACAATGCAGAGATCTCTTTTCCGTGTTCTATCTAGTTATTTAACCTTCACATTAGGGAATGAGAAGACAAAGATCTATTTCAAGGATGCAGAGATCTCTTTTCCATGTTCTATCTAGTTATTTAACCTTCTAGAACAAAGGCCGAGATCTTTTACAACAGTTACAACTTTCAAAGCTTAAGAATGACATGACACCTAAATAAATCCAATTCGACAGCCAAGATTGGTTCAGAGAGTGACAAATAGCTTCATGGATTAGGTGGCGATACTTGTAAATAGAAGAATAAAGGTTGAGCACATTAGTTTAAGGTACAAAGCAACAGTCTCTTTCAGCCATTGAGCCACGCCTAACTCTCTCAAAGGCAACCAAGGACCAAAGAGAATTTGAGGAGGATACGTAAGAATATTGTATTGTTTGGTTGCCCTCCTCATGTCGGCTAAAATCTTATCCTTACTGCTCACTATCAGAGGGGGACCATGTCCTGTTAATTTTTGTAGAATAAAATGCGAATGTTTCACATTAAGCAGGCCAAGCTTGCACAGTCCAATATAATTTATGTAGGAAAGAATACTAAGAGCCCTTTTGGGACCAGACTGCGCCCCTTTTTGAAAACTTTATGCTTGTGATCCTTGAAATAAGGGTCCGTGTGTATTGAATAACCAGTAGTTTAGTGCAAAGTGTAAGACTTTAGAGCTTGGGGAGTAACAAAACTTTGCCTTTAACACCCTTTTTCTTCCATCAAAAGATGAATGTCAATGTCATTGTGGTAAAATTCAAATGCTTAAGAGGTTCAGTGGAGACTTGAATTCGTAGGATTGAGACCTCCCTATTAAATGATTTACCGTATAACTTTTAGGCTGCTATCGATAAGATTCGTAACTTAAAATATATATTAAAACATTGAATTTTAAAATCCAACCAATGTGATACGATCTAAGTAGCATACAATTCAAAGTATCAAACAATTTGACGAAGTTCTACCCCTAGATCAAGAGCTAAGAAAATGATCGATATACAATAGGACAGTAAAACTGAAATATTGTAAGGTCTAAATAAATTTTGATGCCTTGCTGTCAATATATTGAGAGAAGCAGCATCAAAGTGAGCTCGCAAGAGAAGAATATCAACATACAAATATTATCACAGATTTTTTAAAAAATAATCAGACAAGGTTAACACATGGAAATATGAAAGTTTCCAAAATAAGTTCATGTCCCCGGAGAGAAACAACTCATCGACCATCATTATCTGCGGCCTAATTATCATGTTCATCTCACATGTCGACTGTATAATAATAGGTAAGTTAGCGAGAGATTCATTGTACCTGTGGATATAGAGATCTTTCGTAAAATAATAGAAGAGACAGCAGCTTGCACCTTTATGCATTGAAGCAGGCTCTTTGACCTATTTTTACCTGTACGATAACGTGAAGATCTGTTAATTCTCCCCTTAATATGTAAAAATTTTGGCTCATCAAGCATGTTCTCAAACTTTGAAAAGTTTGCTGCCCATATAAAACAATGTAATTTTAAATCACACAACTGGCAGGTATTTCATACCCAAAGTGAAGTTATCATCACTATACCAAATATTGCTGGTCATGGTATTTTGCAACAATAAAGCTTGTTTGCAGATTAACAACCAAAAATTTTAAAGATGTGTGGTGTATGCGTCAAGCCATAACAGATGCAAACATTGAATTCTTCAATGTGATGAGAAGTCCACCCTTTTTCTCAAAAAAAAAAAAAATGATAAGCCGTGTAGGGGGAAAAAATAGTAATTCTTATAGAGGAATATTGAATTCATACATGTTAAGAATTAATGAATACCTTCCCGAAGGGTGGAATGGAAGAATGATATAATGACTAAGATATAGTTTCCTTTTACTATGACATGAAGAAATGATAAAGAATTGAACATTTTCTTAACTGCACCTAGATTTCTTTGGGAAAAGCAGATGCCCCCAAGGGGAGCTCACAAAGTAAACTTTGCTAAAAGCATCGATACCAACAGTAGGATAATGATTACCAAATGTATGGAAATAAGATAATGTACTAAAATATTTTAAAGGTTGAAATCGTAATAAAATAAGCTACGAATCCCTTACAATTTGAAGGTTTGAAGGTCAAGCATGCAAGTGCAATGAACATGGAGAGAAATTGCAATTGCCTTGAGAAAGAAAGATAACGCAAAGAATAATCAAAGATATAGTGCGATGAATAATCATGTCAAAGAGATGCAAAACAATTCAATGAAGCTAAAATTCTGGCAGAAATTGGTAAGATCATGAACATCCAATACAAAATGGGTCAGATGGTATGAATCTGGATGAAGATTGACCTGAGAAATGACAGCAGCTAAAAAAATTATGACTAGGGCAAAAATTATTAAGAAAACCTAGTGCAAGTAAAGTTCGTTCTATAACTTGGACATGAAGTTTACTGCATGCATAATTGTCGTAACAAGAAAGCCACGAAAATTAGCAAAAAATAAAAAGAAAGACTACGAGTTCATTGCTTTCTTTTTTCAGTTTATGGTACTAACACTTAGATGCGGAACAGGGATCCCAAGGAATTAGAAACATATATAAGATGTTTCAATTCTATAGCTTATAGGCAACAATATTTACTCTTAAAAGAAGAAACAAACTTGCATAAGGGAATCAACAATTTGCAGGTCATATAGAACATTTTTAGAATCATACCAGATGAAAATTTTCTTGGTCATATTCTAAAGCTTGCTGCTTTGCTGCCCAAGAAAACTGAATATTTGGAAAGCTTCCAAAAAATACAAACCAACATTTTAAATATCGCCGATTCCTGATACAATATGTATCACAAACATTGTGGGTTTTTAGGTACCCAATACGATAGAAGCCTTATAATCTCAATAGGATATTACTAATATACCATAAACCATTAGTTGATACTGATATTCCGATATGTTTAACCTCGTTACAAACCTTTATTAAAGTAAATCAAGGATTTAAATATCAGCTGATACCGATGCATATCACCAGTCTTGTATTGGATTTTGAGGTACCAATATGGATCATTTCACTATTTTGTCAGAAATTTTTCGGTATTGCCCATACACTAATGGCTATTTTGAATTTGAACCTGAAGGCTCACGTTTTCAGGCTGCTTTTACAAGTACACAGATAGCAGAAAAAAGTCAATACAGATGTCTTTAGAACAACTAAAGATTCCTTCAACTGCTAAGACTTTACATAATCAAGATCACAATAATTATTTCTTACCACTCAGGCTGCGCAAGGGATGAAAAGCCAGCAAAGAAAAAAGAACTGGAAATCACACACGAGAAGAATGGCTCCCTAGGAGTTATGGTATCTCCTGTGAAATGAGTCAAATGGTATTTGTGCTGGTAAATAGTTCCAGCAGTTTCATTGCTTGTATTGTTGAGCACCTGCACATATTATAGAGAAAGTCAAAATCCTGCATATCAACTACCAGATAGGCATTATTCAGTTGAGATTGATGGCCAGAGTTTCTAAGTAAACATAAATGCTGAAAGTGAGAGACAAAAGAAATGCCCATCTAAACACTGAGATGATCCCAATATGAGAATGAATAGCAATTGCACAATTTTGGTCTGCACCTTTTGCTTCCTCTGTCAGATGTGCCACAGAATCATACCCAACAAAAGAATATTGGCTAACCATGAGCAGATAAAATGATAACATACGCCATGCTGCTTATTAGTCATTTCTGGTGCTGTTTCAAAATGGGAGAATACACGGGAAGCTGGTTATCTGTATGAAGCCACCAAGGGAAATATTACCATGAGAGTTAAGCCTCTAGGGACCTGCCATTGGAACACGCACTAAACTGTCATATTAGGACTTAACAAATACTCACTTAAGCATAGTACAATGCATAAATGAACATAAAATTGTAGTGCATTTCATGCTCAACAACAATAAAAGAAGCTCAATCCTTTATATTGAGAACCAAGTAACTTATCATGTTGTAATAAGGTTCATTAATGATTAAGAATAAGTTCTGCATTAAAGAACAATTGACAGTCACAGAAATAGAAAGTTGGATCTTTCCCCAGAAGAAGTTGGATTTTTGCCTAATAGTTTAAGATTTTATGTCATAATACATCTTAACCCACATTATATCACGCTGATTAGCTTCTCCAAGGGCCCGGTTGGATCCTAACAAATGTATTAGACTGGAGGTTGTGGCCCAACGGGTAATAGTAAGTCGATCTGAGGCCCAACAATGTCTGTTTGTACCCACATGTTATGGACTTGATTCTTATATTATCTAGAGTCGTCTACATAATACGTAAGGAGAGATTTGCTAAGGTTCACGGGTGGTTAAGAATAGTTTCATATAGGGAAAATAAAAAATAAAAAAAATAAAGATCTGAATATTGTTATATCTGTGTTGCAGATCAGTCAAAAGGCATCTAAGTTAAGAATGGATGGAGTTAAAGTTTAGATCCATCATGTGTATAAGATGGGAAATTGAGTACTTAATTTGTAATTAGGATCAAAGACCAAATAAATTAGGATCAAAGACCAAATAATGTTAATCCTTTGGGGTTAAAGTGGCTTCAATCTATTATTAATCCCTACTGGTAGGAGCTCCATTCACCATAACAAATTGTTTCAAAGCCCGTAGTGATGACTGGAAGAGGGCAAGTAGAGAGGCAAACTATGTGTATGTGAGTTAGCAAGTCTACTACTTAGTGGACGATAATGATACTTTAAGGCGGATTAGGGATGTAACGAGTGCAATCCTAAGGGTACTCCTCAAGGTTAATGGTTCTTGGATTTGGGCCTAAAGTGGCGTAGATTGCAAAATGTAATGCCCGAAAGTGGTGGACAGAAACAGCCATATGGTGGAGCACAAGCTTAAAACTTGAGCACCATTGAAACTAGATGAGGACACAGAATTCTCCAATATCTAGTTGAGGTGGAGTGTATAGATATAGACTTTTTCCTTCCTGCCACAGCTATTACACAATATATTTGGCTCACATCAGTTAGATGCATACGAGCTAATAATGTATGGAGTTAAAATTTAGTACAATATTGGATATATCATGGAAAATTGAATGCTTAATTATAGCGTCCACTGTCCAGTACCCAAAATACTTTAAATTCTCGACAAGGGAAACCAAAATTGACGTTCATAAGTTATATTGGTTATTTCAAAGACTGACTTATTTGTGTATAAAAACTGACTTCTCACCTGAAACATCAATAAACGAAACCGTTTGTACATGGATGTGTCATTTTCACCCAAACATTCATCTCAAAGCTATATTTCTATTGTACAGAACAGGCAGTGTATACTTTTGATACCACTAAATGCAGATGATCAATAATGTTGATAGTAATGATAATAAAATCTCTATAGTGTTCAACATAAGTTTCTCTCCCCTTGATTAAAGGAGAGAAAAAGATTAATTCTGTGAGAACTAAACTTACTTCTCTCACATTTTAGATAATTGACATAATTTCCCTCAGTCTGTAAAGCCCAGAAGCTCTAAACTTAACAACTACCGTCAATAACTTATCACATCAAATGCATGGATGACAAAATCACAAGCACCATAAACAAAGCCAGAATCGTAAACTTGTATACTCTCTATCAAACCATGCCAAGCACAATAATCATAGTACACGCAAAATCTAAAGATTAAACTGCATGGCAAATAACTGATGCATAGCCATGCAAACTAGCATTAGAAGGCAACAAAGTGATGTGCACGTAGTAAATGATTACTACTGCAATATCTAAGTGCACATGTGCTAAGACTGTTCAGTAATTTTCAATTTTTTCTACAACTACTATGATATATAACAAAATCTCAATTAATTGAAATTGAAGATTCAAATATTCCAGTTAAACTTACAAAATTTTAAAATGTTTTTTTCCCCACAAAATTGACCAAAATGTTACAGTTTGGGTCAAATTGTTCCCTTCAAGAGCAAAGAAAAATTCAGAATGAAATGTCAACGTTGACTGCACCCAATGTTTGACACCAAGCTCATATCTCCTGTACTTAAATAAAAGTAAATAATATCAAAGACAGATCATTCCAGCTAACAAACGCTCAGTGATAAATTGTGAAAGTGGTAACTGGAAAAGCTCTTGAAGATAGTATAATAAAATTAAAAAAGAGCATGAATAAAAATGAACAGCATGAAGAATTTGTTGGCAAAGAGTATTTTCTTTTTTAAGAATTATAGACCAATAGCTTCTCCAACTTCCACGTTGGATGTTATTGATATTTATAAGTTATATCAGACAAGTGTGTCAACCATAGTTAGCGAAAGACCATGAGAACTTCGTTTTCTTTTCCTAAAAAAATAAAAAGAAGAAGCATGTTTTGTTGTCAAGATGTTGAAATTTTCATTTTAAAGAAAAAGATGAGCCAAAGAACACATACTTTTGGGGAAAAAAATCTCTTTAAAATCCACTTTGCTTCTTTTGACATTTATAAATATTATGATCTTACTTTTGGTAAGTTGTTAATGTTAATTCTATTTTTTTTTTTTTTTTAAATTTTAGTTATAATTTAGTAAATGATCTTTGTTACTAAGCTGTTACCCATCATGGAATCTAAAATAAACTAAAGTATAGAGAAAAAAAAAAACTATTATCTGTTACTACTAGGCAATAATTTTTGTTGGATACGTATATATGTAAGTATGATTAACATAGAAAATTTAACTTAGTAAGTTGTTTTTTTTTTTTTTTTTTTTTTTTTTTTTTGTCCTTGGAACTAGACAATTTTAAATATGCTTCATCACCTGTCCAATCTTTTAATGTTACTGTTATATTTTCTGTCCTTTTAATACGTTTGTTTCTTACATTTTGTACACCACAACCGTGTTTTGTGAGGTCTATCTGCCTACTATGTGTTTCAACCAAAATTCAAGACCTTTCTCTAAGAGATTATCTAATAGTGTGATTGTGCAGGTCATAACCATCTGAATCATTTTTTTATCAATTAACTTTTCTTTATTAATTTAAAAAAAGCCTGATCAAACTGATTCTACTTAGTTTAGTTGAGAAACACGAAAGAGAACAGCTCCTCATAGTTATTATATGTTCATTCCTATAACTCTTCCTAAGTCTGCATGAATTTTGTTGTAGTTCTCTTATTCAAATTTTCTGCTCTTGTATGAGAAAAGCAGTTCTGCAGCCAATTTTCATTTGATTTGACATGTCCTATTTCAAGGATAAAGAAGAAGGAACATGCTAATTTCGATCACCATTTACTAGTATTCAGAAATGTAAACCAAAACAGAATTATTTAACTAAAGTAATTGTATCCTTCCCTGCATCTATCTATATTGAGATTTTTGGAACTAAAACTTTATAGTAACTTTTACTTGCACGAATTCTTTCTATATACTTGTTTAATTTATTAAATAAATGCTGGTTTCTTATTCTTTACCTGCATATTTCACAGGTACAAACATATAAAAGAAACTGATATCTGACCTTGCAAGAAGCCTTATTAATTTCCAAAGGTTCTCCAGACAGACATTTACCATCATTCATAACGTATAGTCAAACTCATGTAATCGATCTTAAGTTTATGTATGATAAAACTACAAACTGGTTCCGTAAATTATAGTCTTAACTCATTTAAGGGATCTTGAGTTTTATTTCGTTTAGCTGGAATGGAAGCCCATTCCTTCAACCTACTCTTCTTCAGTAGGACACCTCCACAAAACTTAACATGAACTATATATAATTCACAATTTTTAGATGACAACTGCCAGAATATCTGCCAATGGAAGTAAAAGGGGCATCATAGGTCAGAATGTTTCGCGCTAAAACCTGCTACAGTTAGGTACACCAATCAAGTTGTGTGAGGAAATTACATATAATAACAGAAAAGCAAACTCTCTTCAGGACCACCATACTGGAACATGATCACCATCACTTCCATTTTCTAAGTCACAATGCTAGGTTGCTACTAGACTTGTCGATGTTATGCAAATATATGAAACATTTTAAATAGAAGGTAACCAAAACTATTTATAAAGAAATACGAAAACCTCACGTACAAAATATTCAATTTTTTTTCAATCAACAAAAGGTAATTATTCATTCTTCAGGTATCAAGCAAAACTATGATGAATGAATATAGCTGAATCTCTGGTTGGTAGAAGTATCACTGCGTAAAGGAGGAAGTAGGACAGCCAAATAAGAGACTAGGTTTTCTGCTTAGAAAATAAAAGACTAGTTGAACAAATTGCAAACCCTCTAATATACAATTTGCACATGTTGAACCAAACCATATCCGCAGAAAGTATTATGGGCTTCTCATCTATTCTACAATCTATTTATATAAGGCAGTATCAGATGGCTGCCCAGACAATGTAATGCCAAGGCAATGCAACTGGCAGCCTACTTTCCTATAGTAAAAGGTAGATCATAATTAGGATTGAAAACAAATGCCCGGATGTTTTATCGAACGAGAAAATGTTGTTGCTAGCTCAGTGCAATCATTTAGAAAAAAAGGAAATTTTGCAAACGTTGAGGCCAGATAATTATAATTCATTACAATAAAGATCGTACATGGCTTAAAAAATAAGAAAAAATAGGGGGGAAAAGGTAAAAAAGGAACAAGGAAATGGTTCAAAATTGTCAAGCTAATAAAATTGGCAAGAAAGTCTCACGATAGGGGAGAATTCGCCCGGTCGGCACTGAGATTACTACTGTCTCCAACCAAATGGTAAAGCAGCATACCTGCTGCCACACTGATAACATTTAAGCTCTCAACAGCAAGGAAAGACTCAGCTCTTGTCCAGTACCTCTGTGATCCATCTCTTCAGCTCCAAGTTCATCTTTCCTCTATATTCATTCAACGACATGTTCCCAAGAATTCTAACTAATTCAGTACAAAATCCCTCCGCTAGAGGCCTCAATCCACTTCCTTTGCTACCCGGTACAAGAATTTTAGGGACGCCACCTTCAACTTCACTCAAGAAACAAGTTTTAGAAGAACTGACCCTTCAATAACCCGCCATTCATTCTCAATTGACAGCAACAAGAATCGCAATATATTCTTACATGGCCTCAGCTCAATCAGCTCAAGAGAACCTGCGCTGGCTTTACTTACTACTCCACTCAAAGGAGCCAAGTTCTTTGCACACAAGACAATTCTTTCCACTCAACGATAGCACCTAAATTTAAGATCTGTAACCTCTTTCAGAAACAGGAGCTTTTTTACCCTCTGTTGAAACAGGTTTGAGAGCTCTTACATTTACCATTTCCGACAACGATGCATCAAGCACCAGACCTTGGTGAGGTTGGCTATCCCATCATCATGTTAAGATTGTCTTCTACAACCTTCAGCCCCAGCTTTTCAGCTAACTTAAGCACCTTCTCCAGTTATTTCTTATCCTTCAGCTTCTTATTATTTCTGCTCAAGTCCAAACCTTTCTTGAACAAATAAAGCACAAGATTTCCTCCTCTCCACCAACAATACCGCCAAAACAAGCCTAACACCATAAACACCTTGGCCGACAATCTTCGGTATTAATGGCTTCTTGGCTCCCCTCAAAACCTTTCTACCCGAATTCTCCTGCTTATTCCAATTCTGAACCTCAGGCTTCTCAGAACCTGGGCTCTCTATCAACAAACCCTTCATACCTGCTCCCAACCCATCCCATCTCGAATCATCAACAGGATACACATCATCCTCCTCTTCTCTCGCTCTTTCCTCGAAAAGGTCTCACCTCTCTTCACTCCTCTCCGTACTTCTTCCATTTCTTGAAAAATTGTCTGCAACCCTCCTTGTTTCTCTCTCTGTATCATCACTTTGTACATTCTTATTTGATAAATTTCTCCTTTCTTCTCTACTCTATTTCTTCCATTTCTAGAAAAATGGTTATCATTATTTTCGATACTCTCACTCATCATTCCTCGAAAAATAACTCTACACCGAGTTGACCCATGAGAAACGTTTCCCTCTTCCCTTCTCTATCCTTGTACCCCGCAATCCTAGCAGCGGTTTGTTCGCGCCATTATTTCAGCTTCTACCAACTGTGGTGGTAGAGAAAACCCTAGCTCTGACCAAGAAATTCATAAATTTCAATTTAGAGATTCTGTTTTCTAGGGTTTACGGATTAGGTTTTTGGGACGAAATTGAATGGAGGAAGATGAGGAATCGTATCCATTACCTTGGGACCATTTGGGTCGGATTGAAACCCTAGAAAGGAGAGGGATCACTGGGCTTCGAGCGAGATGGGAGCAGTACATCGTGGTCATGGCGGTGAGTAGAAGATTTGGGGGAGAGACGAGAGAAGAGGATCGGGCGGGAAATTCTAAATACGCACCGCAATTTACTTAGTGAGCACCACATCCTATATTATAGCAACAACCGACATAAGGGAAAATAGTTCTCGCTGAGTCAAATGGTGCGCATTTAGACTTTCCCGTATGGAGCCAGCGTGTCTCGAGGGAAATTCTATTTTCACACGGAAACTTACCCTTCCCGCAATATTTTAAAATTTATAAATAATTATAAATTTATCACTTATTTTTTTAACTAAATTACCTTCATCACCTACCATCCTCCTTATCTCTGTACCCGCATCCTCCCCTCCCCTCCCCTCCCTTCCCCTCCCTCCACCTCCAACACCCATCTCCCAAATCTAACCAACAGAGGGCCAGTGAAGTTGTTACAATTCAAATCGAGAGTTTTGAGCCTCTTGCACTTGGTTAGCGAATTGATATCGACCAATTGAAGGAATTGGAGGAAAAATCCAAAATTTGGATGAAGGAGAGGTTGCCGAGGTCAGACGGGAGGGACCCATATAGCGAACTGCCATAAGAAGCCGAGGAGAGGAAAGATGGGAGAGGTCCATGAAGGCAGTTGTTGTCGGAGGTTGAGGTGGCAGAGAGAGAGAGAGGAGGCTGGAGAAGAGAGAGGAGGGGAGACCTCTCCTTTCGCATACAAAATAATCACAAAAAAAAGAAAATAAGTTAAAAAAAAAAAATTGCAACAAGAAAACAGCACCCTCCCCGATTACTCAAATTCAAACACTGTGTACTACTTTCCCTCTCCTCCTCCTTCTCTCTCTAGTTTAGCCATGAGAAATCACCACCACCACAACAACAACAACACAACCACTACGCTAGAATCTAGGGTTTTCTCCTCCTCATCCTCCTCCTCCTCCGTCCTCCCCCAGACCCCAAGGCTCAGAACCCTCGACCAGGTATAGGGAGACCTCTCCTTCCACTCTCCCCCTCCCATCCCTCAACTCCACAGCCCTAACCCTAACCCTTGCTCCACCCCTCCCTCATTCAGGGGCGCCATCATCCTCCAAGACTTCCTAGCCGGTCCATTCAAGGATATCCACCACCACTCCTCCTCGGCCGCCGGCAACCGCAACGCCAACGACTTCCTCCCGCCGCTGCCCCCCACCACCGCTCTCAGTCTCAAGTCCAGCCTCAAGTTCAACTACAACTCCAATTTTGCCCAATCGATCTCCCCTCCTCCCCTCTTTCCTACTTTAAGAGAGAAGGTTAAAATTGGAAAGAATTTTAGATGCAAGAGTAAAATTGTTCTATTTCAAAATAGACGCATGGTGTAAAGAGTAATCAGGGCGTCAAGAGTAAATTGCCATGTGCAAATAGAATTTTCCGTGTCTCGATAATGAAAAAATAAAGGGGTATTTACAGGTTTGTCCCTTACATCTTTATAAATTATGATTTAGCCCTCCAAATCTTCATATTTAAGATTTAGTCCCCAAAATCTTCTAAGTTACTACAATGTAGTCCCTCCCTTAGTTTTTCCGTCCAAATAAATGACATAATTTAATTTTTACTTTTTTTAATAATAAAATAACTTAAATACCCTTATAAAGAAAAAAATGAAATAATAGAGAGATAGAAGAGAAGAAGAGGGGAAGCCAATAAACCCAATGAAGAGAAGGAGAAGAGATGAGGAAGAAAGGAGAAAGAGGGAAGGAGAAGAGAGGAGGAAGAATGAAGAAAAAGAGAAGAGAGGAGGAAGAGGGAAGGAGAAGAGAGGAGAAAGAGGGAAAAAGAAATTAAGGAGATATAAAATGAGAAAATCAGGTCAAAAAATAAACTGGGCTAAAGAAAGTTATGGAGGGAGACTAAATTGCAGTAATTTAGAAGATTTAGGGACTAAATTCTAAATATGAAGATTTGAGGGACTAAATTATAATTTATAAATATTTAAGGGGCTGTAAATACCCCAAAAAAAAAAAAAATTAAAAAATGGTTCGTGTCCGTGAAGTAGTGCAGATGTGTTGGGATGGTTACACTCGGGTCGAGCCCAATCGAACACGGATAGCAAGAGCAATATTAAGACGACTCAAAAGGAAAAGATCTATTTCTTTTTTTTTGGATTTTTACATATCGGTCCCTAACATCTTTAAAAATTAGAATTTAATTCCTAAAATCTTCACATTTTGATTTTAGTCTCCAAATCCTTTAAATTGCTTCAATTTAGTCCCTACGTTGGTTATTCCGTCCAAAAAAACAGTAAATTTTAATTTTAATATTTAAGAGATAAAGAAAATGACTAATATACTCTAAGTTAATTTTAGTCTTAGGTTATTTAGTTAGGATTATGGTCTGCTCTCCTTCATTTTTCAAACGAAGTGGTGAGGAATGGTGAAAGCAGCGGCTTTGTGGGGTATAACGGGAACCCAATAAGAAGAGTAAGAGATATAGAAGAGGGAAGGGAGGGAAGTATTTCTCTCCCTTTCAGGGGTATAAATGGAAAATTCGGGCTAAAATTTAAATTGGCTTAGCAAAAGTTCTCAGGGTACTAAAGTGAAGTAATTTAAAGAATTTGGGGATTAAAATCAAATTATGAACATTTTAGAGACTAAAGTTTAATTTTGAAAGATATAAGGGACCGATATATAAAAACCCCTTTCTTTTTTCATGATACAAATGTTTTAGGATATTTTTACAATATGTGTTTTGGAGTGTTTTCGATGACATGTGTTTTGAAATGCCCTGAACATAGTTTTTGATGTGTTCAAACTCGTACATAAGAGTCCAATTTTTCGTAGGTTTTCGTGAGTTTCGTAAACAAATAAAAAACAAATACACCCAATCATGAAAAAAAATACTACGTGAAAGCTGGAACAATAAAAATAGAGGGTATTTTTTAATAAATAATTCAGAACACTCTAAAACACCCGATTTGGAGTGTTCTAAAAACACTCAAAAACACTTACAGAGGTGAGATACTTGTAAAAAAAACTTACGAGTAAGAGTTTTTATTCATAACATATCCCTCCAAAACACCCGAAAATCAATCTCCCAAGAGTAAGAGTTTTTATTCATAACATATCCCTCCAAAACACCCCAAAATCAATCTCCCAAGCATAGCTTTATAGTATAATACTCGTAGCCGATGAAATGACTCCTATAGTTTAAATTGAATAGTATAATTTCCCTGATAAGTAATATAACTTCTAATGTCTTTTTTTTTTTTTGCTAATAACTTCTAATGCCCATTTGACTCGCACACACACTGCGAATTTGTTTGCTGTTGATAAATGAATATATATTTGTAAAACAAAAGCGTATAAGACAAAAGTAAATTCTTCATAAGACAAAAGTAAATTCTTCTATAAAATTTAGAATATTTATTTTAAAAAAAATTGAGAAATTATTGAATACTTTGCTGAATGGGATGATTATCATTCAAAATAACAATTGAATATGAAACGAAATTTTGGAACAGTTGTAAAGGGAACAACTTTGATTGAAAGAGATGAGAGCATAACTGTCTAAATAAAATATCTGGTGGTAGACTTGTGAATTTCGCATGGGAAGTGCTCTTAGAAATTTTTGGATATGTGCTTTAGAAGCTCCCATCATAAACGGGAAAATCTATTTAGGCACACCGTTTTTGTTTACTGTGTAAAAAAATTACAAATTTATTATTATTTTTTGTGAAAGTATTTTATTCCCAAGTCAGAAATTAATCCAAACCAATGTAAACCCGTTTCGGTGACTAGTCAGGAAACGGTATTCAGAAGACTAATCTCTATGTAAGTTTCTTGGACAAAATGATGTGTCTGGATAGAATTTTCCTATCATAGATCGCGATCCGAAAAGTAACTTTTTGTAGCGGTCCTGGAAATGTACATGACCACATTAATCTTATTATAAAATCACGATGCTATGGATGTCTCCTTCACATCGATGTTGTGAGGACATTTTTTTTTAGTTGGAATTAGTATCTAGTCTTCAAACCGTTTCGGATTAGCCTTCAAACAGTTTAACATTATTTTGAAATTAATTTACTAACATGGCAAAAAAAAAAATAATAATAATAACGTAATGAGGTAGTAATTTTTTGTGCGGAGGTTTGCCTACTAAGAACAGTGGTGTGTTCATTTAGAATTTTCCCTTCGGATCTCATTTCTTCAGAGGCGTATAAATGCGGTGGAGTCTTGAAAAGATAGCGAGCTAGGGTTTTGGGAGTCTCAGCTTGCGGCTCTCTTCTTCTATTTCCAAGGTAAAGCCATAGACGACGACATCAATTGATTTTTTTTTTTTTTCCTTCTCATCTGCTTCCTTGTAAGTTAATCGTTTTCTTGTTGATCATCTCGTCGTTTAATCGGTAGTTCTGGTAAATTTCTGATGTTTTCGTGTTAGATCTGTAGATAGAATTAGAAAAAGTTTAGAATTTTGGTCTCTAAACCGTAGATCTGTTGCTGAATTTCGATTCATCTTAGTTCTGATGTTAGAATAGTAAGAAAAATTTCTTAGATCTCTTATGAATATTCATTTTGTTATGATGTTTATGTTTGTTTGATTTAATTATTGATCGGAGATGGTGTATTTGTTCGGAATATCCTATAACGCGATGAAAAGAAATGAACTTGTGAGTCAATTAGATGCGATTTTTTTTATTTTGCGAATGATTTTTTTTTTCTCTGCTAGATTTTTCTAGGAGACCTCATTTGTTTCATAAGTTGGACCTTGTAGATCTTAGTTATTTCAGGTGTCTCAACTTTTTATTTTTTTGAGCTTATTTAAGTGCTTTTAGGGTTTAGAGTTGTGATCTAGAATTGAAGAGGTGCATATTAGCCAGCGTGAAATGATCTATGTTTATTGTTTATACTGGTTGTTGAAGCTCTATTTCTGATCAATTTGATATTTACAGAATGATGCTGAGCACTTTATTTATATTTATGTATATCTATGCTCCCTCTCCATTGATTTAATATGTAAGTGAGATTCTTCAATTTTAAATTATATATATATTGTCTGTTTTAATTGATTTTCGATATGTTTTGACATAATAGGTAGTATACAAGCAGTTTAATGTTTTTTGCTGTGAAGGTTAAACACATAAACGCAAAGTTCATATGGAACCGTCGATATAAAATTTTATTCCAGTTTTTATCATGATTTTGAAGTTTTCTGCTTAACTTATGGTAGTATTGCAGCAAGAGCATGACATAATATTAATAGAATCTATTATTTATGCTGTCAACTGTAGATTTTTTGTCTACTGTTTCTGTTAGACATTATCATGTACTTGACTTACTCAGTATTGATTCGGTGCAGAGTAGATACATATTGTTGATTAGTTATAGATATTTCTAGTTAATTTTTCACTGAGTGTCTGATTTGAAGAAAAAAAAAATGTTCTGTTTGGTTGACCAGGAGAGCTTTTTGCTAAGTTTTTCTTTTATTTTCCTATTTTATATGGCACTAGGCTTTGTGTTAAATGTAAAACAACAAGAAGTATTGACTGTGTTATTTGCTTGTGGAATTGATATTTAAAAGGAGTTTTCTTCTTCTGAATTTTGGTTGAATGTTAATATTGGTAGATTTGTATGTTCTGTTTAGCGCATAGTTAAATTCTTTGTGCATAATTTAACCAATTGTGTACATGTATTTCCTCCCATTTAATATTTGTAGGATATAGAACTTTAGTAATGTTCTTGCAAATTGAATGATTTTTACCTTTTTTTGTGAGTGTACAAACATACCTCTTTCTCCACATGTTTTTCGTCATCTTACTTTTTTTTTTCACTTGGAATTACACTGATGGAGATCTCATTTTATCTATTTATTGTTTACTGGTTATTTTATGATTCTAATCATTCCACTTCCGGTTTTCAGTAATATATTTATGCATTTTGTAGTTTCTCCTTATTGATATCTTCATTTTGTCCTCCTATATTTATTCTTTTAAGATATAGAAACAAAATATTGAAATAAAATTTGAAACAATTATATTAAAATGAAGAGAGAAATATAGAAATGGAGTTTGTATGGGGATAGTGTAGAATTATTGATACATAAAATATGTACCTATATCAAATGGTCTAGTTACATGTTATGGTAACTTGTTTATCTAAACTATGTTTCTTGTTGAAGAGAAGAAAAAGTAGAAAAGAAACGTGCATATTTTTCTTACTATGTGAAACTTAAATTTGGATGATTTGAAGGAGTGTTTGGCTTATTAAATGATGACACACTTATCCAATGTCCCCTTTCTTGCTTGATATATTATACACTTCCAATTTGTTAGTGTCTTCTCAGTTATGAAGAGATATGCATACTTTATATATTACTAGTGCATGCGATTAGAAATGTCTTTGGATACCTAGATGCAAGATAATCGTTGGAACACCATATTAGTAGATTTTCCCTGCTAGGGTAAAGGTGCAATGCTTGACATATTATGTATTTTTAACTAGTAGTTATCTATAAAATTAGTAGTTTTTTATACCCAACTAAAATAGATGTCAGGAAACGCCAAAGTATGTCATTGAAGACAAAGACAATAAGGCTTTTTACTTTTGTTGGTAAGGTTACTAATTTATATACATTCTTGAAATTGGTTACATATCTTATTTGTTCGAGGTTTAATCAAGTGCTTTTTTATTTAGAAATACTCTTTGCGGATGATTAATATTTTGATATCTGAAAGATGCATAATTTCCTCTTTATTTTCTTACCTACCATGGGCTTTTTCAGTGTCATTGCTATTTTTGATCAGTACTCTGGTTTTGGCTGTTTAGACAATAATTATCACCGTAAAAAATGTCATATCTCGAGTAAGTGTTCGGTGGCATCTGAGGGTTATTTGCTTTTACGAGTAGAACTATGAATCATCACATTTCCTGTTCAAAGACCTTCTTAGTTAATAAATTAAATGTCAGGCCAAAAGCCTTTTGATTATCATATTTTATGTTTTGTTTTTTATTTTTCCACCATCATGTTTGCAGTTTGTTTTGTACCATCTATATACAGCTGGGTTGTTTATTAATGATTTTCTTGTTGCAATTTTGTTGGGTTGTTTATTAATGATTTTCTTGTAACAATTTTGTTCTCGTTGCTTATAAACCTGAACCACTGTATTTTGTTACCTACCATGGATCACTACTTATTTCCCTAATAATCTATGAACGATTCAATTAACATGATCACTGCTGTAATTGAAATTGTTTATTTGAATTTGCACTTGCTTGTCAACTTCTCCTTTAAACACTTTTCTTTAGAAGTTACTAGTTGAGATGTGAGATAAGAAAAGCTTTTACACCTGCACTTCTTTGTTAATTAAATGTTTGAGTTTTTTTTTTCCCTCCCTGACTTGCAGTTTTTTTTTAAGACTTGCAGGAAGAGTATTGTTAGCTGATCTTCACAAGCAGTCAAGATGGTGAAGTTTACTGCAGAGGAGCTCCGAAGGATTATGGATTTAAAGCATAATATTCGTAATATGTCTGTTATTGCTCATGTTGATCATGGTACGCAATTGCTTCATTTATTGTAATTCTTTTGAAATATAATCAACTCCCAAATCCCTTTTTGTTGGTAACAAAATTTATGCATGCTATTATTGTTCATTTCCCCAAGTTATCATCTGTAGCAGTTACTATCATCTGCATCTTCAGGAACAATTAAGCTGTTGTACTTTTCTTTTCCTACAATATATATGATGTAATGTGTCATAGTTGTCAATTAAGTGTTTTTTTGCTCCTTCATAGTTCCTGCTACTTGTATTCTATTATAGTTGATGATATTCGTCTTAGTTTGCTTTCTGGGAGTAGTTCTGCCTTTGTCTTTGCACCCCTGTGGATGTTCGTTTTAGTTGATTGTTATTATTGAACCTCAAAGCGAATAATGTTCTTTGTCCAGTAAGTGCGCAATTCTGAGTTCTACAATTCAGCTTGAGTGACTTAAGTTGCTATTTAAAGTTAATGGGATGTTAATACTAATTTCAGTATTATGGGCAGCAACTAAAGCATCAGGGGGTTGTTGTATTGCAGGCTCAAATACCAGAGATGAGAATTCTCCAATGTCCACATGAGTGGAAACATATTTTGTGAATATAGATGTAATTTTTAAGTAACATATTATTTTTCCAGTAAATTATGTTGATGCTCTGTTTGGTGGCTGGGCATTCATGTTTCCCAAACTTTGGTTGGAATTTTTGTGGGAGAAACATTTTAGACATCAGATTGCCAAATTTGCTGCTTATGAATACATAAACATTGCTGAGAACTGCTATCTACCACTACAAATCAGATTCGTACTTTAAAAAGCTGATCAAGATTTGCATGGAAAATTTTGTATATCATCTTGAGTGCGATTTTCCATTTTATTGGTTACTTGTAATGCGATTATTTTGATATCCATCTGTGGTTTTAGGACTTGTTTTGCCTAATAGAAGGTTATCAATCAATTTCAAGTTTAAATATGCCATGGGTGTGGTAACTGATCATTTTTGGGATTTAATGGATATATCCCTATTCTATTTTGCTGCACCCACTCAAATAATTTTATTAACATTTTATTTTTAGCTTTCCATAAGGATTTGCCCTTTATGCATATTCTTTATTCTTTCTAGAGCAATAAGTTCATGTATTGTGAATGTTGCAGGTAAATCTACCCTCACTGATTCTCTTGTTGCTGCTGCTGGAATCATTGCACAAGAAGTTGCTGGTGATGTTAGAATGACTGATACTCGTGCTGATGAGGCTGAGCGTGGCATTACAATCAAATCAACTGGGATTTCACTTTACTATGAGATGTCTGATGAGTCTTTAAAAGCATACAAGGGCGAGAGATCTGGAAATGAGTATCTTATCAATCTCATTGACTCGCCTGGGCACGTTGATTTCTCTTCTGAGGTCACTGCAGCTCTGCGTATTACGGATGGTGCTTTAGTTGTTGTTGACTGCATTGAAGGAGTCTGTGTTCAGACTGAAACAGTTCTTCGTCAGGCCTTGGGAGAAAGAATCAGGCCTGTCTTGACTGTTAACAAGATGGATAGGTGCTTCCTGGAGCTTCAGGTTGAAGGTGAAGAAGCCTATCAGACCTTTCAGCGTGTTATTGAGAATGCAAATGTCATCATGGCTACTTATGAAGATGCACTCCTTGGTGATGTCCAAGTTTATCCAGAGAAAGGTACTGTTGCTTTCTCTGCTGGGTTGCATGGATGGGCTTTCACCTTGACCAACTTCGCCAAAATGTATGCTTCCAAATTTGGAGTCGATGAATCTAAGATGATGGAGAGGCTCTGGGGTGAGAACTATTTTGACCCAGCTACCAAGAAGTGGACTAACAAGAACACTGGTAGTGCTACCTGCAAACGTGGGTTTGTTCAGTTCTGTTATGAGCCCATCAAGCAGATTATCAACACTTGCATGAACGACCAGAAGGATAAATTGTGGCCAATGTTGCAGAAGCTTGGTGTTGTGATGAAATCTGATGAGAAGGAGCTGATGGGCAAAGCTCTGATGAAGAGGGTCATGCAGACCTGGCTACCAGCAAGTTCTGCTCTACTAGAGATGATGATATTCCACCTTCCGTCTCCCGCCAAGGCACAGAAGTATCGTGTGGAGAATCTCTATGAGGGTCCCTTAGATGATATATATGCGAATGCTATCAGAAATTGTGATCCGGAAGGTCCACTTATGCTCTACGTCTCGAAGATGATTCCTGCTTCTGACAAAGGTCGTTTCTTTGCATTCGGACGAGTGTTTTCAGGGAAGGTTTCTACTGGCTTGAAGGTCCGGATAATGGGACCAAATTATCTTCCTGGTCAGAAGAAGGACTTGTATGTGAAGAGTGTCCAGAGAACTGTTATTTGGATGGGTAAGAGGCAGGAGTCTGTAGAGGATGTGCCTTGTGGAAACACTGTGGCCATGGTTGGGTTGGATCAATTCATTACGAAGAATGCAACTCTGACAAATGAGAAAGAAGTGGATGCCCATCCGATTAGAGCTATGAAGTTCTCTGTTTCTCCTGTTGTTCGTGTTGCAGTACAATGTAAGGTTGCTTCTGATCTTCCCAAGCTTGTGGAAGGATTGAAAAGGTTGGCCAAATCAGACCCTATGGTTGTGTGCACCATAGAGGAGTCTGGTGAGCATATCATTGCTGGTGCTGGTGAGCTCCACCTCGAGATCTGTTTGAAAGACTTGCAGGAAGATTTCATGGGAGGGGCTGAGATCACAGTGTCTGACCCTGTGGTTTCCTTCCGTGAGACTGTCCTTGAGAAGTCCTGCCGTACTGTCATGAGCAAGTCTCCGAACAAGCACAATCGTCTTTACATGGAAGCCCGTCCTCTGGAAGAAGGTCTTCCTGAGGCCATTGATGAAGGCCGTATCGGACCAAGGGATGATCCCAAGGTCCGTTCGAAAATTCTGGCTGAGGAGTTTAAGTGGGACAAGGACCTTGCCAAAAAGATCTGGTGCTTTGGGCCTGAGACCACTGGTCCAAATATGGTGGTGGATATGTGCAAGGGAGTTCAGTATTTGAATGAAATCAAGGATTCAGTGGTGGCTGGGTTCCAGTGGGCCTCAAAGGAAGGTGCCTTGGCTGAAGAAAACATGCGTGGTATATGCTTTGAGGTGTGTGATGTGGTTCTGCATGCTGATGCTATTCACAGGGGTGGTGGACAGGTTATTCCTACTGCAAGAAGAGTCATTTATGCCTCTCAGCTGACAGCCAAGCCTAGGCTTCTTGAGCCAGTGTACCTGGTAGAGATTCAGGCTCCTGAACAGGCGCTGGGAGGCATCTATGGTGTTCTTAACCAGAAGAGAGGCCATGTGTTTGAAGAGATGCAGAGGCCAGGTACTCCTCTGTACAACATCAAGGCTTATCTCCCTGTTATCGAGTCCTTTGGGTTCTCAAGTACCCTGAGGGCCGCAACATCAGGCCAGGCTTTCCCGCAGTGTGTGTTTGATCACTGGGACATGATGGGTTCCGATCCAATGGATCCCACTTCACAAGCTGGACAGCTCGTTGCCAACATTCGCAAGAGAAAGGGGTTGAAGGAGCAGATGACCCCTCTCTCTGAATTTGAGGACAAGATATAAGGTGAGTGCCATTATCTATCGCCTTCACTTGGATATCTTCATAAGATATTCTGATGTGGGTTTGGTTCACAATCTTTGTACCTGGTGAAAGATATCTGATAGAGGATTGAGGGGCTGAAGAGCCAAACTTTTGAGTTGAGCTTTTTGTGCATTAAACCGCATATAGTTTTCTGCATCTATTGCTATTAGAGTCTTAGCATTGCGCAAACATTTTTGTCTGCATTTGCTACTATCTTTCTGGTCAAGAGTCCATAAACCTTGTCATGTCGTTTTGAAGTATTTTGTCATAAACAAGTTAGTCGTTTCTTATGCTTGCTCGACTGGTCGATGTGTAGTTTTAAGTTTCTTTGCAGATGTTTGAATTTCTATTTGATAGCTGTTTATTTGCATGATATCTTCAGATTTCCTTTGTTGTTTGTTGTTGCTAATTTAATCTTTCCCGTGTTTTGTCAGTCTCTGCGTTTAACAGTAGGTTTGCTGACTGTGCAGCCCTTTCAGTTTGTGTTATCGTTATGTCAGACTTGGGGATTGCTTTCTGCTGTGTTATTTATTTTTTCCGTCTGGTTCTGCAATTTGATGCCTTTTGTATAGTTGAGCATGCCTTGTGTCAAGAGTTTGTTGAAAATATGTCGGTGAGATTTTATTTTATCATTACAGGATATTAAGTAAAACTACTGGTATTTGGTTTACAAAAAAAAAAAAAAAAAAAAAAAAGAGAGATTTTGAGCAGTTGCTTGCATTGCTGGATATTAGAAAATTTACTTGCATGGTTGTTTATAGATATTATAGACACCGGACGCCGCTTGCTTGCATCATGATGCTTGTGCATCCCTTTCTCTATGCCATCATTGATTCAAACTCACTTATCGGTTAGATGCACTGCCTAATTGACTTGTCATTTTCCCGCTATTTACTACTGCTGTACGCGGTAGAACTATGCAGCATGCAGGCTGTGAAATTTGAAGTATGGATTTTATTCAAATGCCTGAGAAAAGAGCACCATATTATGTGCTCTGTGAGACCAAATCTGAAGGCAACTGATGCCCGTTTCTCAGGATTTAGCCTTCAAGTTTCTAACTAGCCCTGGACTACTTCATCACGAGAAGAATAATCTGTTTTCAGTTATAATTCCTCCTCTTATACCGCTTTTGCTCAATCTAAGGTGTATCTATAAAGTCTAAGGCCATAATCTTGCCCTCACAAACCTTTCTCATGCTTTTCCTCTGTAGGTGGTGAAAGCTTTAGGAGCCTTGAACAGCAAAACAGCCAAAGAATCATCAGAGGACGGCGAAAAATTTGATCCATGGTAAGACAGCTAACTTGAAAGCATAGATGCAAATGGATACTGGGTCTGTGCCCAATATATCATAAAGTAAATCCCATAATTTATCATCATGAGTAAATATTTTCTTTTGAGAAGAAGACATTTTTTTTTTGGAACAAATTGGTATTTAAGTTCTATTATTCAGAATGATGGAGAGATCGATAACGATGTTAACCATAACATACAAGCTGGCTTGTTGAAATGGAGGAGGGGGAGTTTTATGCGACCGTAATATTCTGTTAAGATTGAAGGAAAAATTTTATAGGACTGCTATTAGGCCAATTTTATTATATAGCACGGAATGTTGGGTTATAAAGAAACGTCATTCACAAAAGATAAGTGTAGTAAATATGCGCATGTTCCGTTGGATATGCGGCAACACTAGGAGAGATAAAGTGAGAAATGAAGATATTCGTGCTAAGCTAGGTGTAGCTTTCATCGATGAGAAGATGCGAGAAAATCGCTTACGATGGTTTGATCATGTGCAACGTAGGCCTACAAATGTACTAGTTCAACGAGGGGAGTATCAATGTATGACAAATTAAAAGAACGAAGGAAAAATCGAAGAAAATATGGATGGAGGTGATACGGAAAGATATGGATTCTAGAGGTTTAAATGAGCAGATATTACTTGATAGAAATGAATGGAGAAGGACTATCAAAGTGATTGATTCGGTGTGATTCTCTTTTTGGTTCTTGTAGTCTACTCTAAATATTTGAGATAAAAGGTTCACTCTAAATATTTGAGATAAAAGACTTAATTGTTGTTGGTAACAAATTGGTTAGGATCTCAAGGGGTACTCAAATTCTGTGTGTTACAAAACACAAATTCGTAACATCCCTGCAATAATTAAGTAAGATAAAAATTTCAACATGAACATAAATGATAAATAGCTGAACAAAAATTTACATGGCATATATTTTATGAGTAGAGAATACTATCAAATTTCAAAACTCGATCTTAAAAGGTGCAATTGGAGCCGTTGTAAAATCAACACAAATAGGCTAATTCACGAAAGAAATCTCACAATCAAATTTCTCAAAATAATTTATACCTAAATGTTGAAACTAAAACCCGGAACATATCGAAATAAAAAAAAGTTTTTGATATGAATTATGCTTATCGAATTAGATCGGTATATGTCTGTGCCTGACATAATTAATATAAACCAATATCATGAGTCCCATATCCGATCCGTCTGCATCCCTAGCTCTTGGTCGACATTTACAAGGATGCATCTGGTGCTGTCCAAGATTGAGTGATGAAGATGAGTTCTAAATGATGAGAACGGTCAAATGATGAGAACGGTCACGGCAAGACTTTGACCGGAAGCTTCCTTGGTATAAATATGTCCAGTTTTCTGCCTAACTTAACGACTTCGTTAACGCTTTCCAGTCACTCAATTTGTTTAAAAGTAAAATAAAAGCCCTCACGATCTCCATCAAAACTTAATATTTCTACCTATTTTCTTAAGCAGTTGTGTAGAATACTTTATTCGATCAGTCATCAATGGTAGGCACGAAATTCCCACGTGCTTTTAATCTAGGAAAATATGAATGAAAAAGGGTTGGTTTCTAGAATCTTTAACACAAGATACATAAGATGATGTCTGTATCTACACTAGAAATATTTCTTTCTTTCTTTTATTCTTTTTAAACCTATACATACACTAGAAATGTTGTTTTGATAATATGAGGAAGATAGTTAATAATTTTGACTTTGATGACACCAACAATAAATTTATATGTGTATTTTAAAAATACAATATGCATGTCTATATCTACAACTAAATCATTATTATTTTATTTTCAAGTTGTGATTTTAACCAAATTCATTTCTTTAATTTGTTCCTTGAGATGAGATATTTTTATCAATTCTGTTTGATCAAGAAATACGTAAGAAATATTTATTATATTACTCTTCTGGCAAACATGTAATGGAGGAAGATATTTAATATAAGAAAGGATTTGAAATTTTTTTGGGCTAAGTAATAATTTTATTGACTAAATTATCTTATAATGAAAATCAAATACATTCTTCATTGTTAACTCAACTCAAATAGTTGTTAGGGAAAATTCTCGTGTCAAATAATTTCTGTATCTAATTGAAATCTTATACTTAAAACAAAATCGGCACACAGATTAATCTTTCCGTAACGAATGAAAAACATAACTCCATGAAAAAAGTTGTCCAGCATGCCACATAAATTGAGTCGAGATACCTTGAACCTCACCTTTGAACGCAAAAACTTGAAACTGTGGGCACGAGAGTTGCGTGTCTGGTACCGTGATAGCCGCAACTCGGAGACTTTTTCCAGTGCGCATCCAGTAATTGCTTGGTGTAGATTTTATTTCGTTTTTTTTTTTTTTTTTAATATTTTGGAGTGTTTATTTAGCAAGTAAATTATATTTCGCATCACAACCCCAGCCCTACTCCCAAGTCTCCAACTTGCATAGTCTTCGAACTTTCTAAAAGTAAAAAAAAAGAAAAAATCGAAACTTTGACCAACTAAATCACATTCATGGGCCCCACCGTAACCCCCCCGGTCTGAATACAAATCCCCGCCAAAATCAACAGACTCCTCCTCAGCCTCCTCTTCCCCCACATCAGAAGAGAGAGCTCAACCAAAAATGGCACCAAAACCTCCAAAATTACAACTATACCCTCTCTTCCTCTTCCTCCTCCTCCTCCCTCTCTCGGCCTCCAACGACGAAGAAAAGCAAACCCTCCTCCTCATCAAATCCGAGTGGCGCGACCCTCCGGCCCTCGCCACCTGGACATCCACCGCCGCCGTCCCCCACTGCAACTGGACCTCCGTCCAATGCGACTCCTCCGGCTCCGTCACAGCTCTCCTTCTCTCAACCCAATCCATCTCCGGCGGCTTCCCTCCCTCCCTCTGCAGCCTCAGGAATCTCTCCATCCTCGATCTCTCCAACAACTCCCTCTCCGGCCCGTTCCCCACCTCTCTCTACAACTGCTCCCGCCTCACCTCCCTCAAGATCTCGCAAAACCTCTTCGTCGGCAGCCTGCCTTCAGACATCGGCCGTCTGTCTTTGCTCCTCACAGACTTAATCCTCTCCTCCAACAACTTCTCCGGCGACGTTCCCCCGACGATTGGCCAGCTCAAATCTTTACAGAGTCTGTATCTCGACTACAACCTCTTCAACGGGTCGTTTCCTGCCGAGCTCGCAAACTTGAAGAATCTCGAAGCTCTCGCGCTTGCACACAATCCGTTCGCTCCCCAGAGAATCCCTGCAGAGTTTGGGAACTTGACGAGGGTTTCGTTCTTGTGGATGACAAGCATGAATCTCGTCGGTGAGATTCCTGATTCTTTCAAGGGGCTGGCGGAGCTGCAGCAGCTCGATCTCTCGCAGAATTCCTTGAACGGCAGCATACCGAACAGTCTCTGGACGCTCGACAACCTGCAGTTTGTTTACCTCTACAAGAACAACCTCACCGGGGAGATTAATGGAACGGCTGCGTCGTTGAGCCTGCAGGAGATCGATGTGTCGATGAACCAGCTGACGGGGTCGATTCCGGCCGATTTCGGGAAGCTGAAGAAACTAACGGTTCTGCTCATGTACTACAATCAGTTGTCCGGTGAGATTCCGGCTAGCATTGGCTTGCTCCCCTCGCTCTTCGATCTCAGGCTCTTCAACAACAAGCTCACCGGAGCTCTGCCTCCTGAGCTCGGAAAGCACTGCCCGCTGTGGAATCTCGAGGTAGACGACAACCTGCTTTCTGGTGAGTTGCCGCAGAATCTCTGCGATGGAGGCGAACTCTCTTCCATCGTCGTGTTCGATAACAATTTTACAGGGAAAATCCCTGATTCCCTCGGAAGCTGCGCCACGCTGGACAACTTGCAGTTTCAGAGAAATGGATTCTACGGCGAACTTCCTCCTGGTATCTGGTCGGCTGAGAATCTGTCGACGGTCATCCTGCGGGACAACAGTCTTTCAGGTTCGCTTCCTGATAAGCTGCCGTGGAATCTGACTCGGCTGGATATTGGGAACAACAGATTCTCGGGAAAGATTCCATCTGTGGGAGGCAATCTTCTGGTGTTTCTTGCCGGCAACAATCTCTTCTCAGGCGAGATTCCGGCCAGCCTGGCCGGAATCCCGAGCCTGCAGAGCTTGTCACTGGGAGGAAACATGATTTCAGGTTCGATTCCTGATACAATCTCGACGTTGAAGTCTCTTACTGACATGAATTTGAGCAGCAATCAGCTCGTGGGCGACATTCCTGCTTCGATCGGATCATTGCCGGTGCTCACATCTCTCGACCTTTCGAACAATCGGCTGACGGGCCAAATACCGTCGTCCGTCGGCAATCTCAAGCTCTACTTTCTCAACCTGTCGTCCAACCAGCTCTCCGGCGATGTTCCTCTCCCATTGCAAAACCAAGCTTTCGTCGAGAGCTTCCGATCCAATCCTGCTCTCTGCTCGTCCGATTCAGCGTTGAACCTGCCCAGTTGCAGTAAACAATACAAGAGATCGAGTGTGATGTCGTCGGGGCTCAAGGCTATGATAATAGTTCTTGCTGCGCTCTTTCTGCTGGTCGCGTCCATCTTTGCGTTCTTCGTCGTCAGAGATTACTCCAAGAGAGAGCTGGAACGACAAGGTATCGCTCCATGGAAGCTCACCTCTTTCCATTCGCTGAACTTCAACGAGTCCAGCATCGTGAAGGCCCTGACGGAGGAGAATTTGATCGGCAGCGGCGGATCCGGAAAGGTCTACCGGGTCGCCGTCAACAACCGCGCTGGAGAAATCGTGGCAGTGAAGAAGATATGGAACAGGACCAAGATGGACGCGAAGCTAGAGAGGGAGTTCGTCTCCGAAGTTCAAATTCTGGGCTCCATTCGACACGCCAACATCGTGAAGCTCTTGTGCTGCATATCGAGCGCCGATTCGAAGCTGCTCGTGTACGAGTACATGAAGAACGGGAGCCTCGACAGGTGGCTGCACGAGCGGAGGAGGGTCGGAGGCCCTCCGTTGCTGAGGACTAGTTCGGGGTGCAGCGTGGCGTTGGACTGGCCGAGGAGGCTGGGGATCGCCATGGGGGCGGCCAGAGGGCTGGCTTACATGCACCACGACTGCTCTCCGCCGATTGTGCATAGGGATGTGAAGTCCAGCAACATACTGTTGGATTCAGAGTTCAGGGCGAGGATCGCTGATTTCGGCCTCGCCCGTATGCTGGCCAAGGCCGGAGAGCCTTTTTCAGTGACCGCCGTCGCTGGCTCTTTCGGATACATGGCTCCAGGTGAGAGATTTTATGATGATGAAATTAAGTTTGCTTGAAAATTTACAAATTTTCTAACCGTCTCAAGTTGGGAGTTGCAGAATGCGCATATACTGCCAAGGTAAATGAGAAGATGGACGTGTACAGCTTCGGAGTGGTGCTGCTTGAGCTGACTACGGGGAGAGAAGCCAGCGACGGAGGCGAGCAAGGGGGCCTAGCGGACTGGGCCTGGCACCATTTTCAGACAGGGAACAAGGCAATAGATGCAATCGACGAGACGATCAGAGATCCGTCCCACTTGGACGAGATAGCCAAGGTCCTCAAGCTCGCCCTCATCTGTACGGGTACATTGCCGTCGACTCGGCCTACGATGAAGGAGGTCGTGGAGATCTTGTTGCGGTGCGATCAGACAAGTTGGAATAGAGGCAAACAGGTGGAAGAGCATGACGTTGCTCCTCTCCTGCTGACTCCGAGAGGCAGTCGTAATAAAAGCGATGATTGTGGGGATTTGGCGTGCAATGTATGAACAAGGCATGCAAGTAAATAATTCTCTAGAGTTTGTTCTGCTCGCTGGAGTCCAAAGGAATGCTATGTGCAGTTGCCAGATAGCCGAGCGACCAAATAGAATGGCAACTTGCTATATATATGTAGGAACAAGTGCAGTGGATTCACGTATTTATTAGAGATAGAAGAGATGGATGTAACTCCTTAATTATTTTACAAGTAAATTGGACTTCAACCCTTGTGATGGTTTCACCAACACTTGATACATTTGGACTTCAAAACCTTATAATGTGAGACTCCATCGTTTGAAAAGGAAAACATTGAGTGCAAGCAGCGGCATCCACCAGTTTGACCGCGAACCACATGTGCCTTGTGTGACCAAAAATGCAGTTTGACTTCCATCACCGACCACGACCAAACTAAGCCATCAAAACCTCGGGAAATTCTATCACACACACCACTTTGCACGCCTCTAGGACTTTCAAAATTTTGAAATTACGACTTTACTATCACTTTTTTTTTTCTAAAAAAAACCTAAGTTGCCCATCACAATTCTAGGAATACTCGACTTAATTAAATATATATCAGATATTAATATCCAACTTTATTAATATTCGACTAATTTTCATTTGGATCCGTGGGTAATATTCAATCAGGATGAAAAGAAATAAAAAAAAAAGAGAGTATTAGAATTGAGAAAAAAATATAAAATGATTCAAAATTAAAAATATAGTTAATTACTTGAGAAAAAAAATATAGAATGATTCAAAATTAAAGTATAGTTAATTACACTCAGACTCGATATATAAATTATCATTTCTAAAATTTAAAACTCTCGCTTAGATCCTCGAACCAAAAAAAAAAAAAAAAAAATGACCAGAAGAAAACTTAAAGATATTTTTTTCACGGCCGTCCATAAGGCATAAACAGTAATGTGTAATGTGGGCGCCAAGAGAAAGGGGCATACCTGAATAGAATTTCCCCAGAACCTCTCATATTATTACATTCATCGATGAATAGAATCTCATTAAATTCTCCCGTTTTATTATCAAATTGTCAGGAGAAACACGGAAAAAGGCCAAAAATAGAAAGAGAAGGAAAAAGGGCTAAATAAATTAAAAAAGAAGAAAGAAGAAAGAAGGAAAAATATTACATAAACAAAAGTAACTGTTACGCCGCTCTGCAGGGCTCAGTCGATAGAGATAGTGGCAGGCCACAACAAATCCTCGCTACCAGTGCCTGCCATTTATACATTTTTTGCGAGACCAAGACCGATGACCTTCCTTCTCATCTGCTCCATTATCTACTGCTAATGCTGCTGCTGCTGCTACGGTCGCGGGTATTAAATTATGCATACCTTCCGAAGATTGTAATACAGAAACTTAGGACTCATCCACCTCGAGATATTGGGAGTGAGAGGCTGCAAGGAGAGCTGCCCCAATGCCGGAGCCATCGTTGGCGTGCGTGACTATAACGCTCTTGGCTACCTCCTCTCCCAGCATCTCCGAGAGAGTGCTCTCTAAGCACTTTCTGAAGACGGTGTAGTGCTCGTAGAGCCCCCCGTCCATTGCAACCACCGTCCTCTGCTTGCTGGCAACAGCGTCCCGGCCCTGTTTCTTTAGGATGCCCGCAATCCCGGCGGCAGCCATACGGGCCCCACGCTTGGCGACGATATCACAGATATCGACAACAGTTTTCCTCGTCTTCAGTGAGGTATTGGTGATCTGAAAATTTCAAAGGGGGCCAACAAAACATATCAGAGAGGACGATATTAACAGAAACTGAATAGAAATTCATGGTCAAAACTTTAGTTTCTTTGCTTGTTAAACCAAAATGTGACGAGAACACACCCCGAATACATCCCTCAACTTGGTGCCGACAACTCTCAGGTCTGATGATGCGTCATGATGCATAGCTGACATGTCTGGAGTCCTGCAAGATGGGATGGCTAAAATTATGCAAGCACGAGTTTGATATCAATACAGCTTGGAAACCAAAAATAAAACCCTAGAGAACACAAGTTGAATAATTGTGATCATTCACTTGAAATGCTGACTTGTTGTTTACATTGAGCGCGTCCTTATTCCCAAATGCAGGGGGAGAGAGAGAGAGAGAGAGATGCTACAACCTCAATTAGGGAGGATTTTCAAATTTCGAAATATCAAAATACTCGTTATTTTTTCCAACAAGGTGATAAAGAAATCATGTAAAATTAGTTTATAACCAAATTCATCGGGACAAAAGGATGTGACCTTGTCATTCTCTTCATAAACACTTTCAACAAGTTCACTACTATCATGTGGCAATTCAAACATATAAAAAAGAACATAAGAAATTTTCTAGTTGGTGATTGCAATGATCGTGCTTCACGTTGGAAGGTCAATGTAGCTTTGATGTTTAATGACTTTAATCTGATTTTTTTTTTTTTAAAATTCAGGTTTTTTGAAATTTAGCGTCCTCAAACATGTTGAACTAGAAAAACTGTCCCATCTTTTTAAAGACACTTGATAATACCAGGGACGACAATGTTACCTTTTAGATGGTATGTAGTGTATAACCGTCGATTGGACGGCTCTTTGGTTAAACTAAGGGAATCCTCGAGTTCACTTTGCCAAAGCAGGCACAACCTTAAGTACATTCAATGTTATCACCTCACAATAAGTATACATGACAAAAACATTAAATACCAATAAATCATTCTGGGTATACTTCCATGTACAACCTAATATGAAATGTTTTCTTAGGAGGGAAAAGGGAACTACATGCATTTTATGCGCACAAGGTATTATTTACTAAAAACAAGTAAACCATCAACCCTGGTTGCCAGACCTGCCCTCAAGCATTAATAACATTTAGTATCAATGTTTAAAATAGCGATAACGATTACGTAACGTTTTGTCTCTGTTAGGTTATGTCGCATATAGCGTAACACATAACCTACGTTATGTAATTTCCTATTTATTTAATTAAAAATAAATATAAAACTATATAAAATAACTTTTATAAATTCAAAAATAAATTTAAACTATCTAAAAAAATAATATAAAATCATTTTGTAATACATATTCTAATCTAATTTTATATTAAGTTTTACTATAATTTTCACATTTATCTTCATAAATTATATTAAGTCTTCAACCGTAATTTCAGTTATCATTTAAACAAAAAAATAAAATTTTAATTTTTTTATTTCAATTCCAATTATTATCATTATTGTAATTTATATTTTGTAATGTTCAATTTATCTTATTTGTAATTGTTAATTTCAGTCCAGTTAAAAATTTAATAAAATCAACAAGATATTTCAGCAACCAGAAATGAATACAAGCGAATAAGGAAACAATCGCAAATTAACAAGTTAGCAATTCCATAAATAATCAAACAAGCTAACAACTAACCAAGAAAATTACAACAATTCGCTAATAAGAAAAATAATAATCAACAACAATATAGAAATTACTAAAAAAATAATTGTAAATAACGTAACATAACGTAACATAACGTAACGTTACGTAATATAACGTAAAATAACATAAAAAACGTATTGTTATGGTGCACTGAGTTATTTTCAGTTGTTACGTAGCGTTGAGGCTCCGTTAGGTTACATAATGTAATATAACGGGTTTCATAGCGTGTTATTTTCAACATTGTTTAGTATCTTCAGTTGAATATAAGTTCATGATCTAGGATAATATTAGAAGAAACAACCATCCGAGAATTAAAATTTACCATTCAATGCAGGGTTATAAAATTATACAAATTACTGAAAGGACATAGAATCCTAGTGGCAAGCTAAACTTCATCAACTCATAAAACAGTTATGAGACATTTTATTGTGCTTTACAAGTTCAAGCATGGTTTTTTTGGTTTCCAAAGGAAGAAAAACAAAAAACCGTATACTTCAAAATTCCCCCCAAAAAAAACATGTAATTCAGAAAGCATCAGGAAAGGAAATTTTGGATGCATTATCTTACAGGAACATACCGGTACATCCCAATTACATTAAAACCATACAAAACTCAAATTACTTTGTGCTAAATTTTATATGAATTGAAGTGGACCACTAAGATTATCTCACGGGAACAAACCCGTGTATTCCAACTGAATTGAAACAGCACAAGACCCAAATAACCTTATGAGAAATTTATATGAATTAAAGTGGACATATAAGACATGAATTTGCAACCTAGTTGGATGCTGAATAAACAGACAGTTTAGCTAAAAGGACATAATAAGCATGAATTTTTTGACAATCCCGTTTATGCATATAACTTAATGCCAGTAAGGCCTAGCTCACTAGTAAAGTTGCTACGCGATGTTTTTGGCATTTCATATAACAGAAAATAGGAGAGGAAAGGAAATGAAATGAACATTGCTCAAATGATCTCTCACTCCTTTTCCTGTGCACAACATACTGACAATAAGACACTTGAACGAATACTCAAGCAACTGGACCTTGCCTGAGAGCAAACAATTTACATGCTAGTTTGTTTTATTTCCAATGCACTTGGGTTCCAATACAATGGAAATAACTCACTTTACCTTTCCCTTTCCCTTTCCCTTTCCTTTTCTCTCAGCGAGCTCTTTCTACAAACAGAGAGAAACTTAGAGAGGAGGACTTCATGTTTATCTGTTAAGTAGTTTCCTTCAAAAGCAAGTTTCCTTTTAACCAGACAACTTTCCGTGTGGTCTGAGGGTCCACACGAGGCAGAGTGTTAAAGTATTTGATATTATATTGTTGGCTCACAAGGCCACCAACCATCAGTTTAAATTTTGGGTAAAGTGACTGTCTGACAAATCTTGAAGAAATATGGGGTTTGTAATTTTGTATTGCATAACCAAGATAGATGCAACAGGAATGTAACAGCATAAAGACTAACATACAAGAGCATGAAAGGTAAATGGAAACTTGTTAGTGGAAGCAGCATGGCTCCAGGAATCGCAGTGGAATAATTACTGAAATAATAGGTTTATAGGTACAAAGGATGATCAATTAACTGATATCTAAGCAGTGTTCTAAATATCGGCCGGTATATCGGTATACCGGCCGATATATCGTTTTTTACAAAGAAACGAGACGATATGGGATTTTTTTTATCGCATATCGTTTTTGACCGGTATGGGCCGATATATCGGCCACGTGGCGATATATCGGTCGGTATCCGGTATATGAAAAACCGGCCGGTATGGCTTAATATCGGTTTTTTGTTAACGGGTTATGGTTGCTTTTGAAACCCGTTAACCCTCTGGACCCGACCCGATAGAAAAACATAAAAATCCGAACTCCTCTCTTCGCGACCAAAAAAAACCCTAATCCCTAATTTTCTTCGTCGCAACTCCGTCGCAACCCACTCCTCTATCGCCGGTTTTCGCTTCCATCGTCGCCTCTCCGGCTCTCCATCCTCCTCAATTGGTCGATCGACCGTTCCTCTCGGAGAATTTTTCGCCGTTGCTGTCTCTCCCCGAGCAACCGACGCGATCTGATTTTGTCCATCGCCGTCTCTCCGGCTCTCCATCCTCCTCAACTGGTCGATCGACCATTCCTCTCGGAGAAAATCACCGTTGCTGTCTCTCCCAGTCCCCAAGCAACCGAATCGATCTGGTTTCGTCCATCGCCATCTCTCCGACTTCCGTCGACTCGCCGGTGATCCATCTCTCCCTCTTTCTCTTGCGTGCTTTCTATCATCTCGACCTTGAATTTTGGTAAGTAGACTGCATTTAATTTTTCTCTAAATTTTTGTTTAATTTTACTCTAATTTTATTTTAAATTTTAGTTTGTTATTGTAATTAGTGTATTTGTGTTTTTAAATTAAGAATGAGTTAGGGAATTTTTATTTTTAAGTTTGGAATTGATGCCTAGGGCAGCACCCTTCGGCCAGTCACTGTAACAGTGCTCGGCCAGTGACTATCACAGTGTCACTGAGCTACAGTATAGTTCTTGGGTTCCCTGCGTATTTTCTTTATCCTCATACTGAACTGTCACAGTAACTAAGTAACATATTGGCATTGGTTCAACATCTTGGGGGCAATAGAGTTAGACCCACTTGTTGGTACATAAGAGTGGATAATGTGACATTTTGATTAAGCGGCTTAACATCTTGATTAACTAGGTTCACAAGGAATTTGGTTAAGTTAGTAAAGAGACAAATTTGAATTGTAATTAAGAGTGCATAATGTCACATTTGGCATTTTATGGTGATTAGAGACATTTAATAATGTTTATATAAAAATTGATAAAGTAAGTATGTGATTTGAGGTAGAAAATTTTAAGTGTTTTGAGTAGATAAGAATTTGAAAATCTCCTAAAATACCGGATTTTCTATTTTGACTATTGTTAATAAAAATAATCTTGTCTATATAATATATTCGATTTTGACTTTATAATAAGGATTCTCTAGTTTATATATGTTTCAGGTATAGAATAAGATTGTGTATCCAAAATTCCAAATGTCCAATAAAAATCTTGAAATTATATAATTATTTTTTATGATTATGTTTATATGATTATTTTTTTAACTTAGATTATGTTTATTAAGTATTAACTTTATTTATTTTAGTAAAATCTTGAATTCTTAAATAAATTAAGTTAATATAAATTAAGTGCAACAATTATTTAGCTATTTAATAAATTAATTGTTTGTCTTTTTTCACTTCACTTTTTTGAAGTCAGAAATAGTTTGAAAGATGTCATCTTCTGGTGTTTCAAATGTCCAAGAGAAGCGAGGAGGTAAAGATCCAGTTTGGGAATGGGGAAAAAAGTACCCAATAAGCCCAATAAAGTGGAGTGTAATTTCTGTAAGAATGAATATAGGGGAGGCATTACCCACCTGAAGGAACATTTAGGTCATGTCAGCGGGAATGTCAGAGGCTGTCCCCTGGTCCCAGATGACGTGAAGCAGAAAGCACTAGTAATGCTAAATAAAACTAGAGAGGTAAAGGAAGGAAAAACAACAGAACTTCAAAATTTGTTAAAAGAAGTTCGTGTTGGGGAAGAAGAAGATGAGGAGACAACTCGAGAGGAGTCATCTTCTCGCAAAACAACAGGTCAATCTTCACGCAAAACAACAGGACCGATGGATCAATTTGCAATTCGATCGGTCGAAAAAGCAGTAGAAGCAGCTCAAAGACAGCCTACCGTGCCATCAGCCTCCAGAAAAAAGGCCAGAGACGATGCAATTCGATACATTGCCAGGTTTTTTTATGAAGGAGGTCTTGCATTCAATATTGCTACGCAGCCAGCTTTTATGCAGATGGTCCAAGCCATTGGCATGTATGGACCAAACTTACAGACTCCTAGCCCATACGAGCTAAGCGAGACTTGCCTCCAAAGAGAGGTCGAGGAGACAAATGCAACTCTTGAATCATTCAAACGGAGTTACCGAATAAATGGCTGCACTTTAATGACTGATGCGTAGTCGGATCGGAAAGGAAGAAGTTTAATGAATATCGTTGTACATTGTCCGGCCGGTACAGCCTTCTTATTGTCTCAAGATGCATTTTCTGAGAGACACGATGGCAGTTACATTTACAAATTTGTGGAGAGGGGAATGAACGAGGTTGGCGTAGAAAATGTTGTACAGATTGTGACAGATAATGCCTCGAACAATATGGCTGCAGCAAATACATTGGCTCTGACGCATCCAAATATATTTTGGACACCTTGTGCAGCACATACAGTTAATCTGATACTTGCGGATATTGGAAAAATTAAACATATTCGAAGTGCAATTATGATGAGGAGATCAGTCTCCGTGTACATATACAGTCACACCAAATCTTTAGATATAATGAGGAAGGCGATTGGTGGAGAGCTAATAAGGCCAGGCACAACTAGGTTTGCCACGGTATTTCTCTCTTTATCATCAATCAGAGAGAAGAAGGAGCTGCAACATATGTTTATTTCTGATGACTGGATAGATTGCACTCTGTCCAGAACAGATGCAGGCAAGAAGGTATTTATTTCAATTAATATAAATTTTTATTTTATATTTTTAAATTATATGTTATTGACAAATTAAAAATACATCTTTTTATGAATGTTTAGGTTGCAGAAATAATTGCCAGCAACAAATTTTGGGACAACACAAATTTTGCTCTAAGAGTATTTACTCCACTAGTGAAAGTTTTGCATAGAGTTGATGGGGACAAAGTCCCTTCAATGGGCTTTCTGTATGGTGACCTAGAGACAGACAAAGAGGAGATAAGAGATGCTCTAGGAGGTGAAGAGAAGAAATATCTTCCAATATGGAAGATTATTGATAAGAGATGGGAGGAAAAACTGAAGGGTCCTCTGCATAGAGCTGGATATTTCTTGAACCCTCTGTATTACTATGAGAAGCAGCCTGAGATTGATACTGATGGGTCGTTCATGTCGGGCTTCGTTGAAGTGATGCACAAATTCTATCCAAATGATAATGATAGACTTGATAAGATTGCACAGCAGCTCCCGATCTATCAAAATCAAAATGGATCATTTGGAATGTCTTTTGCAAGGGCAGCAGTAAAGAGAATCATTAATCCAGGTATGCATTTCACTATAAGAAATGCAAAGTTAAATCTATTTTTCATTAAAGAAACTACTGAATAGCTAATAACTATTTATAAATATTCATTGCTAGCTCAATGGTGGCAATTCTACGGGACAGATGCTCCCGAATTGAGGATGATGGCAATGAGGATTTTGAGCCTAACAACCAGTTCTTCGGGTTGTGAACGGAACTGGAGCACATTTGAGATGGTATTACAATTTTAACTTTTTTAATTAAATATTTCTTTCTCCCAAATATATATGTTTTAAACGAACTTCATATGTATATCTTTTATTTAGGTGCATACGAAGAAAAGAAATAGGCTAAGTTCGAAGAAATTGCATGACTTAGTTTTTGTCAAATTCAATGCAAGGCTCAAGAGCAAACTTTCAATCCCAAACAGAGATCCACTAGTAGCATACAATGAAGAGGAAAAGGTCACCGAGTGGTTCATGCCTAAGAAAAAGAATGGCGATTCTTATGAGACTAGTGATGATGAAGTCTTTTCTGGAGAACAACTGACTTTTCGCCAGGTGTCAATTGCTATGGGTGCTAATCCAAAAAAGAGAAAGAGTGGAAGAGTTAAGGTATCTAAGTCGAAGAGTAGTAAAACTTCAAAGGGAAAAGCACCATCATCTTCAAAGTCTAAGTAGCGGCACGCATCAGATGATGACGATGAGGAAGAAGTTGACACATCATCATCAGATTCATCATCAGATGATGAGGAAGGCATGCCAACAAATGAACCAGTCGACTCTGAATCTACCTAGAAAATATGTTGTAAAGACTGATATTTAAAGTTTCTAGCATGTTTCAAATAAACTCATTTAAAAGACAATGTTGTAATTTTATAAATTATATCACTTATGTATTGCAGAAACACTTTTCTTTTATCTTGAAAACTTATTTTTCTTTATTTTATGATTGTATTTCGCTCTGTCTCTGTGCATATGCGAACGTTCTAAACGATATCTGCAAATTCGTAAGTTGAATGTAAATAAGCCAATGTAAGTGCTATAAACTCATTTTATGCGTTTTATTATGTTCTATATAGCCAATTATATGATTATTCTTTAACTGGTATGACACCGATATGACACTCCGGTATTTAGGGTCATATCGCGAAATCCCACCCGGTATCCGGTAACCGGTATGTAATTTGGCTGACCGGTACGAGACCGGTATCCGATATTTAGAACACTGTATCTAAGTATACATGAGTAGGCATTCTCTAATATACATAAAGTTTTCCTCACTCCCCTAGCTTTTGGAATGCTCGTATACTTTAGGAGCTTCAGGGACACTTTAGGCCAGATGATCGTTTGTTTTGCCTTATGTGAAAAAGACTTTCTGATAACTCAACCGATGATATAACAACAACTAAGCCTTTTATCTCAACTACTTGGGGTAGACTATATGAATCAGAAGAGAATCACACCGGATCGATCCCAGTAATAATCCGTCTCCATTCATTCCTATTGAGTAATATATCCTCATTTAAACATTTAGACTCCATATCTTTTCATATCACCTCAATTAATATTTTTTTTAGTATTCCCTTCGCTCTTTTAATTTGTCCTAAATTGATAAGATCACCTCATCAAACTGGTACATTTGAAGTCTATGTTGTACATGACCAAACCATCATAAGCAATTTTGTCACATCTTCTCTTCGATGGGGGCTACACCAATTTTAGTGCGAATATCTTCATTTCTCAGTTTATCTCTCCTAATATTATTGCACATCCAACGAAGCATACGCATCTCTATTATACTTATTTTCTGTGAATGACGTTTCTTTATAGTCCAGCATGCTATGTCATATAATAAAACTGGCCTAATACCAGTGTTATAAAATTTTTCCTTCAAAATTAACAAAATGTTACGGTTGCATAAAACTTTCATTGCACTCCATTTCAAGCAGCCAATATAGATCTTATGGTTGATATCACTATCGATCTCTCCATCATTCTGAATAATAAAACCCAAATTTTCAAAACTAACTACTCATTTGTATCTCTTACCCATCCAGTATCCCAACACTATACTCAGGAGTCCATTGTTTACTAAATTTACACTCTATATACTTTGTTTTGAATCTACTCAATTTAAAACCTCTAGATTATAATATTTGCCTCCATAACTCTAACTTGGCATTCACCCCTGCTCTCATCTCATCAACTAAAACAATATTATCGGCAGATAACATACACCAAGGTATCTCATTCCGAATAGCTCTAGTAAGCTTATCCATCACTATGGCAAATAAAAATAGACTCAATGCAGATCCTTGATACAATCCAATTTTGATTGAAAAATCACTTATTAAACCAACACATATTTTAACATTGGCCACTACTCCATTATACATATAATTAATTATGTCAATATAATTGATGGGGACTCTTCTTCATTAATGTTCACCAAAGCACTTTTGGTAATATCTTATCATAGGCTTTCTCTAAACCAATAAAGACTATATAAATTTCTATTTCTCTCTCGGAATAGCTCTATAAATTGACAAAGTAAATTAATACTTTCTGTCGTCGATCGCCCCAAAATGAATCCAAACTGAATCTCGTATATTAATAGTCTGTCTCAATCTATTTCAACTACCATTTCCCAAAGCTTCAGAGTGTTACACATGAGTTTTATTCCACGATAACTATCCCCATGCTGGAAAAAGAAAAAAAAAAACTTCCTAGACAAAAAAAAGACCCTTAGTAGTCTGGTCCGGTAAATTAAACCATATGAATGGGAAATCATATGAATCGAAAAGCATCAAGGCATGACACTTTTAATGGAAGGTAACTGAGCACAAATTGAAACGAACCTTAATGTAAATGGAACTTGAAGTTTTGTAGGGACATTGTCACCAAAAAAGGCAGCTTCTTCTGCCAACCTCCAGAGAACTCTTCTTACAATGTCTCCCAAATACATTCCCGAAATTAATTTCTCAAAGATCTAGAGTCCAGAAAGAAAAACTTGAGCTTGCAGCATCTAATGAAATAAGAATAATCAGCAACTATTCAAGCTGCTAGAAAGAGAGTATAGAACATTACTTGTTCACCAGGGTTCAAACTTTCGACATCCAATGCCTGATCATACTCTGTGATAGGCAGATGAGAAGACCGGAAATTTCCCCATTCCATGTTGATAACCTAAAAAATGACACAATTTTTTAAATTCAATTACAAACTGTTGATAGCCTAACGTATAAACAGAAGGCTACATTGCACCAATTTGGTTGACGTGGAGCATGCTATGATGCTTGTTTTATCAGATGATAACGAAAATTTTTGAAAAGCCCCTGATGGTGCTCTACACTAACAATTCTAGCCCAACCGTAATAAGTAAGAAACATGAAACAGCCACTGGAAGGATTCTTACCATCTCCCCAGATTTAGGTAGGAGGCCATGCCACTTGGGAATTGCCTGTGCTCGCTCGACATATGCTGCATTTGAACCAGTGCCCAATATCACAGCAATAACGACATCATTATCATAGTACCTTCCCCCAGCCAATGTTCCTATCGTATCATTTACCTACATTTACACATTTAGCTTCATGTCATATACACTACACACAGAATGCTGCAGAACCAATTTCTAGAGATACCTTCGCATCGCATACTGAAAAGTAATAACCAAGGAACATTTGGAAGTACTCACCAGAGCTGAAACACGCATATCAAGACCTTGTCTTTCCATTGCCTTGGTCAATTCAGCAACCACATCTTCTCCAACCTGGTTCCGCCGTAATGAAACTGGCTTAATAAGTAATATTTCAAAACAACCTCAGTTGAAACCATCAACTATGCTGGGGTGTTAATGAGTACACCTTCACAAGTATGATGCATGAAATAGTTATTAATTGTACTCTACAAAATGGGCTTACCACCATCACAATTACAAAATGGGCTTAACACCATCACGATTATTTGAATTGGTCACATATCGAATGTGCATGAGACTACGTTGCCATAGCACAATATAAAGTTTTCACAACAAGCTTCACAGTCTGCACATCACAAGGCCACTATATTGTTTCCTGTCAAGTGCATTTGATCACATATGCACACAAGAGGGAAAAAAATCGCCACAGAGAGAGCGTTACTACCCAGAAAGATGCAAAACATATTATCAAATGAGGTTCTTCAAAAGAGTCTTCAAAAGATTTGGCTTCTCAGGGAGGGGCCTACTTTGTAATAATCCCAAATCCAAGTTCAACTGATATCATTGAGTTAGACAACCAAAACAATTGCAGTGTTGATGTATGAATTTAGGCAAGTATCAAGCACTTGAAACAATTATTCAACTGTAGAAAGTGGCCTCAACCCCTCGAATATGAATGACGCTACATTTCTCGAGGAAGCAAATGGACTTTGGTAACATACTACTGCATTTCTCATATATAGGAAGATTCGTCATATTGTTCCTTGTAAGGAGCATTATATTAGAAACAAAATTCTTGAACATAATGATTCTCCAGCAATATTCATATGTAAAAGTAAAGCCCATTCCCCACAAGAGGATAATATTCACAGTAAAATAAAAGAGATGGAAATCACTGAGATTTAAATCTTTTCATTCACTTAACAATTAGTAACTAGGTTTACATAGCATATATTTACATGGATAGTTTTGTGCTATTATGCATGTAACTTTAAGTAACTAAGGATGAAGGAAAAGTCTTGCAAAGCATCAGCAAACTCAGGAAGGCATTAAAAGAATTGAATTCATTGAAGACCCTTAACATAGCAAAATATCTCAAACGAACAGGACTATGTTCAACCAAAGGTGAAGATAGTGCAAAGAAACAATTATTACTCAAATCACACAAGTCAGACAGACTTATCAAAACCAAGTGGATGACCTCATGCTTGCTAAAAAAGAAAAAGTAGATAATGTGCCTTCAATCAAGCTTATTTGGAAATTTTATAATTTATTGGCTAAATTGGCTGAATCCTAGATGTATAAATGCCTTCTATGTCCATAGCAATGGCAAACAATAAAATTTCAGAGTAGCATGTCTACAAATCTATAATGAGTAACAATCAGTAGGATGTATATATTTGAGGGGTTCGTTGCAGAACCGTAGCTTCATCAGCTCGTATGAACAAAATATGGTAGCTTACAAAGAAAGAACAGAACAAGTTTCAAAAATTAACTATGCCATCGATAGAAGACTAGAAAAGAATAAGTTTCAAACCCTTCTACCAAATAAGAAGATTAACTTATGAAAATTATAGAGAACAAGTTTCAGAAATTAACCGTGCCATCAATGGAGAATCCTTTTGTCCACTTAATAAGAGTGCCTGAACAAATTGAAGTCTGTTTCACTGGGAAGGAGAAAGTAAAGCCAAGTTCTCTCTGTCTACCCACAGAAAGGTGAAAATCATCGCCTTCAGAAGCAACAAACTTTGCTAATGCTGAAGCAATGAAGTCAAAGAGTTCCTGAAAGCACAAATGAAAAGTAATTTCAACACATGAAATTGAAGAACCATAGAAGTTAAATGCAATCAAGCACTTCACTTACATGAGAGCTTCCAACCATCAAATGTGGTGGAATGGAGACTTCTTCAGATTCTTGTTTCACAACACGTCCCTCCTTTCCACCAAGCTGTACACGCAGACATCGGAAGTTGGTTCCTCCGAGATCCAATGCATAAAACAATCCTTTCTCGTCCCTACAAGACAAAGGCTCTAAGAATCATATTTCTGCATCTGAATCTTTGATGCAAAGATGATAGATCAGACTAAAGCAGCAGATCTCATTATATTCGACGCAAAAAGATAACCCATATCCAGAAGGACCAGAACCATGTCAGATGGGCCTATACTGGTGCTAGGTGAACAAGGTAGTTTTGTAGCTCTAAAGTAATTATAAACTTATATCAGCTGCAAACTACAAATCTTGCAATGACAGTAGAGGTTATATGTTCAAAGCAACACAGCTTCCCCTTGTGGTATTGCATCCCCTTCTCATAACCTTTTTTTTCTCTTAGCTAGCAGTTCCACCATAAATGAAGGGGAATTATACAACACCAACTTGTTCCATATGACAACATTACACCGTTACAACTCTACAGACTGTTTCAAACCAAAATCACACTCTCAACTCTTTTTTCCTTGTCTTAAGCATTCTCTAAGTATTCAAACCTACATTAGGTTTTAAGCTCTCTCTCTCTCTCTCTCTCTCTCTCTCTCTCTCTCTCTATATATATATATATATATATATATATATATATATATATATATATATATATATATACATATACACACATGTGTACACACACACACACACACACACACACATATATATATGTATATGTATATTATATATACATACACATATGTATATACATACACATACACATGTACATGTATATACATTCACATGTACATGTATATCTATATACATACACATGTACATGTACATGTATATATATATATATATTACAAATGAATGTATTTGCCATGGACTCTGCAACTTTTCTTGGATGTCAGAAAATGATAGTTGTAGTTTATTTGTATGGTAAAGATGCTAATTGAAGCAAAGACTTGATGACTTCCAGTTCAATCCAAAATACCTACTACCAAAGGCAAATGTTACAAAAAAAAAAAAAAACTTAACTAACAATAATAACCACTAGTTGAGTGGTTTGGATTATATCAAGTGGCGAACACATTAAACATTCTAATAGTGCACATGTTCAAGTCTTTAGTTGGATACAAATTACATTGCCATGGCTTGGATTTTAATTTTGCTTAAACTGAGAACATAGAATTGAACTAATATAAGAAGGATCTGAGCGGTGATGGCATATAAAATACTAAGCCCCGTTGCTATTACCCTGATAACCTTAAACCTACACTATAAAGTATCCATTCTTTGGAATTAAAAAAAAGTTACTTATTCTCCTAGGTTTTCCAAATAAGGAACTTTGACAAGGAAGTCTTGCAGATAAACATGGAGACCAAAATTTCAACTTTTGAATTATCTAAAATCTTTTCACATTTTACTCGCATATTTCATTTGCTGAATTGCTCAGAGAGGGTTCAAAAAACACCTAACAAACAAAGATAGTATTACATGAGGCATTCCTTGGTTATAATGGATCAATTATATTTGTGAATCGGGAACAACTTTGTCCATGATATATGTTTCATCATTTCTAGTATACCTTTGCATTTAAACTCCTTTTTTATAAGAATTATACAGGTCCAGATTATCTTTGAATAATGCAAAATAATCATAGTTTGTATAAGGTTGTAATGAAATTTAACCAATAAATGGTTCGTCGGACACTGCTTCTGATCAATATTTACAACCATACACGTAAATCCTTCAACTTAGGGTCTTTTCAGAGGTGACATTAAACATAATTGGACAATTTTCTTCCTTCGGAGAAAATGGATACTAAGCATCATTCCATAGTTGAAGCTTGTTTCCAATAAGCAGTATGCGAAGAGATTTCAGCACTCCTAGATAATTAAACAAGTGCAAATAATATATGCACAGAAACAGATATCACTAACCCAAACACTTAATTAGGGGAAGAACTGCCAAACAAAAAATGCAGCAAAAAGTCAGAAACTTTCTTTGGTATACTTTTGCACTTCAGTTGCCAATTCTCAACATAGATAACAACAAATTTTTGGAGTTAAGCTTAGTTAAACAATTTGTGGACTACTTATAAATATCAGTTCTTATAAAGAAGACTGACACTAATAACAAATTGAGAATATTAAAATAAAGAAGATAGAAACCACGGAAGAGGGGGAAAAAAATTGAAATTGAAAAAGTTTTGAAAAAGAATCTAGACAACAAAGTGAAAAAGCTAAGATAATGGGTACAGATTCCCAATGTCACATCTATAACAAAAGTTTACTTGGAAAGAGAAAGATATGTTAATCGAGCTTTGCAATAAGCATACAAAAGAAGGATGAAGCACCCAATTGATGGAAAGTTAGGAAAGTAACTAACTTTCCAGCAAAAACTGCAAAAATATAAACTGTAATAAATAAAAAATAAACATCAAAGCCAATTGCTTTACCTGCAACCTCAACGTTAAAACGCATTAAAAAATTCCACTACAACCAAAGAGATTGCAGAAATCAATCCAAAACCAAGCCAACAGTAATTTTATTTATTTACAAATAAATTAAAAAAACAAGGCAATTACAATTCAATACATTCACTACCACCAAGAACAAGTCAAGAACACGTTGCGTCGTATTTTCCCGCAAACTGTTTTTCTTTATTTTTAAAAAAAAATAGTTTTTGATCATTTGATTTTATTTATAAAAAAAAGAAAAATCACCTAGAAACGAAAGACCAAGAGGATCCACAGAACCCAACGAAATCGAAAGAATACAGGTCGAAAGAAGAGATCTTTACCCAGTGGGAAGATTATCGACGTAGCTGATGAGCATCTTGAGCTTGCTCCCGCCTTCGGACGCGAGCCCCGCGTGCATCTCGACCGTCATGGCGTCGGCGACATGCCGCAGCTTCCCGATCGGCGTCGCGCACTTGTCCTCCAGCTCCTTCAGGATTGCCGCCGCCCTAGCCCACCTCCCGGAGCTCTTCATCCGGTGCCTCACGATCAGCGCCGCCACCGCGCACGCCGTTGCCGCGCACACCACCGCCGCTCCCACCGCGACCTTCCTCATCCCGATCCCTCAAGATTCAATTCACCCCCACCAAACAAATCGATCGAAAATCGAAGTAAAATTGCAACTTCGTGATCAAAAATTGGGGATCTCGGAGAAAGATTCTCTCGTCCTCTCTATCTCTCTCTCTCTCTCTCTCGCAAGCGATTTGTGATGGTTGGAGGGGGATTTAAACGAGAGAGAGAGAAATTTGAGGACGACTGAAGAATGAGAGCTTAGATTTCGGAAGTTTACTGAGTATTTTTCTCTATTTTTTAAAATCCATCCTTTTATCCTCTTCTTTCGATACTCTCACGCCCTTTCTCCCCTTTGTGCACGCCTTATATAAAAATTAAAAAAAAGTGTTTTTACATATCTGTCCCTTATATCTTCAAAAATTAAAATTTAGTCCCATAAATCTTTATACCCATAATTTAGTTTTCAAATTCTTTAAATGAGTTCCTAACTAAAACAGGAAATTAAATTATATTAATTTAAAAAATTTAGAAACTAAATCTAAATATGAAAATTTGAAAGATTAAATTTTAATTTTTAATTTAAGAAACAGATACGTAAATATCCATAAAAAAATTATCAGAGGGAATCAAGGGAAAAGGATGTGGTTTTTATTTAATAATCGCGCGCACAATAAGCATTCAGGCATAACTTATTATATTCTATATTGATAATTTGGATAATTGTTCTCTCCAAAAAAAAAAAAAGTATACTTAGCTAATCTTAACAAGTAAATTAATTAAGGATAAATTTATATCCTTTATATGAATCAGATATTTGTTGGTAATAACTAAATAGTTAATGCACATTAGTAAGTTTTGTTTCCAGTTGTATCATTTCCTTCAATTCCAATTTATAAGAAATTTAAGTTTAATTTTTGGTGAAAATTCAATTTGGTTAATATTACAAAAATTATATGTAACTTGTGAGTTTGAATAGAAAAAAAATATTTAATGCATGAATTAGAAGTGAGTCATTAATGCATAGATTTATGTACAAGATTTTAAAGGATAAATTAGATTACAAGGGATTTTTTTTTTTTTGGGGGGGGGGGAATAGGGAAGATTTAAATTGAATTGTAAATGTATAAGTTGATTTTAGTATAAAAAAGATCTTCAATATTATGTTTGATGAGGAAAGAAAATATTATTAGATCTCAAATTAAAATCCGTGATTATATTTGATATTGTTTACATGTTTAAAAGGACATAAGAAGTATTGTTTATGTAGAACCTTTTTATATTTATCTAAAAGCTATTCTTCTAACGGTGCCAGCTTATGCAATTGAATTTTTGTTTAATTTTTTATTAGGAAAATTAACAATGGGCATTTGAGCAATTATGAAACGGATAAGTACAAATCCCCGGGAAATTCTAAATGCGGACCACGCTTGACTTAGTGAGCACCATCTTCCCCTGTGCTGCTCATTGCTTTACTTTGGGATGCGGTGCGCACTTAGAATTTCCCATTTTATGCTGATAGCGACTTTTTGCGGTGGATCCGGATTCGGATTCGGATTCGGGAACCAAACAGAGGCGGGGGATTCCAAGGGTCGGGGGGGATGCGGAAAAGGTCTTGGAACGCCACTTGTGGGTGAGATTCCACGGCGACACGTGGTGGGAAGCGGGCAGTTCCTAGGGAACTCGGATGTCGGAGGAACTAATCAATTGCATCCGTTGTTTCATGCACCCATGAACCAAACAGTGGGACCTAATGGGACTAGTAAAACCGAATTAACCGACTGAAATCGAACTGTATTAAAAATCGAATCGTACTAAAAATAATTCCATCAGAACCAATCGACACCGACACCAACCAAACCGATTGAAATATTGCACACATATATATATTTAAGGGGTATTTACTGGTTTGTCCATCAAATCTTTATATATTATGATTTTTTTTTTCAAAACCTTCATATTTAGGATTTTGTCCCCCAAATCTCATAAGTTACAATAATTTAGTTCCCTTCTCTAACTTTCCCTAACACAATTAAATTTTTGACCATTTTACCCCTCTTTTCCTCTTCTATTTTCCTCCTCTATTTTTCTTATCTCTTCCTCATTTCTTCTCCTTTTAGCTTTTTTAGCCTTTAAAGCTTAGAAAAGAAATGTTTCAATGTCCTCCGGCTCCTCGGAAGGCTCCGAAGAGGTGGCGATGGATCAGAGGAAGAGGATGATATCGAACAGGGAGTCGGCGAGGAGGTCTAGGATGAGGAAGCAGCAGCACTTGGCCGATCTCAACAACCAAGTGGCTCAGCTGAAGGACGAGAACAGCCGGGTATTGATGCAGATCGATGTGGCGATGCAGCAGTTGCTGGCTCTTGACGGCGACAATGTGGTGCTGAGGACGCAGGTGATGGAGCTGACTGACAGGCTGCGTTCGCTGACCTCGGTGCTCCGGTTCGTTGAGGAGTTCAGCGGGATGGCAATGGACATACCGGAGGTACCCGACCCGCTGCTTAAGCCCTAGCAGCTCCCGTGCCTGGCACAGCCCATCATGGTGTCTGCAAACATGTTCCAGTTTTGAATGAATGGGTATTAAAGTTCCTTTTTCTCTCTTGGGTCCATTCTACTTAGGATTATATTGCTACTTTGTCTTTTGGTTGCAAAATCGAGTGTGAGCAGCAAATATCAATGGATATGAACATATTTAAGAGTTTATATGGTAGAAAAAAACATGAAATTGCTCACTATATATCTCCCCATATCGGAGGAAGAGAGGAGAAATAATGAAGAAAATGAGAAGAGAGGAGGAACAGAGAAGAAGAAGAGAGGAGAAAAATAGAAGAGGAAAAGTGAGGTAAAATGATAAAAAATTTAACTGTGTTAGAAAAAGTTAGAGGGGGGACTAAATTGTTGTAACTTATGAGATTTGGGGGACAAAATCCTAAATATGAAGATTTGGGGGACAAAATCATAATATATAAAGATTTGAGGGACAAACCAGTAAATACCCCTATATTTAAATATACAAAAATACATGTTAATGAGTCTTAGTACTAATCCTTTCCAATTTGCGAAAGATTTCGAATTTGACTCCCGATTAGGACTCAATTTCAATAATGCTGTCAAAAAAATATATGTGTAAAAAAATACACGAATATACATATATATTTATATTATAGATAATAAATCTAATTCGGGGGAAATTCTAAATGCACACCCCAATTCACTTAGTGAGCAGTATTTTCCCTTATGCTGTCAATGACTTTACAATAGGATAGTATGTGGTGCTCACTAAGTAAAGTGTGGTGCGCATTTAGAATTTTCCCCTGAATTAGATAAGGCACAGAGTCCTACCCGAATTATTATTATTTTTTAATTCAAACGAAAAAGGCACGGTGAGCTTTAACCAGAGAATGGAATCTCAGTACAAGAGACTAGGGTGTTTGATTTACTGATTAAAAAAAATGAATATATGATAATGAATAATGCTCTTTAAATTATTACTTTTATTACTGTTTCATGTCTGTTTAATGAAAAATAGACAATTTTTAACAATAATAAGAGTATTTTTTATTTTTAAAGTTTTCATAATTTGTTTTGGTAATAAGAAGAAAGAGAAAAAGTAAAATAAAAATAACTTGAGAATATAATGGATTGTATTTGGAAAACTCTAAAGTGAGAAAGCATATACAGTGAGTGTAGAGTACTTAGAAATTGGAGAAGTACGTTTAGAATAACTTTTTTTTTTAAATCAAGAGGTTCAATTGACCCCTTTACATCCTTTTGATTATATTTTGATGTGCAATATACAAACATAAATCCTTTTAGGATATAGATGAAGTAATTTAGAAGCGAGCATCCTAACTTATTGAAATACTCATTGTTTATTAGGTTTGGATCCTTACGTATCAATATGTAAATCTATTAAAAAGTTTATATCTACTTTTAGAATTAATGATATATAAACCCAAACCCTAAAATTCGACTCAAGTTCAGATCAGACAAATTCTCGCCATCCCTAACCAAGTAGGTATTTAGGAATTTTTTTCACTCCGAACTTTATTTCTCAAGCGTGATTTTTGACTAGGGGAGCAAAGTGTAAATTTAATGACCTATGCAGGCTCTATCCCCTTTGATGCATACTCGAGCGTAATTAATCACATTGTGATTGTGATGTAGTTAGCTGGAACCAAATGCCCATGCAAAGCATGCGATCAATTATTTTTCATTGAAAGAGACTCGACTCAACTCTCATCAAGGTCTCTCTAATATCTTTCTTGTCTCCTTTCGACAATTTGAACCGTCAACAACATAACCAAACCTGCATTTTTCTGATAGATCAATTTCTGGTATTTGAAAAAAAAAAAAAAAAAAAAAAAACTCCTTTTAAAAGAAATTTCCTATGCTGACGGCTCATCCTCATTCAACAATGTCCTTCAAGTTTCTCATAAACAATCTTGTCTACATGAACAGTAACATCTTGTAGCTGATCTACATTCAATCTCTCTTTCAACGAACATAACATCGGCCAAGCCATAACCATTTTCTATAGCGCGTGATCAATCTCACCCATTGATGTTGCTAAGAAAGAATCTGAAGAAGTCATTTGTTGAATTCATATATGTTTGAACTTGAATCTTTGAGCCAATTTACTAGTTCAAAAATAAATGAATTAGGTGAATGGAAAATGGTTTCAAAGAGGAGTACATAGCAATGGGAACAAAAAGGAAAGAAGAAAAATAGTCCCACATTGGCTAGAGATTTGTTAGGATGTGGATTTATATAGAGTTGTTTATTCCATGACTTTGTTTATGTAAGAAGAGGAGAAATCTCGAGCACCACGGGTGGTGCGCGTGTGCGAGGGCGAATGGGCGTTTAGGGCGCATTGGGCGCTTTAGTAGCGCACTTGGCACTTCGCGAGGGGCCTTTGATTTTTTGGTGCTATTGGATTCAGTTTACCTCTATTGGGTTCAGCTATTTGGATTCGACCCGCACCCGTTAAGAGTCATTAGGATTTGTCCGTTGAGATCCAATGGTCGTCTGTTAACCGTTGCCGTTAAACAGTCACAACTGTTAACAGCCAACCGTTGTGACCGTTTGCCTAGAAGCCTATAAATAGGCCTCTGTCCAGACTTTTTAAAATACACAACATACATAATTTTCTTTTCTTCTTCCTTCTTCTGACGACAGAAACTTTGTCTTTTGACAGAGAGTTTCTGTTTTCAGAAGAACAGTTCTTCCTGAGTCATTCCTGCATTACACCATACATACATACAGAGAGTGTTCTTTATCAGATTCGATAGAGCAACAGAATTGCGGCTTCCTTCCTGTTGCAGACCGGTCGTTGTATCATGGAGACCGACGCCCACTGTAATCCAGAAGCAAGTGGTGGAGGGCGAATCGGTTTTAAGGAGATATTGTTCAACACTAGCCTCGATCATCTTCCAGTCGTCTTCTTGTCTTCATCAGTTCTGTCATCTTCCTGTCTTCATCAGAACTTCTGCATACATCTTTCTGAATACAGGTTTTTCTTAATCCAGTAATCTTATTTATTCTGTTTAGGATAGTTAACTACTTAAACAGTTTAATAGTTTTCTGTAAATAGTAATAGGAGTATTCTTCTAATTCAAATCTGGAAAATTCATAATTCTTATTCTCCAACTTTATTTCTGATTGAAATATAATTCTGAAATTTGTGTATAATACAGAATTAATTTTATGCATGATTACAGTAGTAATTCTGTGTAGTAATTCTGTTAATCAAACAAGTCTGCCCATATAATCTAAAACATTAGTCACTAGCAATATTAATAACCAACAATCTTAAAACCGATTAATTTTAGATTAGAATACTGTTGTGAAATTATTTAGAACTCTGTCATAATAGTATTCAATCTTAAAACCGAAATTCTTGTTTTAGATTAGTTTCGAATACTTTCATAAGTGTTCAATCACTAGTTATTTAAATCTAATTGCTTCTGGAAAAATATAGTTAAATCTGTTTAGAGGAAAAATCTGTTTAGAGGAAGAAATATTTTTAGAAATCTTGTGGTTTGGAGTAAGAATTGATTTTCAGTTTTGAAGTAAGAATTGATTTTCAGTTTTATTAGAAAGTTAAAATTTGTTACAAAACATTAAGATAGATAAATTCTGAATACAGATGGCCACTGCATCTGATATGTCCACTGTGGTAACTCCTGTCATGGTTACTCCAACTGTGCTTTCAAGCCAGTATGAGAAACCAGAGAAGTTCAGTGGCTCAGATTTTAAGAGATGACAACAGAAAATGTTGTTCTATCTCACTACACTAAATCTGGCCAAGTACTTGAAGGAGACTGTGCCGACTCTTGTTGACGATGATCAACAATCAGTGAATGCGGTTGATGCATGGAAACATGCGGACTTCTTGAGTAAGAATTATATCCTCAATGGATTGGACAATATACTGTATAATGTATATAGTTCAATTGCTACTGCTAAGGAACTTTGGGAGTCCTTAGATAAGAAATATAATACAGAAGATGCCGGCTCTAAAAAATATGTAGTCGGTAAGTTTCTGGATTATAAAATGGTTGATTCTAAAAATGTAATCAACCAAGTACAAGATCTTCAAGTGATAATTCATAAAATTCATGCTGAAAGTATGACTATTAGTGAATCATTTCAAGTGGCTGCAATTATTGAAAAATTGCCACCATCTTGGAAAGAATTCAGATATTACCTAAAGCATAAACGAAAAGAAATGACAATTGAAGATCTGATTGTACGTTTGAGGATCGAAGAAGATAACCGTCTTTCTGAAAAGAAAATTGGAAATCTATACAATGTCTTTAAAGCTAACGTTATGGAAAATTCCAATAAGTTTAATGACAGGAAGCGAAAGCACAATGGTGAAGACTCTAAGAGTGGTAACTCGAAGAAATTCAATGGCAAGTGCTACAATTGTGACAAGCCTGGACATCGTGCAAAGGACTGCCGTGTGCGCAAGATACAAGATTCTTCAAAAAAAAAGAAGAAGCATCCTAATGCAAACTTGTCCGAAAAAGAAAATTTTTGTGCAAATGTAGATGTAAATTGTACATCTGTTGTCTCAGAGGTTAACCTAGTTGGTGGCAATTCTAAAGAATGGTGGGTGGATACTGGGGCCACTCGCCACATTTGCGCCAACAAGTGGATGTTCTCTACATATGAACATGTGGAAGTAGAACTACTCTACATGGGTAACTCTGCAACCTCTAAGGTTGAAGGACGAGGAAATATTGTACTAAAGATGACTTCGGGAAAAGAACTTACTCTTACTGATGTACTTCATGTACCAGATGTCTGCAAGAATCTGATTTCTGGATCAGTCTTGAGTAAGAAAGGGTTTAGGCTTATATTTGAGTCTGATAAGTTTGTACTTACAAAGAATGGTGTATATGTAGGCAATGGGTATATGACAAATGGTCTGTTTAAAATAAATGTAATGACCATTACCCCTAAAGTTAATAATAAAATTGGTTCTTCTGCTTATATGACTGAGTCACCTTATATTTGGCATGGTAGATTAGGACATGTAAATTATTATGCTTTGCAAAGATTAATAAATTTAAATATGTTGCCTAATTTTAATATAAACTTTGATGATAAATGTGAAACATGTATTGAATCAAAAATGGCTAAGATTCCATTTCGTTCTATAGAACGTAGTACTGAACCTTTAGAATTAATTCATACAGATGTTTATGATTTAAAATCTGTTCAAACTAGAGGTGGAAAGAAATACTTTATTACTTTTATAGATAATTGTACTAGATATTGTTATGTATATCTAATGAGAACAAAAGATGAGGCAATTGAAATGTTTATACAATATAAAAATGAAGTTGAGAATCAACTTAGTAAAAAGATAAAAATGCTAAGAAGTGATAGAGGTGGTGAATATGAGTCACCATTTGCACAAACTTGTGCAGAACATGGTATTATATATCAAACAACTGCTCCTTACACACGTCAGCAAAATGGAATTGCTGAGCGTAAGAACAGAACATTAAAAGAAATGATAAATGCCATGTTAATAAGTTCTGATTTACCTCAGAACATGTGGGGGGAAGCTTTGCTTTCTGCTAATCATATTCTCAACAAAATACCCCAAAAGAAATTAGATAAAACACCTTATGAATTATGGACAGGTCGAGCACCTAGCTATAAATTCTTAAGAGTGTGGGGGTGTCTTGCAAAGGTTGCAATTCCTACTCCTAAAAGGACTAAAATTGGACCTAAAACTATTGATTGTATATTCATTGGATATGCACATAATAGCAGTGCTTATCGTTTCTTTGTTTTCAAGTCAGATCATGCAGAGATACATAAGTACTCTATTATTGAATCTAGGAATGCAGTATTTTTTGAGAATATTTTTCCTAGTAAAGAATATGAACCAAGTTCCCCTAAAAGGACTTGTGATGAAGTTATAAGAGAAACGGAATCTGATTCTGGAAATAAAACCAATGAGGATGAATGTAGACGGAGCAAAAGGGCCAGGGTTAATAAATCATTTGGTCCAGATTTTCTAACATATATATTAGAAAAGGAACCTCAAACTTATAAAGAGGGCCAGAGGCTATGTCTACACCTGAATCTCCTTTTTAGAAAGAAGCTGTAAATAGTGAAATTTAATTAATTATTCAAAATCACACCTGGGAACTAGTAGATCTTCCTCCAGGAAGTAAACCATTAGGATATAAATGGATTTTTAAGAAAAAGATAAAACCTGATGGATCTATAGATAAATACAAAGCTAAACTTGTAATAAAAAGCTATAGACAAAAAGAAGGTGTTGATTACTTTGATACATATTTACCTGTAACAAGAATAACATCTATAAGATTAATAATTGCTTTTGCTGCATTATATAATCTTGAGCTTCATCAAATGGATGTAAAAACAGCATTTTTAAATGGTGAATTAGATGAAGAAATTTACATGGAACGACCTGAAGGGTTTGTAGTTCCAGGTAAAGAAAAGAAGGTGTGTAGACTTGTTAAGTCACTTTATGGACTTAAACAAGCACCTAAACAATGGCATGAAAAATTTGACCAAGTTATGATGTCAAATGGATTTCGTTATAATGAATGCGATAAATGTGTATATGTAAAAGGGGATATGCACAACTATGTCATTGTATGTTTATATGTGGATGACATGATTATCACCGGTAGTACGGTGGCTCTAATTAAAGAGGTAAAATTCATGTTAACACAGAAATTTGACATGAAAGACTTAGGTATTGCAGATATTATTCTTGTTGTTAAAATCTCCAGGACATCTGATGGATATACCTTATCTCAGTCACATTATATCGAGAAAATACTCGAAAAATTTGACAAGAGAAATAATGATATAGTTAGGACACCTGTAGATATGAGTCTATATCTTACAAAGAATATATGTGCTAGTATATCTCAATTAGAATATTCTCAGATCATTGGCAGTCTTATGTATTTAATGAACTGCACAAGACCTGATATTGCATACTCAGTAAGCAAACTGAGTAGGTTTACAAGTAATCCAGGGGAGAACCACTGGAAAGCAATAGTTAGAGTACTCAAATTTTGAGGTACACTACTAACTATGGGTTGCACTATACTAGATATCCAGCAGTGATAGAAGGATACACTGATGCCAACTGGATTACAGATTCTAAGGACATCAAATCCACAAGTGGTTATGTATTTACTGTTGGAGGTGCAGCTATCTCTTGGAAATCTTCAAAACAAACGTGTATAGCCAGATCTACTATGGAATCTGAGTTTATCACTTTAGATAAAACTGGAGAAGAAGCAGAATGACTTCGAAACTTTTTAGAAGATATTCCAATGCGGCCTAAACCTGTGTCAGCAATTTGCATCCATTGCGATAATCAATCAGCAATTGGAAGGGCACAGAATGTATTATATAATGGAAAGTCACGACATATACGTCGTAGGCATGAAACTGTAAGACAGCTGCTTACAAACGGAATAATATCTATTGATTATATAAAATCAAAAGATAATATTGCAGATCCATTAACAAAAGGCTTGACCAGAGATCAAGTATATAAGTTATCGAGGGGAATGTGATTACAGCCTACTAAATATAGTAACTCCATAATGGCAACCAACCTAGCTGACTGAAGATCCCAAGATCTAGGTTCAAAGGGACAACCGAATTATGGGGGAACTCGTAAGAATCACTGAGCAAATAATTCCTATCTCATTTCTATGGTAAAATAGTGATTAACCTGCAATGTGAAAGGATAACCTAAACTTTTAATAATCCTTATATCTTGGAAATCCAAGTAGAGTATGGCAGGATATTCTTAATAAGAGATTACCTATATGAGTGTGAAGGGGCCGCTTCTATGAGAATGATAAAGGCTAAATTCTCTGTAGCACTCATAAAATTACCAGGTTGTCCAGGGCCAAAACGGACACAACATAAGAATCTGTTAAAGTTGAAAGAAATCGTGTGAATATTATTGTCTTAGTTTACATAAAAAGCTGAACAGTTCAAAAACATCGTGTTCACTGGTTAGCGAGTAAACTCGATAATATTTCACTAGGGAAGGTTCAAAGCCAAAAGCCACATCTCCCGATGCGGTAACTTTCTATTATACTCTCTGTTTAGTTGCATTAGTGTCTAAATTATTTTCATTCATGTGGGGGATTGTTGAATTCATGTATGTTTGAACTTGAATTTTTGAGCCAATTTACTAGTTCAAAAATAAATGAATTAGGTGAATGGAAAATGGTTTCAAAGAGGAGTACATAGCAATGGAAAAAAAAAGGAAAGAAGAAAAATAGTCCCACATTGGCTAGAGGTTTGTTAGGATGTGAGTTTATATAGAGTTGTTTGTTCCATGACTTTATTTATGTAAGAAGAGGAGAAATCTTGAGCACCACGGGTGGTGCTACGCACCGCCCGCACGTGCGAGGGCGAATGGGCGTTTAGGGAGCATTGGGCGCTTTAGTGGCGCACTTGGCACTTCGCACGTACGCATCGTCGCGAGGAGCTGAGGAGCCTTTGATTTTTTGGTGCTATTGAATTTGGATTACCTCTATTGGGTTCAGCTATTTGGATTCGACCCGCACCCATTAAGAGTCATTAGGATTTGTCCGTTGAGATCCAACGGTCGTCTGTTAACCGTTGCCGTTAAACGGGCGAGGAGCTGAGGAGCCTTTGATTTTTTGGTGCTATTGAATTCGGGTTACCTCTATTGGGTTCAGCTATTTGGATTCGACCCGCACCCATTAAGAGTCATTAGGATTTGTCCGTTGAGATCCAACGGTCGTCTGTTAACCGTTGCCGTTAAACGGTCACAACTGTTAACAGCCAACCGTTGCGACCGTTTGCCCAGAAGCCTATAAATAGGCCTCTGTCCAGACTTCTTAAAATACATAGCATACAGAATTTTCTTTTCTTCTTCCTTCTTCTGACGACAGAAACTTTGTCTTTTGACAGAGAGTTTCTGTTTTTAGAAGAACAGTTCTTCCTGAGTCATTCCTGCATTACACCATATATACATACAGAGAGTGTTCTTTATCAGATTCGATAGAGCAACAGGATTGCGGCTTCCTTCCTGTTGCAGACCGGTCGTTGTATTCTAAGAGACCGACGCCCACTGTAATCCAGAAGCAAGCGGTGAAGGGCGAATCGATTTTAAGGAGATAGTGTTCAACACTAGCCTCGATCATCTTCCAGTCGTCTTCCTGTCTTCATCAGTTCTGTCATCTTCCTGTCTTCATCAGAACTTCTGCATACATCTTTCTGAATACAGGTTTTTCTTAATCCAGTAATCTTATTTATTCTGTTTAGGATAGTTAACTACTTAAACAGTTTAATAGTTTTCTGTAAACAGTAATAGGAGTATTCTTCTAATTCAAATCTGAAAAATTCGTAATTCTTATTCTCCAACTTTATTTCTGATTGAAATAAAATTCTGAAACCTGTGTATAATACAGAATTAATTTTATGCATGATTACAGTAGTAATTCTGTTAATCAAATAAGTCTGCCCATATAATCTAAAACATTAGTCACTAGCAATATTAATAACCAACATCATTTACATGTGATGTCACATGAGATGGGTGACAAAGTAATCGATATCAGCTAGGGATGAGCATGCACACGATCCAAACTAGTCATTGATCCGTTCTATTCAAAAATTTAATTTAAAATTTCATATTTTCTAATTAAGAATTTTAAATAGAAATTAGCCCTCGTACCCGTCCATTCTCATTTACATTCTCATATCTAATATCAACTGTATTCTCTTTCCCCAATTTTTTTGAACAAATGCTTTCAGAACAACAATCAATTAGCTTTCCACGTAAAAAGTCAACAAGAATTGCTTGAAATAGAAACTAAACTTCGTCTCAAAGGCCAAGGCTCCGTATTTATACCAGTGTCGTAGTTCAATTACTCACGTTATAATGATTCTTTAGTTCCGTATAAATAATATATTCGAGAGTCACAATAGTATTTACTTAGCCTGAGCTCTTGGTTTGGAGCGTACCTGTGACTGAAAATATTTGCATGCACTAGTTGCAGGTAGTTAGCTAGCTCCAATGTTGCATGTCAACCTTCAGAATTTTTATTTTTGGCTAATAAAAAACAACTTTCAGATTGATTTCCGGCACTGCATATTTTCAAACAAAGAGAACCAGAGTTTAAAGAAATTGAAAAGGGTATATAAATTTTACAGCTGCAGCAGAGATTAACAGGATGCAATATAGATTGAAAGTCAGTTACGGTTTCAGACCAAAAAAAGTTTTTTTAAAAAAAAAAAAAAAAAAAAAAAGGTTTGTTGAATTATTTAAAGCACTTCATACAGTTGAATTTATGCTGGGCACATCTCAACCATAAACAGTGTAAGGATTCATGATGAAATTATCTTTCTCATGGGAAGAATATATCAACTTGGATGCTGGATACCAACCTGAGCCTTCATCGGAGAAGTGATAGCATAGCAAAACCAATCTTTTCCTTGAGAATACTTCAACGGGGTCTGTCCTTCAAAAATATTCACAAGAAATGCAACCAATTTAGTAGGGAAGCCAAAAATAAAAATAAAAATTCGTCAAAGAAAGTTATAGTAAGAAAAAGAAAATCAGAACACAAATATAAAATTAACGATCATTCCCAAAGGTATACATCTCTGGGGCATCCAATCCAAAGGATCCAATAGTTCTATGATGTTTCGGCAAGTATATTAACAAAAGGTTTGGAATCTCATCTGAAAATTATGCTAAAGGTGGAGGCAGCCAAACATTGCTTTAATGTTAGTCAGCTATGTGATGTTACCTTCTATCTAAATGATTCCTGCATATCAACAACAAAAAGAAAACATTAAATGATGAGATTAAGCATGTGTTTTGAATGTATGTATATATCCAATAAAAAAATAACAGTCGGGCTTGATGTCATGTATACCTGAAACTATTTAAAACATTGTGTAAACATATTATGGTGTCAAATTTGGAAAAGGAAGTGATTAAGAACCAATATAAAACTAGGGGTTTTTACATATCTGTCCCTTAAATCTTTAAAAAATAGAATTTAGTCTCCCAAATCTTCATATTTATAATTTAGTCCACCAAATCTTTTAAATTACTCACTTTAATCCCCTCGTCATATTTTTACCCTTTTTTCTTCTCTCTTTATCTTCTTATTGAGTTTCCCTCTCCATTCTTCTCCTCTCTCTCTCTTCACTCTTCTTATTGAATTCTTTTGAGTTACTTCACTTTAGAGATTAACTGAGAGGGAAGAGAGAGGGGAGAATAATGGAGAGGGGAACCCAATAAGAAGAGAAAGAGAAAAAGGAGGACTAAAGTGAAATAACTCAAGGGTATAACAAGAGATTCAGGCCAAACATATGACTGGGGGACTAAAGTGAAGTGACTTAATTCTAATTTTTGGGTGACTAAATTATAAATATGAAGATTTTGCAGACTAAATTCTAATTTTTAAAGATTTAAGGGACAGATATGTAAAAACCCCATAAAACTATGATGTATTCAGTTTAAATCTGGAAATAATCAAATCGAGCTATTTATCCTGTGTAGAGCTGTTAATCGGGCCGGGCGGCCCGTTGGGCACGCCCGGCCCGGCACCTCGGCTCGGACCGTGCCCGGGCCGAGGCCGGCCGTGCCGACGGCACGTTCCGGACCGGCACGGCCGGTTTTTTTTTTTTTTTTTTTTTAAAATAGCCGTTAGGGGTGTTTAGGGGGGGTTTTTACAAATTTTTTTTGCAAATAGCCCCCCAACGGCTATTTTTATAGCCGTTGAGGGGTTTCTTGCAAAAACAAATTGCAGATTTCTCTCCCAACGGTCAAAATAGCCGTTGGAGGGGGTTTTTGTAATTTTTTTTTGCAAATTAAAACATTTATTTCTCTATAAATATCTCAATATCTCTTCTATTACCATTCATCATTCTTATACACTAAATTCTTTCTAAAAAATCTCCTAAAATCTTTAATTCTCAAGAAGTCTAAAGTAAAGCAAGTAGCAAGTTTCAATCAAGTGATCAAGAAGTCTCAAGCAAGCAAGTCTCCCAAACAAGATCCAAGCAAGTTTTCTCATTGAAGCAAGGTTTTTTTTGCTATTTCGGTTTCCAGCTTCATCTCTTTAACTAGATATTTCACTCTCTCTCTCTCAAATAGTTCAGCGGTTAACAGGTATTTATAATTTAAAGTTTTTTTGAGAATTTTAATTTATTTTTTTCGGGATTTTATTAAAATGGATCCATACTCGTCTGGCGCTTCTTGCTCTCAAGCCACGGGTTCTTTTATTCCATTTTTAAATGATGAAAAATATCAAAATCTATGTCAACCCTTAGAACAATCTCCTCAAGTACAATTTTCTGTATCTCAGGAAGAAACAACCGATACAACCATACCCAAAACACAAACTACCGCAACTACTAGGGCTATTAGATCGGACATATGGAAACATTTTGAAAAAATAATAGAAAACAATATTAGGAAAGCTAAGTGTAAACACTGTCATAAAATTTATTCGTTTCTTTTAGGTAGCGGAACAGGTAATCTTAAAAGACACGTAGAAAAAAATCACCCACCAAATGTACCACATCAAACACAAATAAGCACATTTGGTGGATCATTAGGTATACGTAAATATGATCCAATTAAAACAAGAGAACATTTTGCAAGATTTATAATACATGACGAACAATCATTTACTTTTTCGGAAAATCGCAAATTTGAAAGATTTTGTAAATCAACATTTACTGACGAATTTAAAAAAGTCCCACGTTCAACATGTACATCCGACATGTTCAAACTATATAAACAGCAGAGGGACACTTTAATAGCTATTTTTACTTCTTTAATTTTTAAAGTTGCTATAACTGCAGATTCTTGGGAAGCTAAAAATATGACTCATTATTTATACGTGACGACACACTATATAGATCAAGAATGGTGCATACAGAAAAGAATAATAGGGTTTAGGGTATTTGAATTTCCTCACAATGCACATAATTTATCACAAACCATGCTAAGTGTTTTTTCAGCTTTTGGAATAGACAATAAAATATTTATCATTTCTTTGGATAATGCTTCTGAAAATACAGCCGCAATTAGAATTCTTAAAAATTATACAAAACCAATTCTAGATGGAAAATTATTCCACGTTAGGTGTATTTGCCACATACTAAACTTATGCGTTCAAGATGGATTAAAAATAGTAAATGATTCACTAATGAAACTTAGGTATACATTACTTTTTATTAAAGATAGTGGGCCAAGAAGACAAGCATTTAAACAAATATGTAAAAATATGAAAATATCACCTAGAATTGTACCTATAAATGTTAGAACAAGATGGAATTCTACATATAAAATGTTAAACATAGCTATTCAGTATAAAAATATAATAAATACTTTTAATGAAATGGAGTCACCAATGTATAGTTTAGATAATAATGAATGACACCAGTTGCATTGCATTTCTAAGTTTTTAGGCAAATTTGAAAATGCATCTAGAGCAATGTTAGGAACTTATTATCCAACTACACACATTGCATTATATTATCTAATCGAAATTACTTCGGTTTTTAATGAATATAGAAATCACTCTCTACTTGAAAGTATTGTTCAACCTATGGAAATTAAATTTAATAAATATTTTAAAGATTTTCCATACTTATTATATTTTGCAACTGTTGTGGATCCCCGTTGCAAATTAGATGGACTTGAAATATTAATAGATTTATTTTATACAAATGTCTTATAAAAATAATGTGAGAGATTTACTTAATGATATTAAAACATATTTAGATATTATGTATAAAACTTATGAAGATATGTATGGTGTGCCAACACAAACTACAAAAGAACCATCTACTAGGGAAATTCGTAATCCAATAATATCATCTCTATTTCATAGAAAAAAGCCAAGACAAACTAGTACATATTTTAATGAATTACATTATTATTTAGAGAGAGCTAACTATGAAGATAATAACGCATCTCCTGAAAAGTATGAATCCTTTGATATTTTGGCATGATGGAAATTACAGGAAAAAACATATCCCGTGCTTTCCAACATGGCCCGTGATTTACTAACTCCTCCAGTGCCTACTGTAGCATCGGATTCTACTTTTAGCGCAGGTGGTAGAGTGCTCACGGACTTGAGAACCCCAATGGCAGCGGACACATTGGAGATGTGTGTCTGCTTGAAGGATTGGTACGACGCAGAAGACAGGAAACAAGACTTGACTAATGAAGATGTACTAGAGACGTTAGGCTTACCAGAAGAAAATGAAGTTTGATTAAAAGTATTTAAATTTGTAAGGATATTCATGTATTTTCAATTTTTTTTAAATTTTTAACTTATAAATCTCTTAGAAAATATATTAAGAACAAATTGAGGGTGACGGCTAGGGTCCTCTCCCCTCTCTTCGGGCTTTGTATAATTTTAAAAGAGATTTATAGAGTAATTACATAAATATAATGAGATTATATATAATATAACATTTGTTTTTATTGTTATTATAATGTATTAACTCCCCTTTTTTTTCTTTCTCTAAAAAAAACCGGGCCGGCTCGGTCCGGGCACGGCACGAGCCTGCCGTGCTGTGCCGGCGGGCCGATCCCGAGCCTAGGCCCGGGCAACCGTGTCGTGCCGGCGGCACGGCACGGCACGGCCGTGCCGAGCACGGGCCCGGGCCGGGCACGGCCCGGTTGTCACCTCTAATCCTGTGTAAAAGATATAGAAGCTCACATCGGAACCAAACAAAGTTTTCAATTTTAATTCTACAACAATGATTGGCTTAACTTTCAATCAGAAAACAAATAAATGATTTAGGACCTCCATTAGTATAGCAAGGAATAATATCTTAAGCTTTTATTAGTTAATTCCCCAGTAACATCCAACCATTTAAACTACCTATTGATATCTGACATGAACGTGAAAATTCAGCATATATAAGAGTAAACAAAGTAATATCATTAACAATTTGAACAAATTCAAGGCATCCTGATAGTTCAAAATGACAAGCAGTTGTGAAGTCGATCAATTCAAGTCTCATTATCACTTCATCTTAATACCTGAAATTTGGAGACACTGTTGTCGCGATCTGTTATGATGTTCTTCAAGGTTTATCCTCGATTGCACCACCACAATTAAATCACAGCAATGATTTTGTATTTTGATTCCCTTTCATTTGGTTCAAGTTACTGACAAATTACTCCAAAGCTTTTGTAAATAAAAACTAATAGTGAGTCAGTTGTCTTCTCAAACTCAAAAACCACCTTCTAATAATGTCAAGGGACTCATCTTGCCTTTGAACAGACTGTTATTTTCTGCTACCTATGAACAAAAAAATGTACTAAGAAATAAGAAGTACAGTCAATTTGTAAGATCTGTGAATTTTAGTATTATGGTTTACTGTTTTAGTAATGATTTCCCAAGGAATATTCCAAAATCTGACATATAAATCAGTCCTCAAAAATAAAAATATTGAACATAAATTTGATTTATTATTAATTAAATAATCTACAATTGTTCATTAAAAAAGCAAGCAAAAAGCTAATCACACTGATAGTAGTTCGCCTAAGGGACCAACATGATTAGGCGCATGGAGTTTCAATTCTAGAGAACTGGATAAACTAACTTTTGGTCAAGTTTAAGCTGTTAGAAATTTAGAACAAATTTATTACAACAATAATAAGAAATTAAGTAAAAATTGAAACCAATAAAAGCCAGCCTGTTGGATGTCACGATCATGTCGCTGCTCTAGAAGAGAGAGGCTCATTTTTCATCCAGATATGGGAGGTGCTTGTCAGCTAGTGGCAAAGACCCAGAAGACCAGCAGCGAGAGAGCAGGCAAAAGCTCGATAAAGAACGGTATTGTCCAGAAAAGATGATGAGGAGCAAATCTTTTTGAGAGAGAGAGATTTTGGTTGTGTAAAAACTCTGTAGATTATCTCCATTTTTTGAGGAGAATGGAGATCTGCTGAAACAACTCTCAGAAGAGCTTTCCCAACTTTTCTCAACGATAAAGAATAATGTTAAATAAAATAAACAAAAGATTAATAAAATTAAACAAATATAAGAGTTAAATCTATCCGATGTGACACTAAAGACCAAAACCAAAGAAACCCAATTTTCCTCTTGAGGTTTTAAATAATAAAACCATTCAATCCCCCAGAAGGTTGAGTTGAACGAATATACAATGAAGTAGAATAACACGAGAAAATTATGCAAGTCAGGCAACCTCATACTGTAGGTTCAAGATAGGTAGTTTGTATATTTGATCCTGCCCTTAAATGTTTGTTTACAGCATGAGAGACATAATGGACCAGACTACAAACTAGGCCCCTTTGCCAAATATTGGCAAAACTACTCATGGTGAGTTTACTTCTAATAAGTGAGCAAGTTGAGTGTTAATAGTTATTCTCACGATAGCCAACTAGGGATCAACCCTTGTCCCTTCCTACTGCGACCTTTACAATTCCTCTCATACAAGTAAAACCTCCAAGGGCACTACCACTAGATATTATACCCTTGACAATTATTGCGTTTTCTTAATTAAAAGTAAAACTCCTCATATCCAATTGTATTATAAGAGCATCGCCATCATAGAGAAGGGTAATAAATTATCAAACGCTACATATAGGATATATGAATATCGATGTCAATGCTCCACATAAATATCACCCATCCTTTTTGTTTCTACCATATCGAAACTTTTTCTATGAGAACAACTTGCCAACTAGAAAGGATGGACTCCCGCTCCTGGTGATCTTATCGATGAGCTTAACTTTAATCACTTGATGTATCTAGGACCACACTCCTAAAGAGACTCTTTATTAATAGGTTAGCAACATTCTTTCTTTTCTTTTATTTTCCCTACCACATTGAACTTTTTCCATTAGAAAAGTTTGCAAATCCAAAAAAGTTGGGTTCCTGTCCTCTGTAATCTTATCACTTGGCTTAATTCTATCTCTCTTGTTGTAACTAGGACCAAACTCCTGAAGAGACACTTTATTCCTAGGCCAACAACATTCTTTTTTTGGCTTTACATAATTTAAACTTATAACTTTGTCCATTAGGTATTGAACATATTTAAATTTGATTTGCGTGTCCCTGTCAATTCTTATTAGCATTAACTTGCATCGACAGCTCAATGGTGTATCTAGAATTTGTGTCAACTGAATCATTGAGCTACTGAACCAAGTTAACACTAATAAGAATCTTAATAGGATAGTTAAATCAGATTTAAATCCGTACAACTCCTAATGGACAAAGTTATGATTCTAATAAATTTTGTAACTTCAAAAAAAATATTGCTCACCTATTAATAAAGGGTCTTTCTAGGCATGTGGCTCTAGATATATCAAGATAAATAGCGGAAAACTAATAATTCTAGGGGGCAAGTTGTTTCTATGAAAAGTTTAATATGGTAGAAATAAAATGGACTGTGATACTCACGTGAAGTATCGACTTGGATATCTATATGTCCTATATGTAATATTTGAATAGCTCTACCCCTTCTCTATAATGATGATGTCATATGATATAGCTAATTAGATGAGTTTTAGTGTTTTACTCTTAATAAATTATAAATCTAATATATGAATTATGAGGATATATTATCTAGTTATAGAACTCTTGGAGGATTTACTTGCGTGAGAGCGACGGTGAAGACCACAGTTCGGAAAGGGCAAGGGTTAATTCTTAAAAACTCTATGAGTAAATTATTCTGAACATGACTACTAACATGCAACTAGCTCACTCAACAGAAGAAAACTTATTGTCTATGGTTTTGTCAACATTTGACAACCAATTTTAGATCTAGTCTATTATGTCCTTCAGATTGCAATAAAAAACAAAGGCAGGTTAGTATAGGTTGCCCCACCTGTATATATTTTTTCTTGTTGTTTTATTTTATTGTTTTCCCCGAAACTCAAACTCTTGGGATGGATTTTTAGGTTTTACTATTTAAACCTTACGAAAAGAGATTAAGTTTCCTTGCTTTTGGCCTTTAGTCCCACATCGAATAGGTTTGGATCATGGGTTTTGGATAAAATCCAGTATGAGTCTAACTCCTTTTATATATTATTTTTTTTTTAAAATTTACTAAATCTTTTGCATGTTTACTCAACTTTATTTCCTCCACATTGAGAAAAGTAGGAATACTTTTTTGCAATTGTTACAACAATTCTATTACAACAAATCCCTTCTTTTTTATCTATAAAAGGAGATAATCTCCAAAGTCTTAATGTAGAACCAAAATATTTATCGCTCTCTCAAAAGATTTTCATTATCATCTCTTTACCAAGAAACCTTTATTCATTGAGTTTTTAGCTTACTCTCTCACTCGCCTGCAAGTGTTTGGTGGTCTCGGAGGTCTTTTACCGGATGACAACCATCGTTCATGTTTGGGAAAAAGGCAAGCGTCCATCTTATAGGATGACGATTCATAGCAACTGCACAGAACATGACAACTTTTATTGCTTTCAATTTTTATATAATTGCCTATTGTTGTTGTCATAGATTTGGTCAATATTCCAAACAACAAGCAATAGGTACTTCTATTCCCAGATCAACCGCACATCACTATATGCTAGACAAGTTTAAAGTTGATGGACAATACTTTACCCAAACAAGTCACTGTAAGTCAGGATCACTGGAACAAGGTAAGTACCAAATGGAGAGTCGAAGCTTCTAAAGTGTCCAAGCCATCCTTCTTGTTGTGCCTGTGATACCGCAAACTTCTTGGCTTGCTGAAATATTTGATCATTATCCCAAGTTATACTGAAGGAATCTGCAAATTGGCCTTTGGATTTAGAACACATGAACAAGGAAAGAAAAGAAAATATGAGGAAAAAAAAGGAAAAACACAACATACAAGTGTATTGTGTAACGATGTTTTGCCCTTACCAAAAATGGCCTGTCAAGGGTTAAGGAGATTCCTGCTTGAAAATAAGCATGCCAATCTGAATCACAAAAAGTTAAATACAGAAGAAAAAAAAGTATCAGATGACTGTGATATGACTGATGTCATCACTTGAAGCCCTGCAACTGTCAGTTAATTTTTCACAATGAGATATGTCTGTAGAAATATGCATTTAAGTATGGTACTCCATCACGAAGTTAAGCCACATTTGCATACCTCAAGTATTGTTGCAGCTATGCCACAAATTCATGAGATGACTACACATAAGAGGCAATACAAGAGACAGACCATACTCTTTGCTATATTATTAACCCCTTGTTAGCACAAAAGAAGAATATACAACCTCAGCAAATTTGCAATCCATATCCTATGCACCCACAATGATAACATTTACAGATAAGTTTTCCCAAGATGACTTCAAATATGTGGCGTTACAAAATACATGACCTTTTTGCTACATTAACCCACTGTTTGCACAAAAGCAGACTATACAATCTCTTCAAATTTTGAAACACTGCCTCAAGAAAATTAAAAAATAAATCCTGCGAATTCACCGTACTCCAGTGCTCCATAGCCTATGCACCAGTTAAGATTACAGTTACAGATAAGTTTTCCTTCAATCTAATCTGGTGTTCATAGTGAGGAATACAAACAAGTTTTCCACATACCGAATCAAGATCTTTTGCGAACATCAAGCTTTCGAGTCAATTATGAACATTTTTAAAAGAAAGTAGTTTCTGCAGCAAGTTCTTTGAGTATTCAACCATGATGGCGGGTAATATCTTGATGGATTCAGAACGCTAACTGAACCTGAATCCAGGGAATTCTTGAATATCATTCAACTTTGGATATTTACCAAGTGTATTGAGTAAGCCAAACATTTTGCTATCCAAATATTGGTAAATTCATTTATCTGCTACCCGCAGATTTATGAAAAATTATGTTAAGATTTTTTCGTTAGATTTAATTAAGTAAACTGCAGTAAATATATAACATGTTTAGTATAGATCCCATATGCATATACACCTGGAATAAACATGCAGTATATAGACATATATGCAGAGCAGATTTTGCTATTCCAAGTGGTTTACTTTATAAATAGATATCCATGTAGTTATACGGTTTATATCAGCCAATTGGTTTATATTATAAAGAGATATCCATTTAGATATACAACTTATATCAAACAGATACCGAGATCTAATTCATTTAAACGGATCCAAGTAAAATATTTATATATTTCACATGTATCAGACTTACACCACCATCACAAGGCTATGAGCGACTCCCAAAAATTACTGTGTGCTGCCCAGAGAAAGATAAATTGACTTTAAGGTGAAATCAAAGGCTAAAAAGCTAACTGTAAAATAAACTACCATTGGCTACCTTGGGCTCATTCATCAAAATGCTTCTAGACACTCTATGATCCTTGTTTTATTATCTAGATCAACACCTCAATATGGAGGTTGCTAAATGGTGGAGATGTAACAGTAGATCTTTAGGATGCCTAGAATGACCTTTATCATTCTTAACCAGCTGCACCTTTGAAAGTTCAAATGAGTATATTGAAGTTAAATAAATGCTTCACAGATTATCAAAATTGGAAGCACATATCAAGATTGACTGCATAAGGAAGAGGCAACATGCAAACGGAGCTGAAATCACCTTATTTTAAAGACAATGCCATTTTACTTTTCCATATATTAAACAGATTTTTAGACTTTGATAGTTTGTTTAATAACTGAGTTTGCGGATAACATGAGATAATCATCTGGGATGGACTGAACTTGTGTGATTGCCAGGGAAGAGTGTGCCAGTCAAGAGGAGTAACCGAATGATGGTTTAAGGAGTGGCTACGGCTAGGGCTAGGTCCTCCTCTCTTTTTATTCAAAAAATTATCCAAATCAACGAAAATTGTTGCATCTTGATGGAAATTGCATCCTCAATTGTCCTCCTATCAAAATATGATTATCTATAATTCTATTACTTGCTTAGTTGATAAAAAATTGTCTTGATGAATCTGTAATTTATTACTGTGGCTAATTTTCCGGTTTTCACTTAAACGACATATCCTTGATTACTCCCTCCCCACTTTGATTCTCTTTCAAGCAACTCAACATTAATTGAAGCAACGCAAGCCTGAAAAAAGGGTTCAACTTATATTTTGATCAATGCTGAAAATAACGCGTTATTAAACCCGTTATATTGCGTTACGTAACCTAACAGAACCCCAATGCTACGTAACAACTGGAAATAACTCAATGCACCGTAATAGTATGTTTTTTATGTTATTTTACATTATATTACGTAACGTTATGTTAAATTACGTTATGTTACATTATTTACAATTATTTTTTAGTAATTTATATATTGTTATTGATTATTATTTTGATTATTAGCGAGTTGCTGTAATTTTCTTACTTGATTGGTTGTTAGCTTATTTGATTGCTTGTGAAATTATTATCGCTTATTAAAATTCCTCTCCGGTTACTAAAATAACTTATTTATTGATCTATTGAATTTTTAACTGAACTGAAATCAACAATTATAAATAAGATAAATTGAGCATTACAAGATATAAATTATAACAATGATAATAACTAGAATTGAAATAAAAAATTAGAATCTTATTTTCTTGTTTCAATAATGACTGGAATTACGCTTGCATATTTAATATAATTTGTGAAGATAAATGAAAAAATTATTGTATTATATATTACAAAATGGTTTTATATTCTTTTCTTAGATATTTTTAACTTTATTTTTCAATTTATAAAAAATATTTTGTATAATTTTATATTTATTTTTATTAAATAAGTAGGAAATTGCATAACTTACGTTATGCATTAATCTATATGCGACATAACGTAACGGAGACAAAAAGTTACGTTACCATTACCGTTATTTTAAACATTGGTTTTGATTATGCCATTGTTTATTTTTCCTTTTTCTAAGAAAAAAAACAGAGAATGTCAAAAGCTATGGCCAATTAGGGTACATTTACGAGAATTTAATTAGTTAAACTAAATTTACTACTGAGAATACAATGTCTTGATTACAGGGTTCAAATTTTCCTTTCGAAGATCTCAAAGACACTCAAACCCTAATTCAATTCGAGAACAAGCATCACCCAAATTGCAATTTATTTAAGCCAAAATCAAGATTCAGATCAATTACCTTCTCTCTTCATCGGATTCAACGGCATTACAAAATCTTGTCGCTTTGATGAGTTTTCAGTTTCACTAATTGACAATAAAATATCAAATACATTATATCTCCAAAAAAAAAAAAAAAAAAAACACTCAAAATCAAGTCGATAATGGGGCATCTACAGAAAATAAAAATAAAAAATACCTAGAAATTAAGAAATTAAATGGAGAATCGGAAATTGAAACCGTTGACCTTTAGCTTCGATCTTTCTTCTCATGGGAGGAGGCGCTGTCTTCTTCTTCTCGTCCATGGGACTGGAGAACGCCGCCCACTTCAAAGGGAAATTCTAAATGCGCACGACATTTTATTTTGTGAGCACCGCATCCTATAGTAAAGTGATTTACAACATTGTGGAAAATGGGGCTCAATAAGTCAATTGTGGTGCGCTTTTAGAATTTCCCCTCTTCAAAATCAACAGGCTCTTTTTGTCTTTGGGCCCTTCAATGGGTTTCTTAGGCCTTAACATAACTAGGCCCATAGATAGGTTTCGATCCGCATCCATGCTTGGTCGTGGGATTAGCAATGCTAATTCCGAGACTAATAATCTCTTAGATGGTCTATGATAATTATTATAGAATTAACTATGATTCGAGTAACTATTTATTATTAGCTATTTTAAATTGGAGATAAAATAAAACAATATTGTTTTGATTGATAAAGAAATAATAGTTGTGCTTGGGAAAAAATTTGTCCAAATGATATCCAAATTAACATTATTAATTTCGGGAGATATTGAATAAATTGGTACCAAATTTGAAAATTATTAATCCCATGAAATAACTTATCACAGTTCGCTTTGGAAAATAATAATAATAATAATAAATATATGTTTGAAGTAAGATTAAATATCTTATCCCATTTGCATTTTTCAAATTTCTAAATGGACATACACGAGTGGGAAGACCTTCCACCAGGCAAATATCCAAGCCATGAAAATTTTAATATATACCAATCAGTATTTATTAAAAATGTCCAATCTTAATATATAGATATAGGTGGGAACAAGAAAATTTGGATATTTTTCTCTTTTTCTTTGTAACGATTGATGGGGTTCGCATTGGGACTGAACTCATAATATTTATGCGTTTTCTAGGTTAGATGCATTTTTTTAAAAAATATTTTTGAAGATTTCTCATGCGACTTTTTGAAATATTTACATCTGAAACCATCACCAAACTTTTTTATTTTTTTTTCGTCGTTTCCACGTGCAACATTTTACATCATAATACATATATTATCATAAATGAATATTTTTTTCTAAATACATGCTCATCATATAGTTCAAACATGTTTCTATAGAGTTGTTAATTTTATTTCCAATAAGAAAATTCTATCACATTGGAATTTCAATCTATATCCGGACTCGCAAGTATTCGATATTGGTGCAGATCTATTCTGAGTAGGGATGACCAAAACTTAATCATTTTTATACAAAATTTTAAATTTTTAAAAATATAATTTTTATTTTTAATTTAAATTTTTATATACAGTGAGCGCAAAATTGATACATAAACTTGCGAGATTGGGTTAAAAATTACCCGTGGAAAATGCAGTAAGCAAATCGGTTTACAATTCTAAGCGTTCACTGGGCCTACATGGGCTGAATTTGTTTAATGCTTGCGCCCAAATCAAATATATACATGGCCCAAAGCCATGCCCATCTGGACATGTGACACGGAACCTATTTACATTTATTTATGTATAGTCTAGTTACCGAAAATCTAAGAAAGTCCGAAATTAGTCAATGCTACAGCAAAAATTAGGCGATGCAACTACAATTATAACTCTTTAATCACTTGCAATAATTGCTATTGCAGCGCGGGAGACAATTACTCACTGTTACAACCTCAATAATAATTGTTGTTACAGAAAAACTGTGTAGTACACTAGCGCACTTACCATAATTGTAGTTGTGAAATGTCACCATTTGTAGCATTATTCTCTACTTGTACTGTCTAAAAAGATATTATAATATGTCTTATTATATATTTTCTAATAGAAACAACTCCTAACTAGAAGGCCAATGGGCAGGTTAATGGGCCATTTTTTATTCATCATATTCAAAAAATTAAATTAGAAAAATAATTTTTATTATTTTTAATTCAAATTTTTTATAGAACGAGCTAAAAATTAATCGGTAGACCGGTTTCGTTCTCAAATTCACTTATCTAAATTTAATATTTTTGTGTATCGTTAGTGTGTAGATTTAAAGAATATGGAGGATTCGAGAAGGCCAGATGTTGCAGCCATTTCCACTAATTTTTGTGTGCTTGTGAATTTAGATGGTCGGCAGGTAGTCGGCAAATGTGGACAGGCAGTCGGCAGGCCTATCCTTATGTAGGCTTTGGTCCAATTAAAATGGTCCATAGCCTAAAACATTGGACTCATACAAAAATTTGACTCAGCCCGCCCACCCGTTCTGGTCCAATTCCAACACTGAACCATGCCCATTGAATGGGCCACTCGGGCTTCCAAAGTTGAAAGTTTCAATGAAAAAGTGGAGAGAGAGAGAGAGAAAGAAAAAGAAGAAACGATATCAAAATTTTTCAAGCACTGAGATTATATTATTACCCATGTTTTTTTTTTCTTTTATTTTTGCCTATGTTTTCTTTTTCCTTTCTAGAACCAGAGATGGGATGGTATATTATTCACTTATTAATTAGAGTTAAAAGATAGAAGAGTAACGAGTATGATCGTAACTAGATTCATGTGAGATTTAGATTCCATAAAGAAACCAGATCAAGCTTGTATTTAAACAATAATCCTTTCTTCGTATTGTGTTCGAGTCGGAGTTTGGATTTTGGATATACTTGTCAAAATTTAGCAATTTCAGCTAAGTTTCATAATGATAGTTCAGATTTATTATATTTTTTTGCTACTCATACTCCTACACACTTTTCTATTTTTAACATCAACCAAATTGATCGTACAAATTAAATAAGAAAAATTATCTATACAAATCACAACAATTGATGTGCTGCTATTGGTCTTTATGTATATCTGTTAGCAGAATGTAATCTTAAAATACAAAATAATTTTCTTAAATCCTCACCTTAAATTCGGAGTTTTGGTGTAATGGAAGGGACTTTCAATATGATATCAGAGCAATTCAGATTCAATTCCTATCGGGCGCGCATTTAATTTTGAATTTAAAAAAAAAAATTATACGCTGCGTAAAACCAGGTTTCTGTCCAAAAAATAGCTTTTAACCTGCGGGAGCGCGTTAAAATCACATAATATTTTCCTAATCCAAGTAAAGAACCATCGGTGTCTTAATCCTCTTCTTTACATATATAATCCTAGTCGTGGTTTCTACTAGGCATGAGAATGGAAAGATCTAAAAATCAATACTTAATTCATTATATTCAAAATTATGAATTAAAAAGAATAGAACATGCCAAAACTTAGCTCTTTGGTCCACCCACTCTCATATCTATTCCAATTCAAAAGTGCCAATCCCACACTCCAATTGAACTTCTTATTGTACTCGTACTATATAATACTATCATCTTTGTTTGATCTTATCAAAGTGCCATGGGAACCTAAGGCGGTATCATGCTCAATGGTCAAAATATCGGCCTATTCATATGGTGAATGTTGTATCAGATTTTGAGGTGTCTGTTAGGATATAGACCCCATAATGTGAGTACTGATATTGTCAATATTACCTATAATTGTCAATATTTTTGATATTGCCCGCGTAATTTGTCCAATATTACCAATCTCCGACACCATATATCATGAGATGTATATCGTGAGATGATACCCAACAAACCATCCCAACACCCATAATCCATGACTTGCAACCACCATAAACCATGGGCTGATATAGACATTTATTCTGATATTTAAAACCTTAATGACAGTGGGATAGATTTAGATTCAGTTGAGCACATAAACAAACACGTTTAGTATTAAGATTAAAATAAAATAAAAAAACATCTCCATCAGTTCTCATCACAAATTTAGAATTTTAATTTATAAAATACCAAAAACCATGAGAGCTGTCAATGTCATGAATTTGGCTCGAATTCTCACCCACAGAAAGAATCTTGATAATTGAGTTGTTTCCCAAACTGCAACAATTACTGATTGTTTTGTAACATGACTTAATTGTGTTGTTTTTCTCTAACCATATTTGTTAAACAAATGCTCGAGCAATTGAATATACTTTTGAGTCCGTCCTCAATGGATCACTAAGCAATGGACGTACGGACTTAACAAAGGTCCAATGCCAAAGCTATGGCCATTGCAAAAGACAAGTTTGTGCTACCATTTTTATTTTATTTTATTATTATTTTTTTTAATACACATCTCAGAGTAGAGGGAGAGCACAAAGGGCTAGAGTTAATTAAGTATTAAAATATATAGCTTATCATCCTGATATGATTATCACGGTTGATAGATTTTTCTTATATATTTATTTAAAAGAGAAAATTGTGGGTGAAGACTAAAGATCACGCAGATCATAAGAAGGTATTTTCCAATGCATCTCATCTTTAATATACATAAATTAACAACCAAAATTGAAAATTTCAAATTTAATTTAAAATTTTAAATAGAACGGACCAAAAATTAATTATTTATAAACCCGTCTATTCTCATTCCTGCTATAACGGATAGCAGTAGAAAATCAGATACACGTATTTATCCTCTTGATTAGCAGTAGCCCACAAGCTTCTGCATGCGTATGTACACCCTACACCAGTTCAGTGGACCTTTGACATCTTATACGTAGCTACATGCAGCTTAGAACAAAAGAGTGCAGAGACTACAGACATCTCATCTTCCTGCATCCTTTCAGCTTTAGTTAGTACATCACTCTAGTACTCTCTCTCTCAAACACCGAACACTGTGACTATCCTTAGCCAAACCTGTCTCGGGGGTTTGAAGCTCTCAGGGGATTAGCCAGATTCTCTTGATTTGATTTGATTTGGATAAAGACTGCATGCCATGCCATGCCATGCAGAAACCTAGCTAGCCATGTGGCACGTAAACATGTCTCCTTTGATTCAAAAATTTTTCATTTTACATGTCACTCAGCAATTCCCACTCTCACTGACAGTGGGACCGCATCCCCTTACTCTTGGCCAATGATAGCACACATGCTTGCATCATGTCAGAAGCAAGTATCAAAAGATCTAGTAGCGCTAGCTACTGCTCAACCTCAACAGAGTCACATGGGATGAGAAAGCCGATCAAAAATTTATCATGAATATCTCCTTCTGCTCTCTTGTTCCTCTAAGGGCAGACACTCCTCATTCTCTACAAACAAACCCAATACTATATTGACAACTAGTAGCAGCACAACAAAAGTTGATAGATAAGTGCACTGACCAACGATCATCATCACAATAAACTTGAGACTCTGGAGTCATCACAACAATGACCACTTGGAGAAACTTTGTGTAGTGGCCTCAAACATGTAGTCACATTGGAGACAAGCATTGGAGAAGCTAGCTAGCATAGTGATGTAATGAGAGAATAAATGGAGAAATATGTATATTTTTTGTCCAACATGTAGCAAGCAACATGTAAGGATGGTACCCATATGCAAAGGTTATGTGCTTTGAGAGCACAAGTGGGGGCATGAGTAGGACCTCAATGTTCATGAAATGTAATTATATAGAGATTTAGCTTTCTTGCTTGCTTGTGATTAATATATACAAGAGCCACATGATTTTCTGGGTTCATGTTTATATATTGAAGGTAAGGTCGAGAATAGACTGGTCTAAGAGTCAATTTTTATCCGTCTTATTCAAAATCTTGAATTAAAAATTTTAAAATTTCATGTTTCATATTGTAAGGCAGGCAAGAAAATTGATGGCATAGAAACAAATTAATAAACATATGTTAAAGGTTTTTTTAGGCCCGATTCCCTCTGAAACATCCATTAAAAAAACTTTGCAATTATATAATTTTAGAGGCAAGCAATTTGGCTACAAAATTTTCTCAAAATATAGTTGTCTACTGTTTCTCGCAATATTAATTATCATCTGTTTTAGTAGGTAATTTACTTGTTTAAAAATTAAAATATTTTGCACAATACAAATTGTCCTCTCAAAATGCAAGGATAATGTTTTATATTCTAAGATGAGTTATAATTTTTTTTTTTTTTAAAAAGAAGATCTTGTTGCTACGTGCTCAACATTTTAAGCCATAATTTATTTAGACCGTCATGTAATTCTAAGCTCCAATAAAATTCAACCATACTTCAGATTCTTTTAGCAATTTGCTGGACAAGTTATCCTTAACTTGTAACTTTTACCTTTCTCTGAAACTATATTAGCAACTTGTACATATGTAGCCATATTTATTCACAGGATCTAAAAGTAAGTGGACAAATTGGCCATAGGATCTACTAGTTGAAAATGACATCGAGAACGATAAATATTAATACCAATATTAGTACTATTTTCAACTTAAAACTCCCAAGGTCAAATGTATATCTAATTAACTATACAAAAGTCAACAAACAATCAATCGATAAATCTTATTAATATGTCCTCAGTGATAGACAGTGCTTGCTTTGAAAGTCTCTAGTCAAAGAAAACTCAATTTGAAGGTTTTTTTTTTTTTTGAGTGAATCGATCGGTTGGTGAGGCCACAGTGCACCAAATTAAGAAGCACAAGCTTGTACATGCATCCACAACTACCGACTAACCACTAAAGAATGAATGAACTCGTCATACGAGACTTTTATTTGTACTTACTAGTCCAACTTAGTAAATAATGCACGTTCAATTGATGTGTACATTGCACAACGCGGGCATGGGTTCTGGTCAACACCATCCTTTTAGTCATCGAATATGACTCGAGTCAAATAAAGCCAGAGTAGAATGGACTTGATCAGCAACATCTTTGTTCAAATTTGTCCCAATCAAATTTAATCTTAGTTTGAATTAGGGGTACAATTCGGCGCATGAGGGTCGAAGAGTCTAATACGTTGATGGAAAAATTGCGCCGAAAAGGGAGAGTTCAAATTTAATTTGTATATTACTCTAGCACGTGTGACCAAAGTTATAATAATAATAATAATAATAAGTTATTTTCTCTATATAGGACATAAATTTTGGTATATATATTTAGATGGTCAGAAGTCTATAGCATGCAGAAGAATAAAGTATGACAAATATATAGGTATATATATAATATTAAATAAGTAAAAGCCTCCAAGAACTATCACATATTTTTTAGAAGCACCAGGAACAATTTTATGTTATCTAAATTATCACAAACTTTTATTTACTTTGCTCTTAATTAACCCCAATCCGTTAGACATTCATTTATTTTTTATTTATATTTATTATTTATTGTCATATTGATCTTAATTTATCATTTTAGATAAACAAATAGATTTATCTAATAATATAAAGATTAATGTTAATAGATTTTTCTAATAAATGGATTAATCTAATTCCTTCCTCTCTTTCTCTCAATGAAAATTTTGACTCTTTTGGTTTTTTAGGAGGTTAGATGCAAAGATTGGAGTTTAAATCTTGTTCATATGAAGAGATATTTTTGACTTTTTAGCTCGCCATTAACATTGTTTGGGGATTTTGTGAAATTTAAAGTTGTAGGGGTCAGTTTAGATAAAATAAAATTGTTTTGGGGAGTTATGAGAAAAATATGAGCTTATGTGCGTCTCCATTATTTTAGCCGATATATAATCTCGTTCAAATAAAAGGCTACATGTAATTGAAACCCCAAGAACTATCACGCTTTCCTGAAAAATCCCATGAATAATTTTATATTATCTAAGTACCATTACTAAGTTCAGTTTAATGAGAAGCCCAAAATGATATTAACAACAAATTTAATAGACAAAAATACCTTGCTTTATGAACCCACCAAACACCCACATTATGATATGTTAATCTCACTTGCCAAATTTCATTGTTAATACTAATTACATTTGTTGTTAATCGAGCTTAACATGGAATGTGGGTGTTTGTGAGTTTACAAAGGAGAGTATTTCTATCTATTAAATCCAATCCGTTAAGAAATTTTTATAAAATTTGAAACTTTACGAGAGTTTAGATAAAACATTAAAACTCTCAAGGAGATTTATGAGAAAAATACAATAGTTGACGGAGTTTCACGTTGCTTTAATCTGTTAAAAATAAATATCTGAGCATGTCGAATCTCATCATATCGTTATGAAACCAAGCAGATAGATGTGGTCTTTGTTGTTCAAAATGCAATCTTATTCATGTTTGGCATTAGGGAACGACTTGGCCATGAGTCAACAGTCAGCATTCACAAAAATGAGAGGACCACTGGCTACAGCATGCATGTCTCGATCTATATTCCTTCACTTGACTGTCGTTGGAGATCACAAGAGGGGGAAGTTAAAACGCAAGTCCAGTAAGAAGAGTCTCGGCCCCAAATCATTCTCTTTCAAAGTGTCCTTATCAAACAACATCAAATTTTGGAGTTGCTAGCTAGGTGGAATGAACTCTGATCCTTTACTCCCTTAACACGCAATATATAGCTACGTAGTCCACCTTTTAATCAAGTTCTGTGTTGACCGTAATATGAACGCATAGTTCATGTAATTCATGTTAGAAAGAGACATTGCAATGCTCGGAGCAGTGAGTGCATGCATGATTATGATTTGAGTCCTTCATTGTTTGAGAGAGAAATCAAAGATGAGTTCTGTGAGATGTGACCAGCCCCAAAATCTGATCTTTATCGACCACAATATGAATACTTGTTACTTATTTTGAAAAGGGTGCAGTACATTTAATAATAGATGGTTGCGGTTCGAAAAAAATATTTTCCATAGAGAAAATATGATATATCAACCAGACCTGATCGTTTAGTATCATAAATAAATTTGGATACATGCATGGAATGAATTATGATCCTTTGACATTCCTAACACTTAGTAGAAAGCATAAATTTTTTTTAATCGCAATCTTGAAAAGAATGTAATACATTTAATAACAGATGATTGTGGGTAAAAATTCCGCTTTCTCCTTTACCATAAAGTCAAAATTCCTTTTACTTGGAAACTTCGTATATATTATAGAGTTATTTGATTAATCAACTTTCTTATATATCAATTATACACATTTGATTTGTCATTTAATCTTATATTTATTGAACTCTTAAAGAGTTTTGAAATAACAATAACAATAAGCAACGTAGGATTAAACCTATTATGTTTACATGACTGATCAGATTACCTTCGATAATGAGGTCTTCAATGTACTAACCATATTAAATTGCTATATTTTACAAGTAAATATATGTCTTAACAGACCAGACGCAATTATAGAATTTTAATAATTTTCTTTGAATCTTTCCAGAATGCCTAACTTCTGCACATTCGTGACAATATTATATACCTTTCTTTATGCTTAGCTAGCTCTCCACTCTCCCTCTTACATCGTTTTTGTTTACAAGTCTTAACGATGAGCTACAGCCCTCCCTCTTTATTGTTGCATCTATGTATCTGCCCAACAAACCAACAGTGCACTATCATATTGTTGCGTACCATGTCAGAACCCACTTAGTCTCTAAAAATCAATAAATCTTTCACATATCATTGGTCAACATGGTATATTTCCCTTTCCTCACATCTAAAAGGCGAGGAATTGATAGGTTGACTTGCTTCCATTCAAGGCAACATTCAAGAATGGAAGAAAGCATCGCATGTATTTTTAATATAATCATTATTATTATTCTATAACATAGTGGACATATTATATATATATATATATATATATATATATATATATATATATATATATATATATATGTATATATATATTGATGAAAAGACTTAGTGGCGAAATATATATAGAAATGATCATATTGCATGTGTACATAGAGAGCGTGGGGACCACGAGAATAGAAAGCAAACTACCAACTTTCCTTATAGAAGAAAAATATCTGGGTCAAGTTGCAAATTAAAACTGCTTGTTTTTCCTATATATAGCATAATTGCATGGAACTAAAATGGCTAAGAAATGCAAACCCCACGTGATTTACAATGCATGCACGCACGAGTGTCGAATACTCATAACCTTGCTAGGGTTTGTTGTTTCGCCATGGCTATCATTATAATTGTGTTTCTTGTCACCAAATGGATCTAAATTATTATGAAATTTTCACGTAGATAAGAAATGGAGGATAAAGAAACGCATGAAAGCATGCACAATAAGATGATGCGATAATATGACAGTTTTGTTTTTTAAAAACAATTAATAGTATGTATCCTCTGGTATAATTTGTCCTAATTTGCATAATAGATTATCATCTATTACATGCATGAGAATGGACCAGAGATAATTTTAGTTTTAAATTTAAACAATTAATAGATAATTTTTCTCAAAAAAAAAAGTATTAAATTTAAATGGACAAGCACTTGGAAATTAAGTTGAAAGAGAAACATAAGGAGAGTTGGGTAAAACATAAGACATGACGAGAGGTAACACATTCGTGACTCGTCATAAACAACATAAAGAGAGGAGGCTCTCTCTTTTATCGAATTTTGAAATCTATGTTTATGAATAAAACATAAGATATGATGCTATATTTCATGATATTTAACCAACATATTTTGCCTCTACGGAGGAAATTTATCCTGAAACTTATTTCAGCTAGTCTTCCTCCTAAAATATATTTTTCTTTATATTAAAAGTATATGTATATCAATGTGCAACGTAGGCCTACAAATGCATTATTCGATAAGCGAAATTTATCAATGTAGGACAAGTTAAAATAACGAAGGAAAAATCGAAGAAAATATAGATGAAGGTGATACGAAAAGATATTGATTCTAGAGCTTTAAATGAGGAGATATTACTTGATAGAAATGAATAGAGAAGGACTATCAAAGTGATCGATCCGGCGTGATTCTTTTTTGGTTCATATAGTCTACCCCAAATACTTGGGATGAAAGGCTTAATTGTTGTTGTTGTTGTATTAAAAAGTATATGTATACCTACACCAAAGAAAGATAAAAGATGAATGTACGAGTTCATACATGAAACTTCCATTTTCACCACAGACTGTATATTGATAAATTTGTTTTAAGAAAACAATAATAGCATAGCTTAAAATGGGAAAAAGGACATGGTTACCCGCCAAGCATTACTCCATTGATTGGATCGCACCCAGCAGTACTCCGATCGAGCTGGAAATTTTGTTATTATCTTGAGGCTTATGGCTATAGACAAGGGCCGTTTGTCCTTACTATGAATCGAGTATATAGTTGCATCCCTATCTAAGACTCCAAACATAGAACATTTCTAAAGATAATTAAATTATACAAAATAGGTCATTGAAGTTGGACATAAGGAATTAAGTAAAATTCTTGACTTAAAGTAAGAATGATTCACTGGATACAGATATAAGAAATTAAATATAATTCTCGTTGTATTAATAAAGTAAGCGATGGATAAAAAGTTCATTGAATACATTAAAAAAAAAAACTGTTGATGGGTTAAAGAATAAAAAGTGAGAGATGCCGGGGAACAAGTTGGTTAGAATTGAGAGGTTGGACGGGCACGCATGCAAATGGGTCATGTGGTCCAAGCTCATATGATTCAAGTGAGCTGTGACTGAGAGTGAAAATGGTTGGCTGGCTCTTCGATAGCGTTTATCTCCAACGTGTCATTTTTCTAACTCACCTTTCATGAGGAGAAGTTGAATCTCTTTTTTCATTTTTATGCTAGCTAGTGGAATTGCTTTATTTTACTCTCCTATTTATCTAACAATATATAGCTTTAGTGCTGTGACTAAACGATTGTTTGTTTAATATTCTAATTAAACACAAAACTTAACTGATCACTCCCTGTACATGTGATTGGTGCACTAAATTTACTCATCTACTGATCCAATCCTCCAAAAATCTACACCAAAGCTAGAAAAATTAAAGAAATTAAATGGAATGCAACAAGGATTAGCTCCTCCATCACAAACCCAATACGAGAGAGGAAACTTCCAAAGATCCTATCATCAAGGATCTTGCTACAGTGATGTGAAATTATTGAAGCTCAACCAAGATGTGAAATAATTGAAGCTTCTTCTTTAAGTCCCACATGACGTAAGGTCCCATCGGAACATATGGATCGAACTAATTTGACCCAATTGGTCTCTCATTAACCAACATCAAAAGACCGAGGTGGCATGACTGCACTCATGAATGTAGACCTGAACCCAGTATGCAACTGTATAATATCGTTTTAGAAATAAATATGCAAGTGTAATTAAGAAGTAGGCTTACCATCTTCTAGTATTCACAACCTACCAAATTAACAATCTCTCAGAAAGAAGAGACACCATAAATTATAATTACATGAAAAATATCTACACGAAATTGCATGGATTGCTACGCCAGCTGCTAGCTAACTCAATCAACAACGTAGACGGTCAACTTCTTGTAGCCTCGCACTTAATATATACATATATGTAATCTGTGTTACAAACAAATTAAGATTCATGTCACGTACAAACAACTTGGGTTACTAGCTAGCTGGGGACCCAGATCAACTTGCATACCTAATACGCAACTGTGCCTCAAATAGTATCCTATTAGTGTCTCGCTATTCATTGTTTAGAGAGAGATAATAACTATCTATATAGCTAGACACGATCAATAGTTATCTTATTAATAACTTGCATTAACTTAATCAGTTAATCAGTGTGCTGGCTTTGGCTGTTCATAGTTATCCCACCACCAGTGGGCAAGTGTTGTTTGTTGGTAGTGCTGCACGCAAGCTAAGAGTAGTTTGAATGGGGGCTGCTACGTCTTAGCCCGACATGGCCATTTCTTGGATTTAATAAAGAAAATGGGAGGCTAAACCAAATCCCTTGTCAAATAAAACAATACGAGAGGTTACATCAATGTCTTGTATATACGAGGAATTATGAGCGTATATATACTTGTCATTGATGGAGATGGAGCCAGCTTAGCTCGCAGTTGACAAGACTACTTGGTGGGCTAACCTTCACCGGATCAGGTCTGGGTCGCAATCTTTTCTGGGTCCTACCTAATTGTAAATTATCGGGGAAAACGTCAGCTACATGTATTTTAATAATGTATACATTTTCAATAAGCAATGTCTCCAGTGAGTCATTAATATATATATATATATATATATATATATATATATATATATATATATATATATATATATATATATATATATATATATATATATATATATAACTTGTGATTTCTTAATTTTATTGGAATGGTGCACTTTTTAGATGAGCTATATTTTATGTTTATCATTAAATAAATTTAATAAACAAAAGATACTGATAGTAGAATTAGTAGAAGTAAATATTTTTTATTGTAATTATGTGATTGACCGTTTTTTTAAGCTAAGACGGTGGCTAAAATCCTCCCACATTCCATAAATAATAATAATAATTATAATGAAACTGCTTACTTATATAGTTTACATAAAACTATCTCCCACTAAAGAAATATCATATAGTTACGAATATAATAATTGAAACAATAAAATACAATATGTGTAAATGATACCAAGGCCTTGAAACCATTCCTCTCATTCCATAAAAAATATAAGACATTGATATTTATACCTACATCAACTCTTTATTGCTCGTGTTTTAAGTGAAACTAAAATTATTATAGCAGTACATATTCGTTTGACGATCCTTGAGAATCATTATCATAAAACCAAAAATATCTATGAAAAGAATGTTAACAATGAGTGACAAAATGAAAATTCCCCATATATAATGAGAATGTGACGTTAATGTATAATAAATTACATTTGAAGAGTTGTTGTCAAGTTTCCTTATAATGATGCCTTGAAAACTAATTTTGTACATATATTCATGTGTAACTTATTTATAGAGTATTTTACTAGAGATTGGCGATGCCTTGCTAACTATTTTTGTACATTATATATTCATGTGTATACTTATATATTCTTTAAGTTTTTTCTTTATTTTTTTTTATTTTTATCAACATGAGAAACTTATTAAATTCACATTGATATATTGAGCACCATCGTATAAAATAAAACCTTATGTTTTTATTCCTAAGTTCTTTCAAAAGTTGGAACCTAAACAAGATACAATAAGCACTAAAAAACCAAACGTTACCGTATAATTAACCAACAGCTTCAGCGTGGTTGTTTCCACCATTTTTCAAGCCAAAAGCATTGCTAGCTCGGATGAGGATGCCACTCATGATTCCATCCAATCTCTCCTCAGTTTAGAGCTTTCATGCTTCATGCATATCCTCAACAGAAGCCTATCTCCACTAGCTACCTCAACCGCGTGCATATCTCAATGCAAACACGCCAATGCTCGTTTCTCGTCTAGATTTCTTTTTTGGTTCGTTGGATTTTGTCTAGCTAACATCATGCAGCTCGCTATAGATTATTGTCAGTGCATGGATGCATCATCTATCCTAGTCAAAATCTTTACTATATTTTGGTAGCCATAGCTAGATATTCTATTCTATAAACAGTATATAATAAGCATTGTGCATGCACCACCAAAGCACGCGAAAGTTCTATAAATCACTGTATGTGATTGTTTATGTAGACGGTGACGCATTAGGGTAACGATTTTTGTTAGAATATTAAAGAACAATTTTCCTTAGTCTAGATTTAAATCCTACGAAACATATGTTTAATTGTAATGTTTTTAGAAAAGTCCAAATTATCTAAAATGAGCGCATTAGAATACAAAATAAAATTCGCTAATGCTTTCAAAAATTTTAAAGAAGAGATCAGAATCATATCAATATTAGCTCTGACTAGTATTTTAACGAAATGGATAGGAGTTGGCATCACAACTAGTGTGGCTGCCGGCACTCGCACGTGATTACTGGTTGTAATCGATCGCCACCGTCCGTTGGACGAGCTGGCTGTACTTATCTCGATCCGACGGATGGAATTGAGCGGGGGAGGCTGGTGGTGGGCCCACGGCTTCTCGATCCGCCTTGCCCTCCGTCTCCGCAGACAGGCAGGCCAAAGGGAAACAGCGTCCGCGGCTGAGGCCGGGAAGATCCCGGGGCCCCACAACAGGGATGGCAGCTGGGCCCCCCGCCTTTTGTCTTTCATTACAGCTGTCCACGGGGATCGGCGCAGGATTGACGGCGTATGTTAGACCCAGGGATTAAGTCCAATTTAATTTTTTTACTGTATTATTATTATTATTATTTATTTATTTTTACTGTTGTGTGTGTATTATATTTTATATACAGTGGGGGGTGGGTGGGCGAGAAATTAAGATGGAGACTGTCTCCCGGGTTCCATCTTGCTGGATAAAAACCCAACGGCGAGGCGAGGTGTGGGACCCACGGGGACGGTGCGGTGTCGCTATCGGTTGCGTGACTCTTTTTTGGGTTCGTGTGAAAAGGTGCGATAAAAAAAAATTGTCCAGAACTATTTGGACATTTTAAATTTCTTGACAACTTGTTTTTAAACTTCCAAATTAATTTTAAGTATTCCGAAGTATTATGTTGTATGAATAAATAAATATTTTTTTAATTACCAAAAATACTATAATTTATTTTAATGTTTTTACATGTTTAATTTTTAATGATTAGTTGTTCTTACCAAAGTAATATTTTTCTTAAAGAGTATATTTGGTCGGAAAATAACCCACTAAAACACCAAGGAATGTTTTAATCCAAATCTTCCACTTAAACATTATAGAAATGTTGATTTCTCGTGGGGAATGAATTATGAGAAGGAATGCAGCAAACATTGTCAAAATCAATCATGGAACCAAAATTCTTATACAATTAGTACACAATATGCATGCATTGTTTGGCTACGATTGAAGGAGTAGAAGTACAAACAAAAAAAAAAAAAATTAAAATCTATAATAATATGCAGGTTTTGGATACCCTACAGAAGCTCTCTCTCTCTCTCTCTCTCTCTCTCTCTCTCTATATATATATATATATATATATATATATATATATATATAACTAAAACATACTTAGTGATCAACGTCATATAACACATATCTTTAGATGTAAATAATTTTGAAAACTTATATATATATATATATATATATATATATATATATATATATATATATATATATATATATATATATATATATATATATATATATATATATATATATATATATATATATATATATATATATATATATATATATATATATATATATATATATATATATATATATATATATATATATATATATATATATATATATATATATATATATATATATGATAGTATATATGATAAATAACTTCCCCAAAATTAGGAGTACATTTGTTATTCGAAAATACATTGTATTGAGCTAAAGTTGATTTCAGAAAGTCATACATTATTATTATCAAACTTTAATTGATATAAAAACACAAATTTTACTTAATAATATTGCAATGTTTATTTGGTATAACATTTCCGCATGGAAGTTGCATCGTTTTTCTATTTAGAGCAAGGTAGACTCAATAAGTAGTGAAAAATATAATAGAACCAAAAAAAAATAAAAATATTAATTTGCTATGTTTTTCTCCCTAAAACTGATTTTAAATATTTATATTAAAAAAATTAGAAATGTTTCATATTTGCTAAACATTTTTGCATAATTATGCAAGTATAATAATAATGATTTTAAATATTTTTATATAAAAAATTAGAATTGGTTCTAGCTTTACTTTTATTTTAATTTGTTTGAAATTATTCCAATTAAGGACATTAGCAAAATTTAAAGGGTTTGGAAAATATAATAATGATTGGTTGAAAATGAACTTTACACAAGAGGATTACTCATAATAATAATAATAATAATAATAATAATAATAATAATAATAGAATATCAGTCAATTTAATTTGAATTTTAAAAGTTCGAAACAGAACATCGACTGAATTATTACGGTTCAATTTTACTTAGTCAAATCAAATTTTGTTTCTACCCAAACTCGGCTAACCACTACACCCCGGCTAACTAAATATTAAAAAACAGATTGGATTTGTTGCTGGGTTGTTTCTCGCATCGGTTGAGTATTCAGATATGATCGGAGACCATAAAAAGTTACACAACTTAATTTGATTGGAATACCAATTTAAGTTAGTATTGAGCCCAACACAAGCAGCACCCTAATTAGCCTCGCTCGAGTTACCAAATACTTTTCAATGGTGTCACAGTGAAGAACATATCAAAACAGTGAATTTGAAATATCGAAGTTGACTCCACCAGCGGGTGGATTGGTTAGAAAACGGGTCAAACGTAGCCAACTTAATATCTAAACCCAATCTCACCTAACTAACCTCAACCACATATTTGCCCTTATATACCCTCTACTTTAAGCACCAACACAAGTGCAAGGCCAAGGGTCCCCAAACAATATTATTAGCCCAAAATTATTGTTATCGGGATGAATGAATGAATTAGTTGCAAGAAGACGGTGGGAAAATTAGAAGGAAGTGATCTATCTGTATATTAAAATTGTTTATTATTATTATTATTGCATGCTGTGACGTAAATAAAGAATAGTAAAAATAAAAGAGAGAGAATATTTACAGATCCGAGCCAGCCACAAGGTCAGGGGCGGCCAATGAGCATCAAGTAAGTTGGAGACTCACGTGTGCGGACTCACGCGTCAACTTTACACGTGTCTGCAGCGTTTTCCCGCTCTTTTCCTCTCGGTACCCCCTACTTAAAAACAAAAGATATTAATTGAGATCCTAATCACGAGACCCATATTTTAAAGCATTTTTTGCTATTTAAGCCTATTTTGCATTTTAGCTAGACATATACTTCATTTTAAAGAATTTCTCAAATGGCATACGAAAATTAAAATAAAATTTTTAACCTTCTTTCTTTGGTTTACTTAAAATCTTGAGCTATATATATCAAAACGTTTTTTACTGGTTAAAAAAGGATTTTTTGGTTACTTATAACTAAAGAAGTGTGATGATGATTTCGAAAAATATATCAAACTAACTGCAAGCTTGCTAGCCATAAACACTCGACTGCATTCAATCCTATCAAAATAATTTACAATAGTAATTGGATATCTCAAGCTTTTTTCTTCAATACAATTAGATTCTGTTTATTTATTATAGAGTTAATTACAGTTAGACTCCTTGAAGTATTGGAGGTATGTAACTTAACACCCCTGAAGTTTGAAACTCTCAGAAAACCCCCTGAACTTAGTTATTTTCACTCTCTTTTTTCTACTAAAATGCACTCATGTCCCTTAAATTCCTATTCTACCTCTATCCTTCCTTTTAACCAGCACACTAATTAAAGGGAGGGATGAAAGTAGAATAGGAATTTGAGAGACAAGAGTGCACTTTAATAAAAAAGAAGAGTGAAAATAACTAAATCCAGAGATTTTTTTGAGAGTTTCAAACTTCAGGGGTATTAAGTTATACAATCCCAATACTACATGAGGTCTGACTGTAATTAACCCTTTATTATATACTCTAGTACGTAGTAGTTAAATAGTAGTAGTAGTAGTAGTATATATATATATATATATATATATATATATATATATAGAGAGAGAGAGAGAGAGAGAGAGAGAGAGAGAGAGAGAGAGAGACGTGCACGCACGCACGCACACATACATAGGGTCGAAACAGTCGGATCAAGAAGGAAGAGAGCAATTAGGAATAGGAATGATGGGCATGGGGTCACAAGGTGCGTGTGATTTATAGGGAAGCAAACGTCCTCAACACAACAGTGGTCCACTTGAATCGATCGGTTGGACATTTCCCTTTTTAGGGTTGGCCATTGCCTACACTCTCTAGGGCAGGCCCACAATTAATTACGAGCGCATCCACGAGCGAATAAATTAAGACTTCCCTCTTGATTTTTATTTTTGTGGTCCACGAAAAACAACAACAATAACAACTAAGCCTTTCATTCCAAGTATTTGGAGTAGATTACATAAACCAAAAAAGAATCACGCCAGATCGATCAATTTTATAGTCCTTCTCCATTCATTTCTATCAACTAATATCTCATCATTTAAACCTCTAGAATCCATATCTTTTCGTATCACCTCCATCCATGTTTTCTTCGGTCTTCCCTTCGCTCTTTTAACTTGTCCTACATTGATAAATTCCCATCGTCGAACTGGTGCATTTGTACGCTTATGTTGCACATGACCAAACTATCGTAATCGGTTTTCTCGCATCTTCTCATCGATGGGAGCTACAACTGCCTTAGCACAAATATCTTCATTTCTAACTTTATCTCTCCTAGTGTTGCCGCATATCCAGCGAAGTATGTACATCTCTAGTACACTTATTTTTTGTGCATGACGTTTCTTTATAGCCCAATATTCCGTGCCATATAACAAAACTGGTATAATAGCAGTCCTATAAAATTTTTCCTTCAGTCTTAACGGAATGTTATGGTCGCATAAAACTCCTGTTGCTCTCCTCCATTTCAACCAGCCAGCTTGTATCCTATGATTAATATCATTATCGATCTCTCCATCATTCTGAATAATAGAAACCAAATATCTAAACTGACTGCTCATTTGTATCTCAAGTTTTACAACATTATAATTTATGGTTCGTCGTTTACTAAATTTACACTCCATATACTCTGTTTTAGACCTACTCAATTTAAAACCTCTAGATTCTAATGTATGCCTCCATAACTCTAGCTTAGCATTTACCCTTGCTCTTGTCTCATCAACTAAGACAATATCATCAGCAAATAGCATACATCATGGTATCTCATTCTGAATAGCTCTAATAAACTCATCCATCACTATAGCAAATAAGAACGGGCTCAATGCAGATCCTTGATGCAATCCAATTGTGATAGAAAATCACTTGTTAAACTACTACATGTTCTGACATTGGCCACTACTCCACTCCTCGTTAAATCACTTGTTAAATCACCACACATGTTTTTGTGGTCCACGGAAAACAAAATCTAATTATATATTTGGCATGAATACTTGTTGGTGTTTTGGTTATTACTATTGTGGATCCGTAATTATACTTGTTAAAACATTTCCTTCTGGAATCTATTGTACTCTTTCTTTTAAAGCTCATGGTAATTTTAATACTATAATTAATTGCAAGTGACCACTGAAAACTGAATCCAGCCAGAAACAGTCTTTATAATTTCAATGCAGCGGGGTACAATTCGCTAGTTTGTTGGCATGTCCCCCACTCAAATGATCATAATATCTATCTAGCATTTAGCCCCTCTCCCATCCCCTAAATGTGGCCATCCAGTGAATGCTTCATCATCGACTCTATTCCTCCCAATTAGAATGCTTTTTTTTTTTTTTTTTTTGAATAGTATTATTGTATTTTATTTCCAATTAAAATTCCATGGCAATTTTTTTTTTCAATTTAACTATCATAGTAATAAATTAGTCTGTTAGCCTGATTAGTTGTGGATTTTTTTTTTTTTTTAATTTATGAGGATTGCTATCTTTTCGGGAGTTAGATATTTAAATGATGATATATTATTCAATAAGAACGAACTAAAAAAGGATCATCATGTGATTGATTTTGTGTGATTTTATACCAAATCTTAAAATTGTTTGATAACGCCGTTGTTTCCATGGCAATCTTGCCCTGAGTTGTCACTAGTTATTTGATTTGAAATTATATAACCAAACATTAGCCGGAAATTATAATATTGGGCTCCTTTTATTGATTCCAAATATAATTTTAGTCGACCACATAAATAATTGTTGTGATTGTCCTCAAAGCTGGCTAAAATTTAATATCGATGTGGATTAAAAATTGACCAAATGTTAATAAGTTTGGATTTAAAATTTACTAGAAATCCTTTTGTCGGGTTCTTTTATTGATTCCAACATGATTTTAGTAGATCATATAAATAATTGGTTAGATCATCCCGAAACCAGCTAAAATTTGACATTGATGTAGATAAAAATATTGTCCAAATAAAAATGATAATAACATGGCACAAAAAGAAAAACGATGTCTCATTTATAATTGCTAAATCATAACAAAAATAAGAGAATCATGCGTTTTTGATTTTGTAAAACGTGTAATGCGTAGAAGGAATTGATAAAAAGGTGATCAGATATTATGTACCTACTATTGAATAATCCGTACTCTTTTCGGAGATGCAAATGTAAATAATAAGATTTCATGGACATATTAGCTTTAGTCACATCTGCTACATTCGAAACTAATATATATATATATATATATATATATATATATATATATATATATATATATATATTCTGGGTGCTATATGCCTTTGGAAGCTTTCATGTGTTTATTTTTTATTTCCCTCCTTCTCATTTTCTAAAGGACAACAATAATGAGAGTTATCTATTATTGCTAGATGCCATGCAATTCAGATCTAAGTCTAGCATATTTGGCGAGAAAATATGTGTTGATTTTACTGATAGTGAAGATAGCAGAGATTATTTATTTTTATTTAGACTTATTAAAGTTTGAGTAAGAAATGTTTTTGGAGTAAGATAGGATAGAAATTAATATGAATAGTCTGTTAGTAGGGGGAAAAACACTAACCGAACCCACACAACACCGTCCCCTGCGCCCCAAAAAAAAAAAAAAAAAGAAGGCAAAAAAACTGGCAAAATTTTGAATTCTCAACTCCAAAACCTCTTTCTCTCTCTCTCTCTCTCTCTCTCTCTCTCCAAGTGGTATTAATACTCTCGCACCTGACCCTCTCACTCCCCCACTCACCAAACAAACTCTTCCCTAGCTCTCAATCGCATATTCTCTCTCATTTCCGTAACCAATTATCCATTCATCATATTTTGCATTCATTCATGTGTAACAACAGCGCCATGTCCAGGTCCTCATGCTCATGCTCCCCCAAAAACCCACCACCACCACCACCACCCCTCCTCCCCTTATCGCCGTCGTCAGAAGCCATCATAAGGGAGGAGGCCTCTTCCCTCTTCGGCCTCTCCTTCCCCATCGCCCTCACAGCCCTCCTCCTCTACTCCCGCTCCGTCATCTCCATGCTCTTCCTCGGCTCCCTCGGAGACCTCCCCCTCGCCGCTGGCTCCCTCGCCATTGCCTTCGCCAACATCACCGGCTACTCCGTCCTCTCGGGGCTCTCCCTCGGCATGGAGCCCCTCTGCTCCCAGTCCTTCGGCGCCAACCACTCCAAGCTCCTCCTACTCACCCTCCACCGCTCCGTCCTCTTCCTCCTCTCCTCCGCTCTCCCCATCCTCCTCCTCTGGCTCCTCATGTCCAGGATCCTCCTACCCCTCGGCCAGGACCCCGACATCGTCGCCCTCGCCCAGACATTCCTCCACTACTCCACCCCCGACCTCCTCTCCTTCTCCTTCATCCACCCCATCCGAATCTACCTCCGCTCCCAGGGCATCACCAGGCCGCTCGCCGTCACCGCCTCCCTCGCCGCCCTCCTCCACCTGCCCTTGAACTTCCTGCTGGTGGGGAAGCTCGAATGGGGCGTCGCCGGCGTGGCTGCCGCCTCCTCCGCGTCCAACCTCGCCCTCCTCCTCTTCCTCCTCGCCCACCTCCACTCCTCCTGGAACCACCAGGACGACTGCCTCGTGGGACCCACCAGGGAGTGCCTCGCGGGGTGGGCCCCGCTGGCCAAGCTGGCCTTCCCCAGCTGCGTCTCCGTCTGCCTCGAGTGGTGGTGGTACGAGCTCATGATCCTGCTGTGCGGGCTGCTGCCCAACCCTAAACCCGCCATCGCATCCATGGGGGTGCTCATCCAGACCACCGCCCTCGTCTACGTCTTCCCCTCCTCCCTCGGGTTCGGCGTCTCCACCCGGGTCGGGAACGAGCTGGGCGCCAACCAACCCGCTAGGGCCAGAACCTCGGCTTCCGTCTCGGTGTCTTTGGCCGGGTTAATGGGTCTGATCGCCATGGGATTCGCTTGGACCGTGAGGGAGAGATGGGGCAGAATGTTTACCGATGATATCGAGATCCTGCGGCTGACCGCGGCGGCGCTGCCCATCGTAGGGTTGTGTGAGATCGGAAACTGCCCGCAGACCGTCGGGTGCGGAGTACTGCGGGGGAGCGCCAGGCCCGCACACGCGGCGCATGTTAACTTGGGGGCGTTTTATTTGGTGGGGATGCCAGTTGGTCTTGCGCTCGGGTTTGGGCTTGGATTTGGGTTTTGCGGGCTGTGGATTGGGCTACTCGCGGCCCAGTTTTGCTGCGCTGGGCTGATGCTGTATGTGGTGGCAACCACGGATTGGGAGGTGCAGGCGCGGCGGGCGCAGGAACTCACGTGGGGTAGGGAGGGGACGCACGTGGGCGCCGAAGGTGATGTCGAGGAGGGGAACAAGGGGGAGGGGAAGTTTAACGACCCCCTGATTTTGATCAGGGTTCCTGAGATAGAGCGATGAGTCTAAGAGAAAAATAACAGGATTTTCTTCTTCTAGCTCTAACTATTTGGTTAATACTTTGGAGAGAGGGGTTTTTGTTTTTATTTATTATTATTATTTTTTTTTTTGTTTTTTGTGTCACAAATTTTCTACTGATTTTCATTTATCTTTTTTGAATTGGATGGTGGGGATGAGATTTTGTTTTTGGTTTTTTCTATTTTCTCCGGTTTGTAGTAAATACTGAAATTTATGTAAATAATAATATTATTATTCTATTTGTTATTTCACTATAATTGAAAAATAATCATGAAAAACCAATAAAAAATAATACTTGAGTTTCAAGATCTCTTCCAACTAAAAATAAAATGAAGAAAAGATAAAAAAGAAAGTAAGGATATCATATAAGCTCCACGTCATCCTAGTAAAAATAACTTTTAATTTCTTTTTTAGCCAAAGAAAGAAATGAAGTAATTGAAGTAATCTTGCTTTTACTAATTCTATTATACTTCTTTGCATTTGTTACTAATTCTATTATACTTCTTTGCAAACAAATGCGCATCCTGCAATGATAGTGATAAAACATATTGTTGTTCAAATCACAAATAACGAGTTGAAAGTCGGGCAAAATTTAGTGTAGCAGGGGAAAAAGATCAAAAGATACAGCAGAGAAATGTAAAAAAGATGGAGATATTGTAGGCTACACACAAAGGGTCTAAGAAGTTAGGCATGAAGAGGACAAACTATCCCCTGTCCGGATGTGTGCCATGTCCCCGACCCAGATGAATGAGTTGTAGATATCCAGTCCAATCCAGCCAGTTCAATTGGAAAAGGTAGGAAACAAAATGGTCTCTATTATAGATAGACACAATAAAACACGCAATGCCGCCATAAAAGAGAACAAAACAAATGAAAAGGTGTTTGCTTTCAATCCTCCCTCCAATCCCCCGCCAGCCCATTTTGTTAGGAATCTCCCAGTCACCGATCTGATCTGATCGTATCTGATGGCTTGAGAGAGATGAGGGGAGCAACAACAGTACAGAGAGCTTCCTGGATCCTGTTTGCTCGGCTAATAACAACAACAACAACCAACTTCTTGTTATAATTGATTGTGATTGTGATTGTGATAGAGAGGAAAAGCAGAAGTTGAAGGGGGTGCAAGGGCATGTGAAGGCTGCTTTCCATTTAGTAGCACCAACAGAACAACCTACCCCCACCCCCCCAACCATCCTCCAACGTTAAAAGAACGTTCATTCGCTTCCCAGAACTAGCTATGTTGTTTCCATCGTTCTACGTGCCTTATCTACCACACAATGGATCATTCTGCCCAAAACTTCCCATTTGCAACGGGGCTCACTGAGCAGAAACACAATTCACTACTTGATTAGATGGCCGAAATACAGTGCAAGATGTATTATAAACGCTACACAGGTCACAGAATCCCTATGCAAAAGAAAGAATCACATATAACAAATAAATCAAAGAATAGCTCACAAATCGAAGACTCGCATGAAGCATTAAAATAAAGAAGAATATAAAGTCCCCAGAACAGTGGGCAAGTTGATGCAACGACATATCTACTGAAGAATCTGGTATATTCGAGTATGAGGTACTTTACCTTTTTGTACCTCTGAGCAGCCAGGTTGGAGTTCATCTGAATGACAAGGATCGAGAAAATAATGTATCAAGTGAAGAAATTCAAGCACAATATGAAAAGACCAGCAGCAAGTAAAATGGGGCCAAACTCAATCATTTAAAATGTGTTACACAATTACAGGTGTACAAATTTAACAAGAGACAACAGAAAATAAAGAGGGGGAAAAAACCGTTAAAAAGCTAAACGTGCTAGACCTAAAGCCTAGTTCTCTAACCGAAAGAACATGACATGACAACCAAAGAAACCCAAGCTTCACACCATAGAGCACAAGAGATTAGAATAGACCTAAAGCCTTGTTCTCTCCTGCTCTTTGATCATATTTAAGACTGCCGTGAAGCGACAATCACTGTACAGTGAAAGTCGACTCTATCAACTGTTCACTTGATATTCCAGTTTATGCCATCATGCTCAAACAAGGATTAAGGTCCAGTAGAACTTACCACGGGGAGTGGCGTCTTGCTTCCTTCATTAGCTCTCTTCATCCGTATGTCCAACCCTGTGGCTCAACTGTCAACAACTCAAGCTGTTGATGTTAGGCTCAACCTGCAACAACCAAATAAAGCAACAAAACAGTAAAGATTACACAGCACAGAATTTCCAAAATCAAACTAAGAGAAAGTAAACGCATGCCTTATCACCAGATTCTGCGCTGACTTCCTCCCCCACCCTTCAAAAGGGAATTTCTAGATGGGCACAGATTTTTTTCCTAGTGAGCCCATTTTTCCTAGTAAACACACCTTTTCTTTTGAAAAGAGAGGGTTTTTTCTAGTGAGCACACTATATTCCCAAATTATCCTCCACCATCTCCTTCTCTCTCTCCCACCTTCTTCTCCAGAGGTCCTCTCCCAAACTCCTCTCTTCTTAACACCAACTCCTCTCTCTCTCCCAATCCGTCTCTCTCACCCTCTCCTCCTTCATAAAATCCCAAATCCTTTTTCCACCCTCTCTCCAAAGGCTTCGTCGAACCACCGACTGCATCCCGATCGCTCGAGTCCCGACCGATCCCGCCACTGACGACCCACGTTCCGCCACAAGGGCGGTTGAAAGGAGGAGAGGAGTTAGTTTTTTTTTATTTGAAGGTAAAAATAAAATCCTAATTTTTTGTGTTAATTTTTGCATTTTGAGTTAGGGAAAAAATTGGAAATGAGTGTTGATGAGGGTAAATTTAGTTGAAGGGCAAATAAATTGGGGAAAAAATTATTTCTTTACATTTTGTTATGGTGAAATTAAAGGTTTCATTGGTTAAAATAGTTTAGATTTTATTGTTGTTATCGATTAATGATAGTTGGAATTTGTAATAGTAAAGTGCAAAATTTATATTGTGAATATTAGTTGGTAGTTTTTTGTGCTTGGATTAAATTGTTAATTTTGATGCTCGAATCGGAGAAAAATGGAAATGTAGATATTGTGTATTTATATTATGATATTTAATGGATAGGCAAATATAATTAGCATATAGTGATATGTGATGGTTGATAATTTAAAAATTCATTGTGTAAATAAAATCTTTTGTGATTTACATATGGATCTGGCACAACCATCCCGGATTCGACCAACAGCGTCAAATAGGAGGAAGAAAAAGGGAATCCGTTCAGCCGTCGATCCTAGCATTCCTGAAATCCGTGATGAACCGGATTCGCAGGTCGATGCTGCCACGGAGACCCTTCCGTTACGCATTCATTGAAGTGTATCGCAAGAAAGTGGGAGTATCGATGAGTCGGACTCAGAAGAAGAGAAAGTGCGGTCAATAAATGAAGGACCGATTAATTTGTCTTTTTTGAAGAGTTTTAGAATACACATTGCTTTCTTTATATCTAGAAATGAGGTCAGACATAATAATTTTGATTTCAATTTTAACTGGATAGTTGTTTATCTAAAATATCTTGCTTTGTTACAATTTCAGGAACGAGATCCATTACGGTGCATTAATCACATGAGAAAAATAAACATATGATCTCTAGAACGTGTAAAGCCAAATACCTGTTTTGTGCAGCACATCCATAATTCCTCTTTGTATCCGCTCATAATATGTTCTTATCAGTACATTTGTAGCGTTGAATTAACTGTTTTTGTCGAGCGTTGGCATCCAGAAACTAATACCTTTTACTTGCCTTTTGGAGAAATGACGATCTCCCTTGATGATGTAGCTTGTCTCCTTGGTTTGTCTGTAACAAGTCCGTTAGCCTTCCAGACAGAATGGATGGGCTCATTGCAGTTGAGCAACTAACTGACTCATTGGGTGTCGGATATAATGAAGTTTTTGAGGAGTTGAACACGAAAGTTGGAGCTTCAGTGCGTCTTGACGGCTAAGGGAACGATTTAATGATGTGACAGATGCAGATTCAGATCAGAAAATATTATGTGTTGTACAAGCATACTTACTTTATCTTCTCGGGTGCACACTATTCAGGGACAAGAGTGGCACAAGGGTCTCTGTTGATTCCTTGCACTTCTACATGATGTCGAGAATATGCATACATATGCCTAGGGTGCTGGAGCTCTAGCGTATTTGTACAGATAGTTTGGTCTTGCCTCCCGAGCTCATGCAGTACAGTTGTCTGGGTATTTAACATTGCTGCAAATATGGATCTTCGTTCACTTCCCGTCTTTAATGCCAGTTTTAAATGGTGCATACAAACTTGACCAGCCACAAGCATGCCGATGGTTGAGCAGACGTGACAACAAAGTGTTTTTGGACCATGTCAGAGCTATTAGGGACAGGCCTGACACACTGACGGTTAACAAGGTTAGACAAAATTAAAATTTATTTGGTGTTTTTTTTACAGCCGATAATAATGTCATTTTTATCCATTGTTTTTTAAATATCATGACATTGCAGGTGACATGGAACCCATATCGGTCCTTTAAGGATACCCATCAATTTCAGAAAGTATCATTTTATATGGGTACATTGAAAATGAAGGAGATTGTCGAGCCTTATCACCATATACGGGTATTAAGACAGTTTGAGCGTCGTCAATACATTTCACCTCCACCATTAAGTCCTATACAAGAAAAATGTGGACTTACGAGCAAAAACTATTTGGTGGCACATTAACATGCTGAGGAAATGTGGCTGAGATGGTTGGATCATGTACTTGCACATGAGAATCGAGGCGTAGAGGCAAGTACCCCGGGAGAGTACACGCATGATTATATGGTGTAGTTTGATAAAATATCTCGACGCTTTATTGGTCCGTCTACCCAAGCTTCAAATCGAGAGGGGCGCAAGATGTCCCGCAGGCAAATACTGAAGAGGTAAGAATTTGTTTTTAAATTCTTTGTGATTTTATCAAGTATGATCGTACTTATAAATGCTTTTGTCATAATATATACAGAGAATTCATGAAATTATAGCAATTATTGATCCCTTCTTAGCACAAGGCGAGACCGCAAGTAAGAAGCGTCCGAACTTGCTATATAATGCCCTCGTCAAGATAAAATCAGTTCTGACCGGGTGCACCTAAGCTGATGTTGACACAGCATTACAATCTGTATCGCAGACCCCTGCCGAAGGTCTCAGCTCTGCAAGACGCCGTCAACCCATAAGAAAGCAACCCGCTTGGAAGCAACGAAGAGTCTAGAATTCGTTGGGTTTTTTTTAATGGAGTCTCAAACAATAGCTTTTATGTCAACATGGAAATGAATTCTTGATATGTAGAATTAATGTTGTAGTTGTTCTGTCATTAACTCTATTCACTTTGTTTCATGAATAAATTGTTTCGGATATCAATATTGTGTGTTTCATGAATGAATTGTTTCGGATATCAATATTGTGTGTTTTGATACCAAATTGTATGTTTTGATACCAAATTTATTATCCAGTCCGAACAAGGGGCCAGAGCCCTGGCTCCTTGATCCGGGTTTACAGTCCCAGATCACCTCAAAATGATCCGATTCTGCAAACCCGGATCATGAACACAGGCCCAGTATACTCTGATACGATATGTACAACCTTGAATATAATAAATTTGGTATCAAAACACACAATAATAATATCCGAAACTGAATTAAATAGAGTGAAAATTAAATATATCAACAATTCATTGTATTAACTTCAAAGATAAAGTTACATACTGATATCTTAGACCCAGCTAGTGTTTACAAAAAAATCTTTTAAAGTCAATCTACATATAATGTAGAACGTATCGAATAATTTTGATACGAGAGTTATATCTAAAAATTATTCGATACGGTCTACGTTTCATGAAGACCATATATTGTATTAGCTTCACATATCATATTTGTACAAGATATATTTGATTTACACAAAAATATGCACATAATGATTTCAACCATCATATCATTGATTACAATTCAATGATATCTTGTATTACTACGGTGGCACAAGTTGCTTGAATTGTTCAATTCGCTCTACATAAAATGCATTCCATCCAGTAGCCGCCGGGTCACGATGCCGCTGCCAATTAAGCGCAATGTTGGGAACAGGATGTCCTGGCTTCAGTGTAACCTACATGTTTGAAAGAGCATTATGGATTTGTACTTGTTATCAAAAGAAGGAAAATTAACAAAGGCTAAATTATATAGGTTAAAAAATTTACCAGGACAAAAATGACATCCTCCAACGAAAGGCATGGTCACTTCTTTTAAATGGAGATTAGAGACCGGAGGCGGTGATCTTAGGGGCAAGAAAGTTAAGCATTGCGCCTTGGAAAGAAAGAATAACACTAAATTAAATCTCGACGCTATCAAATGACCCATATCGGGCATTGTCATCCAGTGGTCGGCCCTTGGAAATTCTTTGAAATAGTTTATTAACTTTCGGAGCTCAACATACCGATCGACACTTCCAAATAAAGTAACGTAGGATAGCTCATCTTCGTTCAGCTCGAATATCAAGTCTCTGCGAATTTGACCCCACTGATCCTCCCCGACACTAAGATTATAAACGATGACTCTAAACCCACAATTTTCGTCTGACTTGATCTCACCAACATCATTAATATAGGGGAGGAAGAAATCAGGAAGTGAATCTTCATACCGAAATTTGGGCTTTGACTGATATATGGGCTTGGGCTCCATAAGGAAGAGAAGTTCGGATACCAAAGGTTCCACTGATGTTGGTTCACCCGGATTAGATTCCTGTATAGAAACAAAAATAAAAAGTTAAACAATTATAAAGCAAGTAGAGATATAATACTGCACATAAAAGACTTACCTTCTGTGTAGGCACCCACTTTGGCATTAGCTTCATTGGCCAACGTTTCCTTTGGACAAGCATTGCTTTCATCAATGGAGAACAGCTGTCAGTTTCAGAAGCAATTAACTCAAATGCACAAGAATTCCGTTTTGTCGAGTAGTTGCGCGTCCTTTTTCGGCCCGCTACTTGTGCTATCACCTTTGAAACAAAATCTGCAACTGAAAAACTTGCCGGATTTGATATTTCATTCAACTTCTTCAACTTTCGAGCTCGTTCCTCGTTATCACATTTAAGCAAGTTAAAAATAAAAACCTCTACATCTTTTTGGTAGTTTAAACATTCAATATCTGACGCCTTAACTAGGAGCATGTCAAGTTTTCACCAGTGTTGGTCAATGCAGTCCAATGGAATTGTTCGATTATCTCTTTGATACATTGCAATTTCATAGGCGCACGGCAAGTTATGCGTTTGCCGAATTATGCAACCGCATTTAACTGGATCCACTCCGATACTAGCAGCTCTTCGTAATTGATTCAAAATCAAATTTAATGCATGTATAGATATCACGCCCCGGTGTTCTCTAAAATCTGGCAATATAAAGTTTCAATAAAACATTGTAAGGGTTTTTTCGAAAGATACCTTAATCTCAATATGTTGCAATTCAAGTAAAAAGTGAATGTTGCTCCAACAGTTTTTGAAGTTGCCTTGACTGGTTCGTAGTTGCCGCTTCAATTTGGCATGGGCACTTTCCGCTCGATTAATTGTTACATTATCCTTGTGGAGACACATGTTTGTCGAGTAAGTAACAAATTTATCTTTATATGGATCCAACCACGTCTTTGTTACATAATCGACTGCATCTGGATATGCTCGGAATTCATTCATGAGTAAAATCCGATTTGAATTGTACTCCTCAATAGTATCAGATAACATAATTAATTTCCACATTGAGTAAAATTTCTTCCATTCAGTATTCTGATCCAAATATTTTTTGCAATGAGCCAAGACATTACGATTGATATGCAATCTACATAGTAAATGTCGACTTGTTGGAAATATGGATTGAACAGTATTAACTAGCGTTAGATCTTTATCTGTTACTATTACACTTGGATAAATCTCATTGACAAATAGTCCACGCAACTTATCAAGTGTCCATGCATAGTTAGTTTCCCGCTCTCTTTCAAGAAATGCGAAAGCAACGCAGAATGACATATTAATCGATGTTACGCCAACTACCTCAAGTAATGGGTACTTATATTTGTTTGTTTTATAGGTACAATCTAGGATGATAACTCCTGAAAATTCACGTAGAAGCTCCACACTAACCGGATGAGCCCAAAAAAGGTCAGTTACTGCTTCGGTTTAGCCATTACTACGATACCACTCAACGTACTTGCACTCTGAAATTTTAAATAGCAAGTGTTGCATTTGCGTTCTCCCCCCCCCCCCCCCCGTTCATTAACCCGAATCTTGTATCGTGCATTATATATTGTCTTCATTATTAACGCATTCTTTGGATCCTTAATCTTCAAAGATGTCAGGATATATTTTGGTCGTACATGATATTTCGACAACTCCATTACAACAGAAGTCTCGCTTTGGGATAGTCTTCCTGCATACGAGTGTCTTTCAAGATATTATGCTGCAAGATAATTATGCGTACCGCATATAATCATAAGTTTCCACTCGGACCCCTCAACAGATATTTGTTAACCATTTAGCTTAAAGGGACATCCACATTTTTTCCTACCCCTGTAACCTTCATCATCTTTTAATTTTTTGAATCTTAAACTTCCACCTCTTTCACAGCCAAATCAGATTCTTCCCTTCTTATAATGGCCTCAACTATCAGATTTTGAAACAATTATGACCAAACCTAACGTCTTTCCCGTATCACAAACCCAATTTGCAAGCTATTCTCGATCTGCAAAAGTCTACAATCACAGTATTTCAGTTAGACATTTCCACCAAATATAATACATTAAATATAAAAAATCTTCTATATCATCACATCTCACTTGTTGTGAATGTCGAACTATAATCAACAGCTAACTCACTCTGATCTCGGCCACAATGTGTTGAAGCTTCATCCTATTAACCAAAATACACAGAATAGAATGAGAAGATGGATGGCTACGAAATCAAAACCGTTCTTTCTAACCCATCTTTATGCTAATTAAATCAATTTTTTTAAAATTAAAATTTGTAGAAATTAAATATATATGATGGATTCACACCTCCAAAAATCTTTGATCGTCGAATGGAACCATTGCCAAGTTGTGTATCTCCATTTTCTTTTCCGTAGACCCATAAAAGAAAAAAATTCTCTTTTTTAGGGTTTCATAATGAAAGAACCGATTTATGCTAAATATAGATTTTAATTTCTGTAATTATTTACTAAAAAAAGTTAATATTAAAGATGAATGGGGTTTGGATTCTGAAATGAGATTTTTCTCTACTTTTCTCTGCCTTTCGCGAGGGAAAATGAGTGGACGCTGGGAGGATAAAGGAGAGGGTGAAGGAGGGACAGTTTTGACTAAGATTTTTTATGGCAAAGTAGTAAATAAAGGGGAGTTTTAAGTGGACTCACTAGGAAATAAGCTGTGCCCATCTAGAAATTCCCCTTCAAAACCACTCGCATGGAAGAAGCATTTGGCTTCACAGTACAAAATGAAAAAGAGAGTATAAATGACACGGGAATAAATCTCAGTACATGGGGTAGTAATAAATGTTAAATATCAATAGAAAGCATTATGGAAGACCTCTAACTCCTCTGCTATTTCACTCTCCATTACTCGCTCAAGCTCCAAAAGTGCAACCTCCAGAACCATCTTATGCATATCAATCTGAATGGATTCCTCGGATCTACCTCCCTCACAACTGTCAACATTAGCACAGCAGCTCGCTCCTGTCTCCTCAAACAATCAACCTAAATTGCCACTGAGGATACGCTCATGCTCAGAGGATGTAGCATCAGGTGACCAGTCCACTTTAATAGAGGTTGCACTAGATCCTTCACTTGAAAGCCGACTACCAGGATCAGGTGAGGGAAGTTTCTCGTGATCTGGGCTGACAGACAGCCGCTTTTCTAATGTTTCTTTTCCAATATCCTCATCAGGATTCTTTTTCCTCTTGAGTCGTCTCTCTGAAGACTCACCCTCACATTCATCATTTCCACCTTCGTCACCCCTTCTTTCAGACTTCTGTTTGTGACGAGGGCTTTGAAGGCCCGGGTTGCCTGAATCCTTCTGGTAGCACGAAAGATGGAATCTGCCTCTGACATACATGGGAAACGTATATTTCCATCCCGGGTTTCCAGTACATGTACATGTTAATCGAGAACTCCGAAGTTCTTTCCCACCCAAAGGACCATTACAAAAGACGACAGATTGCAACATTCTGTCAGAAAGATGACAAACCATTTATTGACTGTTAAAATAGATTTAAAGACATAATACATTTCTATCCACATCACGTAATTGAGAAATGGCGATGTGTCGAAACTTTCTATCAGGGGGATCATTTCTTCCTCTTGCTAATTTTTGGAAACTATGTCTAATGGGACTTTCTTGAATAAAGATGATAAGGAAGGATGGAATTATACGGAGGAGATTGTAGATAATTATGAGGCATAGCACACTGAGGACACATTTGATTGGGACCTTAAGGCTACCACTTTAGCTAAAGGTGGACTTTACCAATTAAAAGAGGCAAGTGACGTTTAATGCCAAACTGGCTGGCCTCACAAAAAACAGAGGAATTAAAGATGCAAAATACTAAACCGGTCAAGACAGTGGAACAGATAGCTGAAGTTTGCAATATATGCAAACTTTAAGGACGTGTAACGAAGGATTGCCCCATCTTGCCAGCATTCAAGGAATTCCTCAAAGAGCAAGCTAACGCGTTCAACGTGTTTCTTCAACAAGGAAACAACCTGTATTCCAACACCTATAACCCAGGTTGGAAGACCATCCAAACCTTAAGTGGATGCAAAAGCAAGTTGCACCGCAACAACAATTTGCTATCCCTTAGACTCAGCAGTTCTACCAAGCACCAACAACACGGCCACCAACAAATAATGTATACCAACCACAACAGAAGCAAAATCTTAAGGATATGTATTTACCCATTCATCCAGACATAGCAAGCAACCAATGCTCAAACTGCCGCTACACTTGCTCAGCACGCCACAACATTGGATGAGATCAAGAAGCAAGCGAGTAATTTGACCTCTACAATGCAAGTATGTGAAAAAGAACTTCCTGATCAAACAAAGTCAAACATAAAAAATAAGATTAAATGTATCAAGCAAATTTCTTGCTCTTCTTGTGATGATATTCAGATGACGGTCGCAATTAATCGAAACAGTGGAGCACTTGACAAGCCAACTTCTGTAACTTTGAAAAGCAGTGGTTACTTACCTGCACATTGTCGCAGCTGACCTGCTTATATTTCACCTGTCCCATATCCTCAAAGACTCAAGTCTTCTAATATTGCACTGAATACTGATATTCTTGATGTTTTCAAACAAGTGCATATTAGCATATCACTGTTGGAGTCCATCAAGCAAATACCGCTCTACACTATGTTTTAGAAGGACCTTGTGATAGTAAAATACAAGCACAATGTGCAGAAAAAGGCCTTCTTAACTAAGCAAGTAAGCACACACTTTCTAAGAGATATGCCAATCAAATACAAAGACCCTGTCTGTCCTCTAATTGAGGTGGCCATTGGCCAACATAACATCAACAGAGCGCTCGTAGATTTGGGAGCTTCCATAAACCAAATGTTTATCAGCAACTAGGTCTAAGTGAGACCAAGCCTATGGCTATGACAATCCAATTAGCAAACAGGTCAGTACACCACCATAAAGGTATAGTTGAGGACGTGCTGGTATGGATAGAAAACTTTCTTTCTGTGGATTTTGCTGTTATTGAAACTGCACCAGTTGCTAACACTTCTTCACAGATCCCAGTCATTCTAGAGCGACCCTTCTCGCAACTGCTAACGCCATAGTTAATCGCAGAAATGGAGTCATGAAACTAACATGTGGTAATAAGACAGTAGAGGTGATCATTTTGAATGTATAAGCAACCTAACGCAGATCCTGATGTACAGGACGTTAGTTGGATTGATGTGATATTAGAGGATGATAGCCTATCTATCCTTTCTATGTCAAACTCTATGGAATTGAGTTTAGTGCAAGATGCTGCTTTACTTAAAAATTTAGTATTAACTGATGCACTTGAACTCAATACATACACAGATGTTGTTGAGACTGTGTCCTCTACAGGTTGGATACTGAGGAAGGAAATATTCGAAGAACTGTCGCCACTTAATACGTCTATTCCATCCAGCGTATTAACTCCAAAAGCAGAGCTTAAAGCCTTAAACCATTGCCTGAAGAGTTGAAGCAATGTTGAAAATAGTGCGTTATGAAACCCGTTAAATTGCGTTATGAAACCTAACGGAACCTCAATACTACGTAACAACTGAAAATAACTTAGTTCACCGTAACAATACGTTTTTCATGTTATTGTACGTTATATTACATAATGTTATGTTAAATTACGTTATTTACTATTATTTCTTAGTAATCTATATATTGTTATTGATTATTATTTTGGTTATTAGCGAATTGCTGAAATTTTCTTAATCAATTTGGCTTGTTTGATTGCTTATGGAATTGCTAATTTGCTAATTTGCGATTGTTTCTTTATTCGGTTGTTGTAATTTCTCTCCAATTGTTGAAATATCTTACTTATTGATTCTATTGAATTTTAATTGAACTAAAATCAATAATTACAAATAAAATAAATTGAATATTACAAAATATAAATTACAACAATGATAATAATTGAAATTGAAATAAAAAATTCGAATTTTATTTTTTTCTTTAAATGATGACTGGAATTACGGTTGCAGACTTAATATAATTTATGAAGATAAATGTGAAAATTATTATAAAACTTAATATGAAATTAGAGTAGATTATGTGTTACAAAATGGTTTTATATTCTTTTTTTAGAATTTTTTAATTTATTTTCAATTTATAAGAATTATTTTACATAGTTTTATATTAATTTTTATTAAATAAATAGAAAATTGCATAACCTACGTTATGTGTTACGCTAAATGTAATATAACCTAACAGAAACAAAACGTTATGTTAACGTTATTGTTATTTTAAACATTGAGTTGAAATATGCATTTCTGGGACCTGGGAAAGAGTTTTCTCTGTGTTCATATCTTCACAGCGTGATGCTAATCAGGATGAAAGGCTTTTGGAGATATTACGAGCACACAAGGGGCCATTGGGTGGAATATAACATATATAAAAGGGATGGACTTGCTAGTCTGTACACACCGCATCGCACTCGAAGACAATGGAAAGCCCACCTAACAAATGTAGTAGAGACTCAATCTCGTGATGAAAGAAGTGATTAAAGGTGAGGTTCTAAAACTTTTAGATGCAGGAATTATTTATCTAATTACAGATAGCAAATGGGTTAGTCCAACCCAAGCGATTGCCAAAGAGAGCGGTGTCACAATTTTGTGAAACAAAAGTGAAGCGATGTTCCAACTAGAACAACTACGTGCTGGAGAATGTGCATTGACTATCGGAAGTTAAATCAGGTAAAAAAAAGCTCTTACCGTTATCATTTCTTGATCAGGTCTTAAAAAGAGTTGCAAGGCATCCATGTTATTATTTCCATGATGGTTATTCCGGATGCTTACAAACTGAGATAACCCTTGAGGACCAAGAGAAAACTACTATCATCTATCCTTTTAGGACTTTGACTTTCGCCATATGCCATTTAGCTTATGCAATGCTCCTGCAACCTTTTAGTGATGTATGCTCAGCATTTTTACTAACATTGTAAAGAAGATTTAATGGATAATTTATTTGTATTTAGTAATAGCTTTGAGTCTTGTTTATCACATTTAGATGTACTAACTACTAACCTGAACAGAGAAACTTACTCCTAAGCTGGGATACGAATCATTTCATGGTGTCCAAGAATAGGTGCTAGGCCATTTCATCTCAGAGAAAAGTATGGAGGTAGATCGTGCAAAAGTTAAAGCACTTGCAAAACTTCCAACTCTGAAAACAACAAGGGATATCTGATCTTTCCTAGGACATATAGACTTCTACTGCAGATTTGTAAAGGATTTTAGTACTATAGTTACGCATTTATCTAACTTGATTGCTCACAATGTGCAGTTTGATTGGACTCGAGAGTACTAGAAACCCTTCGATAAACTCAAGGACATGCTGATCATGGCATCAATTATGCAACCACCAGACTGGTCTCTGCCTTTTGAAATCATATATGATGTTAATGACTATGCAGTGGGAGCAGTGCTGGGTAGCAATGGGACAGGAAGCCGCATATGGTGTATTAGGCAAATAAGACTTTGAATAATGCACAAATGAACTATACTACCACCTAAGAGTTGCTTGCAATTGTTTTCGTCTTAGATAAATTAGATCATATATATTGGACTCATATGTAATTATTTATACATATTACTTAGCATTAAAGTTTCTGCTTTCCAAAAGAAAAACACGAAGCCTCAACTGATCCGGTGAATCTCTTTACCATAAGAATTTGGCATTGAGATTCGTGACGAGAAAGAAGAGAACATAGTTGCGGATCACCTTTCACGTTTATTATTTGAGCATGATATTGTGCCGGTCAGGAATTCAAACTCTGACGAGCAACTTTTTGCAGTTAATTCTAATCCACGACCGACTAACATAGTAAATTTTTTTGTTGTAAACAACATGCCAAATTATTGGAATGTGAAGGAGAAAAGACATTCATCGGGAGGCACATTGTTTCTTCTACAACCCTTATTTATTTGAATACTGCACGGATCAAAATATTCGACATTGTGTGTCGGATGACGTGATCCATAGTGTCATCGCTTCTTGTCATTCGGAAGCATGTAGCAGCCATTTCTCATCCAAAAATATGGTAAACAAAATTCTGCAATGCATATTTTATTGCTAAATACATTTAGTGATACCCACACTTTTCGCAAGAGTTAGTCAGTCATGCCAAAAATTGGGAGTCGTAACCCAAAGGAATGACATGCTTTTGACACCTACACTCACAATTGAAGTATTCGACTGTTGAGTCCTTCACTTCATGGGTCTGTTCCTTGTTTCTAATGGTTATCTTTATATTCTTGTCATCGTAGATTACGTATCTAAGTGAGCTGATGCTAGAACCTCCACACCAATGATCATCAAACCATCGATATTATTAAAAAATCACAAATTATTACAGCTTAGAGTCCCTAAAGCAATCATTGGTGAAGGGGGCTCCCGTTTGGAATCTCTAAAGTTATCATTAGTGATTTGGGCTTCCTGTTTCTGTAATAAAGCTTTTGAGATTCTAATGAAATAGTACATCACACAAAGTTATGACACCATATCATTCGCAGTTCAATGGACAAGCAAAACTTGCCAATAGGGAGATTAAGCAGATCCTAGAGAAAACTATTAATCCAACCGGCAAAGATTGGTTGCTACGATTGATCACGCTCTATGGGTGTATCACAGCTTATAAGAATCCCTTAGGCATGTCTCCATATTGATTAATATATGATAAAGCATGTCATTTACCGATAGAGCTCGAGCATAAAGCCTAATGGGCACTGAAAGTCATTAATCTAGATTTAACTAATGCATGCCCACTTAGAAAGCTCCATATAAATGAACTTGATGAATTAAGATGTGATGCTTATGAAATGCCTGCATTTTCAAGGAGAAGATGAAGCTGGTTCACGATAAGCTATTTTTCATCGTACCTTTTGTCCATAGGAAGAGATGCTACTTACGATTTGCGTCTTCATCTGTTCCTGAGTAAGTTAATTCGAGGTGGATATGGTTGTTATCGTCAGGACAATATATACACATGGCCCCATTCATAATTGAGAATCTTAAGACCGGGCATATCTTCAAGTTAAATGGGAAGATGCTCAAACATTTTCTAGAGCTTCCATTGCAGGAAGAGTCCACTGACTTAGTAGACCCTCCATACCAGTGTTCAAAAAAACGTTCTATGCGGCCGCATAATCGTTTGCGGAGGGGAAACGCGTAGAAACCGGGAAAATCGCCCTGTCTATGCGGACAGGGCGATTATGCGTTCTTATGCGGATTATGCGGTCGCATAATCCGCATAGGAACGAGTAATCGTTCGGCGGGTTAACGGGTTGTCAGCAACATTTTAAAAATTCGACCCGCACCCGATTCGCACCCGACCCGCACCCGACTCGTTAAATATCCCCTCCCCTTTTCTTCGCGACCCGAAATCGCGAACTTGCTCACGGAAAAAAATTTCGCCCCCAAAATAACCCTAAATCCCAAATTCCCTCCGATCCCAAATTTCCTCCTCTAATCTTCCTTTCCCGCCGTCAGTCGATCGGTCGATCGTTCCGTTCTTCGTCAACACTGAAAGTTTTTTTCTTCACCGACCCGTTAGATCAATCGTTCGGTCGATCGAGTGATCCTTTGTAGGAATCGGTCGATCAAGTCTCCGATCATCAATCCCTCGCACCTCAACCACCTCCGATCATCAATCCATCAAGTCCTCCGAGTCCGATCAAGTCCTCCCGTCGTCCTCCCCCCTCCGGCGACCGCATCTCCTCTCCGGCGGTAATTTTTCTTTTTTCCTTTCTTCTCTAGCTGTTTCTACTCATGTTTAATTTCATTTGTTAAATTTTTTGTGAGATTTTTTGTATTTTTTAACTATTCTAAGGGTTAGGCATACGGTTAGGGTAAGGGTTTTTTTTTCCAATTTCTGATCAGTGAGTTAATTTTTTTATTTTATTTTGTATGTTAATTTCTGATGAGTGACAGTGAGCTTTCCAATTTATTATGATGGTAAAAATTGATGATTAAAAAAAATTATTTTCAGTTACAGTCAGTAATTGTAGCTGACTGAAATTTTTATTTTTTAATGTAGCTGATCAGTGAGCTAATTTTTTTTAAAATTTTGTATGTTAATTTCTGATGAGTGACAGTGAGCTTTCCAATTTATTTTGATGGTAAAAATTGATGATTAAAAAAATTATTTTCAGTTACAGTCAGTGATTGTAGCTGACTGAAATTTTTATTTTTTAATGTAGCTGATCAGTGAGCTAATTTTTTTTTTTAATTTTGTATGTTAATTTCTGATGAGTGACAGTGAGCTTTCCAATTTATTTTGATGGTAAAAATTGATGATTAAAAAAAATTATTTTCAGTTACAGTCAGTGATTGTAGCTGACTGAAATTTTTATTTTTTAATGTAGCTGATCAGTGAGCTAATTTTTTTTTTAAATTTTGTATGTTAATTTCTGATGAGTGACAGTGAGCTTTCCAATTTATTATGATGGTAAAAATTGATGATTAAAAAAAATTATTTTCAGTTACAGTCAGTGATTGTAGCTGACTGAAATTTTTATTTTTTAATGTAGCTGGTCAGTGAGTTAAATTTTTTTTTAATTTTGTATGTTAATTTCTGATAAGCGACAGTGAGCTTTCCAATTTATTTTGATGGTAAAAATTGATGATTAAAAAAAATTATTTTCAGTGACTGAAAATAAATGACTGAAATTTTCAGTGACAGTGAAAATAAATAACTTTTTTTTTTGCGAATGAGTATTTTTACTGGTTGCTACAGGACTTATTTGAACTCCTCTTTGGTTTTAATAAAATCTTTTGAAGTAGTGATATATGAATTGTTTTAATAAAATCTTTTCAGTTAGAGTTTATTGTTTTTCTTAATGATGTAGGAATTTCTTTAAGGCAGTTAAGTTTGTTTGTATGTCATCATCAATGGCCTCTAATTCAAGTAGTTGTGGATGGCCAAATCCATCAAGTGAGGAAGAAAACCAGATTCTATTAAAACCACCATAATCAAATGACATTTGGTGGAATTATGGTAGGCTAATAAAGAGAGGATTTTATAATGATGTGAAATGCATCAAATGTAATAAGATTGTGAAAGGGGAATAAATAGATTGAAGCAACATATTGCAGGAGTTGGAGAAGAAGTGTCAGCATATGTGCTTGCCACAGATGAAGAGAGGCGTATATGTAGGGAGAACTTGGAGGGAATCAAGAAGAAAAAAGTTGACAAGCGAAAAACTGATTATGAGCTCCGGGAAGAGATGCAGATATTAGTGGAAAGAGAGAGAGAAGAACCCGAACTCACTGGAGATCATAGGCCTCGTGTTAGTGGTCCACTGAACAGACTGGTGGATGAAGGTAAATGGAAGCAAACAGTTATCAATGAAGGAGAGAGAAGGAAGTGGAAGGAGCTGGCGTATGATTATGCGGTCATGTGGGCATATACCAAAGGAATTCCTTTTAACACTTTCGACTGTGAGGAGTTCGATCAGTTTTGCGAGGCTATTGGCAAGCACGGTCCAGGGTATAAGGGCCCAAGCCAATATCAATTGAGAGTGCCTCTCTTAGATAAGGCATACAAAAAAATTGAAGACAGCTTGGAGAAGTCAAAGGAAGCGTGGGATGAATATGGCTGCAGTATTTTGACTGATGGATGGACTGACAGAAAGCATAGGAGTATTATGAATTTATGTGTCCATTGCAAGGACGGCACATGCTTCATTAAATCCATTGAGGACTCGGCCAATGCACATACTGGCGAATACATATTGAATTGGGTGGAAAACTGCATCAAGGAAGCGGGTGAGAAGCGCGTGCTTCAAGTGGTTACTGATAACCACCCATCCAACATGGCAGCAAAAAATATGTTGAAGGAAAGAAGGCCTAATATATTTTGGACCAGTTGTGCAGCCCACACTATAGATCTTATGTTGGAGGGTATTGGTAAGATACCAAAATACAAAGCGGTGATTGAGAAGGCAAGATCAATAACAGTTTTTCTCTATGCGCATCACAGTACTCTGGCTTTGATGCGCTCATTTACAAACAGGAGGGAGCTTGTTCGTCCAGGAATCACCAGATTTGCCACCACCTTCCTAAGCTTGAGCTGCCTGCTGGACAAAAAATCACAGTTGGCTGCTATGGTGTCTTCAGATAAGTGGGAATAATAATAGATGGTCGAAGACAGAAAAGGACAAGTCAACTAAAACCACAATATATTGTGACTCTTTTTGGAAAGACATTAAAGAGCTTCTGAAGGTATACACTCCTTTGTTTAAATTGCTGAGAATTGTTGATGCAGATCGTAGACCTTCAATAGGTTTTGTCTATGAAATGCTGGAAGATGCAAAGAACGAGATCAAAGCTGCTTGCAATCGAAAGGAGTCTGCATTTAGACCAATTATTAATATAATTGAGAAAGAATCCAGGGGCAGACTTGATAGTATATTGCATTTGACGGCATATTATCTTAATCCCTATTATTATTATAGGGATAATACAGTCACAGAAAATACACTAGTAACAAATACCGTCATGCATTGCGCATGCATATTTTACCCTGAGCATGACGTCCAAGATCAGATTGGCTCATATGAATTTCGTATCTACAAAGATAAGGGGGTACTTATGGGGAGTGGCATGGCGGAAAGGTACCGAATGAGCTTTAATGGCACGGATAATTTCGACTCAGGTAACCTTTATACATGAAATTTAAAAGAATTTAATATTAAATTCTATTCTTTCTAATTATTAACATATTGTTATATGTTGCTTTAATAGCTCATTGGTGGGTTTTTTATGAAGGAGATGCACCAAATCTTCGAAAAATAGCAATTAAGATCCTAAACTTGACAAGTAGCTTTTCAGGGTGCGAGAGAAATTTCAGTGTATTTGAAGGGGTAAATACTACTACAATGATTATATATTTTATAATTTTTAATTACATTATTTTCAGAGTTAACACTCTAACCTTCTTTTTTCTCTTCTGTAAAATCATATATAAATTTATAGATACATACAAAGAAGAGGAATAGGCTGGATGCTAAAAAATTGAATGATCTCGTTTTCGTTCAGTTTGACAAAAAAATGGCACAGAAAAGGAATGCGAAGAAGAAGGATGGAGATAGTAAGGATGTGCTGATTGCTTCAGATGATTCCAGAGCTTTGCACTGGAAAGGTGAATTTGTTAGAAAAATAGAGAATGACGACGAAGATGAGATCTTCCCTGGTTCCGGCTTAACATGGGATCTTGTTGCTGCGGCAAGTAGAGCTAACGAAGATTGACTCAGGAGGAGCAAAAGGACGCTAAGAAGGAGAGCTGCAGCGGGAATGAGAGCACAAGAGGGTTCATCCAGTGCAGTTGTTGAAGATCTTCCTGAACATGATCAAGCTATAGCTGTTTTAGAAGAAGAGGGTGATGATGTGAATGACGATGATGATGATAGCTCTGAGGAGGAGTTGGAAAATAATGTTCAATATTAAGATGACAATGAGGAATAGTAGAGAATTTGTTGAGTGGGATGAACTGTATTTGATAAAAACTTGTATTATTTTTTGAATATGTAAAACTAATTACTTATGTAGTTGACACAAACATGTATTAGCAATGTGTGGATTATTGTCCAGTGTTCTAAAAATCGTTCTATGCGGGCGCATATATGCGGTGTGAAACCGCACCAAGAATTCATTAATCGCCCTGTCCATGCGGACAGGGCGATTATGCGCCCTATGTGTCCCTATGCGGACGCATAATCCGCATAGGGCGCATAGGGCGCATGACGTTTTGTGGGTTAACGGGTTTCGAATTGGTTTTAAAACCCGACCCGACCCTACCCGCAACCCATCCCTTTTATTTCCTTCTCGTTTCTTCGCGTCGATCAATCATCCCCAAATTCCCTCGCGACAAAAAACCCTAACGCCCCAAATTCCCTCTCCGATCACCCAATCCCTCCCCTCCGATCGCCTTCGCTGTCGTCAATTGACTGATTGCGAAGGTTTCTCTCGTCGACAACCCTTAAATCCCTTTTTCGTCGTCCCCTTCGCCCAGTAGATCGAGTCGTCAATCGACTAATCGCTCGATTTAGCGCTTTTCCCCTCTGGCCTCCTTCAATCGTCCAGCGGCGAAGAGTTCTCTCTTGATCTTCGTGCCTCCAGCTCCTCTTATCTGCTTCTCCCCTCCAGGGAGCAGTCCTCCCTCCGGCAGCAGTCCCCGACTCCCCCCTCCGGCAGTCTCTCCCTCCGGCGCGGTAAAAAAAAATTTCCTTTCTTCTGTAGCTGCTTCATTTTCATTTTTTTGCTTGTTTAATATTATAATTTATATTTTCAATTTTGTACATAATTTTTGTTTAATTTCGGTAGCTGTTTTGCACTTTTGCTTCTTTAATCAGAGAATTAATAGTCTCTAGTTGCATGTATGCTTGTTTAATATCTCTAGCTGCTTTAGCTACTTCAGTTGCATTTATCAGTGAGATTTTGCAGTTTTGAAGATTTTGCAGTTTTGTAGTTTTTGCTGTTCAGCTATTCAGCTGGAATTTGCAATTTTGAATGTTAAGAATCAATGCAATTTTGAAGTTGAATTTTAATTCAGCTGGATTATGCAGTTGCTGGCTAGCTTGCTGCAGTTTGGAATTTTTTTTTTTTTTGAATTATTCATGTTGTGTTGATTAAGTAACAAAGAACAGAGAACTACTATCCAAAGGGAGAATATATTGTCGGCTAACCATTGAGTTTAATTAACAGAGAACGAGTAAGTAGGCAGGTTAGTGGCACGATGAATTAAGTTTAATTAAGTTTATTTAAATTAACTAACCATTGAGTTATTTTAATTAAGTTTATTTGAATTATTTTAATTAAGTTTAATTAACTGACCATTGAGTTGAATTAATATTATTTGAATATAAGTTAGTAATTTGTTAATTGTATAAGTTTATTGTAGTAGAAATAATATAGGATTATTTGAATTATTTGGTGATTATTTTATGAGTAATATAGCATATAGCCATATAGGATTATTTGAATTATTTGGTGATTATAATATAGGATTATTTGAATTATTTGGTGATTAACTGATTATTCAATAATCAATTAATATTGTTAATTTTATGAATTATTTTTTTGAATGAGAAATAATTATTTTTCTTAATGATGATGTAGGAATTTCTTTAAGGCATATAAATTTATTTGTATGTCATCATCTATGGCCTCCAATTCAAGTAGTTGTGGACGAGCAAATCCATCGAGTGAGGAAGAAAATCAGATTCCATTGAAACCACCAGGATCGAATGATATTGGATGGAATTATGGGAGGCTAATAAGAAGAGGATCCTATAATGATGTGAAATGCATCAAATGCAATAAGATTATTAAAGGGGGAATAAATAGATTAAAGCAATATATTGCAGGAGTTGGAGGAGAAGTATCTGCATGTGTACTTGCTACAGATGAAGAGCGGTGCATATGCAGGGAGAATTTGGAAGGAATCAAAAAGATGAAAGTTGACAAGAAGAAAGCTGATTATGAGCTTCGAGAAGAGGTACAAATATTCATAGAAAGAGAGACAGCAGAACCTGACCTCACTGGAGAACATAGGTCTCGTGTTACTGGTCCGCTGAACAAACTAGTGGACGAAGGTAAATGGAAACAGACAGTGATCAATGAAAGAGAGAGAAGAAAGTGGAAGGAGTTGGCGCATGATTATGTGGCCATGTGAGCATACGCCAAAGGAATACCTTTTAACACTTTCGATTGTGAGGAGTTTGATCTGTTTTGCGAGGCTGTTGGCAAGCACGGTCCAGGGTATAAGGGACCCAGCCAATATCAATTGAGAGTGCCTCTCTTAGATAAGGCATACAAAAAAATTGAAAAAAGCTTGGAGAAGTCAAAGGAAGCGTGGAATTAATATGGCTGCAGTATTTTGACTGATAGATGGACTGACAGAAAGCATAGGAGTATTATGAATTTATGTGTCCATTCCAAGGGCGGCACATGCTTCATTAAATCCATTGAGGACTCGGCCAATGCACATACTGGCGAATACATATTGAATTGGGTGGAAAACTGCATCAAGGAAGTGGGTGAGAAGCGCGTGCTTCAAGTGGTTACTGATAACCACCCATCCAATATGGCAGCAAAAAATATGTTGAAGGAAAGAAGGCCTAATATATTTTGGACCAGTTGTGCAGCCCACACTATAGATCTCATGTTGGAGAGTATTGGTAAGATAGTAAAATACAAAGCGGTGATTGAGAAGGCAAGATCAATGACAGTTTTTCTCTATGCGCATCACAGTACTCTGGCTTTGATACGCTCATTTACAAACATGAGGGAGCTTGTTCGTCCAGGAATCACCAGATTTGCCACCACCTTCCTAAGCTTGAGTTGCCTGGTAGACAAAAAATCACAGTTGGCTGCTATGGTGTCTTCAGAAAAGTGGGATAACAACAGATGGTTCAAGACAGAGAAGGGCAAGTCAACTAAAGCCACAGTTTATTCTGACTCCTTTTGGAAAGATGTTAAAGAGCTTCTGAAGTTATACACTCCTTTATTTAAATTGCTGAGAATTATAGATGCTGATCATAGACCTTCAATGGGTTTCGTTTATGGAATGCTGGAAGATGCAAAGGACGAGATCAAAGCTGCTTGTAATCGAAAGGAGTCTGCATTTAGACCAATTATTAATATAATTGAGAAAGAATCCAGGGGCAGACTTGATAGCATACTGTATTTGACGGCATATTATCTTAATCCCTATTATTATTATAGGGATAATAAAGTCCAAGAAAATACACTAGCAAAAAATGCCGTCATGCATTGCATATGCATATTTTACCCTGAGCATGACATCCAAGATCAGATTGGTTCGTATGAATTTCGTGTCTACAAATATAAGGGGGGACTTATGGGGAGTGGTATGGCAGAAAGGTACCGAATGAGCTTTAATGGCACGGATAATTTCGACCCAGGTAACCTTTATAAATGAAATTTAAAAGAATTTAATATTGAATTATATTCTTTCTAATTATTAACATCTTGTTATACGTTGTTTTAATAGCTCATTGGTGGGATTTTTATGGAGGAGATGCACCAAATCTTCGGAAAATAGCAATTAAGATTCTAAACTTGACAAGTAGCTCTTCAGGGTGCGAGAGAAATTTCAGTGTATTTGAAGGGGTAAATACTACTACAATGATTATATATTTTATAATTTTTAATTACATTATTTTCAGAGTTAACACTCTAACCTTCTTTTTTCTCGTGTAAAATCATGTATAAATTTATAGATACATACAAAGAAGAGGAACAGGCTGGATGCTAAAAGGTTGAATGATCTCGTCTTCGTTCAATTCAACAAAAAAATGGCACAGAAAAGGAATGCGAAGAAGAAGGATGGAGATAGTAACGATGTGCTGATTGCTTCAGATGATTCCAGAGCTTTGCACTGGAAAGATAAATTTGTTAGAGAAATAGAGAATGATGACGAAAATGAGATCTTTCCTGGTTCCGGCTTAACATGGGATCTTATTGCTGCGGTGAGTGGAGCTAACGAAGATAGACTCAGGAGGAGTAAAAGGACGCTAAGAAGGAGAGCTGCAGCGGGAATAAGAGCACAAGAGGGTTCATCCAGTGCAGTTGTTGAAGATCTTCCTGAACATGATCAAGCTATAGCTGTTTTAGAAGAAGAGAGTGATGATGTGAATGACGATGATGATGATAGCTCTGAGGAGGAGTTGGATATGAAGATGACAATGAGGAATAGTAGACAATTTGTTGAGTGGGATGAATTGTATTTGATAAAAACTTGTATTATTTTTGGAATATGTAAAACTAATTACTTATGTAGTTGACACAAACATGTATTAGTAATGTGTGGATTATTGTTATATGTTCATTTGTACATACATTGTTCATTTTTATGTGTTGAAGAACTTTCTTATATATCATGTAAATTGATTCTCATTTAATTTTTCTTTTTGATTTGCAGGTGAGCGACATTTTTCATTCATACATACATGCATCGTGCTTTTTTTTACATTGGGAGTTCAGAGATAAATCTTTCTAATTCTATCATTTTAATTTCTTATGTAGAGCCAGTTTATATTCATTTTATATGTTTACGATTATTATTTATAATTTTTTAGAGTTTTATAGTATTAATATATCCATTTTTTATAATTATTATATTAATATATATTAAAATATTAATATTCCGCGTAATCCGCATAATCGGCGCGTAATCCGATTATGCGTTATGCGGTTCTGGACCGCACGCATACTGAAACCGCATTCTTGAACATTGTTATTGTCATATGTTCATTTGTACATGCATTGTTCATTTTTTATGTGTTAAAGAACTTTCTTAATTCTTATATATAATATATATTGATTCTCATTTAAATTTTCTTTTCGATTTGCAGGTGAGCGACGTTTTTGATCCATACATACATGCGTCGTTCTTTTTTTTACATTGGGAGTTAAGAGATAAGTCTTTCTATCTTTTTAATTTCTTATGTAGAGCCAGTTTATATTCATTTTATATGCTTACGGTTATTATTTATAATTTTTTAGAGTTTTATAGCATTAATATATCCATTTTTTAATAATTATTATATTAATATATATTAAAATATTAATATTCCGCATAATTCCGCGTAATCCGCATAATCGGCGCGTAATCCGATTATGCGTTATGCGGTTCTGGACCGCACGCATAATGAAAACGCTTTCTTGAACATTGCTCCATACTCTCATAAGTTCATGGGTAGTCTTGTATATTTGTAAATTGTGTAATATTTATTTTTCTCTTTTTTGTTAAATTTGTTCTATTTTATGAGTATGTTGCATGGATGTCAATCAAATTTACTTCTTCCACTCTCCTATGTTTTATACTTGTTCTCATGCATGAATTTCCACTTCATCATTAAGGACAATATGGTATTTAGGTTGAGGAGGTGTGTCTTCTAATGCATACCCTTAACTCGATTTTTTTTCTATCTTAGCATCATCCCATGTACCTAGGTACTTATTTCATATTGAAATTATTATGAAGAGATAATAGGATTGCCCAATTTGAAGTTGAGCTTAAAAATTGAAAACTTGGAACAGCTTGTTAGTTTGTTTAAAGAAACCTAAGACAAGAAAGCCAAAAAGATGTTTGTTAATTGAAGGATCTGTTTCTTAAATCTTCTTTATTTTATAATTATCCTTATTTTAATTTTTCTTTATTTATCAATTCTTGTTCTTGATGTTTATGGGTATCATCGCTGAAAACCCTCATGAGACAACACTCACTCACTAAGATAACCAAGTAACGACTTATTACATATGCTCAATACAATAGTAATTCCTACGAAAATTTGTTAGTTTCTCCTTTCCTTTTACATAGATTTTCTCTCTTTTTTCTATGTTTTGGAGAAGTCTTGATTGATTTAGCTTGATTATATATTTGCTAGGAGATAGCAAAGGCTCAAGTTGGGTGGCATGGTTATGATTGAGAAGTATGTTAATAATATTTATTTTTATAAATCATAATCCACTTTTATGTGTTAAATACATGATTTCAATGACATATTATGTTTATGTTTAAAATTCTCTACTTGAATGGTCACTTGGGCTAAATTAGTGCTATTAGATGTTCCTATAAAGTTTCCAACCAAATGGACGAAGGAATGGAAACGGCTCAAAACACGGGTATTTGTGCACATACATGCACAAATAGCAAGGACCCAAAGATGCTGTCTATGGTGGTTTTTCCTGCAAAGCCCCGTAGATGCAGATTTTTTTATGTGCCATCGATAACAGTGTCGTCATCAATGGGGGTACACTTCACCATCGGCATACCGACACATCACAACTCCAAACCCGCGAATATGGCGTTTTATATGGAAATAAAAGTTCCAAATCAACAATAAAACGTGTTTCCACGTAAATACAATGTTATTAGACTATCTCGAAGCCTATGGTGGCTATAAATACCCCTTGTACATATTATTTTAGAGGAATCTATTGTTATCTTCTCTTTCTAAAAACTCATTTTTCATGTATCTTGAGAAAAACAAATGTTTTGCTTGTGTAACTTTAGGAAGTTGATTTATTAAAGATTTTCTATTACTTTATGATGATTATCTCTTAAATTATGCCTGGCTAATCTTCTTTAGCTTATGGTTATGAGGTAACTCTTCTTATGAGTATCCCATATGCATATTGTTTTAGAAGAATCTACTATTCTATTCTCTTTCTAAAAACCCTAGTTTTCTTGTATTTGAGAAAAACTAAAATTTTGCTTGTGTAACTTTGGAAAGTTGATCTATCAAATTTTTTCTATTACTCCATGATGATGATCTCTCAAATTATGTGTAGCTAATCTTCTTCTCTGACCTATGGTTATGACGTAACTCTTGTTTTGAGTAGAGGTTGGTTTACTCTTTTTCGTATGTATTTCAATTAATAAAAATTGAATCTTGGACAAAATCTCTACATCTCCAGATGAATTTCATTATAGATTATCTCTTAGATAGTTCTCACTTAGACTTAATTGATTATTCTTATTTGTGTCGGATTATAAGTAAAATATATCATAGTTCACGCTACGGTTTGATACTTGATCTTTAGCCTCGGTGAATTATGGATTCAAGATAATTCTAAATTATGGTTTAATTGATGAGATGCTCTTTGGTTTCAATTACTTTTTGAAAATAGAAATAGCTTTATTTAAGAAATTAATATTTATCATCCAATATCATCGTTACCTTTACTTGAGAAAGTAGTGCTTTATTCTCTTGCCAAGATCCTCATTACCTTTCCTATAGATCTCTGTTTGACTGGTATCTTTCAATACTCTAAAAGAATGTAATCCATTTAACACTCAAACTGATATTGTTTGCAGCTTTGAAATCTTCGATTATCAAAATCTTGTTAGGATGATACTCACTAATTTTTATGTTCATAAACCTGAGTCAGCACCCCTACTTCAAACTAGGTTTGCACCTCCTACTGCAACACCATCTCCATCTCATCCATCATCATTTACCCATGAATATTTTGATGCCTTCTATAACACTCATTCAGAATATGGATACTTTCCAAACTAGCCATGACTTTCTTATCTCTTAGTCAGGTACTCACTCAAACCTCTCTTGCTAAAACTCAAAAAGCTCTTTTGGAGAATCAAACCAAGCTTCAAGACAGATATGATGCGTTAACAACTCAAAACATTCTAATAGATGAGAATCAAAGGCAAATAATTGATGCATTTTATCATTACTTCTCACCACCATCACCACAGTAGTTCGTTTAGTTTTTATTATGTTCTATCTAACTTATGACAATATAATGGTTTGTAATAATATAAGACTAAGTATTTTAAATTTTATATAGTTGGAAGCTGGAGGTAGTCTGGGAGATCGGACCAGGATATCTTGTGTTTGCATTTATTGTTTTCTGTGTGAATTATAATTTATGATTGCAATTTTTTCTTTTATTACAAGTGATTGTACAATTATTACAATTGACTTTAAATTTTATATAGCTGTTCACATAACATAATTCACCCCCGTAGAGTTTGTATAGCCATTTTATAGATCCTAGACAAGTATTTGATGTAGGATATGCAAAAAGAAAATTACACCAAATCGGGTACATGGATCATTCTTACATTCCTATCCAGAAATATTTCCTCATAAGGCCTTTAGTATTCATATCTTTTCTGTCACCTCCTTTCCTATTTTTTTCGGTCATCACTTTACTATTTCAACTTACCCTATGATGATAATTCCACTTGCAGAGCCGGTGCATCTGTAAGTCTATATTGCATATGACAAAACCATATAAGTGGTTCTCACATCTTCTCTTATATGGTAGTTACGCTTATCTTAACAAAAATATGTTTATGTCTCACCCTAGCTCTCGTAGTATTACCACACATCTCTACTACAATTATCTTCTATTCATTATGTCTCTTTATAACCCATCATTATATGTCATATAACAAAGTTAGCCAAATAATAGCATGATGAAACCTTCCCTTCAGTATTAACGGAATATTATGGTTACATAAAACTTACTTTGTACTTTTCTATTCAATCTGCCATCTTGTATCCTATGTCAGAAATTACTATTGATCTCCCTATCATTTTAGATAATAGGACCCAGAAGCGATTATTTATCAGTATCTCTCTCCTATCTAGTACCACAATACTAAAGTTACGAATCCTGTGTTTACTGAATCGCACTCCACATATAAACTCATTCATCACTATGACAAACAAACTCAATAAAGATCCATGAAGCAATCCAATTATGATTGAAGAAATCACTTGTTAAGCTGCAACAAGTTCTGAAGTTCACCACTACTCCATTGTATCATGACCTTGATCATGTAAATATACATGATGGGAACTCCCTTCTCTATTAATGTCCACCATAATATCTTCTTCGGTACCTTATCACTGATACGATAATAAAAATGGATTGAGATAGACCTATAACTCTGTAGCTTCTCTAAAAAGGCAAGATAGTAACAAACTAACTCATCTTTACAATTATAACCATTGTACGACTCCTCTGGTCTCATGTTTAACTCACATTACAACCTATTCATCTCACCTACTATTTTGAAATTTGAATTAATTAATTATAAATTAAAAAACTAAAAAAATAGATTTCTCATCCAACCATCTATGTAGTTTGTATTGATCTCTAGTAATGATGCAAAAGAGAGTGTTGATGTTTGTAAAGCAGACATTTAAAAAAGTAACAATAATTAAATAAAATCACTACAAATAAATACAGAAAAGATTTTATTTCCCAATAGAGTTTGTTGCCTCATGTAGTAATATTGTAGTCAAATTTTATTTATTTAAAATGTAAAATATTTTATATTTTCTTTCAATTCCACATGCATTTGCACATGCCAAAAATATAGGCTAAGAGTTTAAAAGGAATGAAAGACCTCTATTTACATCAAAGTATTTACCTTGGATTATGCTAACATCCATTTGCATCGTCCAAGATTTCTATAAATCTATGGTATGACCCAAATATGACACCTCTCTGTTTTAGCTATGGGATAGATACTCAACACTTAAAAATCCTATAACCCTCCTATATAAATACCTCCCTAACGCATCAAACAAGGCAGGCAGCTAGAACATTATAAGAGATTTGGAATCTTGATAGTTGATATCAAGATGACACAACAATCAAGTTACACACAATAATTACACACCAAAAAAAAAATTAAGGGTATTGTAGGGTTAACGGAGACTAAAACACTGACTGTGGTGAGACCAACAGTAGCCCAAGCAGTAGACAAAATTAAATTAAGAGAATAACCAGGGTAGAGGAAAGGAGCTAAATCTTTTGTTGACCATAGACATAGGTACTTTTTCCTCTTTTATTCCACTATTTTAGCATGCAGGGTCGGGTGGGTGTGCGAAATTACAACAAATCCAAATTTAGTAATAAGACTTCAAAAAAAAAAAATTAAAAAAAAAATGAAACTGCAACAACCTAAACAGCAGTAAGAAAATCGGAACTCAATATATCATTCACTGAAACACAGTTATCATTTAGTAATTTAAAAAACTTGCAAGCACCTTAATATGAGTCTACCCATGATTATCAATTTGCCTTCAGTATATTTAATCATCCAAAATATATACTAAGAGAAAAAAACCACTAACATTCAATTATAATTAGCATGTCTATCAAAGAATAGAGTTTCATCTTACCCCTATGTGATGAGAACCAAATGTAAAAATAACAGCTTTTGACTCCTCAAACATCTGGACTGTACCCACACTTTAACGATCTGCAATAGCCATCATAAAGCCGCAAAAGTTCAGTCGTGGATGACTTAACAATAAAGAATTTCTTAAAGCAAAAAAAAAAAAAAGCAGAACAAAGTGAAACCTAACATAAAGAAACTACACATTGACTAAACTGCCTACAAACTGTCATTTACATTATCTACAATTTAATGAACGCCATAATTTCTATTCTAAATAAAAAATCTTGGCACTATAAGACCTTAATAAGCTCCCAAAAACCAAACAGATGCCATCACATCTTTCTAATTAAAGCAAACTATCGGTTACCAATTGAATTTAAGGTACTAAATAAAAGCAGAATTTTCAAACAAAAAAAAAAAACAAAAAAAAAAAAAAAAAACCTGATCAATTCGGCCCAGTATTTCTCTCTTCGTCGCTTCTTCTTGGATCTCGTACAGCCCAGAGTCGACCAAAACCTTCAATATGGAAGAAAACATCAGAAAACCAATTACACATCAAAATAGTCAAAATCTTTACAAAAACAAGAGAAAAGGCGCTTACTTTCTTCAATTCTGCGCTCCTTTGGAGATCAACATCCATTGGCCCTAGTAAAGATGGGCTTCGTCACACCATACTACCTCCCAGCTTGATTCGTCGGGTTCCCACACTCGGACTACCCATCCCCAATCTCAAGCAGAAAAAGAAAACCCTAAATCAAGGAAATCCTACCCCAACTTCCCATCACCAATTCCAAGCAGAAAAAGAAAACCCCAGATAATAGAAATCTTACCCCAATCCCAAATCCAAATATCCAGCAAACCCTAGCAAAATCCCCCGCTATCTGATGAAAACTAACCCAATTATCAAATCGATGCAAGATCGGCAACCGAAACCCTAATAACAAAAAACACCGAATTTGAAACCTAATAACCAACAAAGAAAACAAAATTGTACTCGGAAAAGGAAATGAAATCCAAAATCCAAATGAATTTCGTAATCTTCGAGAGAATCGAAGTAATCTATTCAAAACCGCAACCCTAAAAGAGACAAGACCGGGAGACCAAAACAAGAAGGGGATCCGAAACCCTAGAAATTGGGGAAACGTTAGGGATCGATGGCGAGAACGCGGCAGCGGCAGCAGCAGCGGCAGCGGCAACGGCGGCGAAACACTAAAACCGGGGCGGAAAGCGTTTTTCCGGGATCTGGTCCTCCGCCGGGAAGGGGAGAGAGAGCAGAGGCGTGATCGGCGAGATGAGAACGGAATGCGCGTGAATTTTAATGGGGAATTAATAAGGAAAGGGATAAATTCAAGCGGTTTTGTTGAGGGTCAAGGGATCGAAAAATAATTGGTGAGGGTGGAGGAACTGAGGAACAAGGGGGGCCAAAATATAACTATGGGAGATATTTATCGGTGAGTTTTGTTTCCGGGCGCCAAAAAAATAGCTTTTTTTATTCTTTAAATGAAGGGTAAAATTGACATTGTGAAATTCTAAATGGGCACACAACTTGATTCGGTGAGCACATGGTAAGTTGTAAATAATTACAATCATTTTTTTTAATGAAAAAATAAGGCTTCATAGTTCTTATGAACCTAACTCATTGAAATTCCACCCAGTAAAATGGAAGAATTATAAATTTTCAAAATAATAGATAGAAATATAGCAAATAGAGCCATTGCGACACCCATAAATGGTGTAGTCCTTCAGCCCGGAGCTACTTTAGCATATTCCGAATTCAATGATTTCAATAAATTCCCTAAGTTTAATATTTTTTTGGGGCAAAATTATCCTTCACCCTCTTATCTTCTTCCCAAACATAATATCTATCTCTCTCTCTTCAAGTATACATCCAAACCCATAAATTCCCAAATTTTTGTATGTTTCTAAATCATAGATCACAAACTATATTCCCTTCAATCTTAAATATATTCATTAAATCCATTCATTAAAAAAAATTTCTATGTAAATTAATTTAAATAATTCATTAATGAAAGGTGATAAACATGTGAAAAATATTATAAGAAAAAAAATTAACTTCTAACCTAATCCTAAATTAATGCCAAATTTCTTTTCATTACTTACAAATTTTAAGAAAAATTCTATAAATCAAATGAAAGAAGAAATTAGGGTTAGAAAAATTACATTTAAACTTCTCTCAAAAGATATTAGGAGTTGAGATAAGATGATGAACAAGTAGAGAAGGGTTTGAGAGGGGAAATGATGGAAGAATAGGGTGTTCACTAAGAAAAATACTCTCTTTTTAAAAGAGAAGATATGCTCACTAAGTCAAGTGCTATGCTCGTTTAGATTTCCCTAGAAAAATGTACTTTATTGCAGAGAAATCTAGCAAATAACTAGAAATTTTGTAGTGCTTGCTCTAAAATGGATCCTCTCTTTAAAAAGAAAGACTTAAATGATGAAAATTATAACAATCATATTAAATTTCACAAGAATTCTCTCTAGATCTTAAGGAAGCTCTTTACAATGTTTATAAGTAATACATATGTTTGTGGTAGTCTCTATTAATTGTCAAGACATGTTGATAGAAGAACGAAAGTATGCTATTGATCCATTTTGGTTTGCATCTCCATGGATCTCTAGTCTAAATCATGGATTTAATTTTACCTACTTCTGCTCAATAGAGCAAAAAGTGAAAAAAAAAAGAAAAAAGAAAAAGAAAAAGAAAAAGGAATGGGAATTATGCTCCTCACTCCACCAACATGGCAAGACTTTTCTTTTTTCAGGGGATAAAAAGGGAACAACACTTGGAAAAATAAATATCCACACCCAAATAAAAATCTCTGCAAGTCACAACTTTCAGCCACACAAGATCACAAATATCATCGTTTGTACCCACAAAAAATCAAACCTGAGGCATCTGTCGTAATAGTGAAAGAATGAAGAAATAATAATACCCCAGAAATAAATTAAAATAAAATAAAAAATAATCCCCCTCTTTGATCAAACGAAATAATCACAAGTCAACAGGTCTGCGACAAGCCACCGGTCACAAACTATATTCTTGTTGATCGACGCAGAGCTCTTTCCTCAGCTTATGCGAGAACAACTGACAAGCGTCCATACTCAAATCAACGGCTGCCGATAGCGCGATGAACAGCGCAACGTCGCCCATACACGATACGTGCTGCACTCCAACTTGTACAGTAGGTCTGCTAACTCTCCTCTCCCCTTCAACGGTGGATTCCATCACGAATCCACCGACGAACGGCCACGATCTCGACATGCCCACACTAGGGTCGATCCTAAACTGCCCCCCTTTTCGAACACTTATGCAGGATTCGGCTATAAGGACCCCATTGTTGGGCCCGTTGTCCGTTACGAGTTCGAATTTGTAGCCCAACGCATCAATTGGACCCCTCTCCCGCCACGCCTCGAACCTGCCCCACGGCTTCCAGTTGCTGGTGGAGGAGCCGGTGGCCCGGAGGATGAGCCACGCGCCCGGGTTGGATCGAGAGACCCGATCAGAGCCCGGGGAGGGGACGAAGGGAGTGATCATCGACGCGGCGGCCACAGGTGAGCCGGATAGATCGTGGATCGTGACGGTCCATCCTTTTCGCTTGTCTCGGCCTAGATGGTCTCTTTCTGACCCCAAGGAAGCTAGCCATCCTTTGATTGAGCTGTTGCGTGAGGATTCAGGCGGCAATGACCTGCATTCTTCGAAATGCAGTTAGAACAAATAAGCCTAGCTAAGCTGTCGCGTACATACTTTACAAAATTTTAAATTTAAAAAAATAAAATTTTTATTTTAATTCAAAATTTTGTATAGAACAAGTCAAAATTTGGATGTCGGTGAGCTCTGCATGAAATTGCAATGAAAATTATATTTTTTTGAACATTATTAATATATTTTTGAAGTTCAAATTAAATATATAATCAGTTGATTAATTATGCAAACTTTTGTTTCGAGGAAGACAGTTGGAAAGAAATATAAAATTTGGATATCAAAAGTTTAAATGTTTACAGCTTACAATCTTTCTTTACCTAAAAGAATCAAATATTTTCCTAAATAAGCAAGCAATAGCTTTTTTATACTAAAGTAATCAGATTCAAAGGCAAATACATCTACTTAGCAAGCAAGTTAATTAATTAATTAAGAAAAAAAAAACCAAACTTCTGACAAGTGCCTGGAAAATTAATTGCAACTTAATTATATTTCAGATTACCAAGTAACTTCTAATATATATATATATATATATATATATATATATATATATATATATATATATATAATATATATATATATATAATATTCAAGCGTAACTTTCGAAAGACTGTAAAAGTGTTTGGTGAGGATCTCTTCTTATGCTCCATCAGCTAAAGTGGCATGCATGAATGAGTAGAGATCACTCGAGTTGATATATATTTTTATTTGGTTAACTATAATTAATAGTCGTTTAAATAAATTTAACGTAATTAATTAATCAAGCAGCCAAAAGCTAGAGTTGCATCCAAATTAGATCCTGGTTCGAGTTATTACGGTACAAGACACCTGAGTTGCACAAACGCTAAGTATGTGTGTGTATATGGATTGCGAAAAAAATATGTAGGGATATATAATTAAAATAAAAGCTCCTTTAGTAGTTTAGTTTATCAAAATAAAAAATAAAAAATTCGTAGTTTATATTTATCTCAACCAAAAACAGCAATGATCTTGAGGAACAAATTAAATTGAGAACTAAAATAGACGAATATAATTTTTTTATAGGAAGATTCTATAAATTTTATAGCAACTTATATTCAACCGGGTACCATATAAAAAAAAAATACTGAAATTTGTATATAAATCCCAGATTTCCAAGTGTATTCATGAATGCATGCGAAATGAATTAATTACGTACAGCACAATAGGAAAATATTCGCATAAATATATTTATTATAATAAGAGGAAAAAGTTTTTAAAAGGAATAACTTGAAACTAGGTAGCTAGCTAGCTGTCAATTGCCTCACCTGGATCTGGTGCTACGCTGGCGGTCGGCCGAGAATCGGCAGCTAAAGACCGGCTGGCGAACCAAGCTGCCGCCACCCGCACCCAGACTCCCACTCCTCTGCATCTGATACACAACCGGGCTGCACTCCGGCTCGCCGCCGAATTGGAAAACGAACCGGGGATCCGGTTCGGCCCGAACCACCAGATGCAGCAGGGCGGCCGACCGCCCGCTCCCCAAGCTCACCCACCCGCTCTGCATCACCATCGCACGCGCCGCCGCGGTCTCCACGTCGACCGCCACCCTCACCCGCCCCAGCTGCCTCCCCCGCGCCCCGAGCCCGCACGTGCCGCTCCCCGCCCGGCCGGAGTAGACCGACACGATCAGGCCCAGCTTCCGCTGGGCGGGGCCCTTCTGGGCTTCGAGTGTGAAGACCACGGGTGAGGATAGGGAGGTGGGGTCCGGGGAGTCGGTGAGGGAAGTGATGGGACTCGAGGAGGACGCGAGGGGGAGAGGCGCGATCTGCCGGGTGGCGGAGGGGAGGTCGTGGAGGTGGAGGGTGCAGAAGCAGGGGCTCGTGGTCGGGTGGACCCCGGGCCCCGCCGGTTTAGACACCGGCGGTAGCTTTAAGGCTAGGGACTCGACTATCAGACGAACGAACGGGCACGGGTCCATTGTTAGCTGTTTGTTGATGCGAACGAGAGCTCGAAGATGAAGAAGAATAAGGAGGAGTGTTTCATTTTGATTCAACTCTTTATTTAGATTTGTGGGATTTTTTTATTTTTTTATTTTTTTATTTTTGTTTTTTTTGGGTGACAGGTTTTTGGGTGTGGAAGTACAGCTAGAGGAGTGGAGTTTAATTGTTAAGGGGACCTGACGATTGGACCCATATTAAGACGCAAGGGTTTTGGAGTGACAGGTCAGTTGTAGTGGGTGAGAGTTGGGTTTTGGGTTTGCGTTTTTGAGTCTGAGAATGTGGAAAGCCTGTTGGCGGCTTAAAAAGGACAAAATCTAAATGGGCACCATTTTCCCATATGTTGTAAATCACTTTTATCCAGGATGCGGGCTCACTAAGTAAAATACGGTGCGCATTGCGAATTTCTCCAGAGGGGTGGGAATCTTGCAGAGGATTCTTTTCCTCTACTAGCATGCTATTTAGTAGTTTAACTTGAATACGAGTTAAGAGATTGCATTTACATATTTAATTAAATAACAACCACCAAGTCTTTTATCTCAAGTGTTTTAGATAGACAATATGAACCAAAAGATAATCATGTTGGATGGGTCACAATAATCCTTCTCTTCTCCTTTTTATCAAGTAATATGTCTTCATTTAAACATCAAACATCGTATCATTCCCATCAATATTTTCTTCGGTCGTTCCTTCACTTTTTTAACTTGTCCTATATCAATAAATTTCACTTATCGAACCATTACATTTATAGATCTCTGACGCATGTGACCAATCTCCGTAAACGATTTTCTTACACTTTATCTTCAATATATTGAGTTACGTCTATCTTAACATAAATATACTCATTTCTCATTATATCTTTTCTAGTATTATCGATCCATGAACATCTCTACTAAAATTTTCATTTGTGAACGATATCTCTTTATAATCCATCATTTCATGCCAATTTGCATATTTCATATTTAAATTTACTTGATCTGATGTACAATTTTAAAAAAATGATGCATGTTTAAAATTTGTTTACAGAAAAACATAAAAGTCGAGGGACTTTTATCCATATTAAGTGGGTAATTTTCACGAACTACAGATAGACTTAAAATATCCCTCACATTGCAAGTATATGTTGTGGGGGAGTAGATATCACTCACATTGCAATTTTAACACACTTTTTTGAAGCAAAATCAAATGTTCACGATCATCTATTTTAAGTCCATGATATAAAAATTGCCGATTTTATGTTCAAATATTCAAAAAAGGTGTTTTTTTTTTTTTTTTAGTCTCTTTACTTCTTCGTTTACTCATAAAATCTCATGCAAAATTATCTGTAATTTATATGGAATTTCTAGTTTCATAAGAGTTGTTGTAACTTTCCAAATTTCAATTACTTGTTGGGAAAAAAAAAAAAAAAAAAAAACTAAACAATGGCATCAAAATCATATTCCTGGTCCACAAGAAAATAGACATTTGGCCCATAAAAACCTCCTTATAAATTAAAAAAAAAATAAAAATAGAATGATATTGTAGAAAAAAAAATGAGTGATCAATCGGGTTTTTTTTTTTTTTTTTTGGTTAATTAGGTCGAATTAAGAGTTAAGAAATGTTAAAAGGACGACAAGGGAGAAAAGGACGGCAAGGATGTGACGTGAGCCCAAGGCTCGGCTGGATATGGTCGGTACAACTGGGCCCACAAAATTAGGCCCACTAACAGCTGGCTCTGGGCTGGAGTCCAAAGATAAGAACATGGGGGACGTGAGAGACAAGAAATTAAGTTATCGACATTGCCACCCATCCAATTCAATCCAATGAACAAATACTTAATTTCGTCTTCTTCTATAAAGAAAAAAAAAAAGGAAAAAAAAAATCAATTCCAATGTATCTATCTCTAGCTTTAGGAAGAATAGACGCAAATTCCTTCTCATAGATTAGATTACGAAGCTTATAAGTTACTGTTTAGTTGCCCAATCCAATTATAGAGTATAAAATTAAAAATAGGGTTTACTGTACATGAGCCGACGGCTCAGCTAAATTATATGAATCAGCGATGATAAAATAGTGATCCCATTATTTCTTAAAATTTTTTTATGATCAATCTCTACATCCTTAGTTTTTCATAATAAAAATTTATATATTTTTAATTTTATCTGTATTGTATTTACTGAAAACTATTAATTTTGTATCTATATAATAGAATACCAAATCAAAATTTGAGTGAACTCTACAAGGTCGAGATTATACTCCAATTTTTTTTTTTTAGATAGTTAAAATGAATTGAAACTTAGTTAATTTACTTGAAGTGGTGACCCATTTCCATTTCCATGGTTCTCTTAAAAATATATTAAATAGACATTAAAAGTGAACTCAAAATGGACACACGAATATAATATAACCATCCTACTATTCATATTTTGTATATAATTAAATATAGAAAAGCTTTCATAGTCCTGACCGACATATCCAATTAGCTATTTGAATTCTAATAACATCCGAATACTTAGAATCACATAAAATAACATGTAGAGTAATGTTATTTTAATGAGAAAATGTGAAATTTATCAGAGTTTCTTCACCGTTTAACGCTATTCAAGATAACAAATAAAATAATTCTCTTAACCGGTCTTTAATTGGCGCCCACATGTAATAATTTTATTATATATTGAGAATTAGTATTAAGAAGCACTCTTAATATTTAGTTGACTTATCTCTCAAGGAAAGTTTTTTTTTTTTTTTTTTTTTTTGGCTCAGACCTCCAGAAACAACTCCAGCCCATGAGCAGCTGGCATTCCTTAACTCATTGATGTACAAAATGATGGGGAAGTTTTTTTTCCTCCCATTTTTTCTTAAGGGGAACAAAATAATGTTAATTTGCTGGAAGTTTGAACGCATTACCTGTGCATTCTAGCTACCGACCAAAGTTATATTTTTATTTTATTTCTTTTTTTAAACACGCCCAGTGTTCTTTGACTGATATACATAAATAACTTGCTCCATAGATAATTAAATTTGTCCTTTAAGAGAAATAATTAAATTCCTAACAAGAAACTATGTTAATCATTTGTACTACCAAGCTCACAAACAAAATCAGAAGCTCATTAACTATATGTTAGAATCGTTCGCATCCACATGGGAGGCAAAAGCAGTTGTTGTTGATTCATAAGATATTAATGTTAATTATTGGAGTTAATTACATTCAGAACTCATGTAGTGTGGAGAGTGTATAACTTATCATCTCTAAAGTTTAAAACTCTCACTTAGACCTCCTGGATTATTAACAGAGTTTGGCAGCCATTTAGGAGATGGTTAAAAGATAAATTTGTCCTTAAAGAGGCCTTGCGGTAATATCTTTTTAAACACAGGAAAAAGGAGTTGAGAAAGAGAGAGAGAGAGGGAGGTGATTCAGGATTTTAGGTGAGTTGGGAACCTTGATAGTAGATTAGGTTTTTAAGAAGAAGGAAGATAGTAAAATTAGAATTAGAGAATAAGAGTGCACTAACCGATAAAACATAGTGAGAATATCTAACTATTAACTAACTCAACCAACAGTTTATGAGGTTTAAGTTAGATTTTTAAATTTTAAGGGGTGATAAATTACACACCGGCCCCATACATACTACTGAGAGATCTGAGTGTAATTAATCTTAATTATTATTATTATTGCTAGTAGATGATAATTAAGATGGCTAATCATTTTGGTAAGGATTTGTCCGCCTATAGTAGGAGCAATTACACTATACCTGATTAGATTTGTATTGGATCGAACCTTTAGATTTTTTTTATATTATTTTTTTTTCCTTCTAAAATAAACAAATGCATGTACGTAGCGGTCTAAGAATTTGTAAAGCATGTTAAAGCATTAAAGGGTTAAAAGTTAAAACTATACTTCTATTTTTATACTAATTATGCTTGAATTTTTCTTTTTTTCTTTTTCTTGTCGATGGCAAGTGACATGATTTTTATTCTAGCTCTACCATAACTCAAGTCTCTCAAAATTGAGCCACCAAGGTCACAGAACTTCCTTTGTATTTAAAATCCTAAATGAAACCAGAAATCGTTTATCAATAAGCACTCCTTTATTTACTATTTTCTTTCTTTTTATTTTTATTTTTAACATTTAGATGCTATATTATATAGCCTACTAATTTCAAGATGCTACTATACCAATTTGATGTTATTCTTAAATATAAATTGTTAAATTCAGTTACTCTAAAATTGTAATTGCAATTTGTTGATAGTGTCATTTGAATTAGGATTGATCCATCATGATTCTTTATATTAGGACATTTTTTATCCAACATGAAAATTAAGTTCTTGTCTGATTAGGTCTCACTTGCTTTTTTATTTTATTAGTCACATATACGTATTTTTTTGCAATATCATTATTTAAGATCTGATTGGAAGTCGAATTCCATCTGATCTCACTTGTTGGTGGGGCACTTTTATATGGTGTATAGCTAGAATCCTTGGCTAAGATGATCCATGGTTAGAGAGAGAAAAAAAAAAGTATTTTCTTGTTTATGCTAATTAAACAGTGAGCTATTAAGTACTTGAATCATCTAAAATAACGATTTATTTTTCTACAATCAAAAGCCAAGATGAAATTAGTGTTAGGAAATATTTATTTCCTATAATAGTGGGTCAACATATTTGTTATACAATTATATTAGCTACTTAAATAAACCGTTATGGAATGTAATGGGTCAATGCAATTTATGAGGCTTAATGAGCTGTAATTGATATGTGATGAATGAGTAGATACCGCATATTGACCAAGTAAGGGGATTATGGGAACCCTACTTGAGCAGTATATATAGAACCTATAGGTTATGGTCCCCAAGATATTAAATCACGTAAAATTTCTCTTCTCCCCATCAGGAAGAGAGGCTGCTGTCCCATTGAGGAATTAAGGAGATTTAGATGAGGACGACCACAAACCACCCGGTTATTTCTTATCTGTTTTCAGTAGATTGCCAACTAATTCCGCATCACAAAAGGTGATCAACCAACAGATAGATCCAGGTATTTGTCTATATATCCTTGATAATCTAGCATGATTATGGTTTTTTTCCAACCAGTGGTATCAGAGAAGTCGTCGTTGTTAGATTATTGGGATGATTTGTGAATTTCTGTTTATATGACATGAACGCATATGGCTTGTTTTTTTTTTTTAAATTATTCGATATGCGTTCGTATACAGTTTTGAATTTTGGTTGGATTTGATCCAGTTTTGTTAAATTATACGCATATGACTACGTTTTAGAATATATAATATAATAATAATAAATATTTCTACAATCGGTTCATATATATATATATATATATATATATATATATATATATATATATATATATATATTTTAAAAATATATAATTAAAGATTTGATTGTTTGGAATATTTAATAAAAAAACATATATTTGGGTGATATGTGTCACATTTAGTTTATGTTTGTATAAACATTTATTACGTAGTAAATATGCAATTTAAAGTTGTGGTTACATAATAATAATTCTGTGTATATTTATGGAATATATAAAAATATATATATTCATAAAGATCTATTTATAGAAAATAAATATTCATGGATGACTCATTTAAGGAAATATAATGAAGAAATAAGGAAAAATAGACAAATAAGGAGAAAGAGAGACAAATAAAGATATATTTCAAGTTTATGGAATTTTGGTGTTTCTTTTAATTGTCTATTTAATAGTTATTGTCGGGTATAGTTCATACTCTTTTCACCTGAACAATAAATTTGAAGGGGAATTATTGTTATTTTCTTGTTTAGTATTTTTTTTATTGAATTAATTCAAGCAATATGTTACCAAAGTAACCTCTATTATGGAAAATTAATTTATCTAATAAAATAATAATAATAATAATAAACATAGATGTTATTTGTGTTGCTATTTATGCGAACTGTGCTCGACCCAAAGGAAGTCACAGTTTGGCCAAATAACGACACACTGCGATAATAAATATGTGATGATTGTAAATGTTTTCATGTGAACAATAGTCGATCCAAAGAAAAGCTATTGTTTGACAGAATTGATCGTTAATATTTGATTATAGCATTGAGAGTACCACTTACAGTTAATTTTCTTGTCCAAGTACTAGGAATTAATGTTGTGCTAGGTATCTTGTGATGGGTCTCCAAATTTGGATTAATTTTCCATATCTTGTTTTATTTGAAATGTGAGTATTTTTTTTTCTCTTTATCAGTCTCTGCTGCTACTGCTTCAAATGTTTATACCCAAGTCAGCAATATCCCAATGTTGAGAGGGACGAATTTCAAAGTCTGGAAAGAAACCGTAGAGATTGTCCTCGGTTGTATGGATTTAGATCTGGCGCTTTGAACGGATCGACCCACTTCTACTACGGAAAACCTCAATGAGGTTAAAATTGAGAAGTGGGATCGCTCCAATCGAATGTGTTTGATGATCATGAAACGCTCCATTCCAGAAGCGTTTCGGGGCTCTATTTCTGAGAATGAGAATGCTAAGAGGTCCTTGAGGAAATTGAGCAATATTTTGCCAAGAATGAAAAGTCGGAAGTGAGTAACCTTTTGGCTAAACTCGTTTCCATGAAGTATAAAGGCAAAGGGAACATAAGGGAGTACATCATGGAGATGTCTCATCTCGCATCAAAACTCAAGTCACTTAAGTTAGAGTTGTCTGAGGACTTACTCGTGCACTTGGTTTTGATCTCTCTTCCTGCACACTTTGGGCAATTTAAAGTGAGTTATAATACTCAGAGGGACAAATGGTCTCTCAATGAGCTTATATCTCATTGTGTGCAAGAAGAAGAAAGGCAAATGCGGGATAAGACTGAAAGTGTTCACTTAGCTTCAACTTCTCAGAAAAGAATAAAGAAAAGAGCTAAGGATGTTGCAGAAAAGTCTTCTCAGTAGAAAAAATAAAAGAAACAAGATGAGGAATTTACTTGCTACTTCTGCAAGAAGAAGGGACACATGGAGTGTCCCAAGTATGCTGCATGGCGTGTAAAGAAGGGTAAACTTCTAACTTTAGTTTGTTCTGAAGTTAATTTAGTTGTTGTACTTAAAGATACTTGGTAGATTCTGGTGCTACTACTCACATAAGTATGTCTATACAGGGTTGCCTGTGGAGCCGACCGCCAACTGATGGTGAAAGATACATCTTTGTGGGCAATGGCAATAAAGTTACAGTGGAAGCCATAGGGACTTTTAGATTACGATTAAAAACTGGAATTTATTTGGATTTATTTGAGACTTTTATTGTACCGTCTTTTAGACGGAATTTAATTTCTATTTCTACTTTGGACAAATCAGGTTTTTCTTGTTCATTTGGAAATAATAAAGTTAGTCTTGATCAAAATTCAAGTTTTATTGGTTCCGGTCCTATAATTGATAATCTATACATGCTTGATGTGGTTAGTTCCTATAACGAAATACTGCAAACAAGTTTACGTGGTACAAAGCGAAAATTAAATGAGAATTCTGCTGCCTTATGACACAAGCATTTATGTCATATATCTAAACAGAGAATTCAGAGACTCGTGTCCGATGAAATTCTTGAACCCCTAATTTAATAGACTTTGAAGTTTGTATTGAGTGCATCAAGGGGATAAGAACAATCGTTAAGAAATTAGGTGCTGAAAGAGCTACAGATGTTTTAGAACTAATACATACTGATATATGCGGTCCATTCCCTACAGCTTCTTGGAACGGACAACAGTATTTCATTACGTTCATAGACGATTACTCTAGATACGGTTAACTATATTTAATACATGAGAAGTCACAATGCTTGGACGTGTTCAAGTTTTTTAAAGCTGAAGTTGAACTTCAACTTGAAAAGAAAATAAAGACTGTCAGATCTGACCGTAGTGGTGAGTACTACGGATGATATGACGGATCAGGAGAACAACATCTAGGACCCTTCGCAATTTTCCTCAAAAAATGTGGAATTGTTCCGCAATACACCATGCCAGGAACACCTAGCATGAATGGTGTTGCAGAGCGACGAAACAGGACTCTTAAGGATATGGTGAGGAGTATGATTAGTCATTCCTCCTTACCAGAATCAGTTTGGGGAGAAGCTTTAAAGACTGATGTATACATCCTTAATAGAGTACCAAGCAAAACAGTTACCAAAACCCCTTATGAGCTGTGGACAGGCAAAAGGCCTAGCATAAGGCACTTGCACATTTGGGGGTGTCCAGCTGAGGCTAAACCTTATAAGCCACAAGAAAGAAAACTGGACTCAAGGACAGTTAGCTGTTATTTCGTTGGTTACTCTGAATGCTCTCGAGGCTACAAATTCTACAATCCCACATCAAGATCCTTCTTTGAAATGGGAAATGCGAGATTCCTTGAGGATGTTGAGTTTTTGGAGGAAGGAAACAAAATGAATGTTGTCATTGAAGAAGAATCTGTCACTGAAGGTGATCATGTCACTATACCTATCGCTGTTCATGACATGGTTCCAATACAAGTTAACAATGTACATGCTCCTATTCCTGACATTGTTACGGCCAAGACAACAATGAGATTCTTCCTCAAGAACAACCTGCTGTACAAACTCAACAAACTCAAGAAGTGCCATTAAGGAGATCCACTAGAGAGAGAAGAAGTGCGATTCCAGATGATTATATCGTCTTTCTTCAAGAACATGAGGATGGCATTGGCTTGACAGAGGATGAACCAAACAACTTTTGTCAAGCCATGCGTGGTTCTAACTCTCAAAATTGAATTGATGCCATGAATGATGAGATGAAGTCTATGAAAGATAATGACATTTGGGATCTCGTTAAGTTGCCTGAAGGTGCGAAGCCCATTGGTTGTAAATGGATATTTAAACCAAAAAGGATTCAAATGGCAATGTTGAGAGATATAAGGCTCGTCTAGTTGCAAAAGGTTTCACTCAGAAAGAAGGTATAGATTTTAAAGAGACTTTCTCTCCATTATCTTCGAAAGACTCTTTTAGAACAATAATGGCACTAGTGGCTCATTTTGATTTAGAGTTACATCAGATGGATGTCAAGACTGCGTTTCTCAATGGAGACATTGATGAGACAATTTATATGGTTCAACCAGAAAACTTTGTTTCGGGAGATCCAAAGTCTATGGTTTGTAAGTTGAAAAAATCCATTTATGGTCTCAAACAGGCTTCTCGTCAATGGTATCACAAGTTTCATCAAGTAATTTGCTCATATGGTTTTGAGACAAATACTGTTGATGATTGTGTATATCATAAATTCAGTGGGAGTAAATACTTTTTCCTGGTGTTATATGTTGATGACATTCTACTTGCTAGTAGCGATATAGGCCTTCTACATGAAACCAAGAGATTTCTGACAAAAAATTTCGAGATGAAGGATCTTGGAGAAGTCTCTTTTTGTATTAGGTATTGAGATACTAAGAGATCGCTCTCAAGGTATTCTTAAATTATCACAAAAGAGGTATATCGATAAGGTTTTAAGTAGATTCGGCATGAAAAATAGTAAACCAGGAGATACACCCGTAGCTAAATGAGACAAGTTTAGTCTCAAACAATGCCCCAATAATGACTTTGAAAGAAAAGAGATGCATAAGGTTCCTTATGCGTCTGCAATAGGGAGTCTAATGTATGCTCAAGTTTGTACTCGTCCCGATATAACATTTATAGTGGGAGTTATGGGCAGATATTTGAGTGATCCAGGCTTGCAACATTGGAAGGCAGCCAAACGTGTGATGCGTTATTTAAAGAGAACAAAAGACTACATGCTCACTTATCGGAGATCAGACAATTTAGAGGTCATCGGGTACTCTGACTCTGATTTTGCGGGATGTCATGATAGCAGGCGCTCTATATCAGGATACATTTTTATATTGGCTGGAGGAGCTATCTCATGGAAGTCTGTTAAACAGACTTTAATAGCTCCTTCGAGCATGGCTGCAGAGTTCATAGCTTGTTATGAGGCGTCCAATCACGGAATATGGCTTCGAAATTTTGTCATTGGGCTGCGTGTGGTAGATGGCATTGATAGGCCATTAAAGATTTACTGTGACAATACCTCGGCAGTGCTTTACTCCAACAACAACAGGAGTTCAACAAAGTCGAAGTTTATCGATATCAAGTTCCTAGTTGTCAAGTAGAGAGTTCAGGATAGACAGATTTCTATAAAACATATAAGGACAAAATCTATGCTAGCAGACCCATTAACCAAGGGCTTAACATCTAAAGACTTTCACGAGCACACTACTCGTATGGGTGTTATTTCTGAGGATACCTTGGTTTAGTGGGAGTCCTTTTTTATATGTTTTATGTTTTGTTACAGATATTGAACTATTTGATTTTCTGCAGAATAAATTGATGGTATTTTGATTCTATTTCTGAACTTAAGTGTGTTTTATATGTTCAATGTTTACGTTGCATAAAGAACTTTGATCTACTAAAGACTAAAGAAGGACCAGTTGGAAATAGACATGCTTAAGATCACTTTAATGTAATTTCCACGCTACTCATCCATATTTGATCTATGCCATTAAGTGTATTAATATGGTGATTATTGTGGTTTAGTCACGATTCTACTGTGATAAAAGCCGTGTTGGTTCTATTATTTATACATGAGATTTATACATGAGATGGACCAGATTGTTTAAGGAAAAGACTAAGGATAAATAGCATATGGATGCGCGCTTAAGGAATTTGTGTATAATTGTTTCAGGAACAATATGTAGCCTAAGTGGGAGATTGTTAGGAAATATTTATTTCCTATAATAGTGGGTCAACATATTTATTATATAATTATATTAGCTATTTAAATGAACCGTTATGGAATGTAATGGGTCAATGCAATTTATGAGACTTAATGAGCTGTAATTGATATGGGATGAATGAGTAAATACCGTATATTGACCAAGTAAGGGGATCATGGGAATCCTACTTGAGCAGTATATATAGACCCTATAGGTTATGGTCCCCAAGATATTAAATCACGTAAAATTTCTCTTCTCCCCATCAGGAGAGAGGCTGCTGTCTCATTGAGGAATTAAGGAGATTTAGTTGAGGAAGACCACAAACAACCCGGTTATTTCTTATCTGTTTTCAGTAGATTGCCAACCAATTTCGCATCACAAAAGGTGATCAACCAACAGATGGATCCAGATATTTGTCTATATATCGTTGATAATCTAACATGATTATGGTTTATTTCCAACAATTAAAGAGAGAGACAAATAACGACAAGAGATGAGCCACCCAAGTGACACTTTAAAAACTGAGATAATTAACCAAGAGTCAATGCAACTTATGAAAGGATCTTAAACAGTCCAATCTGGGGAGTTTCTAGAGGAGCACACCAAATTTCCTAGTAAACCCGCTGCATTGTAGCGTTTGTTCCGCTTTGTAGTGTTTGTTGTAGTGTAGTTTCAGTCCAAGGCTTTCCGAAATTAATTGGGCTCACTAGGAAAATGGTGTGCTCCTCTAGAAACTCCCCCAATCTGCCGACCCTTGCCAGTTTCAATATCCATTGAATTAAACCAACTAATTAATTAATATTGGAAAAATAAAGGAAAATTATTAAGTGGAGCCACTTGGGAGGGCTTTGGGCCCGTGAAATTGGCATGGGCATGTGAATCCATGATCCCATGTCAGGACTTGACCATCCAATTTGGGTCCAGGGGACAGGATATCTTCCTCGTTCGGATTCTGCAGCATGCATGCATGCATGCCCCCATGAGAATTCATGCAGCATGTGCGCATGCAGTGCGCCTCTCCAAATTAAAATGACTCGGATCCTACTGCCAGTGCAGCAGTAATAATGGAATTGTTATTTGATTTGTCATAAGGAGTTTGGATGAGACCGCACGTTAACTCCATCTCCATCTGACACAGGGATGTTGAGTTCTCCTTCCTACCAGATCCCAGAGTAGAAGGTTTATAGAAAATTTCTCTGACCGAATTCCAATCTATTTCAATTATGAGTACGGTGAAGTCGCGGAGTCGACGGTAGAATTCGTCTTTGGACGTTCAGTTGGTCGATCGGTCAGAAAATTAACGCCATTGGAAATTTTTTTCGACCGAACTCCAATCGATTTCGATCAGAGTATGGTGAAGTTGCGGAGTTGACGGTGGAGTTCGTCTTCAGTTAGCCGATCGGTTAGAAAATTACCGTCATCGGAAGAAATTTTCGACCGAACTCCAGTCAGTCGAAATCAGACGAAGCCGCCGGAGTCGAAAGTCACACAAAGATCGAGAAGTGGAGTTAGCAGAGAATGATCATATTGGGACGGGGTTCATAAATCCATCTCCCTTGTTAGAGTTCGGGTGTAAGAAGACGTGACTAGTCAAATCTTAGTCTTAAAGTTCATAATGTCTACATCCTAACTTCACATACTCGCCAATTACGGGGCATAAAAGTTTCCTATTAAAAGAATGACTGGCAGGAGAATAATTTTCTAAAATATTTATATAAAAAAATAATAATTCCATAAGTAGAGTAATTATCAATTCCGTCTTATCTGGACTTGTGAACTCTGTAACAAAGGGTTAAAACTAGCCCTATTCTGAACTTGACAAGTATGGATCAGCATTGACAATGAATCCGAGCTTTGACAAGTCTAAATTCTTTCAATAATTTGTATAATTATTTGATTTGATTCTTAGGTAAGTGTAAGGAAAATATAAGAAATGCATTCAAATTAATCTTATGCGCTAAGCCAGATTTTTCTATAATTTCCATAATAAAAGCAGATTTAATTTATTTATTAGGTGAGAGTTGATAAGGAATAAGGTATCAATATTTAATTTCAATAAATATGATTATCTATTTGGCCAAATAAGCGACCCTTTCAATTCATTTTCTAACAAAAATAACTCCATTTCATTATCTTCCTCAAAAAAGCTCGCTCCAACACTATGCCAAGTAGTAAGGGATATTATGTGACAATTAGATTTTTTTTCAAAGGGTTGCTGATTGCATGCATAATATTAAGTCCTGTTAGGTCTATGTATCCTATACTTTTAAGTTTTATTATTTTTTCAGTTTTCTTATTAGATTCTTGCTTAGATTCCATACTAGAAAACTTACTGGAAAAAGAAAAAAAGACTATCAAAGACAAACATTTCAAGTTCACTTGTTTGCCATTTCCAGTTCTGCTCACTGTGTGCTTGGTGCAAAAATGACGCGAACTCTTCTTGCAATTTTATATTTTTATGGTTACTGCTGCTGTCCATCGTATTATTAAATAAATACCAGGGGTTTTTATATATCTATCGATTAAAATCTTTAAAAATTGAATATTGATATCAGAAAACTTCATATTTTGATTTTAGTCTCTCAAAATATTTAAGTTACGTTCTTTTAATCCCTCTGTTATTTATTCCGTCAAAATAAATCCTGTTTGAATTTTTTTTCATTTTTATATATTAGTCAAATGTCTGAAATACCCATACTTTGGAGAGAGAAAAATGATTTGAGCTACGTCACCATGGCTTGGGTCCTGATGATGAACGGCAATGGAGGGATTGCGGTGGAGGGCGAGGACATTGCTTTGGGATCTTTGTGGTGGTACATCTACGCTGGGATCTCCCGCGATCTCCCGCTTTCTCGTTCTCTTCGCCGATATAATGTTGGGATTGATCCTCAGATTGATGTCACTGGGCCTCGTCGAGCTCGAGATCCTCCAGCGCAGCGAAACTCCCACTGATAAGAAGCATGCCGGTCTGAATTCTCTGTTCTTCTCTTCTCCCTTAATTTTTTTTTTTTTTTTTAAATTTAGGTATTATTGATTCAATTTAGTAATTTCTGTGATTTGATTGCTGCTTCCTCCAAAAAGGTGCGATTTTTAGCTTTTTTGTACTGCATTGCATGGCATATTCCATGTGGATTCATTTGTTGGTCAACTACATCGTTAGGTTTAAAGGAGGTTTTTTTTTTTAATAAAGTTTTTATTGGATGATCTTAGTAATTAGTCATAGTTTGTACCAAGGTTAGTTAGTTGAGAGAAAGTAGTACTATGATGGATGAATTACCCATACTGGAGTTGATTAATCGTAACGAATGTTCTTGATGTACTTATGCCCACTCATTTTCAAAGCTTTTTTTGAGCCTACATGTCTATAAGACATGTCGCTAAAGCTTTGGATTGTAATAACCACCCATATTCATACAGCTAACGTTGTTAACTATGGGTCTGATAGAAGTATCTGAAGCTTCTTTGAAAACCTTGGATGGTGTAATGATTCATAAATTATGAAAAAAAATAATTGGTGTTAAGATTGGCGGAAGCTCTTGGAAATTGAAAAGATTATATTCCTTTCTATAGTATCCCCTTGGTACATTATCTTATTCCTGGATTGGAAATTTCATTTTTATTGGCCCTAGAGTTGCCTTATAGATCCTTAATGTGTTTCGTATTTTGTTTCTTCTTCTTGGATTCTTAACCTGCATTGTCTTATTAATTAACTTAAGTTCATATTTGATTTGAGGATATCATATGGATTCTGTTGGTTACTCTATTCAAGTTGGTTGGGTTACTCTATTCAAGTTGGTTGGGTGCAGCTTGAATGGATATTATAATTTTTTTTATTTTATTAATGTAATTTTTCTAAAATGAGATGATACACCCCATTCTCGGCCTTACGAATGCCCTTCTATTGGATTATTTTGCTACACAAGATCTTGCATCTCTCTTATATTTTTTTGAATGCCCTTCTATTGGATTATTTTGCTACACAAGATCTTGCATCTCTCTTATATTTTTTTTTTCTTTTTTTCTTTCCTTTTACAGCTCACATCCTGGTGGCTTGTTACTATGTAATGCAGTTGCTAAGGAGGTAAGCTCTTCACTTTGCTTTCACTTGTGACTGCACATGTGCGTGCAAACATGCTCCGACACACTTTTGAGAGGTGAGGTTGTGAGAGAGAGGGGAAGAATGGAGAGAACAATCCAACCAAGAAAAGAATAAGAGAAGAAGATGGAAAGAAAGAATAAGAGAAGAAGATGGAAAGGGAACCCAACAAGAAAAAAAGAAAGAGAGGAGGAGGGAAAGAGAAAAAGGAGGGAAATAATTGACTTTGTTCCCCTTTAACGGATTTTACGGATATAATGGATATTTCAAGCCAAAAAATTAACTTGGCTAACAAAAACTCCTAAATAGTAACTAACTTCCCCCCCCCCCCCCCCCTTTCACGGATGTAATGTGCATTTCAAGCCAAAAAGTTAACTTGGCTAACAAAAACCCCTAAATACTAACTAACTTTTATATCATACCTGATACTGAAAAAGTTAACTTGGCTAACAAAAACCCCTAAATACTAACTAACTTTTATATCATACCTGATACTGCTCTGAGACCTAACGGAGCTTCAAGTGAGATTCAATCGTGTTTAGGCTGAATCCTCCCACCCGACCATCACATATGTGAATTGACTGTTTGGTAAGGGCTGCACATAGCACACTCTGTCTTGCCCTCTCCTTTTCCTCCCACTAATAATAGCAACTAATGGAAGAAGTGGCACTGCAATTTAAAAGGCTATTTGGAGAAACTTCCCCACAGGTGAAAATGGTGCCAGATGCTTGGGCAGGCATGCGACTTTTCCGAAGAGGAAGTAAAACTTCCCCATCTGCTTGAAGGATGGACAAAACGCAGTACTACACTATGACATTCTCAAATACCTCATTTTACTTGTACTTACATATCTAGTAAGAAGACATCAACATAGAAAGCCAATCATGCACCATCGATAGCACAGCATTATCACAGTACTTAGTCAAGTATGACATTACCTAAAAATATCAGAAACAGCAAAACATAAATCAAAACAATTACCATGACACGATAAAACGCTAAAAATGACCAAAATTCATCAGAATCAGGAGACGTAATAGTACAGTTTCAGAGAAAAATGTAAACTTAGGTAACCATTTAGAGAGATGTACTATTTTCCTTTGAAAGGTAAAGAGAACATGTATAGGATTATTCTTTACCAATATCAGCAGTCTCTTAATCTACATCTGATCATCACTACACTATATTTTCCTCTTAATAAAAATCAAGATACAGTTCACGACCCAACTAATATGATGAGCGCATTGATTACTATATATTTTGAGTATAATTGTTTGGATATTATGTAATCATACAATATCCATATATGCATCTTTGCACATAATTAAAACTCATAAATTCCAAAAATATAGGAACCCGGAAATATGGATTTACAAGAAAGTACATATGCAAGCAACACGCTCTGAATGGATATGAAAAAGGTACTAAACGAGATGGCATCAAAAATCTTGAGCACACCCTTTCTACAAAAATAATAATTCAACACAACACAAAATTACCTGGGCTGGCTTGACAGAGACCTGATTCTGGGCGGAGTACGACTGTCTTCTGAATATCAATTACTTGAATCAGGAGACATTTTGCTAGCAACCAAAATGAATGACAAGCACAAAACCATTTATGCCAACGAAAAAAGCAAGCGGAATGGGGATTTTCTTCAATATCTTTAGATATGCAAGCCTACTTTATAAATAAGTATCACGATTCAGTTTAGAGATGTCATAGCCCCAATCTAAGGGAAAATACAGATAGAATTCTGATGGGTAGGGAACACACAAACACATATTGACCAAATATCAGATTTCCCCTCACAGAATCAACATGATATTGAACTGACATTATTCATTCCAAGCATTGCAGTGAAATGGACCCCGCCAAACCCAAATATAAAAAGGGGTACCATGCCAAACCTAAAAGTTCTGTTCAATGAGGTAATCACCGAGCCTCTCAACAACCATGTTGCACTGTCCACCAGACATTGGCTCGTCATATATACCAACAATCAAAGCCAGATTCGTTTTCTTGATAGTAACACCACCAGAACCCTGGAAGAGCAACCAGACCAGCAAACATACCGTAAGTTATCTTTAGTCACCAAAGGACATTCCTCTGAAAGATTAACCGAAACATGAGAACATGCAGCCACAAGTACAGGAATGAAAAAGAATATATCTCAGAATCTCAATAGGAAATAGATCACTATAGCATAAGCTGATAACAGTTGTACCAGTAAGTATCACAATCAACCACAACTACAGGTGTTGAAGGATTACAATGGCAATTTTACTGGCCTGACCATGACATGCACATGGATGTGTGCATAAATAGAGTATAAAAAGACAAGTGTAATGTTTATTTTGCTTCTGTAATTAAGTACAATGGGTGGAGGTAAGAGATAAAAGTAGATCGTTATACCTTCTTTCCTCGAATAACAGCCCCTGGTTCTCCTTGGATAACCATGTACTTTGTACCGCCAAGGTATAAACCAGTTGGTGCAAGAGATCCAGGTTCCTCAAAGTCCTTCATGATTGCAGTAACCTCTTCAGGCTTCAGCTACAATGTTAAAAAGAAAAAGTACTTGAAATGTGCCCATATTTTTTTCAGAAGTATCAGCAAAAAATGAAAAAAAATTGCAGGAAATGTGCTCTTGCAAGCAAATAAACAGCTTTCCAAGCACCTGTAAGAAATGTTTATTGACAGTGGTGAGTAACCACAAAACATGCAAGAAAAAGGTTTGATGAAAATTGACTGCATATCAGAAAATGAACAATATCTGATTAATTGACTGACAACAACTGTTCAATAAACAGCATTTGAATAATAATTTTATAGTAATGAAGGTCTTCCACTCGAAGTCGAGAAAGAAACAATCATACAGGACACACTAGCACAGTTAATTTAAACCCTCCATACCCCCCAGGTAATCTCACCATCAGTGAATTATGCAGCAAAGCAAGATGCCTATTAATTTTCAGGGATCTTAGAATCTCAGCAAAGCACAAATATCATTTCACTCCTTGTCATATCTACTGGGTCGTCTCATAGACATAATTGACCTGATTTCCATGCCACAATATCACCACATTAATTAGTGATGCAATCTTGCGCGCTAGAGTTCTTTGACAAGTAACTTGATGCAGAAAATACAGAGTAATATCTTATTGTTTAATGGTCCCTCTTCCTCTTAATTAACTACGTGTTAAATGCTGACCTGACCACTTCATGTATCAGGGAAAAAAAAATAATTAAAAGGCCATGCCAGCTAATGAGAATGAGAGGGGGTTCGAGGACTCCCACTTCACACTTCATGGGGGGTTATCTAAAAATAACTTATAGACCACACTAGAAGGCTATATATAATGGTTGGGTCAACTAAGGGTTTATAAAGGCAGAGTGACTCACAACACACATAGGACCAGAGAAAAAGAAACATTCTTAGAGGATCATTGTGCATGTGCAAGAGAAGGGATCCCTCCCCACTACAGTGGGGTTCCTTTCCCCAATAGAGGTACTTGAGGTATGCCTAAGGGCAAATCTACAGCACAAAAAAAATAAAAATAAAAAATAATACAGGACCATATCCATTACCACCAGGTATCATACAGGAAGAATATGATGTCTCCAGATAATTTACAGGAAACATATCCATTACCACCATTCCCTCATTTATTTAGAGATTTTATAAACAAATGCAAAGAGAACTCTTCAGAAATTGAGTATATCTTCAGGAATCACACACACACACAAAATCTTTGCTATCCTTCCAGATTAGAAACTTATATCTCCCCTCTCAACTGGCAAAGCCACTGTAATACAGGACCCCATAAAACCCTAAGAAAACCAGAGAGTCTGCAGTTGTGAATGCAACCCAGATGTCTAATCAAAATCAACACTGCATAACTTGAGCAGATAAAATCCCATACTGCAATTAACATATTCCACCAAATTCATTGCTGAAAACAACACGCGGTAACCCATTATACTGAGTAACTATGATGGACGTTAACCAGAGGACATGATCTTCCAGCAGCATCCTCCAAAGCTATTTAGCAAAACATGATCAAGCAGAAGAATGAACATAACCAGCATCCCACTGTTGCCCACTGAAAATGCACCCCATGAAAAACTACGTCCTTAATGGAAAAAGGCGCTTCTACATGAAATAAGAAATTCTCATACAACTTAAATTGACCAACCCAGTCCTATCAAAATAAATTTCTAAGCATCCAAACACACTATGGTGAAATCAAGCAACTAACAAAAGAATGAAGGAATGAAGGGTTATCAATTTGCAGACATTTTATAGCACATCAGATACCATGAACCATGTGTCAGCCCAGACTATGGACTAGGATATCCAGTCACTATCTTCCAACACCAGTAACCGGGATGTTCTATCCAGCACATCATATTTTCTAAAGTTAATTTGAAAAGAATCTCATCTGGCTGATATGAGAATAATGGTCCAATAATACGCATTAACTACATTAAGTAACACTGTAACTGTTGAAAATAGTTGAAAGGCAACTGTAACTGTTGAAAATAGTTGAAAGACAGAAATTGCCTTAAAACTGCAGAGTGCATGCACCAATAATACCATTTTGCCTCCAGATATGAAATGGAACTTCTGCAAAAAATATCAATTATGAACTCGGTAGTCAAACTTCCTACTCTATTAGTTTACTCCTTTTTCACAAATTAAGCCCACAAAGAACATTTAGGTTGATCAACTTAGGCTCATAAACTTTATGGTTGTTACTCTCTACAAGAAAATCGAATATAAGTAAAGACAATTTTTATGACATCATAAGTTATCACTCCAAGTTTATACAGATTATCACTTCTAGATCAGTTTTTTTATTTTGTAGGAACAAATTCTCCAAGAAAAATCTCTAAAATCTTGAGAGACCAGTACCTTCAGCTCCAAACCAATACTACATAGAAAACCTACATTATCAAATCAGTATTCTCATGCAAATAAATGAAACATGCAGTAACATAAACTGTTTATTCACTAAAGCTGTTCACAATGACATCTCTACAGCAAAATTGGCAGGACAGACTGCCAAGATTAAATGGAAAAGTCAATTAGCCCTAAAATCAACTTGTCCCATTTATTTGCGAAGTTAATTACTACTTTGTAGGTACAAAGCTAATGTTAACATATCTAAGAAGCATGGACACAAGCACGGACACAGAATCGGAAACAAATAAGGTCACATGACACGGCACTTGTAAAAAATTGAGGTTATGAACATGGCATGAACATGGGAAAAAAAAAATATAAATAGAAATATATATTCTTCAATTATTATCATAACAATTTTACTAAAATATCAAAAAAGAAAATACTGATAATGTATAGATTCTCGCCTTTTAATTTCGTTATAAATAACAAATCTCATTATCTGCCATGCATCTACCTTTCACTCCCCCTTTATAATAGAGAAAAGAAAAGGAAATAATGGTGGTCACAACAGCTAGCAGGTTATGGATCAGCAAAGAACGTGCTACAAAAAACCATTTCTTAGAAACCAAACAAAACTCATATCCACACAAGTATAACTTCATAAAACTATCCAGTTGTAAATAGATATTACCAATTTAACAACATTTATTTTCAATTTTTTCAGACAATTTAACCTTTTTCTTTTTAGACACGACATATAAGAAGCACGGATATAGTAATGACATGGTATATTTGACCAAAAAAACACGCTGCATTGTGCATTCTACACGATTTTTGTGTATCAGTTGCATGTCTGCATAGAACATGCATACAATATGGAGACAGAAACCTCAGCAGTGTGTCCGTACTTCTTAGTAACATATGAGATGGGCAAGCCCAAAGGAAATTCCAGGATTGTATGTCCTCAAACTACCAAAACCAACACCATCTTGCTTCATCATAGTCCAAATCTCATCAAATCCAGCTACAAATCCAATAACCAATATATCGATCACATTTGCCTTATAACTAGCAGGCACATTCATGCAGACATGCTAATTGATCAATATATGAAAAATGATCAACAATCAGTCGACAAGCACAAATACTAAATCCGAGCCAGATCTAATACAAATAGAACTTCTAGGTTAAATCACAACGCATCGCCATAGAATCAACCGATCACCAACAAATCAACAGGATATCTAATAGAAGGCATCCGATCATTCAAGATGCAGATCTAATCATCATCATCAAAAAGCAGATGAAGGAGAAGCATTAGAGGCTACTTGGGGGAAATTCTCGCTCTGAGCCCAGACGCTGCCGTCGTGGCCGACGATGGCGGCGGCAGTGAGGTGCTGGCTGTCGATCTCGCACATCAGGTGATCGTCGACGTACGCTTGCCACGACATCTTGAGCGCTAAGTTTCTCTCTCTGGGGTTAGGGTTTGAGGTGAACAGCGGAGATTGGAGATTTTTATTAAAATGGGGACAGAAAGAATCGCGCGTCAAATGCGTGAGATGAGGGGGTTTGGAATATTTTCCACTGTCCAGTGGGGAAGGGGATATACAGCGGATGCCAGAGTCACCGACCCTAGAGATTAAACTGTATTTTAGTGATGGGCTCGGCGTCCGAGAAATAAAATTTTATTTCTATTATTGACAAGGAAAAATAACGGGAATTCTATTTACTCACTGCAATTTACTTTTGACATGCTAAGTGCTCTTTACACTAAACTTCCATTTTAAAATGTCACCATTTTACTCTATGCACCCAATTTTTTTTCCAAGTTTAACCCTCCCCTTTTCTCTATCTCCTTATGTTGTCCGATCCCAAATTTTTCGAGTCGGATATTAATTTTCAAGCTAAAAAAATGTTGGTCGGGTATTAATACCCGACCAAAAAATCGCTTGGTCGGGTATTAAAACCCCACAAGTAGCCAACGTCTTCCTAAAAAAAATTATAAATAATAATAAATTGCAAACAAATACACATAAAAAATTAAGAATAAATTTAAATTGTAACTTAAATTTGTCATCTGACACCAATTGCATGGTGGAATTTTCCATTTGAATAAAAAAAACTAAAACTAAAACTCCAAACCCTAATTTTACTTGTTACAGTAAATTCGAAGAATTTAAAATTTCTCTAGATCTTTTTAGGAGTATGAATTTAAAAAATTTAAGAGATTAAGAAATCAAATCAATGAATTTGTGGGAGATGTATTTTTTTTAAATTAAATTTTACTAAAAAATATTTTTAGAGGGTCTAGAGAAAAAACAGAAGAGGAAGACGATGAGTTATAGTTCTAAATTTTAAAAAGTCTTAATTTGTGGTTGAAAAGGGTAATTTAGTCAAAAAAATAAATGGTAAACTTGTAATTATTTATAAGTTTTAAAACCGTTCCCGAAAAAGAATGACCCGTTGTTTAAAGTTAATTTCAGAAATGCCCCTGTAACTGAACATTCCTGTTTTGGGCTCAGGTCGTTTGCAGGAATGGTAATGTACATATTCATAGATTAATTTTTGATTCGGTCTTTTTAAAATTTTAAATTAAAAATAATTTTTTATTAATTCAAAATTTTATATGGAAAATGTGAAAAATTGGAACATGCGTGCATTGCCATCTCTGGTTCTCAACAGTTTTGGCCTGGCATGCATTTGACAGAGGATTCGGTAAATTATTGCCCGGTGATTCTATTTGTGAAAAAATTTAAAACTTTTTTGGATTTATTTTCTATTTTTGCCCGTCTTATAATGTTTTTGGTTCCTATGAGGCTGAGATATATTATCTTTAGGGTTTTTTCAACATCAATTCTCCATATCACTCTCTCGTATCAACAACCACCAGCATTACTAGTAAGCCTTTTTATCTTATGTATTTAGAAGAGACAATATAAACAAGGGGTATTTACTGGTTTGTCCCTCAAATCTTTATATATTATGATTTTATCTCCCAAATCTTTATATTTAGAATTTTGTCCCGCAAATCTCATAAGTTACAACAATTTAGTCTCTTTTCTAACTTTTCCTAACACAGTTAAATATTTAACCATTTTACCCTTCTTTTCCTCTTCTATTTTCCTCCTCTTTTCTTCTTCTCTCTTCCTTCTCTCTTTTTCTTCTCTCTTCCTCTTCTCTTCTCCTTTTCTTCATTATTTCTCCTCTCTTCCTCCCCTCTTCTCCTTCTCTTTTCCTCCTCTCTTCTCCTTTTGTAACTTAAGAGAGGAGTAAGAGAGGAGAAATAATGAAGAAAGGAGAAGAGAGGAGGCAGAGAGAAGAAGAAGAGAGCCCGAATTTAGTCCACCATCTCTCATCACTCTCCCCTCTCTCTTCTCACTCTAGCCCACCTCCCCTCTTTCCTCCTCTCCTCATTCATTGAAAGTAGACTGCATGCTTCTAACATCAACTCCATACATCCTCTTCCCTCTCTCTCTTGCCTCGCTCACTCATCTACGAGATGAACTGTGACAATTGATTACTGGTCAATATCATCCATGCTCTTTACTATTCGTGTAACTCATATATTCTCTACCTCGATATGGAGTTACCATCTTGAACACACAATTAAAAACTTATGAGAAGAATAAGTTCAAGAGATGTCTGTCAATAATGAGGTAAGTGTTTCGAGTAAAATTTGAAACTTATAAAATGTCAAGAGAAATTAGAGTTGGTAGGCCAAATTTTTACTTGTCTTATACAAAATTTTGAATTAGAAAAATAAAATTTTTATTTTTAATTCAAAATTTTATATAAGGCGGACCAAAATTTAGCTCGTGGACGCGTCCATTACCTTCCCTAAGAGAAATTATAAGAGCAAGAATGCATAGTTTTACTCTTAAATAATATGAAAATACAGTTCATTATGATAATTAATCACTCAATAAGATCACAATTTTCTTATATAAATATGTAAATCTATAATGATAAAAATGTTAACACAATAAGAGAGCGTCTCTATAATGATAAAAACCTTCTCCCTTATGACTTGATAAGAAAAACTCTCAGTTAATCACATCGTCTTAATGATGGAGTTTAAAGAATGATGGAGATATGATAAACTTACTTATTAGAAATATATTATTGAATATAGAAAAAAATTCTCGATGTTGTTAGAACCTTCTTTTTAGCTGGCTTAATAGGAAAACCTTCTTCTTTGTACACAACAAAGGAGATCTTTTTGAAGATGAGAAATAAATAAGAGATCTTATTGGCAATGAAAAATCTCCTTTGACAAAATGATCTTCAATGATTTGAGTTGATATGAAAATCTTATCCTTTGAAGAACTGGCAAGAGAGATCTTGATCAGGATATATATATATATATATATATATATATATATATATATATATATATATATATATATATATATATATATATATATATATATATATATATATATATATATATATATATATATATTACTGTAGGTGAGCCGCCAGCTCAGAAAAAGTTACGTGAGCTAGCGACAAAACTATAATGACTCAATAATTTTTCTTCATTTTTTTTAACAATTACTATCTCTATCTCCTTAACTTCTTTTGGATTAAATTTCATAAATTTTGGAGTTCATTTAACTTTTCATCAAGTGCATACAAAATATTCTATTCATTGAAAACCGTTAATTTTGTATACTTGATGGAGGACCAAATCAAAATTAAAACTCAAGAAATTGGGTATGAGTGTACCTTAGGAAGTTTAGATCATAATCCAAAAGAAAATTTTTAAAAAAATTTATTAGAGATAGTGGAAATGAACTGCAACTCAGGTAAGTTGCGTGACCTGTCAGCTCATTTCCATTTTTCTCATATATATATATATATATATATATATATATATATATATATATATATATATATATATATATATATATATATATATATATATATATATATATATATATATATATATATATATATATATATATATATATATATATATATATATATGGAATTACTGTAGGTGAGCCGCCAGCTCATGAAAAGTTAAGTGAGCTAGCGGCAAAACTATAATGATCGAATGAATTTTCTTCAATTTTTTTCTTCAATTACAATATCTATCTCCTTAACTTTTTTCAGATTAAATTCCATAAATTTTGAAGTTCATTTACCTTTTCATCGAATGCATACAAAATGTCTTATTCATTGCAAACCGTTAATTTTGTATTAACTTGATTGATGACCAAATCAGAACTAAAACCCAAGAAATTGGGTATGAGTGAACCCTAAGGGTTGAGATCATAATCCAAAAGAAACTTTTTTAAAAAAAATATTATAGATAGTGGAAATGAACTACAACTCAAATAACTTGCGTGAGATGACAACTAATTTATATATATATATATATATATATATATATATATATATATATATATATATATATATATATATATATATATATATATATATATATATATATAATAGTGATCTTGTTAAAAGCCTTCTTTTTGATAACTCTCTAGGGTTCTTTTGGAATAGATTGATCCCCTTCGAACACCTTTGAAATTGGAGATTATAGGATATTAGAGTCTTATTAGGTTTTCAAATCCCTAATGAATGGGAAATTCTATTTACACACGGAGATTTACTCTTAACATCCAGATTACTCTCCATACTAATATCTCATTTTGAAACATCACCAATTTAATCTCTATGCCTAATTTTTTTTCCCAACATTAACCCTTGCTCTCTCTCCCTTTCCTATTTTTGTCCACGACTCAGCCCTAACAACGTTTTATTGATCCTCCCCTCCCTCTCCGAATTTCTTCCGTGTACTCAAACTCACGTAAGAAATTTTAACAATTTTTTTTAAAATCAGATAATCATGAAATTTAACAATTGTTAACCATTTTGTATGAGATGGTTATTAATTTCTGACTGAAAAATATAGTGGTTGGATATTAATACCCAACCGAAAAGTAATCTGGTCGGACGTTAATACCCGACTAATAACGACCGTCTCCCGCAAACAAACAAAAATTTCTTCCGCATACTCAAACCCACATAATAAATTTTACCAATTTTTTAAATCAGATAATCATGAAATTTAACAATAGTTATCCGTTTTGTTTTGTTTGAGATGGTTATTAATTTCTGATAGAAAAATATAGTGGTCGGATATTAATACCCAATCGAAAAGTAATCTGGTCGGATGTTAATATCCAACCGTGACGATCGTCTCCCGCTAACAAACAAAAAAATTAACAACACTAAATTGCAAACAAAATACATCAAAAACTAAGAATAATTTTAAACCATAACTTAGATTTATTCTCCGACACCAATTGCACGTTGGATTTTTCCATATGCTCCAAAAAAATCAAACTCTAAATCCTAATTTTTCTTTTAAAGTGAATTCAAGGAATTTAAAATTCTTCTAAACTCTTTTAGGAACGCGAATGTAAAAATTTTAAGGAATCAGGAAATCAAATCGATGAGTTTTGTTGATTGGGAAAAGTTGATGAGGAGGGGCCCAGATCTGCTAATATCTCAAAAAATCCAAATAGAATCAAAGTGGATGGAGATATTAGATCTAATCATATATAAATTAAATCTGATCTAATCAAATTGTAGATCTCAGAGATTTTGTCAAATCTTCCTTCGTCAAATCAAGACCATATTTATTGAACCAAATCAGATTAGATTAAATCATATATTTGATGGAGATTGCAGTATATTTCTATTCCCATCTACAAGACAGATAATCCACCCAACTTGTGTCTATATAAATAGATATCATGAGATATCGTGAAAGTCACCTTTGGGGATATCCAAGGTCACGTGGTTAGGTGCATTCATAAAAATTAGCAAACTGACCGTCGTCATGCTGCTCAAGAAAAAACTAGCTAACTGGCCATCGCTCATCTCTGTAGGATAGTCAACGAGAGTCGAACCAAACCTCATAACCACGTGAAGAGCCCATTACTTTTGTAAAAAGAGAGATGAATTTATAAATCTCTCTCTTGTTTTCTATTTTGATTGTAATTTTCTTTTCATTATAATTTTGAGATAATTGTAATCTTTGAAAATTATTGTAATATGTGACAATGAAGATAAATCCAAAATTTCACCGAAAACAAATTTGTGGGAGATGTGTTTGTTTTTAGATTTAAATACAAAAAAAAAAGTGTTTTTTTGGGGTTTAGAAATAACAGAGGAAAAAATCGATCACAATTTTCTAAATTTTTAGAAAGCATTAGAGATTTCGGATTTGAAATGGTAACTTAGTCAAAAAAAAAGAAAATGACAAACTTATAATTACAGATAATTTTAAAATTTGTGGTGAAGAGTAAATCTCCGTGCATAAATAAAATTTCCCTCGGTGAATTCCCTCCCTTAAGTCCAGTTGAAGTAGGAATAAATGGCCGGGATTGGACTTCAAAAACCATTTAAAAATGGGGCTAAAAAATCAATTTTGGATTTATAGCTGCAGTAGGTCTACTAGTAGCCTTACCAATAGCTTCAACACCTGTAACTCTTTATTTTGTGCAATCAACTAACATATAAGTAGGCCATTGGCAGGTGAACAACTGCTGATTCTAAATGTTATTATATTGTACTTCACTTCAGAAAATAATCATATATTTTGACTTTAAATTCTAGTTGAGCTTATTCTTGAATAGTTAGAAAGAGTAGTTAGAATTCTAAAAGAAACATTATTCCCAACTTGATTTTGATCATCATCAAATATGGTCATGAGTTAAGGCTAATAGGGACGCATCGGCAGCACCATGAGTTAAGACAGTTATTGAGAGACAAAATCAAACTTAAATTAAAATTAGAAGAGAAAATTACTCGAGAATCCATCCTGAAACTAAGTTAATTGATTTACTAAAGCACGACATAAGCTAAATATTGCAGTAAAGTTTTTAAACCATTATTTTCTTATTTTCTAAAAGGAAGGAAAAACAAAAATGGTTCAAGTGTTTTCAATTTAGGATCTACAAATTGAGTTCTAATAGGAGGGAGTGAAGAAGCAATTCAAAATTACAAGTGAATGGCTGAGACGGATTATAACTCGGGCAGACAAACAAGAGGAGATGGGGCAGGTCCGGATACAATATTAGGCTTCTTTGCTAATAAACAGAAACAGGCTTGATTAATTTTTTTTTTCCCCTCATTATAAAACACGTTCCATCGATAAATTTTTGCATAGAAAAACAATGTAAATTATAAGTAGGGTGAATATTAATTTATGAAAGATCTTAACTAGTAATTAATTTAATGAAAGTAGAGATACATCTTGAATGGTCCAGATAATCTACCACCACGGAGAACAAATCCAATAGGGTGGGTCCTACTGCAAGACCGCGTCGAACCCTTTACAGCCAATAGGTTCAGACAGAAACACTTGTGCCATTTACAAAGTACAGAGCAGTAATATTTCTGCAGATTTCATGCCTGGTTGGCACTAAAACAATCAAGGAACGGTTGAAAGAAGTTTTCATGAGATGGCCCATCCATACCTCATACACTTGGCATTTCTAGGCAAAGGTGGTTATGTTTCATCAAATTGGAAGCAACTTTGGTAGTTGAGATCAAATTTAACAAGAGTAGATATCTAACTCTCAATGTGAGAGCACAAAAACTGGATAGAATTGGTGAGTCTAAGGATCAATTCTTAATCTGTTCTATATAATATTTTGAATTAAAAATAAAAATTTTATTTTTTTTAAATTCTTTTTTTTAATATGACAGGTCACATAGTGACCCTTAGACCCGCCTACACTCATCCTTAGGTGCGACATAAGTTTGTTCGAAATCATCTAATGCACTCTAACCCAGCGTGCAACGATAATACTTGTCTCTGCTGTCCAACCAGAACTTGGACCAGAGAATTACCTGCTTCAACATAGAAATTCTACATGGATGAGGCTTACAGCTTGCTATGAAATGAATTAGCTGATTCTGCATATTTCTAGACCCAAAAACTGATAACAAATTTGGCTGGCAGGCATCTTATGCCCTCAAATTTACAGAGTTCAAGCTTCTAGCAACTGTACAATATTAGGTTCATTCGATACTGAAGAAATTCATATAGTAGCAAAGTATCATTGCTTCAAACAGCGACAGAGACATGTCGAGTGCGTCAACACAGGCAAACATGGCTTGTGGATCTTGCGTGTTTTTTCATGTAAATGGATGAGTAACTCCGTGCATTAAAAGGGAATCCCAAGGGTTGTTGAGAATACAAAGGTGGATGCCGACTGGTGGTGGTAAATTATGAAAAAGTGTCACCAGATGCTTCAAGCAAAAATCTCTTAACATTTGCAATTCTTTTGGGAGGAAAGCTGAAGGATGAATGCACATGAATTTCAAAAAATGAAAAAGAAAAGGAAGATGAAAACCAAAACCCAAACACTCCAACAATCCGTTTCTGCCCACAAAATTATTACCCAGAACAAAAATGCAGAAGAATACCGGTCCACAATCATGAAAATATGCATGCTTAAAACTAGGCAATGGGCAAGATCACTGCATCCCAAGGAGGAAAAAGGGGAAGAAATCGGAAGCCCTGATCGGACTCTACAGCCCCTGGTCGATGAGGTAATCACCCATCCTCTCTACAACCATGTTGCACTGGCCTGGAGTCATAGGCTCCTCATATATGCCAAAGATCAAAGCCTGGTTTGTTTTCTTTATAGTGATGCCACCTGAGCCCTGCCAAACGAACAGACATGTCACTACTTATCTCTACATACCAGTAACACCAGAAAGACTCCACAAGCACTAATTGGGACACACACTTCTTGATTTATACACTTTATGCAAACTTAATATGGATTTTCCAAATATTCATATGGGATAGGGGTGAGCAGAGTTGAATTAAAACAAAAAAAGCTGACCAAAATTCATAAAACCAAACTGAACCAAGTAAATTGAGTAAGTTTTCAGTTTTGGTCTGTGAAACTGAACGAATGTCCATTCTTTTTGTTGCACAGAATATTTATTGTCTTTCTGAATTGTTTCTTACTAATCTCCTTTTGTTCTTCTTGAAAGTTGTATATTAGTTTGCTTTACTTTTATGAGACTCTAATTTGTTCAAACATCTGGGGTAGAGTATATATTCAAGTGCAACTTAATTTTTATATTTAAAATATAAAAGATCAGCTTAAGGCAAAATTTCAATTTTATTTATTTTTTAGCAGCTGAAACTTAAAATCTTGGGTTAACCTACTAAAGGCCCAGCCAAGTTAACCGAACCAAACCGAACTCAGTTTAGTTCGCTTCAATTTCTGGGTTAGATCGGTTCAGTTCGGTTTTGCCAAAATCAGCCAAAACCACCCCTAATATGGGATGTAGAAAGATATGGATATCACTAAATGCCTGTCTGGACAATGAGCACAAGTTTGCATTGAGAGACACAGTGACAAAAGGCCCTAAAAGTAACAACTGTCAGTAACTGAAGAGAAGAGAAAAAAAAAAAACCCTGGATTCATTATATTAGTAAGAAATTTGCAAGAAAGTTAGACACATATTGTGGACACTCCCACTGTACACAGAAAGAGAAAAGGTAGGAAGAGGATCAACAAGGATGAGTGAGAGACAAAAGGATGGCTTCTTTGATGAAAAAGGGCATCAATATGGCATCAGAAAGAAGATAGTGTTAATAGATCAGTTAGTTGTAAGATGTTAACAAGCTAACCACCATCACGGTGATAAAAAAATCAGAAACAGATTTCAACAAACAAGCTCCAATTAGGGTGATAGCACATAAGGATGCACTCTTCACATCACATACACTCTGGGTGATAGTTGCCGCATACAGAAGGGAGATGAAATTAAGCAGATTTTTATGTATACAAAATGATAGGCTTCAAACTCTGACAAACAAACAGAACATGTGTCCAATGACTAATACTTATGCAGGCCTCTTTTCCACATAGAACCCCTCCCCTAATTGCAGGTTTTTTCAGTATATCAATTTTTCTTTCAATGTCGTAAAAAGAATGTAAGCGTGCTATATTTATTCTTCCTAACTTGAAAAGAATTTTAAGAAACTTCTAACTGAGAAATACAAATCCAAACAGGCAAAAAGTTAAAGAGCCCAAGTAGCACAAAAAACACAGATAAGAGGAAAAAGAACCATAAACGGGTCACCTTCTTTCCACGGATAACAGCTCCAGGTTCGCCTTGGATTACCATGTATTTTGCACCCGCAAGAAATAAACCAGTTGGAGCAAGGGATCCTGGTTCAGCAAAATCATTCATAATACCAGTGATCTCATCAGGTGTGAACTGCAATACACAACGGCTCTTTAATATCAGAACAACAGTAAAAATCTTAACATGTACAGCAGAGAACGCCAACCAACTGACATAAAAAAATGTAAGTTGCGATAGAAAAGCCAGGAAAGCACAAGGTGGCCATACAAAGGAAAGCCAACCATTTAAATTTACATCAAGAAGACACATATTGTAACAAAATTAATACAAACAAAGTCAAAATAAACCACAGGATTTGGATCATCATTTTGAAAGAATTGAACTAGGATGGAAGCAAACGAAAAGGTACAGACCATTTATACTGGAACCAGTAAAACTACAAGTCCGACAATACATCATATTCCTAGTTACCCTCATCCAGCTTTCACTCTCCATGAGCAAGCCACCCCTTTCTCAACCTTGAAAAGGATAATGCGAATAGGGATGGCAATGGACGGGTCAATTTTTGGCCCGTCCTGTACAAATTTTTGAGTTAAAAATGAAATTTTTATTTTTCTAATTCAAAATTTTGTATATGGGTCAAACATTGGCCCGTGGATGCGTCCATTACCATCCCTAAATGTGATTGTAAAATTGAGACTTGTTATGCTATAAGCCATACTGGCTGACTGATTAAGCTACACATTACATTATTAAAAAATCCAGAGCAATTGTAGAAATTGCAGGAATAAACGTGATGCTAACAATAATTAAAATCAGATATGGCCTATATATTATTTTACAGTTTCTGAAGGAAGCCTGGCTGAAATGTAATGCCAAACAAAATAATACTGCATAAATACTTTTTGTGCAAATAATGAATCAAAGGGACAATAAACTGATGCAGACCATCATTTTGGTGATTATACAAACTAAGCATACACCTAAAAGAAACAAATATTCAAATGATTAGAAAAAGACTGCAACAAATACATCATAAAAAAATTAATTGGATATATATTATGTAAAGTATTAATAAAAAAAGATAAGTGCTGGTAACAAGTAAAGTTAACCTACATGATAATGGACCCCAAACCATGTAATAAATAGATAAAAGAAGAGAGGAAAGAATAGGGAGACAACCAGAGTTAGAGCTGCCATACTAGTTGTACTTTTATTGATTCTAGTAGTAATGGGAAGTTTTTCTTATAGTGAAGATAGAGAGAGGTAATAGATCAATGATAGGGTTAAAATTAAATAATAGAACTCAAAAGTACTTTTTTTGCCTTTTAATCCACATTGTTAGTAGTGTTCCACTTTAAGTTCAAGTCCTAAAGACATCATAGATGTTCCTAACTGCATCCTATGTTTCTGTGGGAATTTCTAGTGCCAGATGAAGAAAGCACTGACATTTAATAACCTATTCCACACTACTTGCTCACTTTTCAATCCAAAAACTAGTAACATCTTCTTGCTACCTTGATTGGAACAGTGGACTGTATGGAACAGGTCAAGTTGGACAAGTTTGAGCTTCACCAGACAAGATTATGCAGTTTCTGTATAGAATAAGAATCTTGTGTAAATTTTGGTGAGTTGGTAAGTTCTCATCTCATCCAAGACACTGAAACAAGATGGGTGAATAGAGAAAAGATTAGCATGGGCCATATGAAAGAGACATACGCAGACCAAGAGAACAGCATTCCAGAAAATATTTTGTGGGAACTTAATTTCATGGCCAGAAATTTGGAATATTTACTTATAGGAATATGAAAGAGCATTGGCAAGCTGCACACGTGCTGCATTACACCATCTAGAAATCAGAAGGGCCACCTTCTAGTGGACTCATGAGAAATGACTTATATTGCATCATGCATTATCCATTATCATTATCATCTCCATTTCTCATAAAATGTGGCCAACTATGGAACTCGATAATAAACTTTCATTCCCAAGTGTAAAGCATTTGGAGAATGCAAACAAAACATTTAGGATTATGAATAACCCCTCCCACGTCCATAGTTTTGGTAGGAACTCCTAAGAAAGAGTTAACATAGACAACCTATCATCAAATCTTTCATAGACTTGCATTTGTTGCTTATCCCATGAGAAGAGTAAAATGCTTAGCTAATTATGGTGGCATCAAGGATGAGGACTAGTTATCAATATTATGTTCGCCCAAGATCTGTAAGCTCAGTAGCAGGTAGGTAACAATTTATGTTTGCCTTATTGGTTGGTATGAAGAATTCTGACGGTTACCTACAAGGCATGAACACAAACACCAGACATGGATATCATACAATATAGATAGAAAATCCTAAAAAGATAGGACATAAAGACAATGTGACAAAACTTTTTGTGTGTGTGCATGTGTGTGTGTGTGTGTAATAACATCAAAATACACGGTGACTAAAGGTGTTTTGTATTAGAAGTAGAAAAAAATAATATAAATTCCTAATAATTTTCATAACTTCTAACTAACTGAAATAAAGAAAAAAAAATGTAGGCATTCAATCCAATTCTCTACCCAATATAAGTCTATAAAACCCTTCATATGTTACCAAGGCATTTAGGTTTTGTCAGCATAGTATTTTTTTTATATTAAAGAAAAAAATTATATATATATATATATATATATATATATATATATATATATATATATATATATATATATATATATATATATATATGTGTGTGTGTGTGTGTGTGTGTGTGTGTGTGTGTGTGTGTGTGTGTGTGTGTGTCTATATATATATGGCTTTAGGTTTTTTAAAAGTCGGCACAACTCCAACATGCAAATTTTGTTTGCAAAATCCTGACACAGTTTAGAAGTGTTCAAAACTTCAATACATGTCAGTCAAGCATCATGCTTTACAAATCTTCAACTATCAGTCTCTGTCATAGTCTTGCAAAGAAAATTATGGTAGGGGGAGGAAGGAAAGAGACCTAAAACCTAACAGATCATTCACAAGGAAAAGGGGTTGTGGAGTTGGGAAAGGGAGGTTTTTTGTTTTTTCTGGTTGGGTGTTTTTTTCTTTTCTTTTTTTTTTTTGGGGGGGAGGGGGGGTTGGTGTAAGTGGACTTATACAATACCTAACGGATTATTCATAGGCGAGTAAGGCTTATGGTGTAGTAAAACATACCTTGTTGGCCATGTTGTAACTTAAAAGAAAAAAAAAGAGTGATCCTACAAAACTTTTGAGCTTAGTAGGACCTAGGAAGCACGAACGCTTCTTTAGTGAAGTCATTTCATGTCAAAAGAACACCGTGTTGCACACATAACTTCTTGTCGTATATTTACTTATTTTTATGTATATTTTAAACTTGTCATTGTTGGGTGTATGTTCATACATGACTCTTGGTTTGGATAATAACAAACTCTATTTGTACTATGATATATTTGGTAAAGTATGTGCAAATTAGATATATGCACAAATGATTCAAGTGAGACAACCAATACGACCGACATCGATAAGATGATGGTTACGATATATCTAATAAAGCTACAATTTAAGCCACAAGACGGAATTTATTGGAAAGTTATAGAGATTGGAACCACTTTTATAACAATAAAAAGATCAGCAAAAATAGATTTTAGAGGTGAAAGTTATGATCGTTAAAAATTAGAAAGAAGCAGCAGGAATAATGGATAAAATCTGTGCAACAACGTCAACTTCAAGCCCAGTTATGAAGTTGATGCAGAGAAAACTCAAAAAAATCTCTGTAGGAGGAAGTTGTATGACCGTGAAGTCTCTTTTCACATGCACTTGAATCACCCAAATTGGATTTCTGAATCAAAAGTTATGATTTTTTTTTTATTGAAACACTAACAGGCAGAAACAAAGCAAGACCGTTGTATGTGGTTTTGGCTAGAACAAGCACTTGCTATAGGTAGTAGATGCAGCAATGCAATTTGAGCCTTTTGAGGTGATTTTCCAAGAGGAGTTCACTTGAAAAGTTTTCTATGAATCCTAAACATGGTAGGTGATGGCTATGAATTGGTTTAGAATCAATGGATGAAATTTCCTCTCTTATTCCTTCTGCGGCTGAGATTCTTTGGTAGATTAGAGCATATCTAAAAAAAAGGAATTTGAGAGTTGAAAACAGAGATCCTTGAGAAGAGAAAAAGAAAACTTTCCTTGAAGAAAAAAGAGAAGCCATTGAGATCAATAGAGCTTTTTCATCGTCCACGCACCCTCTACGACGCACTATGTCTCAGATCTTGAGTTTTGAGGAGTGCATCATGGTCGGAGTTCAACATCTTCCTTGCACGACAATCTACATCTTTCAAAGACGATATACAAGGGTTTTAAGATCTTTTTTACTATACTTAAATTGATATTTGGTGTTAATCTCAAAACTTGTTTTTTACTGTTTGTGTAATTGGTTTACGATTAACTTAAGCTGGTGCTAATTGAGGTTGGAGTTTGTACAACATATTCAGACCGGTGTTAACTAAGGTTACAATATGTAAGATTAAGGTGTACGACATACTCAAACTGGTGTCAATTAAGAGAGTTTATACGGTACACTCAAGCCTAGGTAATTAAAAAACACTAATTGGGCGCTACGGTTACACTCTATGTTGGAATAGTTTTGTAGTAGACGACTAGTTGGGTAGACCAGAATTTCAGTCTTGTATCTCTTTACTAGATTGGGTTATAATCTAGGATTTCCTTTACTAATAGTGGAATTTCCTTTATTGAGAGAAAAGTTCATATAGGAAATTTCCGAACCACTATAAAAAATTTTGAGTGTTCTGCTTGTGTCTTGTGTTTTGATGGAATAAGTTTTGAAAAGTATAATAGTAAAGAAGGAGGCTAAGAAAGCTGCTCGAGATGTAAAAACTAAATTATATAAACAAGTGTACGAGAAGTTAGATAATAAAGAGGCAGAAAAAGATATATATATAATTGCTTGAATAAAAGAGAGAAATTCTAAAGACTTATGTACTGTAAAGTGTATTAAAAATGAGGATCAGACAGTTCTAGTTCGAGACGAAAATATCAAAGAAAAATGGAAAAATTATTTTGATAGATTATATAATGGTAGTTTTACTCAAAATTTGGGAGATCTTACTATTCAATGTGAGGATATGAATTGTAATTTTATGCGCAGAATCAAAGAGTCTGAAGTAAAAGAGGTTTTGAAGATGATGAAATTAAGAAAAGCCGTTGGTCCAGATGAGATTCCTATACAGGTATGGAGATATTTAGAAAGGATTGTTGTGAGGTGGTTAACAGATCTTTTTAACAAGATTTGGCAAACCAAGAAAATACCAAACGAATAGAGAAAGAATACCTTATTATCTCTGTATAACAATAAGGGCGGCATTCAGAGTTGTTTTAACTATCGGGGAATAAAACTCATGTGTCACACTATAGAGCTTTGGAAAAGGATAATTGAATATAGATTGCGACAAACTGTTAAAATATCGGAGAACCAGTTTAGATTTATGCCGGGGCGATCAACGACAGAAGCTATTCATTTACTTCGTCAACTTATAGAGCGATTCCGAGAGAGAAATAGAGATTTACATATGGTATTTATTGACTTAGAGAAAGCCTATAATAAATTTCCACGAGAAATACTTTGGTGACACTAATGAAGAAAAGAGTTCCCATCAAGTATATCGATATAATTAAGGACGTGTATGATGAAGTAGTGGCCAATGTCAGAACATGTGGTGGTTTAATAAGTGATTTTTCTATCACAATTGGACTATATCAAGGATCTGCATTGAGCCTATTCTTATTTGCTATAGTGATAGATGAGCTCACTAAAACCATTCAGGGTGAGATACCTTAGTGTATGCTATTTGCTGATGACATTGTCTTAGTTGATGAAATAAGAGAAGGAATAAATTCCAAGTTAGAGTTATGGAGGTATACATTAGAATCTAGATGTTTTAAATTGAGTAGGTCTAAAACAGAGTATATGGAGTGTAAATTTAGTAAACGTCGGACCATAAACTATAATGTCGGACCATAGACTATAATACTGTAAAACTGAATAGGCAAGAGATACAAATGAGCAGTCAGTTTAGATATTTGGGTTATATTATTCAGAATGATGGAGAGATCGATAATTATGTTAACTATAGGATACAAACTGGCTGGTTGAAATAGAGGAGGGCAACGGGAGTTTTATGCGACCGTAACATTCCGTTAAGATTGAAAGGAAAATTTTATAGGACTGCTATTAGGCCAACTTTATTATATGATACGGAATGTTGGGCTATAAAGAAACGTCATTCACAGAAAATAAGTGTAGCAGAGATGCGCATGCTCCGTTGGATGTGCGACAACACTAGGAGAGATAAAGTGAGAAATGAAGATATTCGTGCGAAAATAGGTGTAGCTCCCATCGATGAGAAGATGCGAGAAAATCGCTTACGATGGTTTGGTCACAAGTGCACCAGTTCGAAGAAGGGAGTTTACCAATGTAGGACAAGTTAAAAGAACAAATGGAAGACCGAAGAAAACATGGATGGAGGTGATACACAAAGATATGGAGTCTAGAGGTTTAAATAAGGAGATATTACTTGATAGAAATGATTGGAGAAGGAATATCAGAGTGATCGATCCGGCGTGATTCTTTTTTGGTTCATGTAGCCTACCCCAAATACTTGGGATAAAAGGCTTAGTTGTTGTTGTTGTTGTTGTTTTTCTGCTTGTGTTTTGATATTGGTGGTTGTTTATTTTAATAACTCTGTTATTTAACAACTCTGTTATTAAATAACTATGGTATTTAATTTCGAAATTATCTACTATTTAATAGTTAAAATTTGGTAGCAACCGTATTCACCCTCACACGAGCTTGCATCTATACTCTAACGCGATCCTAATAGTCACATAGCTATGTGTTTATGCATTTGCAATCTAGGTAAGGACTTAATCGATTGAAGGAATTAAAAAGTTATAAATATTATTTACCTTAACATTTAACATCTCTTAACATTTAACATCTCTTAGTAATGTTATTCTGCATTGAGTAATTATAATGATTCTCTCTTTCTGAGGTCACGTGCCCATCGTTCCTAATCTGTGACTACTCCAACTCAAGCATTTTAGTCCAAAAAAGAGATCTCTTTATTCTCGCTCAAACTAAAGCTCAGTCTGCTAGCTCAAGTCCCAATAATGAAATTGGTAGTCTCGTTCCATCTTGCTCAGCCAAAAATATAGACGATGGTCTACAAAACCACATATGGGAAAGAAAAGAGAGAAGGAAACAAAAAAAATTGGGACTACAATTCCAAAGTTCTACCTAGAATCGTCCGGAAGAAGCAAAGATAATCTAGAGTTGGCTTGAATAAACTCTAGTAGATATATTTTTCATGGAAAGTACCATGCACACACAAATATTTCGACTAAAGTAATAATTGTAGATTCAATTGAATCACCCATTTCAACATTCCCTCTTAAAATGTTAAAATACAAAATAATTTCCCTCAATCCCCACCACAACTTCGGAGTTTTGTTGCAGTAGAAGGAATTTCAATATGCTAATAGAGCGATCCAGATTCAATTCCTTCTAGGTACGCATTTAATTGCGGATTTTATAAAAAATAATACCACTCGTAAAACTCATGTTTTTGCCAAAAATAAGACTTCCACCTACGGGACATGTCAAAATACAAAATAATTTCTCTCAAACCTCACCATATTTTTGGAGAATCTTGGAGTTTTGGTGCAACGGATGAGATTTCAATATAAAAAAACAATCATTTCACCATTATATCCTGCCTTGTAGCCATATCCTTGAATTGATTGCGTTGCTTTTACCACTAATGCTACTGAGTTTCGAGATCCAGTGAACTCAAGAATCCTAGAAACTCCGTAGTGAGCTCTTTCACTGCATTATGATATAATGAATCAAGCGAAACCTACAAGTTTGTCAAAATTACCATAGATAATCAAATACCAAATGCAGTTTTAATAAAAATGCCATCATGTCATTCCTTCCGATCTGATACGATCTCAGTTTATCAGGAATCAACCAAATTTATATTCGGATTAAAAAGATAAAAAAAAGCCTTAAGAACCATCGCATGAAACGGCATTATCAAACCGAATTGCATCAAAACAATAGGACCGATCAGATCCCAACGGATCAGATCGATCGCATCACCAATCAAGAACCGAAACAAGATCGGGAGATCGAACCTGAGGGAAGGAGGCGCTCTGAGCCCATACGCTGCCGTCATGTCCGACGATCGCCGACGAGGTGAGGTGCTGGCCGTCGATGTCGCACATCAGATGCTCGTCGATGTAAGTTTGCCACGACATTCTCTCTCTCTCTAAAAATGTCTCTCTCTGTTTTTTTTTAATTTTTTAATTTTTTTTTAATGAATGTAGCTGGTTCTTTGGTTTGCTTGATCGTCGGGTCTTTAAAATTTGTATCGAGGGAAGAGGAGATAAATAGGGAGGAGAGAGGGACCGGACCGGATCTCAATAGCCCCTCAGCCATCCATTCAACCCGATTGAATTTGTGGGCTTCAAGTCCGGCCTCAAACGTGGAGGTAATTTCGCGGGCGTTCCAGTTTTGCCCACCGATTTGGTTTGAAATTACGAGGTGCCCGCATGCGAAGTGGGGAAGTTCTAAATGCGCACCATATTTTTCGACTGAGCATCATTTTCCCCTATGTTGTTAATTTTTTCACTAGTAAAATGTGGTGCGCATTTAGAATTTCCCTGCGATGTGATGCTCATACAGCAAACAAGCTTGTGGCGACGATTCGTATGATGCTACAGGGATATCAATAAGGGGCTGTGCATAAAACCGAAAAAACCGAACCGAACCACAAAATTAAATCGAACGGTTAGGTTTATTTGATTTTCTGTTCGGTTCGGTTTAAAAACAGAAATTAATTTGATTGGATTTCGGTGGTTTTAGCTCCAACCGAAACCGACTGAAAAAATGGAAATTTTACAATTTTAGTTTATTTTTTATTTATTTTCAATATATTTTTCTTTTAAATTTTTGATGAAAAACATGTTATTGTTATTTTATTTTAATAGGTAGAAAAATAAAAAAATAGAAAGAAAAATTATTATCTTATGTATTTTTGTTTATTACATATTTAGTTTCAAATCTAAATAATCGAAAACCAACCGAACCGAATCGAACCGAAAATTCGGTTTCGGTTTTCTTAAAGTTCGGTCGGTTTCAGTTTTAATAGTTCGGTTCGGTTTTTGATAGGAATTTTTATCCCAAAACCGAACCGAACCGATGATGCTCACCCTAAATATCAGTCTACGTATATATTTTTTTTCTTTCTCTCATAAATCATAATTAATCGGTTGCATGTTTATCAGAAAAGTACTTAAGAGACGTGAGTAGAAAATACAACGTAACACTCTTTTACGCAAGCCAGATGTGACGTCAATTCTTTTTCTCAACTTTGCTTTTGGTGACTAAAACCATAACTAATTCAATTTATAAGTATACGAATGAGAAAGTAGGAAGACTAGTTATTGTACCGTTCTATATAAATTTTTTAATTAGATTTTTTTTTTTTTTTTTCCCTTCTGTCATCTTTTTGAGTATCACTGATTGTCCATCTCAAAACCAATCAAAACACCAACTAGCTCTTGTCCTTCAATCTCCAACACAAGTAAGTAATATAACCCTTACTATGTTGGCCTACATCAGCTTCGTCTTAGGTCTCATGTTATAAACATTCAGTCAGAATGTGAGAGTGTTGTACCATTGAGCTCATCTGCTCTTATATTTAGGCATATGAATGCTAGCCCAGTTATGTGCTGATGCGATCACGCTACATTGGCCCAAATTAAACAACCAAGTCACCCTGCCTTTGCCCCCATTGCCCTCAAAAATGATTGCTCTCTCATGGTCATGGGACAATGGTGTGACCGTGTTGCTGGCACCAAATCATCATCCAGTCGGTTTAATTAAATAAGAAGGAAGTAGTGATAGCATTGATTACCTGTAACTGTTACGTCATGAACTTAGCACTTCTCAACTGGTTTCTATTTTTCCTTCCTAAACAAAGACAGCGGTATCGAAAATGAGTAATAACCTTCAATTAGCAACTTCCAGACTGCACTGTGAGAGCAACGAAACAATGGACTTTATAGTCAATTTATCTCTCTCACAAGGCTCCGCTCACTTACTCTCGATATCAGTTTAGGCCTTGTTTGGCTCTCAGAAGTGAAAGAAGTAGAAAAGAAAATTAGAAGTAGCTTCCAAAATGAAAGATTAGGAAGAGAATTGTTCAATAGAGTTTATATGTTTGTAAGCTCACTTTTGAAAGTAAGAAGTGGAATATAAAAAATATTATTTTATTATCAAATTAAATAAAAAATAATACTAATATATTTGTTAATTGAGTAGAATTGAAAAGTAATAATGAGAAACTAATAAAAAAATTATATATTACCTTATTTTTTGAGCTTCAAAAGTACTTCCACTTAAAAATGAAAGGAAGAGAAAATGAAAAGTTGGATGCCACGTAGGATCCACATCATCCTAGTAGAAATAGCTTCCAATTTTCTTCTTCATCAAATAAACAAACAAGTGAAGTAGTGAAAATAACCTTACTTCCACTACTTCCATTCTACTGCTATGCAAACAAACACACCCTAAATACAAGATATAGAGGAGGAGAAAGAAGAGGAAGAAGAATAAAGAACACCTATAAGTATGGTGGCATAGATACAAGTTGTGGTACAAACACAAATTGACAGGCCTGATACAAACTCTAAAGACAGACCTTCAAGTAAATAACGAATTAAGTGACTGTTCCTGAGGCACAGGATTAATAGGAAATGGCTGCACTGGCTAGACTACGACACCACAAACACCCTTTGCAGCATCCAGTTCGAACGACAATGATCCAAATAACAAATGGAGAGTAAGATCTTAAATTATATGCATAGAATATTCATACAGAGACCGACGAAAGGAGTTCTTCCAGGTCAAATTTCACTGGAAAGTTATAAAAACATGTCATCTGTATATTAGGAATTTAGATGAAAATCAAGTATAATAAATGGTGAGGCCGCTGAAAATGGCCCCCAGCTCAAAAGAATAGCCATGTCCAGAAAAGTTCTAGAATAAAACATATGGCGAGGCTTTCTTTTCTTGTCCCCTGCTTCTTAGTTATTCCGAGTACAATTGGAGACAATCACATGGACCGAAATTGCCATGTAATGTGCAGAAAAGAATGTGACAAGCTGGGGTGTCAAGTGTGCCATTCTAAATATCAAAATGCATGCTCGTATATTGCCTGTGCAACACCATCTTCATCATTGCTAGCACCGATAATATCTGCCACAGCTTTAGCCTTGTCTGATCCGTTTCTGAGAGCAATCCCTAATGATGCTAATTCTAGCATCTCGACATCATTTTCTCCGTCTCCAATAGCCATGACCTAGAGTAGAAATGTAGATGTAGTTAGTGAAGCTGGATAGCAAGTGGCAACCGTAAAAGTTTGCTTTAAAAATTTTGAGCATAATATACGTATGGTTTTCCCCATGTGATCTAAAGTCAACTCAAAAGATAAAAGACATGGGCAGAGAATATGCAAATGTCTAAGTAGGTAAAGAGAATATATGATATGTATGTTGTACAGTACGCTAGATTTTACTAAAGTAGCACATTGAAAAGGTGGCCATCTTGTTTTCTCAAAAAAAGGAAAGATAGTCATCTCTTATAACACGTATGAGACTGCATTGATGGGCAATGCACCTGCCAATGAACAATGAAGTAAATAATCGTCCAAGCAGGTGAGTGGTACCCAAGGCACGCTTCATGGGATACTGTAATGTCAGCAGGACCAACTGAACCATAGTTGCGAACAGAATTTTTTTTTTTTTAAAGAAAAAGAAAAAGAAAAGAAATTCCTGCCAGCAATTTTGCACATCAATAATCGGCAGAGCATCAAACATAATCATTATACAGTATGGTTTTTGATCAAATGAACTTTCAGGAAGAAGACAGATCCCAGTTTTACTTCAAAAACTGTAGCTCAATCTAACAAAAGGACATGGGGTGCTAGAATGGTCGAATTTTTCAATATCTGGCAAGCAATTATCATACACCATATCTCAACCATCCAAACACCTCTTGTTAGTAATTCCAAACACTGAACCAGGCCATATATTCAAATGGCTCCTCATGTTTCCTGATAAAATGCTCAACTCATGTCCAGTCATGCCTTTGACAGCAAATCAACTTCCATTTTGACAAGAACGCTATATAATTGAATGTTTCACTCATATAAATCATGGTAAAATGGGAATAAAGGATATTAGGAAAAGGAAAGAATGGCTTGTACCTCCTTTGCAGAAATACCGAGGTGATCCAGCAGCATCTTTACTCCCCCGCCCTTTGAGGTACCAGCTGGGACAATCTCAAGCATATCAGGCTGTGCTTGGACAACACGTGCCCGCTCTTCTATTACGCCTTCCCAATGTGGTCGTAAAACTGATGCAACACCCTCGGCCGTGTCAAGAAATAGCAATTTCTGCAAAATGCACAAGATTTTGAAAAAGCTATAAAACCTTGTGTTTAGCTTGCTATTATCCATGTTGGATGATGTAAATCAAGATGGTAAAAAAAGAAAAAAAAAAAAAAGGGGGGAAATTTACCAGACAAACTTTTCCTAATATTTGATTTATCACTCAACAATGTAATCAACATCTACGTCAATAGGACAAACGACTGGATGTAACATGTCCAACTTTTGGTGAGGAAACAAAATTATAGGATAAAGAAACTAGTTCGCAACCAAAACCTGCTTTTTCCCATTTTTTCAATTTATAATCAGAAGATACCTTCAGGCTCAACATATAAAAAGGAACAATGAGGGTCCAAATGAAATAAACTAAGAGCAGGACAGTTCTACTTGTAAATTAACAATATTCTACTCATGCATGGAGAATTGAACTGTTTGGCCAACCTCAAAAAAGAGTACATACAATGCAATTGTATTTACAGCAGTTTTGGGAGTAACAAATGATTATCCGTTGTCACAAAGGAAAATATAGAGTTTCCGAGGAACAAGCTAACCCCTCCACAATTCAAATAAAAAAACTAAGCTCAACGAATTCTTTTTCCTGTCTGCTGTCATACTTTAGATTCAAGTGACCAAAATCATGGACCTCCACATCAAGAGAATGAGATAGCTTACATGAATTTACATTCCAAGAAGCTATGGCCAAGTTCAGGAGATAGAACAGCACAATATTAGGCCATAAAAGGCTTAATAGTCAGCTTTGCAAAAACCAAAAATTAGCCTTTACATTGTAAGGTCAACTGTACTAAGCAAATACCAGATTTACACACATGACTTGCACATGAAAACAATAATTTGCCAATAGGCTCTAGTAAAGACCTCCGGTTTGAAGAGAAAGTTAAGGATACATGAAGAAGAATGGGGTTTTCAATGTCACAATATGAATTATCCAATCATAACACCTTGAAAACATATGATGGACCATCCTAAATATGATTGACACTGTTCACCATAATCTCCAAATCGAAACATAGTTGGAGATGAAACTTTGTGCAATTTAGATACTTAGATGGCATTGATCAAGTGGTTCAATTTGTTTCATTACGTAGAAGTCTGCTATAACTATTACTCGGCATTGCTCATAGTGACTCACTGGTTTTTCACTTCTGACTATTTTAGGACATGGAGATTGAGAAAGTGGGATCCTCCACTTGGACGATCGATACATTTCTGTACTGTCATCTGCATCACTCCCACCATTCACATGCAAGAATAGTTGACACACACCCAACATTTGAGGAATTTTTAAATCATGGCACTCGAAACACATATAGACCATCCCATAGATGATGCGCACCACTCATCATGATCTCCAAGACCCAAACTGGCTGTGGAAGACATATCATTAAGGAAATTGCTACGCAATGATCAAGCAGTACAGCATTACCGACCAAATTTATTATATTACTCAAGAATCAATCATTTCATAATCGCTTGATGCATGGTAAGCGGCTCTACAGTCTCATGATTTTTCACCACTACCGTTTTAGGGCATGGAGAAAATTTTTCGAATGGTCCACCATGGTAGGTGCATTCCTACAACTTCCCATTCTTATTCTTCACACCCGGTGGCTACTTTCAGAACACATAATTTGAAGATTATGTTAATCTGTGAAACAAGAACACAAGCAAGGATACAGGACGAATCACAAAAGACAAATCAATTTTGTAATAAGCAGGGCACTACAAATTTGTAAAAGCTGGAGGTAGAGACACGGATATTCTGTATGTTTGAGATAACAAGAATAAGAAGTGATAGCTAGCAAGATAACTCTCATCAGAACAAAGCCAATCAATTATATGAACACAACCAAGTTACTAAATGATTTGCTTCCTAGGGGTCATTGGTGGTCGAATAGAATTCAGCCGATTGGAGAGCTCTATCTCCCATCGAGTTTGGGCGGAACATGAGAAAGGTACCGAGGTGGTGAAAGATATGAGTTTCAAAGCAGTTTTTTACTCTATTGGGGTGTAAGCGACTTACAAGCTGGTTGCATCCAACAGTGTCCATGGAGTGTTGGTGTTGGGGCAGGTGTTGGACATGGGTACGGGAGCCCCAAGCAAGTTTATCTGCCTCATAATGTTGAAGATGGGATTGCAATTCTGACAGAGAAATCTAAAGATAAAAATCTTGCTGATATCCTTTGTCTTAAAATGATATTATTGCAATGAAATCAATAAATGAAAACAAATGAGGTAAAGCTTTTCCGACAAGAACTACCTCCAAAAGTTTATCCTATGAAGTTTACTCATGCAGGATTTGCCTACAGTAACAATTAATTTGCATGCATACTATTCCAGATATCATATACTAACAATTAACTTAAGGGTCCCCAACTCATTATAGTATGGCCTTGGAACAGTGTTCATACAATGGGGGTTAATCCCCATTCAGATGCTTCAACTTTCAATTATAAGGAACATGTAATCAATGCTCTCCTCCAAACTCAAAACTTGCTAAAATTACATGCGTAGCTTACCTGTATCTCAGCAGCTCCTAGAAGCTTATCAATTGAAGGCAGAACCTCAGCCTGCAGCATGACATCACCCATTAGGTCACTTTAATTGAAATAAAGCATCTAACAAGAATACTCATATCCTACTAGTACCTTAGGCTCGTAATATGTGGTATGTAGCAAATCAACCAAAGGATGATCGAATAATGTCAAACAACGATCCTGGCAAAATGCTATTAGAGGAACTTCATTCTCCAAAGAGTATAAAAAAGCCTGCATTTCAAAATAACCCATTATAAGCAAATAGAAGAAAGGAACCATTTCAAAACGACAAAGCAGAAGATTAAACAACCAATTTTGAGGTCACTAAAATGACTCCAACTTATAACCTTGTCTATACTGTATGTAACTTCAAAACTTGGAGAAATCTACACATGGTCTAGGTCATGACCATAAAGTTACAATAATATCCAATTATTTTGAAGGTTGTAGAAATGTGATCGTTGGGGATTGAAAAAGGTACAGAAGGGTTTAACGAGCTTTGTCGGTAGTTTGTTCAAAAAAAATACTTTAATGAAATGATTAACTAATAACTAATAATAGATCCTATCATCTATCTCAGTATTACCCCTTTATAAATCAAAATTACTTGAACGTTCAAAATTTTACGATAGACTTTTAGTTTCATTTCACATGCATTTGCACATTCCAGGAAACTAGTAGGAGATAAATACCAAAAGGTTATGCTTGAAAGATAATTTAATTACATGAACATTTTACAGACCAGCACTGTAAATGCAAAATAATACTTAACACAACAAATGTTCCTGTTACACAAACACCAACGAGGAAATCATGACTTGCAAAAAGAAAATAGTGAGCCTCGAAAATAGAAATGGAAAGGCAACAATTTGCAGAAGATAAAAACAATAGCTAAAGCATAACATCATTGACTACATGTCTTTACTAAAAGCAACTAAATTATTAACAACAGTATCATAAGTTTATAATGTAATTCAGGAGAATTTGAAAATAAATAAATCAGAGCACTTCTGCTTCAGATGATATTATATTTTAAAGGCCCAAAATATCAGAAAACCATAACAAACTTTCAAAGAACTCAAAAGGCACAAGATAAAAGGATGAACCAATCTTGAAATAATTAGCAAAATTATGGTTCGTTACCTCTCTACAAACACTTTGGTCTAAGTTTCTTCTAGCAATCTCTCTACCTTGCCATCCATAAACAAGCAATCCCTGCAATTTCAAGTTTATATCAGAATGCACGAAAAAGAATGACAACTTTTTATTATCATTTAGAACAAAGAAAATTTCAATCTAAATGCAATAAAAATGATTAATTGTTTTGTTCATTGGAACTTAAGTAAAGACTAGCTGAGTAAGCAGCAAATATGGCCCAAGAGGTTTCTTGGAAGCTGTCCTATATTTAGTTCCCAATTATGAAGTATATCAGACATATGAGATGATTTATTCCAAATATGTTTTCTTTGGACAATTTCCGCATATGTTTATATAGATTATATAGCTACACACATACAACGTGCACCATGTCAAAAAGTGGCATTAACCACTTCCATATATTTTTGTAGAGATTAATAAACAACAATGTCAATATTTCCAACAAATGAAAACACTACAATGTCAATAAACTTGTATACACAATGTCCATTTATGATCTAGACCTATCATTTCTCTTTTAACAAAAAAGAACCTTGGCGCTATACACACCACACCATATGTTTTAAATCTAATAAGATTACAGGTCTCCACAACAACAGCAACAACTAAGCCTTTTATCCCAAGTACTTGGGATAGGCTACAGGTCTCAGGCCTTTCAATATCCATATATGACAACAAAAAGTACAAGACCTACTTCCATTTCTCCTTTGCTTGTTTCCCACATTTTCCTTCCACCATTGATGATGTCATGTTCTTTCTAAGCAAAACTATTATGACTATTCCTCAACTGGCAACACTATCCTTTAACAACAAAAAATGAAAAAGGATTCAAGCAACAAGAGGAGAATCAAGAGAGGAAAATATGATAAAGAAAATGTCAAACAAGAAATTTCCGTGTAATTATAAAAAAATTTCATCCATCCAATTATTTGATCAACGATAGACCTAAATTTAGTAGACATTATGAAAAAAATAGAAGGGAACAAAAAGTGTAAATATCAGTAGTTGAGTTCTCAGGCTTATTGGAAAAGGAAGCAAAAGCATAGCAGATTATATGATAGCCTGCAACATAAAAGTTAAGAATATGAAAGAACCTGCAAGAAGATGCCTGGAGATGCTTCAGATATGACGCCATTTTTTCCAGCTAAATTGACCATCTTCAAGGCACTTATAACAGCTGGACGACTCTGTTTCCATAACATCAAAAGGATAATATCAGAGAGGATCTGCTGAATGACAATTAAATGTCATCAAGAACTGCTGATTAATGAAGGCTTCACTGGCTTTATTTATTTTTTTGTCTTTTTCTTTTTCTTTTTTTGTGTGGCCAATATACTGAATTAGTAACTTACCAAACAGTTGTGTGTTCCTGAGAGAAAAGTGCATAATATGAATAGCATAGAGCTTCGCTCACCTTACCAGTGGCAATCACAATGTTCACACCTCTTGACATAGCTTCTCTTAGAGCCTCTGCTGTTGTTGTAGTTATTTGACTTTTACTATTCAGAACAGTACCTTGTTTACATTATAAAATTATAATACTAATAAGCGACGGATAACTAAGAGGAATTGAGAGTAGTTAAATTTTAAATTACTGAAAATGCTACTCACCATCCATATCACAAAAGATATAACTGAATTTAGGTTTATAAAATCGTAGGCTGCCTGCTTTTCTCATATCTTTGATAACTTCTCCTGTAAAAACTCTCAAACTACCAAGCTATATCACTTAATCTTCATCACCAAAGCACATTCAATATATAGAAATCAATGAAAATAGTGCGAATGAAATAAATGCCAAATACAACTTACCATCAGGATTGTCTGACTGGAGGCTTCCATCATTTATAGCATCGTATGCACTCATAATCAGACCTTTGCCTTTCCATCCAAGACTTTTCAAAACAAGCTCTTCCTCCTTCTGCATTTCTGCCTCAGCCTCTTCACTTATCTCATGATCAAAGCCAAGAAGATGCAATAAGCCATGAACCTGGGTGACGTAAAACCAATTAGTTTACATAGTTGCTGGAGTTGATAATAATAAAGTTTGTGTAACCTGTACATTGACTTAATAATAGCTCATTTAGGTCCATCATAGTGTGCGTGGAGTGTGCATAGGCTCAATTATACAGAAGGTACATGATAAACGTGCATGTCTTCCACTGCCAAAGTACAAAGTGACAACCCAACTGGATAAACAACAGGCTCTTTTTTACTTTTTAAAACATTTACAAGTTAACCACCACAAAGTTGAACCCCTACCCCCCCCCCCCCCCCCCCGCGCCGCGCACGGGCAACAAATGCAGCAAGTGGGGGTAGTAGCTGAATGGTCTTCAGAAACACTGTTAGCACAACGATTTAAAAATTGGTTAAACTAACCACGAGATAAAAGGATTTGGACCCTAATCCTTCCATTTAAAATCCATATACAAAATCAACTCCGTTAAACTTGATCTATATCATGCAAAGCCCCTAAAAACCAAATATAAAGTGGTCTACTTTTTCTCTTGCTCATGCATCAAAAGACGCAAAATGGATGGTCTAACCCGCAAACTGGTAGTTTAGCAGTGTAGAATGTTCAAGATCTACCAAAAAACCTAGTGTCTAAGGATTTTTAAGTAGTTGAATCATGCCAAATAATTGGATCGACAATTTCTATATCTTAACATGTAGATCTACAAAAAGTTCCATTTTTGACCATCCACTTAATGCCTACTTGACGAATAGGAAAAGAAAATTAATTTGGTTTTTCGTTTTAATAAACTTTAAATGGTATAGATCAAATTTAACAAAGTTGATCATGAAAACAGAAACTCCATTATCGAATCCGATGGGAAGGAATACTCAAAACATGTTAAGTGAATCACACCAGTTTGATGCTAAATCATAAAATTGAACTGTATAAGTTTGACGTTGATACTATGCCACCATATCCAGGATGCATGTTGCCTTTCTTGACATTTATCTTTTAAGAATTAAGAGTATGGTTTCACAGTTCTCCAACAATTTCCGTTTCATTTATAAATACTATTTATTATATCACTAGATCAAAATTATAATGGGCACAAATACAGGTGACATAATTTTCACATTAAGGATATGAACTAATTAAGTCAGTATCTATATCTGAAGATCCAATTATACAATTTAAATGAAACTAGATACACACATAACACACCCATGCACTTGTTACACAGATAGAAGAACAAATATGCCCAGTCTATCCTTGCTAATATATAACATCCCCATATGTAAAATTAAAAAATATGCATTCAAATAACCCTGATCAATTATTATATGATGCCATATAAAAGCGGGGTTAGCCAATTAACCATTAAAATTCGAATTTCATCTAGAAGTGTATGTCCTCTCTCTTCTGCTTGTCTTGCAGCTGTTTCAACAGAAATAACTATGTCACCTAGAAGTAGCTGCATGAACGAAAGAAGCAAGTTAGATACAACAAAAAAGAAGCGACGTTGAAGGTATCAACATTGTGTAAAGCCTTTGAAGCGGAGATTCTTACATATGGAATATCAAGCTCAGGAACATGTTGTGACATCGAAAGAACATCAGTAGTAGCATCCACGCCTCTCCAATCTTTATTAAGTTTTTGCATGAAATCATCATTACAAAGCAATATAGATAGCTCCACCTTCTCGAATTTACCAACATCATCTATTGAAGTGTCCCTAGTTTTGTACTCTGAGTCATGGAGACCATCAAATGCAATTTTCATAGCCATGGGTACATTCAGTTTCAACATTTCTGCAATGCTCTGCATATACATTTCAAATTTGCAATCAATCAAAATAGTAGGAACAAAGAAGATGAATCAATACCATTTCAAATTTGCTATTAACCCTGCCAGTGTTGTATTTAAAGTTTTACCCTTTCCTTGCCTGTTCCAAGCCAAGATAAAGGAGGAGTGTTGTGATAGGCCTGTGAGAGCTAGCGTAAAACATTGTTTCATATTATGACAAGCCAAAAAATTGACCAGCAAGATTCTCTTTTGGTTCATGTAGCCTACCCCAAATATTTGGGATAGAAGGCTTACTTCTTGTTGTTGTTGTATCAGTTCAGGTATCTAAATTCACAGACAAAATAATAAGTCAATGCAATCAACAATTTCGACCTATATGATTCTCATGTTCTTCTTTATGACATGAAACACAAAAGGTCAAAAGCTCCGCTCCAAGGTATTACATTGGAATCATCTGCTACCCAATAGCACCACATTGATAATATCAAATCCAAATGACAAGGTTTGTGGTAACTGATAAAAAATGTAAATGTCAAAAGTTCCGCTCTCTTTCCAAGCACAATTTAATTCAGAAGGATGAGAGAAAGGAAATGTAGCACCAATAAAACGAAAAAATTTGCCTAAAAACTTGTAACTTTAAAACCCCAACTTCACTCATAATTGTACCTTTCTCTACTCGCATCACATTTCCACTAACTATCAACCCATTTAACCACAGTTATCATCAGAATTTTATAAAACAAATTGAGAGTTGAATTAAAGGGGGAAAAATGAAAATAGAAGAAAACTCATCAAATTACTAACCATGACTTCAGGATCCTCAGGCAACTCCTCTTCAATACAAATCTTGACATTGAGCTCCAGCTCCCTCTCCTTTCGTGGCGGCGCCTTCTTCTTCGCCACCTGTTGCCGCCGCCGCGTCTTGCGGAACCCCCGCAGGCTGGCAAAGATCCCGCCGAAGGGGGAGATGACGTGAATGCTTCTTCTTGAAGAACCGAACGGAGACATCGAGAACGAGACTTGGGAGGAGATGGGAGACAGCGACAGCGACGACGACGACGAAGCAATCGGAGATCGAGCCAGCGGTGGTCGGAAGGAGAGGGATGGCGGCGACGGCGTGACGGAAGGGCGAGGGAGCGATGATGATCTGGAAGCGAGAGGTAGGGCTCGCGTGATGATTCGAGCCATCGCGGGAAAAAAAAACCGAGGAAGGAGATGAGGAGGTGAGGGCGTGTGCTGTGCCCTAGAAATGAGAAGGATTGGATGAAAGGAGAGGTTTTGAGCGCCGGCGGGGCGCGGGGGTGGGGGTGGGAACCGGGTCGGGTCCAAATTTACATTTTCTTCCTTAAAGATTACTGGGCGCAGATTCTTAGCCCACCCTAATCAATTTTTTTAATAAACAAATGATTTTTTTATTTTTGATTTAAATTTTTCAATTAAATGAGTCAAAAATTTTTCTTTTTGACTTTTAGAAATATTTATTACCATCTTTAACTCCAACAAAATCCAAATATCTGCACAAGACAATAAATCTAGTAACAGTGCTATCACCTCAAACCAAACTATCAAAATTTAGTTTATACTGGTCACCCAAAGAGAGCTCACACATAACTCATCTTGACACTCTAGATTTAGGCACAAGTACACTCAACCTCCAACAATTTTATATGAACGAGAATCAGGATGATGACAAGGTCTCCCTTGATGAACCGCATCTCCTTTGTTGCCACCACGTAAAAGTTGTTTGGATAAACTTTCCCAGCATGGATATATCCTTGCCCTCTCCAGACAGTGAGAAGATCCACTCCTCCTATTTCTTCCAGATAAATTGCAACCGTAAATCCACTGCAAACTGCAGCTATGACACGTAGGAGCAATCTGATGAAGACCTCAACTACTAAGGAAGTATATATATATATATATATATATATATAAAAGGTGTCCAAGGGAAAAAAGAAAAATAGAGATGAGTACTGCCTCACAAAAGTTACCTGAACTGAACTGTAGTGCATTTCTACTCTTCAATAGATTTTTTTTTAATTATGATTTTTTTTTTAAATTTTGATCTCAACCTTTTAGTGCACTTATACCCAATTTATTTTATTGGATTCTAGTCTTAATCTGGCATTCCATCAATTCGAAACAAAAAACAAAAATTAACAATTTTTTATGAATACATCTTACATTCACTTTCACTTGATATAACAATTTTTTATGAATACATCTTACATTCACTTGATATATTTACGAATGAACTCCAAAGGCTTTAAAATTTAATCCTAAAAAAACTAATACTATATAAATAATGATCTAAAAATTTATTTAGAATAAATTAACAGAATTACTATTTATTTTTTGCTTAACTCATATATCTTTACTTGAACTGGTTTCAAAATTTTGGAGCAGACAGAAAACAAAGTCGCTGGCACATAGCAACAAACAAGGAAAATTCTAGTTGCGCACCACATTTCTCTTAGTGAGCAGCAAATCCCCCAGTAAAGTGACTTACATAGGGGAAAATGTTACCCACTACGTCAAGCGTGGTGCGTCAAGTGCAGTGCGCATTTAGAATTTCCCATCAAACATTTTTATCCCATACTCGTGCAGATTCTGTTCAAACTGTACAAGTTCAGCAGCAAAATACTAATCACAGACGAGATAAACGAGGAAATTATTCTTACAAATCGAAGAGCAACCCAATAGTAAACTGAAAGGCTTTGCACGACAATACAGGAAGTCGTAATAAACAGTACCGACCATGGCTGGAAAACTCTCTAAAAATTTTCGCAATCTTACATTATTCAACAAGTCAAAACTCCAATGAACTTCCTCGGTTATTTGGTACTTCTCCTCCCATTCAGCGTTCCGTCTTTATTCTCACAATACGACTTTATTCTCACAATACGACGACTTGTATTTCCCAAATCTAGTTCTCTTCCTCCTCCTCCGAACTTCAGTACTAAACAGATACCGTTCAAGCTAACTATTGAACTTTCTTTCCATCTAGCAAGCACGAATCTCTTGGAGCCGGCCAGCAACTTGAGGACAGCTGCAGGGTAACTTTAAAGAAGTGAAGAGGCAAGATAGCCTAGATATCATGGGCCTTGGATGAACAATGTCGTACGATGAGACACTCAAAGCTTTACAAGTTCCCTCGTCCTTGCCATAGCCTTCTAAATCAGAATCCGTTATTATCACCTCGTCCCCGCTGAGAGAACCAACTGGTGAAAGCCTTGCAGATCTTGTTCGGGACCCACTCCTTGAGGAGATTCTCTGGTCTTTCCAATGATACTCAGCAGTGCTGTAGCCTTCAAGATCTGCCTCGGTGACCACAACTGCATCAGCGGGAAAGATGGTTGGTGATAGATTCTTGATCGCAGGAAATTCCAACTTACGTTTGCCGTATTCTTGAACAGCCTGTGAAATTTCACGAGTAGCTCAGAAGATATAAAAATGGCAACCATATCATGTATAATGTAGAAATAGCAATTGTTCAGTCATATCCCTAGAGTGCTATGGAGGTCTACAAGCATCATCACGAAATGCTTGTATTGAACGAAAGTCGTGAATTTTTTTGATAATTTGTGCACATCGAATAATAAATAAAGCCTAAATCCAACAATTGAAACAAAAAACAGTCAGAATAAACTAAGCATGACTTTTAATAGTCTTTAACCAGCACTATGATAGTCATTGTAAAATGTCAACAGGGAATAATCTCAGGTCAAGTAGTGAACTTTAATTTTGGTAAAGTCTCCTCAACAGGGAATAGTCCACCTTCAGAGCAATTAGTTCATTGCTAATGGCAAGAGAAATGCACCATTAACTTTATAATGTTGCTGTATAAAATAAAAAATATCTAAATGCTCTATCTAATACAACTATAGAGCTAACAAACAATCCAATACTAATATGAGAAGCCGGTATATTTCAGAAGCATATCCCCTAGTAATGAATTGCATAATAGATCCAATTGCAAATTACTTTAAAGGAGTGCATTCAATTTTACTCTGGTTCTATTTGCACCTTGGGTTGATGCGAGTTCCTAAAGCAAATTAGTCATATCAGACATTTGTGCAAATCTAGGAGAAATATGTTGGATATCATCCGACCATTTTGGACCATGACTAGCCCATAGTTTTCAGCCAGGAGACCACTAGTATCATAAGAGCATGGACGTCAACAGCTAGTCATTAAACTTTGTCCAATCTTTCAGGGAGTCCTACTAGACCTACTCCACAGCAAATACTTTACACAAGCAACGTGCTAGAATTCTGAATTCTGACACTGTAGATGTGTGATAGTGCTCTCAAGCACATGCATGCTCGTGTGTTTTGTAGGACATCATCAGCAAACGCACAGATACAACTCCACAGTGACATATATTCCCATCAGAGTTGACAATCAGTTTCAAAGCGGGCAACAAAGAGTAAACAATGATACTGTTAAATAGGATGGCTGTGTTCAGGCAACTGTGGCCGCACGGTGTCATACATGGTGTCTTACATAAAGCCAGAGGTCAAGTGACTAAAAGAAAAATGGATATATGCAATCAAACGATTGAGGCTTTATACCAAGAACATTAGACATTACAGCCATATCGCACATAGGAACTAAGAATCATATGGTTGACATGACACCTAAATGTAGCAGGTATATAGAAGAAATATTTTCGATATACATTTCTAGAGGATCAGCCTACCCCAAATACTTGGGATAAAAAGTTTAGTTGTTGTTGTTGTTGTATACATTTCTAGAGGATTTCAGGGCACCAAGCAGGAGCCTAAACTTTCAGTGATCAGCAATGGCAGAGGACGAGAGGGAGACATACCGCAGGCACCTAGAAGAAATAAATTTTGATATACATGTCTATAAGATTTAATAACATCAGGCAGAAGCCTAAAGCTTCAGTGGTCATCAGCAGCAGAGGGGGAGGGATTTAATGACAATGAGCACAAGAGGGTGGATTATCCTAAAGCTTCAGCTATAGGCGGATAGCAGAAGATGAAAACTTCAGTGACCAGTACCAAAAGGAGACGAAGCGAGAGGGGAGAGGGCTCCGAACAACCAAGGTAAAGATTCTCAGATCACATGAAAATAAGAAGCAACATTATCACAACTTGGTAGAACTGGTCCAGAGTGTCCATTTCAGGTAATGTCAATGGACAAATCAGATTCACATGTGACAAGATGCCTTTGTTGCATGGATACAAGAATGAGTAACCTATATGGATAGTGCATATGCAAAATTTCAAAAAAATTAAGGATAGGGATATTCCTTGCTAGTATGTCAAATTAATTATATAATATTTTTAAAATACATTTCAAATGATAATTTTCTCTACATATCCTAAACATTGAAATTAAGGTACACTTTGTAACTTATAGTCACTTGGCATTGTGGATACCTAGTCCCATTCAGTATCAACAGGTCGCTGGTTTGCTTCCTGGTTTCCCACCATTGGAACATTGTATTTTTATGGAAACCCAATGATTTTATTGGGTAACAGGGACAAATCTGGATTCATGCCCAGCATTCTTGTATCGGGTTGGATCCCATCTGGGTTAACACTTGATTCATACTGCATGTACCCAAAACAAATTGGACTCGAATTCAAGCAAACCCAAATAAGTGTGTCAGAGTAAGATGCTAAATTGCTAAGAATCAATAAATGCAGTATCAAGCATTCTTACTAGTTCGCCACAGTAAGATTATGGTTTGGCCTCATTTTTTAACTAGGATAATCAGTAGCATTACGACCAGTTCTTTGTTAACATACAAACATGTATCCAAGTGGAACTGATTGTATCCAAGTGGAACTGATTGTAATGCCATCAGGTTTCAGTTAAAGGTCTGTGTAACCCATTACCTGCTGTTGCAGGAATAAATGTAGATGGCGCAGATAACATGTTCTGCCAATACGATGAAGAGATCCAATCAATTCATATGAACTTGCCGAATCAAGAGTCTGTCTGCATGATCTAAGGGAAAACACACACAGGTGGCAGAAAGACGGGGGTTGCAGGTGGATGGTGGTGAGAGTTTCAGCATTAAGCTATTTATGGAACGAAATAACAGATATCGTCCAACTAAAACAGACGAACAGTTCGTAGGTAAGGCCTAAAGGCATTTCTTAAAATATATGAGGCCACTAACGAGGCAGAAAGAAGATGAAATACAGGAGAAGCAACAAAAAAGAGGCACGATTCTTTTGGCAGGGGCCATCAGTATCCATGCCCCATTAACAGTGTTTTTTTAAACAAAACAACAAAACTAAGCCTTTTACTCCAAGCACTTGGGGTAGGATATATGAATCAAAAGAGAATCACGGAAGATCTATCAGATGGATGATCCTTCTCGACTCATTAAAGCTCTCTAAAATTATTTCAAAAACTAAATCTCTCTAACATACACTTTCAGTTGGGTGATTTCATGCTTAAATTTGTATTTGAAGCTAGACCTAGACCACAAAGCTATCAATCAGCTAAAACAAAGCATTTCCTCTTTATTGCAGTTCTTCTATGAAACAGTATATGCACCTGAAATACTACATATGCAATCTTTATCGATGTGCTACAACTGAAAAACATCAATCAAACATGACTATTGGCAGCAATGCTTTATTTCATGATTGAAACTAAAAGATTTTCCATTACCTGCCACTGAGAAGGAGCCAGTAGAACACGGGGCCTTCTCAATCTCACATATTCTAGAGCAACATCTGGTGTCATGTTCTTGTACTCAACCTGTTATTTGAGGATAAAAACAGACCAGAATATTCAGCAAAGACTGAACCTGATGCTTGTATAAACTAGTCCTTATGAAAGAATAAGGAGATATTTTTAGTTTTAGCTTATTGAAACACTAAGAAAAAAAAAACACTTCCAAAAACAATTTTATTTACTTTATGCAAGTCAAAAAGTTACCAAATAACATAGAACAATAGTAGTGCTGCGGCCCCTTCCTGCTTTACAGTGCACGTATGTTGTCCTCCCACAGGTTGCATTCCCTGAAAAAACAGAGGATAACAGGTTAACTTACATATCAATTAAGAAAAGAAACCACAATCCACTTGTAGACCAAAACTCCATCTGTAACTATGTTTGGAGTCTGCGTGGTAAACTGGAACATAGTTAGCTAGACTGCATGGTCAATGCAATAACGAATTAATATGATAAACACACCTGTATAGTTTGATGGAATAAAACTCATGCATTTCTGATGATTGGTTCTAGCAAACTTGTAATTATTAAAATAGACTCTTTTCCTTAAGACCATAACGACCAACATTAAGATGCATATCACATTTAACCTAAAACCACACGTGAGAAAGCCATAAAAGAATTGAATAAGTTGGAGATCAGTGCTCCAGAGAGTAAACAATGACAACTAACATGATCAAATATCAAAATACAAAACACAAGAACTTCACTGCCAACCAAAGAAACCAATTTATAAAGATGAAATAGCAGCAGATTATGTCCCATGTACTAGCTGACACATCTCTACTTTTAGCATAACATTAAATTTGGACATTACAGCAAAGTTAAATGACTAACTGCCCCCAGTGCTGCAGTTCCATGACTGCACTCTTGTACAACAGTGAAAAGGACAAGAAGACAATGCCTTGTACGATGACAAACATGTGGCTGAGATGCATAATACTGGAACATATGAAGCATATAGATGCTAGTCATGCAGGTTAAATAGTGGGAGACAGAACCGTTATTCTTACAATCATAACTGGCATGCTCTGACAATCTGCTTTCTAAGTTAATATTATGCAGAAAACACAGGTTAAGGTTTCTACTTCACTACAGTTATTCATCATATCAACTTATCAAGTATATTTCTATTCATGAGGACATCATCAACATGAAAAGTGAACAAAATTTCGAAAAGATTGCCTAGAAGCATGCTTACAATAGATGAGATAAATAAAAGAGTAGGCAACATCACAAGCTTTTGAACAAATTGCAAAGCGCACTAAAAAAGTCATCATAAATTTGAATATGAATGTAGCAGCTAGTACGATGGTCTGATAACATGGTTATAAAAAGTAAAGTAAGATATAGTATATAAGATTTATTAGAATCTTAGTTAAACTCATTTAAAAGGGAACTTTGTGGGAACTGAGAAGGGTGCTCTCAAGTTTACAAATTATGTATTTGATATATGGTTGAGAATATAGATGTTACCTAATAAGTAGGCGGTTGAGAATATAGATGTTACCTAATAAGTAGGCCGGCTGTGGCTGAAACTATTATACCATATTACTAAATACAAAGGAAGTACCGTACAAATTAAAATTGTGCGAATAATTAACTAGAACCATTACATGTGGCACATAAAGAGATAAAAAGGTTAAACATAGATGGAATGATGTAAAACTTTCCGATTATAACCAATTGCCTATGGATCACAGACCTAAAAGGCTCAAGGCAAAATTGACAAATCCTATTGTTCATCAGTTTCCTTGATGTGAATCAAACTTTTAACTTTGTTGCTTCCTAGATGATGAAATTATAGGTAAAAGACGGATTCACAATTAAACTAAGAAGTTAAGTTTACATGCACATGGCCATCATATGAGTTGTTTCCAAACAATGTTAATTAATTGTAAAACAATGTCTATAAGTGCTTTAAAAGGCAAATAAATATTGCCTTATTTTTTGGTTGGTTGTTTTTTAGATGGAGGGAAACACTTAGAGCAACATATTGAAGCTATAACAGTCAGACATGAACAAAGCATACACTTGTTTGAGTTGTGGCATCTTAAATAGTCGCAGTTGCCTCCTTTCTATTTAAGCTGGTTAAAAACATACAGTTTAATGAGCAGTTAACAAGTCAAACCTTAAAACATCAGGAAATGCGGGAACAACCAAATAAAAAGCTATTCATAATTGTATTATGCTTCCCTATTTATCCCAAATTAAGATGTACTAGTACAATGCTAGTGTGCATATCAGGAGTTATAGTACACACTATCACTATGCATGCGCATGTGGGATGTTATAATAGTTTTGGTGTTATAATAGTATAAGGAAAATTGTATTCAGATAGTCTAGACTCTTGAATATTACTTCGTTCAAGTATTTTACAAAATCATCCGCATACCCCAACTCTGGAACTTAATTACTTCGATCTCCTAAAAGTTTAAGGAATATTAGCAAATCCGAACACATTGAAATGAAGCATCCTCTCCCAAAGTAATTTTGCAGGTGCATAGTACGTGCCAGAAAGTAATTTGCAAATGCATAGCACATGCCAGAAATCCAATAAAAGATAAATCAGAATTCATGAGGCTTACACCTCATCTTACAGAGGAATTGGAAGCTTTCCCTTGTCTTGTAAAGCTGTCTACTGCTTCGCCTTGTACCATTGCGTTCTCAAACAATGAAATATCACAAAATTAGTTTGACCATCCTGTTCGAGTTCCCTAATAATAACCGTCAGTGGTTACAAGCTGAACAAACATTTTTTGAGCAGGTACCAGAGTAACTGATCAGATTTTGAGGCAGAAAATTGAATTCAGATTATAATATATATAAGACCCAACTAGAATTTGGATCAACATATTGAAGGTAGATCAGATTCAGGACAGACTCTGATGCAACAAATAATATACAAAAAAGATCATTCAAACCCAAATCTGAAACCAATGTTCTCTATCAGGGTCTGGATCGGACTTGATCCCATAGTCCTTATCGAATTCGTATAACATTTTATCACTGAATTCGGATGACATTTTATCACTGGATTCAGGTCCACATATATGCACCAAATCTGACAAATTTACATCCTCATTGGTTTCTCAGATATTTAGGGAAGAAATAACAAGAAACATTCCAAATCTTGTTGATGGGGAAAGTAAAAGCTAGGAAATTAGAGGATGGGCAGGTTGTATCATTTGTTTCTAATCATTATTATTCTCCCATTTAAAGCTAAATCATTAAGGAGAATTAGCTCAGATTTATTTTGTTGTTATTGCCTGTATAAAGGAGCAAAGTCTAATGGAAGAATGTAGCTGAAGATGAAATAAAATTATTGAAGCAAATTGAGTAGAAGACAAAGGTTGTTCATATCCTCCTTTAATTCAAGAATAAGGATATAGCCTATTAATTACCCAAGTTTAATCCTACTATCAAAGTCAATGGGAATCAAACCTACAACCTTCCTCTTTGGAAGAAAAGATGTTACTAACTGGGCTAAACCGCTCTCATAATATTCTCTTCTTTGCCCGCCTCTTTTCCTCTGACTTGTTCAGTTCTGGCTTGCAATGATAAATCTCACAACCCCCATGCAATTTCTTTAACTGAGTAATTCAGAAATTAGGTTGTACCATAATTTGAGTAAGATTCATCAATTCATGTCTACTAGGATATCAACATCACTTGCATCATATTCAACTAGGATATGCAACATATTCATCCTCTTTTCATTTGCCCTTAGATTAAAAATTCTATATATATCTTCTCCTTTTTTCCATTCAACACAATTCCTAACTCAAGAAGCAAGTGTCGCTAAGCACATGTACTGTAGCTGTAAGTCCATGTGCCGAAAAAAATAGTTTCATAAACATTTGGAGAATCCGAAGGGAAAGGTTTTACTAGTCGTTTTAATTTAATTCTAAACACCTATTATAAATAGCTTTTAAGAGTAGTGTAGCCTTTATCATATGAAACGAAAAAGAAATGTTAAAATGCCACATATGAACATAACTGTGAAGTACAAAGAGATAATAAGCCGTACTACTTTCATAAATAGCATAATTGCAACTAAAAAAAAAAGCTCAGTCTCTACATAAGGGAGAATACAAAAGGTAAAGGTTCATTTATCCAACTTCCAATGAACATATAAAATCCAATAGTTTTAGTATTATAATAAATTTTTAGAAGTAAATAGGAAAATTTGCCAACACATATTACTAGGGATGAACATAGAGCTCTGCTCCGACCACTCCGTCTGGCTTCAATTGGATTCGGTCGGAGTTTAGAAAGGAGTTCAGTTAGAATTATATACCCGAATAACAAGTAGCCGGAGCTGGTAGGAAAATCGTCAGAGTCAGTCGGCCTCCGACCATTTGGCGAGGTCCATTCGAGTAGGATATGCTCCCTCCCTCCCTCATTTCTCTCTCTCCGCTCTCCTCTCCCAACCCTCCTCTCTCTCTCTCTCTCTCTCTCGCTCTCGCTATATCACTTCCCCTCTCCCCCCTCCCCATCTCCTGCTCTTGCTTTATTGCTTCTCTCTCTCTCTCTCTCTCTCTCTCTCCACCCCCCACCTCCCTCCCTGCTTGCTCCCCCTCTCCCCTCCCTCTCTCGCTCTTCTCTCTGTCTTTCCCTGAAAACTCCGACCGATTCTATTAAATTCCGACCGCATCCGATCTATCCGAAAACGGTCGGTGGTCGGTTAAACTCCGACGAGCAAGATGGTCGGGCTTCGCCTCCTCCCTCTTGTCAGAATCGGTCGGAATTCTCCAATTTCTGCCGGCTCCGACCAATTGTTCACCTCTACGTATTACTAGAAAAAGAAAATTAATAAAGAGCCAAGAACCGACATTCAAATGCAATAAAAATGTTAGTATGTGTGATCAATTCACCAGATAAAGGCTAATTATGTTCATTAATATTAATCATACAATTGAAAATGTAACAATGTCGTAGCATCAGAAACTTTGACAGCTCAAACAAACATCATGTAGAGATAGACCTTATGTATGCAATTTATCCCGTCCAATAAGAGATATATGTGGCAGATTTACTTAGTGAAGGTAAAATCTATAGCTAGGCATATATCTACGTGAGACGTAGAAGATAATAAGTTAAAAAAAGATTATCTACATACTGTGGATGAAATCTACAGCTCGGCATATATCCACAAAAGATGGAGCAAAAAGATAGTCTCTTGTAGGAATCACTAAGTGGTCAATCCCATACTCCTGCAAACAAGAAAAGAAAAAGAAAATTATGATGAATACACTATTTTAGATTAACATAATGGTGACAAAAATGCCCTACTTTTTTATTAACATAACACTCACAAATCAGTGTTGCATGGTCACATTTCCGATTAGTAGAAGCATCGAGTTTAAAATAATTTAATATCATAATGAAACTTATGCATTCATGCCCAGAAAAAATATGGATTATTTGCAACTATGAATCAGAACAGGATAAAAAATACCACATTTAGACACCTGTAAGGGTCTAAGATACAGTAATTCTTCAACAAATGCATGCACCAAAATAGCCATGCATGTATCTGTTCACTACCAACTCACCATACATATGCTTCACATAATATAATAAGAATGATATAAGTTTATGATAGTGTATCCTAAACTTAAATTTTTAAATAAGCAATTATGATATTAATTTTTCTCACAAAAAATATCTAAGATAATTCATGCCACCCATGTTAAGAAAATAAAAGTGACAATACTTATTAAAGACTATCGAAATGAACATTCAATTTTTTGACAGGATGAACATTGTTTACTTCGATGAATGTAGCACAGCTCTCCTTATCAAAGTGTTTTGCTTGTTTATAGCCAACATGACACATGTGGCACTTCACACACTTCATCGCACTAAGAGACCTGTCTACTTCCTTCCCTAAAGGACATGAATATAATGAGTGTGTTTCTCATCTGTCTCTCCTTTTACCTTATAGTAAATTATTAATTTTTTTCATTATTTATGACCACATTATTACTTATATTATTATATAAACAAGACCTCATTATGTGTATGCATATTGCATGCACGCATATATGTCAGATAACAAATCAGCATGTATGTAATCAATTCCTCAAGTGAAGATAACTCAGTTATGCATACATGCATACATATATGCCAGGGTGTAGTAAAAAAAAATAAGCATGTATGTAATCAATTCCCCTTAAAATTTAAACCATTAAATTTATTCAGTTTTGCATTTTTAATCTCATTAAAGAAAGCCATTTAGAACCTTAAAGAATTACTTTATCTATTCAGTAATGGTACGAGGAATAGCAGGAATAATAGTCAAATTTGTTTATTATATAAAAGATTAAATTTGACAAATCAAACTTACTAACTTATTGAGTATTTCTACGTTAAAAACCTAAAGGTCACCAAACAAGAAGTTATTCAGACTTATTTAGCAAGAAAAGTATAAATATATTAGGATATACTTTCACACGTTTCTTACTTATATACGTATTTGGGTGTTCTACCATTATACTACTTTCCTTCGACAACAAACGAGCCAAACAATTTAAAATGTGCTCATCTTTAGGATATGAGGATTCCTAATATTTATTTGATGTAGGAATAAACTTCAATAATTAATAATTTATTCTAAATAACAAGCAATTCTCAATAATTACACACTTAGCACTTGAAATTTAAATTTGAGATCTAATTGATAATTAATGCAGGAATAAACTTCAATAATTAGCAACTAATGTTAAGAAATAAGCAATTCCCAATAATTGCATAATTAACACTTAAACTTTAAATTTGAGATCTAAGTTATAATTACAACAATAATTTCAATTTAAAATTAAAGAAACAATTAATTATCAACTTAAGCAATTAAAGCAGTAATTAACACATAAACAAATTTTTTAAGTTTAAATATCAATTAATATAAAAAATTATTTAAAGTTTGAATGAGAAATTATTAATCAAATTACAATTTTTAAATATAATTATAACACATAAATAAATTTCAAAAATTAAATGTACAATTAATGCAAATTTGAATTTTTGTCTAAATAATATTTAGATTAATAATTGTATTTTAAATTGTGAGGGAACAATTAATTATTAGATAAACTTTTCAAGGTAATAATTAATGCAGAAAAAAATTTTGAAATTTAAATGTGTAATTAATTTCTAATTGAATTGATACAGTAGTGATATTAACTAATTATAAAAATAAGAATTAAATTTGAATGCTTGTAATAACAGTTGTAATAATTGCTATTTAAAAATTTAAAATTAACAACAATTAAACTTTAGCAATTAAGATGACACATCTAAGATATGATAAGTTTTATAAGTTTTCTAACTCTATAGGTTGTTGTCTCCAACTTCTCGACATTTATGAATTTATAATATTTTAATTTAATTTAAAGAATATTACCTTTTAAACAAATATATATAATACTTGTGCTAAATATTATTTAAAAAATTTAATTTTAAAAAATTAAAATATAAATAGAAAGAAAATGTTCGAATAGCCGGCATATGGGGTAGACATATAACAACTGTCCTAAAGAGTTGGAACCCACCTCTCGTACAGATAGCCAAAACTTCCAACTCCAGTGATATCGACCACCAAGGTAGCGGCCTCTCGATGGTGACGCAGATGGTCAAGATTAAAATCTGAACATAAATTAGCAATATCGACCACCAAGATAGCAGCCTCTCGATGGTGGCACAGATGGTCAAGATTAAAATCTGAACATAAATTTTATTTGCCCAAACAGATGCAAAACTTTGCTTGGAATGAGAGACTTTTTAGAAAGGGCGGAGATTTTTTTTCCTTTCTTGGTTATCTAAAACCATTCACTAGGTTTCTCCTTTCCTTATATAGGAGAGGACAGACCCAAATAATTAATGATTTGTTTAAAATCACCCATTAACTGGTGCAACAGTTCATATTAAATTCCACCATTTAATCCATAATAATAATTAAAATTTAAAAAGACCATTACAAATTTTTAAATGAAAATTAAACTCTTTTAAAAACAACTTTTTCTGTATTGCCATTAATATTTCTAACAAGAAAGTCATCAATAAAGACACAATTGCATATATTTTTAGGGTTGAATCAAGAAATATAAAGAACTAGACGAAATATATAAAGCCACCATATTTAAACGAGCACATTAACAGATCCGATGCAAGAATCATGTCCCAAAGTGACAAAATGAAAGGAAAAAAAAAACCTGGTACAAAGATGATGGAACCAGGGTTTCATAAGGCTCATTAAGGGTAATTACACCACGCACGCCAAGTTGATGCAGCCGAGGAACATCTGTAGGGAATGGAACAGCGCCCAGCAAGAGAAACTGAACAATTAATATAGCAAACAGGGTGAGTGAAAGTTGAAGATTGAATCAGCAAGAATGATATGCTTTCGAATACTACAATAAACATCAAGATATGGCAAAGCAACAACATAGGAATCAGTAGTCAAAAGAAAAAAGCTAAGCATTTCCATTAAAAAAACGTACAAAATACTCTTATTAGAGGTTTACATTCTCTACATAACTAAGCGCAATAACAGTCAGTGCAAATCAAAATGGTATCTCCCGTACATACTGCCATCAAACGCCAAAAGTCATTAAACAAAAAAAGATGATTCTGCAGAGTGCATCGGAGTTGGATCTCTAATAGTAGAATAAAATAACTAGGTGTAACATGCCAGCTATCTATCATGGTCTCTAAATAAGATGAAAAAGAATTTAAGAATAACTCTTGTAGAATCAAACAAAATTACAATGCTAAATGCATTTGTCAGACACCTAATTGAAGGATTTTGAAATATTCTTAAAACTGGAGTTTAAACAACTCCAAAATAAAAACCAAGCACTCCTTGTGAAAGAACCAACACATTTCAATATTTTACTGATTTAAGTTAATATGGCCAACCCCAAGTGACAAAACGGGTAAAATAAATAAAATTTCGTTGTTGTTGGTGAAATTGACGCTGTCTACAATAATTTGGTGCATAGACATGGATGTAAAATACCATTAAATGATGCTTGCATGAAATACTCATTAGACTGGAAGAATATACTTCATGAGTAACAGGCTAAACTACTATTATAATTAATCAAAAGGTCACTCTGTTATTCCCTCCCCTTCACAAAGTAGACCCTAAACATGCACTGATCAGTGATCTCAAGCACTATTGTCAACCAACACTATATTTCCTCCATTGATCAGATTATATATTCACGCAGAGTCTAATATATCCATCAGAGTGAGTTGAAAACACCCATAAAGTAGCTCCCAAAAAAAAAAACATGAAATATATTTCGCCTTATTGGATGGTGGGTGAATTGATCAACACAACTTCATTTAATATGCGTAAACAACTTAAAAATATGCATTCACTTCCTATCCAACAGCACGATAGACTAAGGAACCCTACAAGAGTCTAATTATGGCATAATGCACAAAGAAAATAACAGAGATCTAATCATCGCCATAATGATCAAAGTTTCATCTTTTTTCCACCGTATATTACATAATGAACTGAAAAAAAAAATTATAAATAAATAAATCAACAAGAAATGATAAATGAAATTGGGACGAAAGACCACCTGATCAACTTGATCCCACCATCGAAACTCGGCCTGGATCTTATTCCTGCAAACGTTATACAGCAGGGTCGGGTAAAAAAGGATTCGAGCTCCAGCGCCCACAAGCGCTCTCTTCGTCCTAGCCCTAATCCAAACGATCTCCCCTCCACCACACTCCTCAACTCCGTTATCCTCACACCCCAATTCCGTTATTCTCATGACCAAATTCCGCCGAGGTCAACAAAAATAACAAAGAACAATAAACCCTAATCTTCAACAACTACAACAACAAACAACCTTACTACACCGAATCCTCCTCCTACAACCCTTAATTCTGCAATTTTGACCCAAATTCAACGAAATCTTCATCAACAAAGCCCTAACAAGAAAGCAAGAGCTCCAGAAGCGAAATCCAAACCGATCGGTGAGGAATTTACCTCGATCTGGAGCTCGAGAAGAGAAGATTCCGAATTCGAACAAGAAATCCGAGGATTCAGCGATAAATTGAAATCTCTCGGATGTCTACGCTTGTCTTAAAAAATAAAAAAAAAACCTCCGATCTCGGCAACAAGAAAAATGAAACGAGGAAGAAAGAGAATGTCCACGGGGCGCTTTATATAACCGCCCTTGTTCAGTGCGAAATTTACGAACTTGCCATTACACGTCAACTTGGGATCGTAGAGCTTAATTGCGGCTGTTATTTTTGACGGCGTGTAGTTACGATTTCAGGCAGTGGAACAGGATAACTAGCGGTTGGTGAGGGTGAAGTTATCGCAGTTCCTAGAATTTCGAGCCTGATCGAGGCCCGTTGATACGAAATTCGAATCCCTCGCTTTAGGTAACTTCGAGATGTTCGCGTAAGTCCGACGCCGGAATTTCACCGGCTCTCGTGGCACCACGTCATTCCCAAAGCCAAGTGGGGCACACGTATCAGGGTAGTGGAAGGTAAGTGGGCTGCACACGTGTCCATGGAAACCAACAACTAACTACGGGTGTGTTTGTTTGCAAAGAAGGGTGTGCCTATTTGCATGGAATTAGACTAGAAATAGTGTAGGTAAGTTTATTTTTACTATTTTAAATATTTATTTGGCTTAAAAAAGAGTTAAGAATTACTTTTTATATGGTGATGTGCGCCTATGTAGCACCTCACTTCCAAAATTTTCATCGTCACAATTTGGCTTCAAAAAACTCTAGAAAATAAAAGATGAAAACAAATAAAATATTTTTTTATTTACATATCATCATTACAATTTAAAATTTGTATTATATATATATATATATATATATATATATATATATATATATATATATATATATATATATATATATATATATATAATTTTTATTTTGATTAATCAATTAAATAATACTCACATTCCAAATTCCTAATACATTTTTTTATTCCAAAAATTAACAAACAAACACAAGAAGTAATTTCTTCTCCTATTTCTACCTTGAAAGTTACTTCTTAATTTGTTTCCTACTTCGACTACTTCCAATAGCCAAACACACCCGAAATAGACTATCAGAAGTGGAAGTAAGCTTCCACTATTATTTGGCTAAAAAAGAAGTTGAAAATTACTTTCATATGCTGAGATGGTGTCTATGTGGCACCTTCAAAAATTTTCTTTATCATAATTTAACTTGAAAGAGTTCTAAAAAGTAGAGGTTCAAGGCAAATAAAATATTTTTTTATTACAATTCAAAAGTTGTATTTTAAACATAGAAAATAAATAGAATAACATAAGTTTTGTTTTATTTAATCAATTAAATGATACTCACATCCTATTTCCTAATATACTTTTTTCTTCTAAAAATTAGCAATCAATCACAAGAAGTAATTTTTTTCTTCTACTTCAATTTTGGAAGTTGCTTTTTAGACCATGTTTGTTTGCACTGAAGTGGTATAGGAGGTAGGAGAAGTAACTTGCTTCAACTACTTTTGTTGTTTGTTTGATTCATAAATAATTAGGAAGTTATTTCCTATTTGCCAAGTTGATCCTATGTGGCTAAGTCAATCCTCAAAATTTCTTTCGCCTCAAAACCATCGGAAAAGAGAAGGATCTCACATATAGAGAAAAAAATTAATTAAAAAATCAAAAGATTCCTTTCTTATTTCCTTCTCTCTTCCATGATATTTTGAATCCCTTCACCTCCTCGTATTCTCTCATCTCTTCCTTTTTGGAGCACGCCTTTCCAAAAATGAAGCTTTGATCTCAAATCTTTTTCTAAGTAAGTTTTTGAAAAAAATTTCCTTTAAAAATAGGTGCAAATTTTTTTCCTCAAATCTCTCTTCCAAATAGCTGTATATATTTTTTTGAATTATAACCATAATCTATCCTTTTTTTATATAGAAATTTAGGGCTTTACTTTCATATATTTGATGCTAGCTCTCACCATTCATTGTTTTTTGTGAAAATTTAGGGATTTTTTGTTCAAAGGTGAGCCCTCAGGTTTCTCCCCTTTTTCTAACCGTTATTTAGTTGATAATTGTTTAATTTGTGAGTTTGTGTTGATTAATTTCGTCCTGGATTGAGTGATTCCACTGGTTAGGATTTTGATTTGATTTTAAAGTAGATTTTGTGCGTTTTTTTTTTATTTTGTGGATTTTAATCAAATCAACTCTCGTGAGTCTGCTGGATCGTGAGAGTTGATTCGATTAAATTTCTTCTCGTCCCATACAAAAAAAAATTGTCTTTGACACTAAAAAAACAAGTGGAGACAAGTAATTCTTTTGCTAATAATACATGGTGGAATAAAACCAAATAGAAGAATATGCATTTTGGTTAATTGAGAGGACCCATTTTCCTTCATTCTTATTGGCGGATAATTAAGCTAGGTTTCCAATTTTTATCAATTATATTTTTTCAATTGGATTTCTTCAAATCCTGATCCGTCCACAAATTAAGGATTGTACGTTTTGTTGAGATCGACTTATCAATAATCTAGGATTTTAATTTCTAGAATTTTTTTATCGATGCAATTTTCTAATTTCATATCGGATTCTGTGAAAAGAACGGTCTAAGAGATTGAAAAGTTCAATTTGATTGAGTCAAGTCACGCTCAGTTTGCGTAAAAATGAGTTTAATCTAATCGGGATATGATTATTAAATTTTATTGTAGCAAAAATCGGAGCTTTTAGCAGTTTGTGCCTAAAAGAAATTCAGGGATTTAGACTTCTTTTAAAAAAAATTATATTATAGATTAATAATGTTATTATTCATGTAATTGACTGTTACAATGTGACTACATTAAAGAAGAATTCAAATTAAGCTTGCAAGTATTTCTGCTAAATGGGTTCTGTGATGCTCATGCTTGTATGCATTTTGGTTATAGTGTTAAGCTGAGCAGTATGCTATGGTTGGTTGAGTTAAGCTGGGTTTTGTATATATTAAAAAGTCCCAACAAATAGCAATATGCTATGGTTGGTTGAGTTAAGCTGAGCAGCATCACTATGATTGTATGCATTTTTCATGCTCATGCCGCGTCTTTTTTTTTTATGAGTATTCTGCTTGCAATCATTTTATAATATATCGTAATTTAGATTTTATTGTTCAAAAGCTTCTGCGTTATAGTCACAGAGATGAGTTGCATGCCTACCTTGATTTTTGTTTTCGTAGAGCAAAAAGCAAAAAGACATTTCTTTTCTCAAAGCTTCCAAGTCAATGCCGCTCAAAAGGTAAAATTTTAGATTGGCCCCTCAATAGGTAAATTTGCATTAGGCACTTCGTCACTGCAAGTTCCTATTTTGCTGTAAGTTGTAAATTTTAGCTGCTTGAATTAATCTTGAGGTAGGTAGATGATCAGTCTTATCTATCTAAAATTCTTAGGCACGCTAGACGTCGAGTTTAGTTTGCAGGAAAGTAAAATGGGTTAATCAACATCTGATCTGGTGCTTCTACTTGTTGGGTTTGTATCTCGCATCCGTTGAGTATTCAGATATGATCAAAGATTATAAAAAGTTCCAATTGAATTTGGGTTAGAAAACCAGAGTTCTAATTGGATTGGAACACCAATTAGATAATGATAGTGCTATTCTAATAGGATTACGATAGGAACACTATATATATCTCTTGTATGTGATACGGTTATAGACACCTTAAAAAAAAAAAAATGTATGAATGGGGGAAATTCCCCTGCGGGTGGGCCCCGCGGGAGTTCCTCCCGCGGGTGGGCACCCGCGGGAGCAATCCCGAGGGTGCCACCCGCGGGTTGTTTTCCCTCTATTCCCGTTTGTTTATTTCGCTGATATCTCGTGATCCGATTTTTCAGGGAGAATTGGAGCCGGATTTTGAGCTTCCTCAATCTATAAAAGATAGGAGTTGACTCCAGAGAGGGGTTTGGAGAGTTCAGAAGTATCGAGAGCGGGTTTTCTTCAGGAGTCCAGAGAAAAAAACAGATTCTCTTCTTCCAAGTCAGACGGTCAATGGAGTGCACCAGCGAGGCTCCACCGCCACCCGAACCCACATAAAAAAGGAAATCAATCAATATTTCCGTTCTTATTATTCCTCAACTCTTTATTTGTAATCTTAATTTTCGTTGTAATCAAACAATTTTGCAATGGAAGGAAATGTGCAATTTTTGAGCAAATAAGAACTGGCGACCACAGTGGGAGCCTCTCTGTTCACAACAGAGAATATGGTGGCACAGTCTGACTTGGTAACGATCGGATCTGTTGTTGAAACGTTGGTCGTAGAAGTCGACCAGCAAAAATATAAGGAATTTCTTTCTTCCTCTGATTCGGAGCCCAGGCGTCATCGCCGGGCGACGATGAAGAAAGGTGAGGCGTCATCGCCCACCGGAAATAAAAAGACGTCATCGCCTATGAAAACTTACGAGGCGTCATTGCCCGTTGAAACTGGCAAGACGTCATCGTCTGTCAAGTATACGGCGTTATCGCCCGTTCCAAAGTCAAGCCAAAAGTTAAACAAGACCTTAACCCGCTCCCAAAAGAGAAATTTAAGGCGTAAAACTCAACGAGCGTGCCTCAATCATACAAGAAGGGCTGTAGAAAACTCCGGGACAGTAAAAAATTTCGGAGCAAACCCACAGATGCAGCCACTGCTTGTATCCCGCGGAAGCAACCCCACGGGTGGCAACCCGCGGCTTGCAACCGCGGGTGCCAACCCGTGGCTTGCAACCGTGGGTGCAAACCCACGGGTGCAAGCGCGGGTTGCAACCATGGGTGCAAACCCGCGGGTGCAACCGCGGGTTGCACCCCGCGGGAACAAACCAACGGGTGTAAATCCGCAGTTGCAACCGCGGGTTGCGTCCCACAGATGCAACCGCGGGTGCAGATACTAAAAAAAAAAAAAAAAAAAAAAAAAAAAAAAAAAAAAAAAAAAAATCCAAATTTGCTAAGTGGGCACACCCACGGGAGCACCCGCGGGTTGTTTTCCGTTCTTTATTTCCCGTTGATTTGTTTCCTTGGACTGATAATCCGTGATCCACTTTTTCAGGAGAGAATTGAGCCGGATTTCGAGCTTCTTCGGTTTATAAAATACAGGAATTTAACGGGAGAAGGGATTTTTGGATTGGGGGGAGATCCTTTCGGGAAGAGTCCAATTTTCCAGAGTCCAAATATCCAGAGAGGAGTTCCTCAATTCAGAGAGATCGGATCGTCAACGGAGTATAGAAACAAAACTCCACCGCTGCCAGACCCACAAAAATAAAGGGGAATCGAAATCAATCGATCCCCATTCTTGTAATCTCGATTTTCTATTTTGTAATTTTTCTTTTATTGCTGTAATTCAAAATTAAATTGGCATATAAAAGAAGATTCAATTTTTCGGGCAAACAAGAATTGGCGACCACAGTGGGAGTTTGGGCGGCGCAATCCAATCTTTAAAATTTTTTTTTCGGAGCCTAGGCGTCATCGCCGGGTAACGATAAATAAATGTGAGGCGTCATCGCCCACCAAAATTGACAAGACGTCATCGTCTGTCAAAAAAAAAATTATGAGGCGTCATCGCCCATAAAGAAAAAAAATTTGACAAGACGTCACCGTCTGTAAAAAAAAAAATTATGAGGCGTCATCGCCCATAAAGAAAAAAAATTTGACAAGACGTCACCGTCTGTAAAAAAAAAAAAAAAAAAAAAAAAAAAGGCATCATCGCCCATGAAAAAAAAAATTATGAGGCGTCATCGCCCATAAAAAAAAAAAAATTGAGGCGTCATCGCCCAAAAAAAAAAAAATGACAAGACGTCATCGTCTGTCAAAAAAAAAAAAATTTTGAGGCGTCATCGCCCAAAAAAATATGACAAGACGTCATCGTCTGTCAAAAAAAAAAAAAAAAAAATTGACAAAACTGGATACAACTCCAAGATGCAACCCGCAGATGGAATCTTGGGACCCGCGTGGACGCAACCCGCATATGGAAGCGCGGGATGCAACCCGCAGATGGAATCTTGGGACCCGCGTGGACGCAACCCGCATATGGAAGTGCGGGATGCAACCCGCAGATGGAATCTTGGGACCCGCGTGGACGCAACCCGCATATGGAAGCGCGGGATGCAACCCGCAGATGGAATTTTGGGACCCACATGGACACAACCCACATATGGAAGCACGAGACAACCCGCAGATGGAAGCGCGGTGCGGGACGCAACCCACAGATGGGTGGGACCCATCTGGGTCACCCGCACTTTTCTCCCTCTCTCCCGCACAAAAAAAAAATAAAGAATAAAAATAATATTAATAAAAAGGCAAAAAATAAAAAAAAAGATGGAAAAAAAAAGAAAAAAAAGGAAAGGGTGTTATCGCCCATAAAAAATTGACAAAGTTAAAAAAATAATAAATATTAAAAAAAAAAGAGAAACAAAACATGCAGTATGAGTGCTCTACCCATGGGTTGTATCCAACGGATGCACCCGCGGATGCCAAAAAATAAATAAATAAAATAAAAAAATTAATTAAAATAAAAAATAAAAAAATATTAAAAAATATATAAAAATATAAACAAAAAAAAAGTAAATAAATAAAAATAAACAAAAAATAATAATAAATAAAAATATATTTGCAAGGCCTAATCGCTTACCAAAATAAATAAATAAATAAATAATAAAAAAATAAAATGCTAGGCGTCATCACCTAAAAAAAAAAAGAGGACATCATTGCAAAAAAAAAAAAAAAAGAGAGATAAAGAAATAAAAATGTATATATAAAATAAAAAAAAATGATGAATCGCCCAACGCCGCTAAGGCTACGGGAAGAGAATAAATTTCTCGTCAACCCCACCATACTGGGGGTAAAAAGTATGAATTACCCAACGCCGACAAGGCTACGGAAAGTGAATAAATTTCTCGCCAACCCCACCATACTGGGGGTAAAAAGTATGAATTATCCAACCGCTAAGGCTACGGGAAGAGAATAAATTTCTCGTCAACTCCACCATACTGGGGGTAAAAAGTATGAATTACCCAAAGCCGCTAAGGCTACGGGAAGAGAATAAATTTCTCGTCAACCCCACCATACTGGGGGTAAAAAGTATGAATTACCTAACGCCGACAAGGCTACGGGGAGAGAATAAATTTCTAGCTAACCCCACCATACTGGGGGTAAAAAGTATGAATTACCCAACGCCGCTAAGGCTACGGGAAGAGAATAAATTTCTCGTCAACCCCACCATACCGGGAGTAAAAAGTATGAATTGCCCAACGCCGCTAAGGCTACGGGAAGAGAATAAATTTCTCGTCAACCCCACCATACTGGGGGTAATAAAAATGAACCACCCAACGCCGACAAGGCTACGGGGAGAGAATAAATTTCTCGCCAACCCCACCATGCTGGGGGTAAAAAAAATGAATTACCCAACGCCGACAAGGCTACGGGAAGAGAATAAATTTCTCGCCAACCCCACCATGCTGGGGGTAAAAAGCATGAATTACCCAACGCCGATAAGGCTACGGGAAGAGAATAAATTTCTCGCCAACCCTACCATACTGGGGGTAAAAAGTATGAATTACCCAACGCCGACAAGGCTACGAGGAGAGAATAAATTTCTCGCCAACCCCACCATGCTGGGGGTAAAAAGCATGAACCGCCCAACGCCGATAAGGCTACGGGAAGAGAATAGATTTCTCATCAACCCCACCATACTGGGGGTAAAAGTATGAATTGCCCAACGCCGCTAAGGCAAAGGGAAGAGGAAAAGTTTGGTATTTAAACCCAAACGAAACCCTCGACAACTCACTATGCTGAGGATAATAGCATGGCTAGCCCAACTCAAACGGTAGTTGGTAAAGGCGAAATCAAACCCGTTGATAGCTGGGGATTTGCTAAAAATCCCACGACAAATCTGTCACAACAGTATTCTTATCCGAATATAAGAATACATCACTGCCCTAAGCTGCTAAGGCAAAGGGAAGAGGAAAAGTTTGACATTTAAGCCCAAACGAAATCCTTGACAACTCACCATACTGAGGGGAATAGCATGGCTAGTCCAACTCAAACGGTAGTTGGTAAAGGCTAATCAAATCCGTTGATAGCTGAGGGCTTGCTAAAAATCCTAATCAGATAAATCTCCTGTCACGTTAAGATTTCACCTCTGACAGCAAAACTTTTCTTGTCATTTTGCTCCAACAGAGCAAACGACACTCCAAAATATTAATCAAGTTAAAATCATACCTCTGACATCATAATTCAAAATCAAATGAGATAAGATCCGATTAAATCCCCTGTCACGTTAAGATTTCACCTCTGATAGAAAAGAAAATTCACACTTCATCAAGTCCAACATTACAACCTCTGATGAACGTGCTTTTGATATCGTTAAGTTGAAAATTACCTCTGACGAAAATCATCTCCCTATCAAGTTAACAGTTACCTCTGATAGTCCGATTCCAAAACTAAATACGTTAACCGTCACCTCTGTTTAGTCAGCTTGTCCCTATCACGACCAGATCCTCTGAATAGGTTAAACTCCAAGACACGTTTAATGTCACCTCTGTCTTTTCCTGATTCGTCATACTAGATGTCACTGAACGGTTAGGATTAAAATAAGCACGTTAATATTATACCTCTGCTTGACCTAAAATAAGCACGTTAACATTATACCTCTGCTTGTCCTCTAATGAGTACGTTAAAATCATACCTCTGCTTGTTATGGAATAAATAAATATATTAATAGTTATCTCTATCGACCAAATCTTTTAAAAGGTCTATAACCAAAATTAAAAAATCCAAAGTATTTCGAAATTCAGTACGGTTCAATACAGAACTTCAAAAACTTTGGAGGGGGTTATGTAGATACCAAAAAAAAAAAAAAAAAAAAATCCAAATTTGCTAAGTGGGCACACCCGCGGGTGCTCCCGCGGGATGCAACCCGCGAGTGCTCCCGCGGGAAGCAACCCGCGGGAACACCCGCGGGTTGCCACCCGCGGGAGGATTCCCACGGGTGGCAACCCGCGGGGGCGATCCCGCGGGTTGCCACCCGCGGGTTGTTTTCCGTTCTTTATTTCCCGTTGATTTGTTTCCTTGGACTGATAATCCGTGATCCGCTTTTTCAGGAGAGAATTAAGCCGGATTTCGAGCTTCTTCGGTTTATAAAATACAGGAATTTAACGAGAGAAGGAATTTTTGGATTGGGGGGGAGATCCTTTCGGGAAGAGTCCAATTTTCCAGAGTCCAAATATCCAGAGAGGAGTTCCTCAATTCAGAGAGATCGGATCGTCAACGGAGTACAGAAACAAAGCTCCACCGCTGCCAGACCCACAAAAATAAAGGGGAATCGAAATCAATCGATCCCCATTCTTGTAATCTCGATTTTCTATTTTGTAATTTTTCTTTTATTGCTGTAATTCAAAATTAAATTGGCATATAAAGAAAGATTCAATTTTTCGGGCAAACAGCGGGTTGCACCCCGTAGTTTCCACTTCGCGAAAGCAACGATGGGTTACATTCAATAAACACAACTCTCATGTCTCTTCGAGCACGCCTATGGTGAGCACGCAACATACACCAAGTGTTTTAATCTCTCTATCAGAGGTGCGTAGCGCCCACACAACTACTCAGACCAGTGTGCACTCCAGAAGAATCCGCAGAAGGGTTGGAGAACAATCTGAGGCTGGAAAAGAGCTCAGCCCTGAAATATTGCAAACTCTCCAGTATTATGAACCAAATTTGCGATGCAAAAGGTATCGAGATGCAAATAGAGATGAGAAGGTACCTCAAGACTTAAGAGAGTATCTCAATTGGAAGAAGAACTCCTCACAAAATATTCCTCACTGCCAATGCGAATAGTTGATCTCAACTGTTCTATCAAGCTGCAAATGCAACTCAAAACGATCAGTTTTTGAGCGGATCACCGAACCTAAAAGAATACGAATGGTGAAAAAAGTGTGCTCGGTAACCGATCTGTCTGCTGCCTCATCGCATATGGTCAATAAAGACAAAAAGGTGGTCGGAAACAACCCTTCAAATAATGAAATCACTCCAGGATCGAAAAGAGTTTCATCGAACCAGAGGGCGTGCGTCTAGAAGAAGTCTCTGGAAGGCTTGAGAGACAAGAAAAACATCTTGAACAGCAAGAGGAGACCATAGAAGAAATGAAATAACTTTTACTTGAGTTGTTAGCTCAAATTAGAAAGAGCCAATCCTCGTCGTCTATCTCTGATCGGCAGGAAGGAAAACGACCTGTCCAAGTAAATGAAGATAGCGAGGACGAGAAAGAAGAAATACATCCCCATTCAAAAGAGGGAGAGAAAGTGAAGGTTATCATCAACCCTCACATAGAGAAAATAGAGAAGATGGAGAATCAACTACAAGCTCTTCTTCATCGCAAAAAACTACAAGAAGTGGGGATAGTCCGTCCCTATCCCATAGAATAGGAGACCGTACCTTAACCTGCAAAATATAAACCGTTGAACCTTCAGTCATTCGACGGTCAAGGTTCGCCGCAACAACACATCTTCTACTTTCTGTCGCAGATAGGACACCTCATGGGGAATGATCCGACTATGACTAAAATATTTGCGAGCACTTTACGGGGGCCTGCATTTACCTGGTTCATGCAGCTACCCCAGGGAACGATTAAATAATGGGCTGATGTAGAACGTGAGTTCTTAGCCCGATTATTTGAAGATGATACTGAAGTCTCTATACTATCCTTGCTAGCAGCAAAGCAAGAGGAAGGTGAGACGGTCAAAACTTATATCAAGCGATTCTGAGAACTTTCTGTTCGATGCCCACATGGCATGACGCAGGACACTCTTGTGGAAACCTGCAGACACAACATGTTGACCGACGTTCTAGATAAAATGGGCTCGGTCGAACCCAAATCATGGAAAGATCTGCTTAAGCAGGGTGAACAGGCCGAAGATATACTTCGACTCCTCGAAAAGCAGCAGTCTGCAACCGGAGGCAGTACAAATGAACCTCAATTCCATTTTTCCCGTTCCAAAGGGAAAGATATAATGGCAATAGCGGTAGAAAGCACACCGAAATAGAAATCATGGCCAACTATAAGCAACACAGTAAAGTCACACATGCTTCAAAAGCAGTATTCGTCTAAGGATGAGCATACTGCTACTATATTCAATTTGCTCAGTAAGTGCAAGATGCTCAAGTTGCCAGAGAGTAAGAGGCCTGAAGAAGTTGGAAAGACTAATGATCCGAATTACTGCATGTACCACCGGATTGTAGGTCACCCTACAAAGAATTATTTTATTCTAAAAGACAAAATTCAAGCGTTGATTGACGCTAGAGCAGTTCAGCTCAAAGCTGAACAGAAAAGGAGTTAGAGCTAACTCGGACATATTTAATGTGGGTGGTCTAAAGGTACTACTTGGGCTCACAACAAAGACGAGCTCAGGGCGGTTAATTTAAACCCCCATAACCTGTAAAAAGAAAGGGTTAACCCCTTTTGGCCACAAAGAAGCAGCGGTTGTGAGGGTACACCTAGTAAAAAAAATGAATTGCCTAAAGCCGTCAAGGCAACGGGAAGAGAATAAATTTCTCGTCAATCCTACCATGCTGGGGGTAAAAAGCATGAATTGCCCAACGCCGTCAAGGCAACGGGAAGAGAATAAATTTCTCGCCAATCCCACCATACTAGAGGTAAAAAGTATGAATTGCTCAACGCCGTCAAGGCAACGGGAAGAGAATAAATTTCTCGCCAACCCCACCACACTGGAGGTAAAATACATGAATTGTCCAACGCCGTCAAAACAACGGGAAGAGAATAAATTTCTCGCCAACCCCACCATGATGAGGGTAGAAAGCATGAATTACCCAACGCCGTCAAGGCAACAGGAAGAGAATAAATTTCTCACCAACCCCATCATGCTGGGGGTAAAAAGTATGAACTACTCAACGCCATCGAGGCAAAGAAAAGAGAATAAATTTCTCGCCAACCCCGCTATGCTGGGGGTAAAAAGCATGAATTGTCCAACGCCGTCAAGGCAACGGGAAGAGAATAAATTTCTCGCCAACCCCACCGTGCTGGAGGTAAAAAGCATTAATTGCCTAACGCCGTCAAGGCAACGGGAAGAGAATAAATTTCTCGCCAACCCCACCATGATGGGGGTAAAAGGCATGAATTACCCAACACCGTCGAGGCAAAGGGAAGAAAATAAATTTCTCGCCAACCCCACCATGCTGGGGGTAAAAAGTATGAATTGCCCAATGCCGTCAAGGTAATGGGAAGAGAATAAGTTTCTCGCTAACCCCTTCATACTAGGGGTAAAAACATGAATTGCCCAAAACTACTAAAGCAAAGGGAAGAGGAAAAATTTGGTATTTAAGCCCAAATGAAACCCTCGACAACTCACCATGCTGAGAGAAATAACATGGCTAGCCCAACTCAAACGGTGTTGGTAAAGACTAATCAAATCCGTTAATAGCTGGGGGTTTACTAAAAATCCTAATCAGATAAATCTCTTGTCACGTTAAGATTTCACCTCTGACAACAAAACTTTTCTTGTCATTTTTTTCGGCAGAGCAAGTGACACTCCAAAATATTTGTCAAGTTAAAATCGTACCTCTGATATCATAATTCAAAATCAAATGAGATAAAATCCGATTAAATCTCATGTCATGTTAAGGTTTCACCTCTGACAGAAAAGAAAACTCATACTTCATCAAGTCAAATATTACAGTTTCTGATAAATTTGTTTTTTATATCGTTAAGTTAAAAATTATCTCTGATGAAAATCATTTTCTTATCAAGTTAACAGTTATCTCTGATAGTCCGATTCCAAGACTAAATACGTTAACCGTCACCTCTATTTAGTCAGCTTGTTCTTATCACGACCATATCCTCTGAATAGGTTGAGCTCCAAGACACATTTAATATCACCTCTGTCTTTCCCTGATCCGTCATACTAGATGTCACTGAACGGTTAGGATTCTAATGAGCACGTTAATATGATACCTCTGCTTGACCTAAAATAAGCATGTTAACATCATATCTCAGCTTGTCACCCAATGAGTACGTTAACATCATACCTCTACTTGTCATCTAATGAGCACGTTAAAATCATACATCTATTTGTTATCGAATAATTGAATAAGCATGTTAACATCATATCTCCGCTCATATTCCGCGAAATATATTAACAATTATTTCTGTCTACCAAATCCTTTACACATCTGATAGCCAAAATTAAAGAATCCAAAGTGTTTCGAAATTCAGTATGGCTAAATACAGAACTTCGAAAACTTTGGAGGGGGTTATGTAGACACCTTAAAAAATGAATGAATGGGGGAAATTCCCCTGCGGGTGGGCCCCGCGGGATAAATCTCGTGGGTGGACACCCGCGGGAGTTCCTCCCGAGGGTGCCACCCGCGGGTTGTTTTCTGTCTATTCCTGTTTGTTTATTTCACTGATATCTCGTGATCCGATTTTTCAGGGAGAATTGGAGCCGGATTTTGAGCTTTCTCAGTCTATAAAAAACAGGAGTTGACTCCAGAGAGGGGACTTTTGGGGCAGTGTTTGGAGAGTTCAGAAGTATCGAGAGGGAGTTTTCTTCAGAAGTCCAGAGAAATAAACAGATCCTCTTCTTCCAAGTCAGGCGGTCAACAGAGTGTACCAGGGAGGCTACACCGCCATCCGAACCCACATAAAAAAAAGAGAATAAATCAATATTCCCGTTCTTGTTATTCCTCAACTCTTTATTTGTAATCTCAATTTTCGTTTGTAGATACCACAAAAAAAAAAAAAAAAAATGCTAAGTGGGCACACCCGCGGGTTGCATCCCGCGGGAGCACCTGCGGGTTGCATCCCGCGGGACCCCCGCGGGATGCCACCCGCGGGAGCACCCGCGGGTTGCAACCCGCGGGAGGATTCCCGCAGGTGGCAACCCGCAGGGGCGATCCCGCGGGTTGTTTTCCGTTCTTTATTTTCCGTTGATTTGTTTCCTTGGACTGATAATCCGTGATCCGCTTTTTCAGGAGAGAATTGAGCCGGATTTCGAGCTTCTTCGGTTTATAAAATACAGGAATTTAATGGGAGAAGGGACTTTGGACTTTTGACTTTGGACTTTGGACTTTTGGATTGGGGGGAGATCCTTTCGGGAAGAGTCCAATTCTTCAGAGTCCAAACATCCAGAGAGGAGTTCCTCAATTCAGAGAGATCGGATCGTCAACGGAGTACAGAAACAAAGCTCCACCGCTGCCAGACCCACAAAAATAAAGGGGAATCGAAATCAATCGATCCCCATTCTTGTAATCTCGATTTTCTATTTTGTAATTTTTCTTTTATTGCTGTAATTCAAAATTAAATTGGCATATAAAGGAAGATTCAATTTTTCGGGCAAACAAGAATTGGCGACCACAGTGGGAGTTTGGGCGGCGCAATCCAATCTTTAAATTTTTTTTTCGGAGCCTAGGCGTCATCGCCGGGTAACGATAAATAAATGTGAGGCGTCATCGCCCACCAAAATTGACAAGACGTCATCGTCTGTCAAAAAAAAAAAATTATGAGGCGTCATCGCCCATAAAAAAAAAAATTGAGGCGTCATCGCCAAAAAAAAAAAAAAAAAAAAAAAATGACAAGACGTCATCGTCTGTCAAAAAAAAAAAATTATGAGGCGTCATCGCCCATAAAAAAAAAAAAAAAAAAAATTATGAGGCGTCATCGCCCATAAAAAAAAAAAATTGAGGCGTCATCGCCCAAAAAACAAAAAAAATGACAAGACGTCATCGTCGGTCAAAAAAAAAAAAAAAAAAAAATTTTTATAAGACTGGATACAACTCCAGGATGCAACCCGCAGATGGAATCTTGGGACCCGCGTGGACGCAACCCGCATATGGAAGCACGGGATGCAACCCGCAGATGGAATCTTGGGACCCGCGTGGACGCAACCCGCATATGGAAGCACGGAATGCAACCCGCAGATGGAATCTTGGGACCCGCGTGGACGCAACCCGCATATGGAAGCGCGGGATGCAACCCGCAGATGGAATCTTGGGACCCGCGTGGACGCAACCCGCATATGGAAGCGCGGGATGCAACCCGCAGATGGAATTTTGGGACCCACATGGACGCAACCCGCATATGGAAGCGCGGGACACAACCCGCAGATGGAAGCGCGGGCGGGACCCAACCCACAGATGGGTGGGACCCATCTGGGTCACCCGCACTTTTCTCCCTCTCTCCCGCACAAAAAAAAAATAAAGAATAAAAATAATATTAATAAAAAGGCAAAAAATAAAAAAAAAGAAGAAAAAAAAAAAAAAAGGAAAGGGTGTTATCGCCCACAAAAAATTGACAAAGTTAAAAAAATAATAAATATTAAAAAAAAAGGAAAAAAAAACATGCAGTATGAGTGCTCTACCCATGGGTTGTATCCAACGGATGCACCCGCGGATGCCAAAAAAATAAATAAATAAAATAAAAAAATTAATTAAAATAAAAAAATAAAAAAATATTAAAAAATATATAAAAATATAAACAAAAAAAAGTAAATAAATAAAAATAAACAAAAAAATAATAATAAATAAAAATATATTTGCAAGGCCTCATCGCTTACCAAAATAAATAAATAATAAAAAATAAAATGCTAGGCGTCATCACCTAAAAAAAAAAAGGACATCATTGCAAACAAAAAAAAAGAGAGATAAAGAAATAAAAATGTATATATAAAATAAAATTAAAAAAAAAATGATGAACCGCCCAACGCCGATAAGGCTACGGGAAGAGAATAAATTTCTCGCCAACCCTACCATACTGGGGGTAAAAAGTATGAATTACCCAACGCCGACAAGGCTGCGGGGAGAGAATGAATTTCTCGCCAACCCCACCATGCTGGGGGTAAAAAGCATGAACCGCCCAACGCCGACAAGGCTACGGGGAGAGAATAAATTTCTCGCCAACCCCACCATACTGGGGGTAAAAAGTATGAATTGCCCAATGCCGCTAAGGCAAAGGGAAGAGGAAAAGTTTGGTATTTAAACCCAAACGAAACTCTCGACAACTCACTATGCTGAGGATAATAGCATGGCTAGCCCAACTCAAACGGTAGTTGGTAAAGACAAAATCAAACCCGTTGATAGCTGGGGGTTTGCTAAAAATCCCACGACAAATCTGTCACAACAGTATTCTTATCCGAATATAAGAATACATCACTGCCCTAAGCTGCTAAGGCAAAGGGAAGAGGAAAAGTTTGGTATTTAAACCCAAACGAAATCCTTGACAACTCACCATGCTGAGGGGAATAGCATGGCTAGCCCGACTCAAACGGTAGTTGGTAAAGGCAAATCAAACCCGTTGATAGCTGGGGGTTTGCTAAAAATCCTGATCAGATAAATCTCCTGTCACGTTAAGATTTCACCTCTGACAGAAAAGAAAATTCACACTTCATCAAGTCCAACATTACAACCTCTGATGAACGTGCTTTTGATATCGTTAAGTTAAAAATCACCTCTGACGAAAATCATCTCCCTATCAAGTTAACAGTCACCTCTGATAGTCCGATTCCAAAACTAAATACGTTAACCGTCACCTCTGTTTAGTCAGCTTGTCCCTATCACGACCAGATCCTCTGAATAGGTTAAGCTCCAAGACACGTTTAATGTCACCTCTGTCTTTTCCTGATTCGTCATACTAGATGTCACTGAACGGTTAAGATTAAAATAAGCACGTTAATATTATACCTCTGCTTGACCTAAAATAAGCACGTTAACATTATACCTCTGCTTGTCCTCTAATGAGTACGTTAAAATCATACCTCTGCTTGTTATGGAATAAATAAATATATTAACAGTTATCTCTATCGACCAAATCTTTTAAAAGGTCTATAACCAAAATTAAAGAATCCAAAGTATTTCGAAATTCAGTACGGTTCAATATAGAACTTCGAAAACTTTGGAGGGGGTTATGTAGATACCAAAAAAAAAAAAAAAAAAAAAAAATCATTTTTGCTAAGTGGGCACACCCGCGGGTTGCATCCCGCGGGAGCACCTGCGGGTTGCATCCCGCGGGACCCCCGCGGGATGCCACCCGCGGGAGCACCCGCGGGTTGCAACCCGCGGGAACCCCCGCGGGTTGCCACCCGCGGGAAGATTCCCGCGGGTTGCAACCCGCGGGAGGATTCCCGCAGGTGGCAACCCGCAGGGGCGATCCCGCGGGTTGTTTTCCGTTCTTTATTTTCCGTTGATTTGTTTCCTTAGACTGATAATCCGTGATCCGCTTTTTCAGGAGAGAATTGAGCCGGATTTCGAGCTTCTTCGGTTTATAAAATACAGGAATTTAACGGGAGAAGGGACTTTGGACTTTTGACTTTGGACTTTGGACTTTTGGATTGGGGGGAGATCCTTTCGGGAAGAGTCCAATTCTTCAGAGTCCAAACATCCAGAGAGGAGTTCCTCAATTCAGAGAGATCGGATCGTCAACGGAGTACAGAAACAAAGCTCCACCGCTGCCAGACCCACAAAAATAAAGGGGAATCGAAATCAATCGATCCTCATTCTTGTAATCTCGATTTTCTATTTTGTAATTTTTCTTTTATTGCTGTAATTCAAAATTAAATTGGCATATAAAGGAAGATTCAATTTTTCGGGCAAACATCGTTGTAACCAAACAATTTTGCAATGGAAGAAAAGGTGCAATTTTTGAGCAAACAACGGTAAATGGGAATAGATTGATAAGAGAAATACTTCTATTATTATTAGAGATAGAGAGATACTTGGATCTCTTCTTATAATATTTTTTTCTCATAATGAATATTTTTCTTGTTATTTCCGTGGACGTAGATCGAACTTAGTCGGTCGAATCACATTAATTCTTATGTTCTTTTTGTGATGTGTTGTTTCCTTTATCTATGCAATCTCGATAGGGGATTCGATCCCCAACACTATTACTATTGGGAAACGTTCAACTTTGAGCTTTTAGCTTTAATTTGTCTACACTAGAAAATTCCGACGACGCATTGTCATTTTATTGCTTTGGTTTTATGTTCGTAGTTTGATTATTACATATTTTAGCAGCATTATCTGTTTGTATTTTCCATTTGTACTTCCAGCTTGTATAGGTACACATTTTAGCAGCAAGTTATTGTGTTGTGTTATGTTGTGTAGACATGTTAATGGGTTAGTGCCAGTTATTAGTTGGGTGCAAGCACAGAGAGATCCCACCACGGCACTGCATTACATAACATTAAGGGCCCAGCGCCCACCAAACCAAAACCAAAACCAAAATCCAATCTAACCTAAATTAAACTTTACTCTATCTATTTATACATCTTCTTTGCGGTACCTTTTTTATTTATTTTCTAACATAGCAGTTGCCTCTGCAGATGGAGCAAGTGGTGAGTGAGAGAGGTAAAACAATCGAGATTGACCGAACAGTTGCACAAGCATTTTGCAGCGAGTATTATCCCGAAAGGTATTCATTTTCTCTCCTTACAACTGATTGATGAGTACTCATCCAATGGACAAGTAAGGAAATATTTGCCACCGCCAGAGTTGCTGCATTTGCTATCAGATAACTCATACCATCATTTTGTTCTAGCCATAGATAACATTCTTACAGCTTCAATCGTGGTCAACTCTGTTGTGAGCTCTTCTTCTAGACCTGAAAGAATTGTCTTCCAGGTCTAGAAGAAGAGAATGGTTTGGTTTATGCTCTCCATTTATTCATTGTAGAATTATTACCAAAGTCCTTATTTCGGCCTACAATGATCCAAGATAGTCTGTTGTCTCCTATATTTTGTTTTTGTTCAAAGTGCAATGGATTGATTAATTCTAAAGTCTGTATACTTTCCATTCACTAGAAGAGTATTTAAAATTGAAAGTTTCATCAGTTTATCACCTCTCTTCATTATCACTGTGATTTTGTTTCTGTTGCTTTTTTATTTTAGTTCTCAGTTATTTTCTAAATCAAAGGTTTCAAATCGAAGTGTAGAATGTTGATTTTTGCTATTTCATTCACTTCTATCTATCGATATATTGTCCTTGTTTATCATGCTTTAAAAGATTATCTTTCCTTTAGAGGGCATTATCTTTCCTTTTTTTTTTTTCTGGTTTAAAAATCTTTCGATAGTTTCTTCGTTAGAAAGTTGGCAAGTAATTGAGAGTAGTAATGTCGGTCGTAGCATCCACGTTACAATTACAGATGAAGTTAACAACTAATCATAAAATAAATTGAAAATATACAGTTTTGATGTATGAAATTTACCGATCATAAAATAAAATGAAAATAATTATTTTAATTTATTTCATATTTAAATATTATTTATGTTAATATATTCATTATCATAATTTTTCAGAATAATAATTTTCATTGTTCTTTCTAAATTTGGATATATTATGGTTACGATCTGAAAATGAAAAAGATAGATTATTTGGAGCATTGAGGGTGATAATCTTACCATGATGTTTAGAACTTTATTTCCCATTCTTCATAGGTATTTCTTTCATCTGCAAAACAAACAATATAATTTGTGGAAGTAAAAGAAGTATGCACTTTTTATTTCTAGTATAGACCAAACAAACAAAAAAAGATAAAGAAGTAGACTTTTCTACCACTTTATTTTTTGGAAGTTACTTCTAATTCTGTTTCCTACTTTTTACACTTCCAAGTAAACAAATATGGCCTTAATTTCTTCTTTACTCATACTATTTCCAATAACTAAACACACCCTATAAGTGGGATCTGATTGCTATTTGTTTTGCTTGGGGAGCTGAGTGAGGGAAGTGAAAATTAACAAGAACTGTCATATTTCTTTTTTCACAATTTTTTATATAATATTTTTATTGTTTTTATACACGAAAAGTGAAAACGCAAAGCTGGAGTTTTTCTTAAATTTTTTCTGTTTATTTAGCAAAAAATATTTTATAAAAGAGTGTAAAAATTTCATTACCATCTCTATTTTCATTAAATAATTAAAAGATTATGAGATTATTTGCTCTGAAAGAGAGAAGAACATAGAAAAACAACACGTAATTTTTTATTGTTTTATATAATTCATATTTTTCATGCATATGAACACATGTAAATAAGGAAAATTATGGTTGAAAATTATGAACAATAACCAAATAGCATCACAGTGATCGTTTTTGATAGTGTTTCAATCAAATAAGAACTCCCAGGTATACAAAATTTCACAAAATTTCACAAATTGCGGTTTATATTTTGATGGTGGAGAAATAAATTGTTAATATTGAGGTATTTAGACTGCAGCCTTCATTAATATCAGAGTAAAATTTAAAATTGGATATGAAAATCTTTTTTTTTTTTTTTAAGCAAAAAATCTAGAAAAACAAAAGATATTTTTATAATGGGGCATTTACTGGTTTGTCCCCCAAATCTTTATATATTATGATTTTGCCTCCCAAACTTCATATTTAGGATTTTGCCCCCCAAATCTCATAAGTTACAACAATTTTATCCCTCTCTCTATCACAGTTAAATATTTAACCATTTTACCCTCTCTTCTTCTTCTCTCTTCCTCCTCTCTTCTTCTTCTCTCTTCCTCATCTCTTCTCCTTTTCTTCATTATTTCTCCTCTCTTCTTTCTGCTTAACTTCAATTGGTATTTGTTATGGATTGTGTGTATGATCTCCCTAGGTGATACCAATTGAAGTTAAGCAGAAAGAAGAGAGGAGAAATAATGAAGAAAAGGAGAAGAGAGGAGGAAGAGAGAAGAAGAAAGGAGGAAAATAGAAGTGGAAAAGATGGGTAAAATGGTCAAATATTTAACTGTGTTAGAGAGGGGGACAAAATTGTTGTAACTTATGAGATTTGGAGGGCAAAATCCTAAATATGAAGATTTGAGGGGCAAAATCATAATATATAAAAATTTGAGGAACAAACCAGTAAATACCTCTTTTATAATTAGGCCTGGCCAGAGCTGGACTTTATCCACTGTCAGGTTTCATATCAGGAGGGTGGCGGGTCGGACATCAGGTTGGCCCGATTTATTAAGAAATTTGTTTTTAAATTGTATTTAACAAAATATATTTAAGTAAAACATTAAATATGATATTATAAAATTGACAAAAACAGATATGCATGGATTTTTAATATTTTTAAAATAAAGTTTTTATTACTGAAATTTCATTTCAAGAAAAATTAATAATTTATTATTCTTATCGGAAATAAAGTTGCAGGAATAAAGCCGCCGCTAGCGAGTGTACGAAATAACGTCGCAGGAATATTCTTAAGAATATTCAGAAAAATAGAGTTGCACTTTGGGATAATGAGAAAAGTTCAGTATCCAACCAAGGCCTAAGAGATCAAGCTCGAGGTTATTCTATATAAGAGGCCCAGATTCTTCTCAATTGTCTTTATGGAATTTTTATTTATGCCTTCTACTGTCAAACTGGGACCTTAGCAAGAGTCTGTGAAACAAGCAGACAGTTTTGGTCCCATCGGAACCAATGAGAGCAAGAAAAAAACAGAAGAAAAAGGTTGAATCAATCAATTCTTTCAAAATCAAACAACCTAGAAAATATTGCTTACAAAATTTAGAAGGGATATTTATAGATCTGTTCTTTAAATATTTATAAATTATAATTTAGTTTTCCAAATCTTCATATTTAGGATTTAATCCCCCAAATCCTTTAAGTTACTACAATTTAGTCTACCAGTTTATATTTTGGTCCGATTTTTTTGTTTTATCCCTGATTTTCTTCACTTAATTTTCCTTCTCACTTCCCCTTATCTTCTTAATTCTTATTGGATTTTTCCTTTATTCTCTTATTCCCTCTCTATTTATTTATTGGATTCTCTCTCTCTATATTAAAATCAAATGTATTATTCTCCACTATATGTATTAAACATTTAAGTATCAATTTAAATTCATTTATTGAGTTCTCCCTCTCTATATTGGATAAATTCATTTCTATGTTTAATATATTTAGTGAAGAATAATACATTTGGTCTCAATATAGAGAGAGAATCCAATAAATGAATAGAAAGAGAAGAAAAGAAGAAGGAGAAACCCAATAAGAACTACAAAGAGAGGGAAAAGAGGGAAGGGAAAATTAAGTGAAGAAAATTAGGAGTAAAACGGAAAAATAGGACCAAAATATAAACTTGGGGACTAAATTATAGTAACTTAAAAGATTTGGCGGACTAAATCCTAAATATAAAGATTTTGAAGACTAAATTATAATTTATAAAGATTTAAGGGGCAGATCTGTAAATACCTGAACCATTCTCTCAAAATAAAATAAGATAAATAAAATTTAGTACCAGAAAGAAACATGTAGAGAGTTGAATTAGCAATTAGAAGTCTCTTTGTGCGAACATTGAACGAGAAAGACCTTCTTCATTCATCACTCAACCAGTCTAAAATCCATCTGCTGAATGAAGAAAGGAAGTGATCGAGGTTATCTGAAAGAATTGAAGTCTGATTCTTTGTTTTATCTAATCCAGTTTTCACATTGACGGTCGAATAACGGTAGGATGAAAGTCTAGAATAGCCTGAGTGACACGAGATGAAAAGCAAAATGATTATCATACTTGTCGAGTCAAAGTCGGTGACGGGATGCCTCATGGAAGACTTTTAATACATTATCTTCAAATGATTTTAATACTAAAAGAAGAATGCATAGTGATCAAGCAGAGAATGCCGAAAGTCTCTTATTTTATCGTCAGCACCAGCTAGAATGTCCCTTTCAACTCCTGCTTATTCAATTTGGATACTGTTTAAAGATTCCGCCGCTGGACTGGGAGAAAAACCATTTGAACACTGATTAAAGGTCTGTGGTTAGCGATGAGAATAGATAAGTTTAAAGATCGCTACTAATTAAAATTTTGAATTAAAGAACAAATTATAATTCAAAAACTCAAACCAAGGACCGGCTCAACCTCATGCTTGTCTACCGTTGGAGAAAAATGCATGGTTTTTATCATTATATAAAGCAGGACTTTTACGTCCATGAACTTACTTATCAATGTACCCATTAACATATCAAAGGCAAAAATAACCACTTTTTTCAATTTTTTTACTATACTAGGGGGAAAACAAAATATGAAAACGAGCAAAGACAAAGTTGTTCAATTGTAATATGGGGTCATGGATTCGAGCTCTGGAAACAGTCTCTATACAAAGACCCTTCCCTAACATCATCATGTACAGGATTGTTCTTTTTTTAATATCCTGTGCCAATATAAATGACTAAGTTAAGCAATCAAGATATACATAATGTGTATAGAATAGGAGAAGTTTAGTGTTTTTTGGTGGTTCAATGCAACATCGTAAACAATCCCTTCTATGCTATATTGTATTTTTGCTCAGTTCACATAAACAGTTAGAAGGAAAAAAATTGAAAAAAGAAAAAAGAAAAAAACATTTATGCATGGATAAGAAATATTCAAAACATAAATTCTAATGTACACAGTTTTTATGATGCATAGACGACGATAAACATGCCGAGCTAGATAATATCTAGATCGTTCATTAATGAAATTTTGTAGGTGAGAACAAACTTCAGCTTGTTGCTAGGAAGAAGAAAACGCTGCTCTATTGTAGAGAAGTACTGTAATTATTACAATATATCGAGACATCTCTACTATAGGGTACAAAATATACCCAACGCTCTTCAACTAAACATCAAATGGTAGTTTGTTTAAAACTTTGACCTCTTGATGATTAGTCCTTTTCTTTTCTTTTGATCCCTTTCCCAAAGAAAAAAGACTGAACACCAAGGGGTCAAGGTGAGGGAGCCAAAAGTCTCCGATATTGTTAAATTGGATACAGAATGGCATGAAACTTACAACTTAACAAGAGAAGTGCTACATATCAACATCTCGAATACAGCTAGGTACTTGCCTTCAATAATAGTCAACACATTGATAACAATCTGTCTCTAGATTTTTGTTGCGGCCAGAAGTTTTGAACTTGGAAAAATTAGTGCTGTCATATTCTGCAAAATGGCTAAAATATGACTGACAATGATTCATATTTATAAATCATCAGACCATAAATGCAGTCAGTCGTAATCTGAATCCCAAATAAAATAATGCGGGTATATATATGTCCTCAGCATGCAGCTTAGGTCCTGTTTGGGTGTTCGGAAGTAAAAACTAGAGGTAACTTCCAATGAAATATTGTAAGAACTCTACTTCTCACACTTCTGGTGTTTATTTCTTACTTTTTGGAAAAGAGACGGAAGATAAATTAGATATTTATTTTTGCGGAAGAAGAAAGAAAAGGAAAAGACCTCGAGTGTTCTTCCATCCAAAAAAACATGGGAAGTAAATTTGAGAATTGAGAGTGCCCCATATGATGACACTCATCACTTGGGAAATCAATTCCAATTTACTTCATGGCAAAACAAACACCGGAAATATTGCAAAAGAGCTACTTCTACCACTTCCAACTTCACTTTATGATGAAGAAGCATCATTTGGGGATGACATAATGCCCATATCAAAGCTTTATCTTTGAATTCAAAATGCACCATTTTCAACCGAAAATTTCAATGCAACTTGAGAAGGTTTCAAGATTTCAAGATTAACAGTCTACCATAATAAAATAGAGTAATACTAGATGGGAAAAATTCTGGAGGTGGGATCAAGTTCTCAGATCTGCTACCCAAACCACCCGTATCATGACTTGTTACCCAGCATGAATCAAGATAACATGTGAGATCTTCTAGCATATCTTACAAGTTACAACAAAATGACATCAAGATTAGTTATAAGCATATAAGTGTCATTCTTTGCAGAATAAGGCTTCGGTGCTTCAACTAATTAATTAATTACCCATCTTTGTCATCTGCACATCTTCCTGTTGAAATGAGGTTGACAATGAAGCTCAAAATTCTGAAAGTTGTGGAAAATCATAGACACGTTGTCAATGTGATATCAAGCTTCCAAATACGTGCCAAGTTTCGTGCCAAGTATAAAGGATAAAAGAAGGGCTTACCGTAAACCCTAAAAGCGTGAATTTCTTTTAATGCACAACTAAAGAAAAAAAGTACACTTCCATTCTTATAGCCTCTTCTAATATTTGCAATATTTCAAATTGAGGTAAATGATTTGAAGCTTAGGCAAAAAAAATGTAAGGTAATCTACAAGGTAGAGTTGAAGAATAAAGGAGTTGCCACTATATGATCTATGGCCATTTAACAATTCAGTCAAGCGAGTTCAATGAAAATGCTATAGAGTTCTCGAACATTGACCCAAGGAAATACTCACTGGAATCACATAGAAGGATGGAAAAAGAAAAACGAAAAAAAAAAGTGAAGACCAAACTTCAGAAAAGACTTGGCTTTGTTAGTTCTAACTCGTTGCAGGAGCTAATGTATTTTATTATTGCACTGATTTTTATCCTAGTAGAGTTTGATAAACTTAAACTGATCATGACTTGGCTTTGTTAGTTCTAACTCGTTGCAGGAGCTAATGTATTTTATTATTGAACTGATTTTTATCCTAGTAGAGTTTGATAAACTTAAATTGATCATTTAACATGTCTCGTAAATCAATTAACTATTACCTCTAGATATTCATTCAGGTGGTATTTTCGAAACAATAGTCTAATGCTATCAATATCCCGAGGGTAATATTACACACACACACCCCACCAGAAATCACCACCAGAAAACCCATCTTATTATATAATTCTCAAGTCTCAACACTATTTTACTACTTATGACTGTGTACTTAGCTACCCAAACGAGTTCAATACACAAACAATTTCCAAGCGTCTTATTTTTTAAGGTCTTCCCTTCCAAGCTTCAACTCTAATGCAAGTATAGCTGAAATGTCTTCTTGCATACATTATATCAATCATCACTACCTCCTCATACTTTATCATCATTTTAGCTTAACATCCAGAAATCCAACACATTATGCATTTTTCTTTTCTATTTTTTTTTTATATGGGGAATCCCGTGTCTTAACGAACCTTGTGTGTTCCAAATCATCAACACAACATACATCACATTTATCTCTAATGCATTTATTTATATGAAAAAAAAATATGCAATAATTGTGACTCTATACATCATCATAATGTATAACTTTCAAGCTTCTGTAACAGAAAATTAATCCACATGACAAAGGAATTGTTAAGTAATTGCCTTGCCACAATAGAGGCAAGCACAAGTTCCCAAGTAATGAATAATTGAACAGCCAGCAGAACACCAACAACTCAGGTTCTTAATGCATATATTCAAGTCATTTTCGCATTCGAAAAAGAATGTATAGTTTTAATGCCGAGTGCCAAAAGTCTTCCTCAAAATTGATTTGTCTTTTACTTCTCAACAGCCAAAATGTCCCTCCCAAGATCACCTTTGTCGTTTTGGAGACTGTTTAAAGATTCTGCTGAACTGGAAGACGAATTACATGTTTTTTTAACCAAAAATAGCAATAGCTGACAGATGCTCACCCCTAGGGATCGTAGTTGGCTCGCTGAGTGGACGGTCATATGTTATAATATAGATTAAAAATGCTCGGGAAAAAATTTCATCCCGTGTTTCTTTGCTATGTACATGAAGATGGAAAAAGTGGAACTATCAGGATATATCCTTCGTGAACCTAGTTTATAGGCGGAAACAAGGTCCCAATTTGTGTGGAAAAAAAAGAACATTACCATGATTGCATCAAACTCTCTTTAGTTTAGATTACAAAACAACTTTGATTCTCTCCATCCACACATCTAAGTAGGGTAGACAATCGGTCGGAACCGGCAGAAATCGGAGGATTCCAACCGATTCTAACTAGAGGTAGGATGCGAGGCTCCGACTGTCGTGCTCGACGGAATCCAACCAAACTCAGACCGACTCTGGGTCAGTAGGATGTGATCGGAATCTGACGAACTTGGTCAAAATTTTCATAAGCTCTTTCGTATATATATAGAGAGAGAGATAGAGGTAAAGATAGATAGGGAGAGAGAGAAAAGGAGTAGAGGGAGAGAGCGGGACCCCCTCTATGGGGGCATGCCGACAATATTCGTAGGCCTCCTCAAAAATATCTCTTAGTTTCTGTCGCTCCTTCTGAGGCGGGGTGGTGGTCGACGGCGGATCGAGGAGGCAGCAATAATAATCACGGAGGTCCGTTTTGTTCAGGATTTTGAAAGTGGTGGGCAGCTGAGTCCTGAAATCTGATGAGCTAAAGACATCACTTTGAGTTTGTTCTTGCCACAAAGAGAGAGAAGTTTGTATTTTCATATCGAGTAGGAGACTGAGGGATGGAGAGAGAGCTTTCTATTGTCACATCAAGTAGGAGAGAGATAAGTTTGTATTGTCATATCAAGTGCGAGAGAGAAATAACTTTATCTTGTCACATCAAGTAGAAGTGAGATAATTTTGTATTATCATATCAAGTAGGAGGATATACTATCTCTTCGGAGAACTGAGATAAGGTGTGTGTGTGAGAGAGAGAAGGGGCTTAGGAGGGAGAGAAAAGGGGAGCAGGGGAGGAGCAAGAGAGAGAGAGAGAAGGGAGGAAAGAGGTGCAGGGAGAGAGATAATTACCGGAGGATCCATGGCAATCACCTCAACCTACTCCAACTATCTTCCGACCACCTCCGGCCGCTTGTTATTTAAGATATACAACTCCGACTAACTTCAATCGGAGCCAGACGATGTGGTCGGAGCGAAGTTCAATGTTCATCCCTACATCTAAGTGTTGTTGGCTACCTCCATTTGACCTTTTTCACGTTTAGTCCTTATTTTCCCCTGTCTTCTCTATTACCCAAAAAGGAAAAAAATGAATCAAAAGGAAAAAAAATAATTTGATTTAATATCAAAGTGTCGAGGAGCCGAAAATCCCTCTAAAAGTCATCTTTATCCATTGGGATCCATCATTTTCAGTAAGACTATTTATCAATATGGCGTGTACATACCATTTCTCTAGAAAAGTATGACAATCAACACTAGGGATGAATATTGACCTCCGCTATGACCACTCTGTCCGGCACCGATCGGAGTCGGTCGGAGTATAGGAAGGAGTTTGGTTAGAGTTGAATACTTGAAATAACATGTAGTCGGAGGTGGTCGGAAGATCGAAAGGAGTCGGTCAGATTCCGACCGTCTACCAAGGTGATTTCCATGGATCTTTGTCTGCTCCTCCTCCCTCGCTCCCTTTCCTTCTCTCTCTGTCGCTCCTTCCCCTACTCTTCTCTCTCCCCCCTACACCCCTTCTCTCTATCTCTCCCACACACACACCTTACCTTGTATCTCCGAAAAAACAGATAGCATACCCCTTTACTTGATGTAACAGTACAAAGTTATCTCTCTCCTACCTGATATGACAATACAAAACTATCTCTCTCCCACTTGAGATGACAATACAAAACTCTCTCTCCCAGTTGATGTGACAAAACAAAGCTATATCTCTCTTCTACTTGATGTGACAATATAAACCTCTCTCTCTCCCCTTCTCTGTCCCCTACTCGATGTGAAAATATAAAAGTTCTATTTCTTTGTGATGAGAACAAATTCAAAATGGTATCATAACTCACCAGATTTCAGGACTTCGTTGCCCGCCGCTTTCAAAACTCTTAACGAATTGGACCTTGTGATTACTGTCATCGCCTCCTTAGCCCCACCGCTGGTTGTCACCCAAGAAACAACAGAAATTGAGAGAGATCTTCGAGGACGACTACGAACTATGTCGAAATGCTCCCATGGAGGGATCCCGCTCTCTTCCCTCCGCTCCCCTTCCCTCTCTCTCCCCCATCTGTATTTTCCTCTAATTCTCTCTATATGAAAAAACTCATAAAAATTCCGACCGACTCCGTTGAATTCCGACCGCATCCGACCGACCTGGAGCCAGTTGGAGTTCGGTCGGATTCCGTCGAGCAAGACGGTTGAAGCCTCGCCTCCTCCCTCTGGTCGAAATCGGTCATAATCCTCCGATCTCCGCCGGCTCCGACCGATTGTTCATCCCTAATCAACACCTCAAGTTCTTAAATAAAAAAGATTAGCTGCGTGGCAGATTCAATCTCTATACTTAAAAAGAAATTTGCTCTAAAACTCCAAGAGATAGCTAAAATATAACCAATATCCAATCTATTCACAGTTCATCATTGATTTGCTAATTGAACAGGTCATAGTCTGAATCCTAAACATATTTCCTTTTCAAGTGAAAACTTCTAGAACACTTCCACACAATCAAAATGAAAGAAAGCCCCTATTATGCTCATCATTAGGCCACAAATCAAGAAGACAAGACAACTAGGTTACTAGACACAATGCATGCAACAAAGCTTAAAAAAACTGGCAATTCAACAAGATTTAAGATTTCAAAATTATAGTCCCTTCAACTGAAAGAGTATATCAAGCCAACAGGGTCACACCCTGCGAAAGGTTCAAGACTTCCAAGTATTGGGTTCAATTTCTGGGATATGCTCCCCAAGCCACCAGGTGTCCTAGGGAAAAATAATGTTTATTAATCAGCGTGAATCAGGAATAACAGATAAAATCTTCTACTATACTTGCAATAAATTGAACAACAAAATCAATGATAAACATATAATATTTCATCTCTCGGTTGACCGGAAGAATGAACATGTTTGACAATTCAAGGTAAACGCCTTTCATTCCAATTCACTACCATCTAAGCATTTCCAAAGCAGAATGAGGTCGACCAAGAAGCTGAAAGACTTACTGAAAGATTTGAGAAATTTTAAAGACAGGTTGTATATTCCAAAGGAAGAAGTCATAGGAGAATTTTCCCATAAATCCTAGAAAGACCACAAAAAGAAATATCTAACACCTTCCCACTTCTTCTAGACACCTTTGATACTGCTATCATCCTTAAATAGCTGGTCTGCTGCTTGCATTTGGCCAAATATTTTTTCTTGAAAAAAAAAAATGTACTCGGGTAGAGTCAGAGAGCAAAGAATGAGTTGCCAATCTTCTGATATATGACCATAGCTTCAGTAACTTTAGTGTATCTATGTTACTGAAGCCAATAACACGAATATGGTTGGAACCTGGAATATGGTTGGAACCTGGAAGTCCTCTGGACATGTTGATAAACAAAAACTTTGTCCAATAAAATATTGGCATCGAAATTACCCAAAGGAAAAGCAGGGGTTGAGATAAAACTTAATATTAACTCCATTCATTCTCGCTCTTCACAGGGACTTTAAAGCAGGAATCGGTTAAAACCCTAATTGGCATTTGGTTCCTAATTGTGGCAATACAAAGACTTTGTACTTTTTAGTTTCAGAAGAACTGTGTCGTTGTGTAAGATAAGTTGGTTGCTTGAATTCCACTACTGAATGTTTTCCAATCCTTGTAATGTTTGATCGATAAATTTCGTAAAGCCATTCAAATCTCAAATAATTCGTACTTCTAAGACTCAAATTTAAGTATTTAAATTCTAGATATACAATTTTTAGTTGCTTTTATAACGCTAATATTACAAAGACAAGCATCATTATGTGTCCTGTTACTTCTCAAGTTCTTATCAAACAATGAATTTAATGTCACAGAGTGTCAATAGAGTGGTTACACAAATCGAAGTGATGAAATTTAAAATGATGATGATAAGTGTTTGAGTAACCTAAAAGCCCATAAATTGTCAATCGACGTTCTAGGGTTCAGTTAAGAAAATAATTAAACATAAAACACTATATGCATCAAATCAACATAAAATGTTTTTCCTTTTCAATATAAAGCTAAATGTTTAGGGTTTCAGTGCACCGCAAATTAATCATAAAACACTGCATACATCAAATTCAGCCAAAATAAAGAGATAATAAACATTTTTGTGCTACAGAATTAGGGTTTTTTTTTTTTTTTTGGGTGAGGGGGTGGGGGGAGGGGAATGGAGATTTACCTCAAATTCTCATTCGAGAACTGTGTCTTTGTACTTTTGCTTCTCTTCTTGGGGGAAAGAGATGGAGATCTCTCCTCCATCGGCTTTGTCGGAATCGAGTTCCCGTGTCTCGACGGCTTCTTGAGCCCGTTCGAGGTAGGGCTTGAAGCCCACCTGGAGAGAGAGGTACCCGAAGGCAACGGATCCGAGAACGACCAGACACGACCTCATGGCGTTCTGCCGCGCTCGGCTCGCTCCCCTCTGCATTCTCGTAAGCAAGATCCGAATCCGATAACGGGAGAAACGATGGAGAGAGAAAAGGGTTTAAAAAAAAGCCGCCGATATATTTTGGTTCGGTTTCCTTCGGTTTGACCTTTCAGTTCGGTTTGACTGTAATTATGATGATTCTCTCGTCAGTATTATTATTATTTTTATTTTTATAATTTACCGTTTTTGCTTGAAAGTTATAAGTGATAATTAGAATTATAAAAAATTTTAAATTATTTTTTTTCCTAAATGTTTGGAAAATTTCTGATTATTCAATAATATTTACAAAATTGAGAGGAAAATTATCTCATGCATTTTTTCTGGAAATTATAATTACTGTAAGGGCGTAAATAATTGCAATATTATTTGTAAACTTTTGCAATTGCAACAAAACAGCAAAAAACATAACTTACATACACACTTATGTGAGTAACCTAACACTTCCAAATTTGAGAGGAAAATTATCTCATACATTTTTTTGTAACTATAATTACTGCAATTGCGTAAGTAATTGTAATATCATTTGTAAGTTTTTTAAATTACAACCAAATAGCGAAAAACACCACTTATACACGCACTTACATGAGTAACCAAACACTTCCTAAATTGAGAGAAAAACTATCTCATACATTTTTTCCGTAACTATAATTACTGCAAGTGCTGCGTAAGTAATTGCAATATAATTTATAAGTTTTTGAAATAGTGAAAAACACCACTTACATACACACTTACGCGAGCAACTAAACACTCCCAACCAAGCTAAAGGCTTAGAGCAATTAGAAAAGTGCTCTAAGAGATATAGTTACCCTCATCAATGAAATAAAGCAAAATGTTTTGTGCAGAAAAATAAGTTCCTCGGCTAATAAGAATTTTGAGAAATCAAGGGGTGAATAAATTAACTTTCGATAGCTAAATTATGTTTTCACGCAATAAAAAAAATCCTGAAAAAGGGACGTATATACTTAATAGGAGTTTATATGCACGAATAGTCTCACATCAATAAAATAAGAAAAATTTACGCATTTAAATACAAAGTTGAGATATTTACCTTCCAACATAAGCTTTTGAGTTAGAATGGTATTCGATTTTATATTTAAAACTCACGGTTAGGGATGCTAATGGGTTCGGGTCTGTCCAAAACCTAATCGGGCCAGTCCAAAGAGGCTGGGTTTAAATCCGCCTATTTTGCAAGTGGATCTAATTACGTACCAAATATTTCAGTTTTTCCTTCGTCAGGCTGGGTTTGGACATGTCTAACCCGCCCAAAAAATAACCTAAACGAACCGAAACATATGTTCAGCAAGCCCATTCCCAATGTCCAGCGAGCCCCTGCGAATCCTCCGCCGCCTCTCCCCCCTCCACCCCCGCCACCTCCTCCTCCTCCTCCGCCTACTCCCCTCCCTCCCCCTCCCCCACCGCTTCTCCGAGGACGCCGCCCTCTCCGCCCTCAAGTCCCTCTCCCCCGCCCACCTCCCCGACGCCGCCGTTCACATCTTCAAGAACCTTCCCACCATCTTCCGCTGCCGGCGCGGCGTCCGCTCCCATAACGCCGTCCTCGACGCCCTCGTCCGGGCCCACCGTTGGGACCAGGCCCACTCCTTCTTCTCCTACTTCTCCTCCTCCGCCTCCCCCAACATCCAGACCTACAACAACCTCATACGTGGCCTCTGCAACCGCAACCAGACCCACCGCGCCCTCGCTCTCATCGACACCATCCGCGACTCCGCCGGGCTTGCCCCCAATCGGATCACCTACAGCACCGTCATCGCGGGACTGCTTAAAAATGGGGAGCTTGAACGTGCACTCAAGCTGTTCGACGAAATGTGCGAACGAAATGTGAGACCGGATGTGGTGTGCTACAACGTGCTGATCGATGGGCTGCTGAAGGAAGGGAAGTATGAGAATAATATTAAGACTTTTTGTACTCTTGAATATGTATCAGATGTATCAGTATCATCTTTTTAAAATTTGTAAATACCGAGGTGATGAATGTAGATGGTTTTTTTATGGTCATAACATCATTTTTTTTTTTTAATTTTGATATGGGCAGATCCAAAAGCCCATGGACTATCCGAAGTTCATAGGGCCGAGTTGGACTTTTTAAAGAATGGTTCATTTGGATTTTGGATCAGTCCAAAATCTAAAATTTTAGTTTGGACATTGAATGGATGCGGCCTGGTCCGATTCAGCCCAGCCCATTCTCATCCCTACTCACGGTCCACCATGTGAATGTTTAGCAACCCTGATAGAGAAGTTTAGGGTACTAACAACATGCAAATGCCCTCCTAATTTCATTAATCTCCATCCATCAATAGTTCAATGGACAGAAGATTACTATAAACGTTGTCAATTGATACAAGACTATAGAAGGCATCACAAAGATATATAACCAAATGGAAATAAATTCCTTAAACCACTTGAATCCATCAAACATTTAAACTGTTTATTATAGTTTTACTCTGAAGGAACGAGGCAATATTTTGTTTATGGTATGTGGTACATTGGATTTGGTACTTTGAACGACCTCTTCGCCATTGGAGCTCCCAACAAATCACTCCATTGATCCCCGCAGCTCCCATGGATCCTGTACCCTTGAGCTTGCAGCTCGGCCCTCTTCTCCGATTTGTACGCCACCGCAGTTTTCTCAGCGTCCAACGACCCCCTGTCACACAAAACTCAGGCGTGTCACCAGTTGACAAGCTACACATTTTACATATGAATCGTATATATATAGCTGATGACATTTTACCTCAGTATCAGCTTCCTCCACGAATGGTAACCTGCAGCCACCAAGTTCTGCTCAGTCGAGTTGCGATGGCCCTCTTTGCGACCCGTCAGCAGCACCAGCTGAAACCCCATCCCCAGCAGCTTCCTGTAGAGCCACAAGCTCCATGGCAGTGCCGATGCTTTCCCCAAGTCGACCCATTGATAGAATGCGGTCTCGTTGTCCACCTTTGATCTGAACATGTTTCGGACTTGGTTAGCATAGTTAGAGGACCGCAGTAAGCATAACATAGCAGAACAGAATTGGGACAGTACGCATATCCTTTAGCAGTGTAATGCTGTAAATTGGATATCAGGGTCTCGTCGACGTCGAAGATCCATGCGTCCTTCTTGTCGCCCGCAATCTTGATGGACTTGGCGTAGGAGTTCGCGTGGCGGGCAGTGACCTTGGAGTCCAGGACATACTGAGGCCCATTGATGTAGGTCTCTATTACGTCATGGCAGCGAGAAGGGATCTTCTTCCAGTGGCCTGCATTGCCGGTTTCTACTGATAGGCGCCAGCTCTCGCAGTATGCGAGCGCGGGTTCGTCCCCGACCTTGCGGTGGTCGGAGGTTTTCTCTGGGAGGAGTTGGAGGAAGGTTTGGGAGGCAGAGATTGGGAGGAGGCAGAGCAAGAGGAGGAGAGAGTTTGGTAGCATTTTTGTTGGCTGAGTCTATAAATTTTGCTGGTTTCTAGATCGGAAGCTGAGGGTTTTAAATCAGAACAAGTGAGGAGAGCATCTTTTGTACATGAAAGAATGAGTTTCTTGTGGAAAACCGTGCGGCGACAATACCGGACGGAGAGTAGGAGCGGCATCCAGAAAAAGTTCAAGAGTAGCCAATAGACCACAGAGATCACAGTAGACATGGGTCAATTTTTGGTCCTTCGTATATAATATTATGGACTAAAAATTGACTCATAAACTCGTCTATTACCATTCTTATATAAGTGAGAATAGAGGACCGATACTGACCTACTACAGTATTTGCTTATTTTGTAGTTTTTATGTATGTTTATTTTGTCTAATTATGCTTAAAAAAAAAAAAAAAAAGAGGATGAGTTTCTTGTGTTCTGCAAACAACTTAGAATTTTAGCTGATTTATACAATAATACTCATAATTTACAAGTGAAGTAGATCTAAGGGAAGTTTGTAAGTAAGAATTGATACCAATCATTTGTTCCGTATTGCTGGCAGTTTGTGGAGTAATTCAGGACAATTATGTGATAACCAAGTAATGGCCAAGACAAGAGTTCAAGCACTCTCTTGGACCTCTCTATGTTGATCATTGCTCTCATGACAATGCACAAGCATTCTTAAAAATATGTAGCTCTATAGGAGAATTAGATTGTGGTAGGGTTCTTTATATATATATATATATATATATATATATATATATATATATATATATATATATATATATATATATATATAATTTAAATGGTGAGCGGTGCCCCCGCATTCCATTAATGAAAGTTTAATAGAACAATATGTCCTACTGCATCGTAACAATAGATTTATTAAAGTATCCCTTACATAAAAAGATCATACGACATAGAAAAAGCATAGCAAAGCAACATAGATCATGATCCAGACTGTCTCGTTATCTCGTCTTCACTTGGTCTGACACGTGTTCCGGTGATCTCCTCCTCTCGCTCGCTGAGACTCTAGGGAGAAATGCGAGCTCAATCCCAGATGCTCTCCGTATGTCATGGATTTTTTCGAAACTTTTTACCAAAAAAAAAAAGAAGCACTCCCAGGATTTTAATAGGATGATTGAATAATTGCCTATAATAAATCTTACAGTTTAAAACAAGCGTAAACTGAATAATCATAACCAATAAAGTAATCCAATAACTTCTTTTCAAATTTTTTCTAGAATTAAGATGTCTACCTCCTTAACTATAGTAAGATCAAATTTCATAAATTTTAGAGTTCATTTACACTTTCATTAGGTGGATACAAAATGTTTATTCATTAGAAACTGTTAAAATTTATGTCAACTTGATGGAGGAGCAAATCAAAACTAAAACCCAAAAAATTGGGTACGAGTGAATCGGGGTTGAGATTATAATCCAAAAGAAAAATTTTTTATTGAAAATAGTAGAAATAAACTACAGCTCCTATAACTTGCGTAAGCTATTAGCTCATTGTTCTCTCTCTCTCTCTCTCTCTCTCTCTATATATATATATATATATATATATATATATATATATATATATAGAGAAAACGGGAAATACACCGGCGGTGAAAGAAGTTTCCTTCACCGCCGTTTAGGTGGCCCAATAAAATTATTACACGTGGTGTTATTTAAGAGAATTCATTTATTTGTTATCTTGAATGACGCCCCGTGTTATAATTTTATTGGGCCACCTAAGCGGCGGTGAAGGAACTCCCTTCACCGCCGGTGTATTTTCCGTTTCCTCATATATATATATATATATATATATATATATATATATATATATATATATATATATATATATATATATGAGAAAACGGGAAATACACTGGCGGTGAAGGAAGTTTCCTTCACCACCGCTTAGGTGGCCCAATAAAATTATTACACGTGGTGTCATTTAAGAGAATTCATTTATTTGTTATCTTGAATAACGCCCCGTGTTATAAATTTATTGGGCCACCTAAGCGGCGGTGAAGGAACTCCCTTCACCGCCGGTGTATTTCCCGTTTCCTCTATATATATATATGGGATTACTGTAGATGAGCCGCCAGTTCAGGAAAAGTTATGTGAGTTAGCAGCAAAACTATAATGATCTAATAATTTTTCTTTAATTTTTTTTACAATTACTATAACTACCTCCTTAATTTCTTTCGGATTAAATTTCATAAATTTTGGAGTTCATTTATCCTTTCATCATGTGAATACAAAATGTTTTATTCTTTGAAAACCGTTAATTTTGTGTTAACTTGATGGAGGGCCAAATCAAAACTAAAACCCAAAAAATTGGGTATGAGTGAGCTCTAAAGGATCGAGATCATAATCCAAAAGAATTTTTTTTTAAAAAATTATTATATATATCATTTGCAAATCAATACAAATCAATACTAACGATTTATGATCAATGAGCATTGGGTTTTTAAGGAAATTTTCAATAAATTTGTTAGGACACATAGAAGAGATAATATGCTCACGATGTATGAAAACAACATATAGACACTATTATCAATTCTTGGAGGTTCCATTTTCGTTTTAGCCCGATCAAAAGAGGTTTCTTTCTATAAATTGAGAGTTTCTATCTCCACTACGATAGATAGATCTCTTTACTCGCTATGAAAATGTTATGTAAGCCTACGACCATTTTCTAGAAGGAAGAAAAATCTATCCATTGTAAATTGAAGTCGCTGTGCAGCTGAGTTTGAAATGTAGTGTTTGTGTCCTCTTTAATTTTTGTTCATTTGTGAGAGAGGATGAAGTTTCAAACTCTAAACCTCCCATCATCGTCAATGTCTAATAGATTATTTAAAAATTGGATTAATTACACTCAGACTCGTTATAATATGAAGGGTGTATAACTTATCACTTAAAGTTTAAAACTTTCACTTAGACTTTCTGGACTGCAAAAAAATTTGACAGAAAAGCTCAGACGAAAATATTTTTTTTCATGGTTCAGAGAGTCTAAGTGGGAGTTTAAAACTTTAAGGGTAATAAATTATACACCTCATACTAGTTTGAGTGGAGTCTAAGTGGGAGTTTAAAACTTTAGGGGTAATAAATTATACACCTCATACTAGTTTGAGTGTAATTAATCTTTAAAATTTTACATATTCAGTTGTGCAGGAAAAGGGCTATGGAGACATTCGAGGGGAAAAAAAGGGAATTAGATTAATAAAATCTTTATATGATAATTTCTTTTATCTCTCGCTCTATATTTCTAAATGAAAATGGCAATCTCCAACAAAGGAAATTTCATATTCTCTCATATCGTCCAAACTAAGCTATCTCTATAAGGGGTGTATAACTTTTCACCCTTAAAGTTTAAAACTCTCACTTAGACTCGCTGTATCGTAGAAAAAAACTAACAGAAAAAATTAGACGAAAATATTTTTTCCGTGGTTCAGAAGGTCTAAATGAGAGTTTAAAATTTTAGGGATGATAAGTTATACACTCTCATACTACAAAGGGTCTGAGTGTAATTATTCTTTATTTTATTTTAATGTGGCATGCAGCTATCTATCTTATAATTCTTATTTTTACTGTACACCTTTTGTATTTTTCACAAACAATCCAACATTTGGAACAACTCAAACATAATTTATTTATTTATTTATTGTGAGGAATCAGCCCAAACAACTTGCTCTTCAAAAGAGTTCGCAACACCTGCACAATGCCATGATCCAATGAATTCAAAACACATTGATTAAGACCCGCAGTTTTCATGTCTTAGTCAGAATCCAAAAGAAAAAAAAATCTCCTTTAAAATTTATCTTATTAAAAATGAGGTGCGCTAAAGAAAAACCAAACAAAATTTCAATATAAAATTATCTCATTATGAATCTTAATTTTATTAATTGCAATTAGGATGAGTTAGCTAGCCAATTGTACGGCTGTTGGTGCTAATTTGGTTGTAGGAACACTAAAGTATTTGCAAGCCCATCTTATTATTTATATGTGAGGTACTGGGATTAATTTATTAAGGCTAAAGGACTCCCTTAAATTTTAAATAAATTGTTTAGCTGCAGCTGCTCTTTTTTTTTTTTGGATAAAGTACCATAGGCTAGTGGCCTCTGCTTTTTATTAAAATGTCATAATATAACAATATTCTCTTTGGATAACTTCCGGTAGGCCAGATAAAATTTTGATCCGAATTTTCCGTTATACTTCTGAAATGGAGAAAAATATCAGCCTTTTTCTTCTCTCTTCTTTTTATTATTGGATTTCCGTTATACCCCACAAAGCCACCGCTTCTCATCACTTCGTTCGAAAGATGAAGGAGAGCAGATCCCAACTCTAATCAAATGACCTAAAATTAAAACTAATTTAGGATATATCAGTCATTTTCTCCGCCTCTTAAATATTAAAATTAAAATTTACCGTTTATTTGGACGGTATAACAAACTGAAAGACTAAAGTGAATTAATTTAAAGGATTTGAAAAATTAAAATCAAAATATAAAAATATCAGGGACTAAAGTCTAATTTTTAAAGATATAAGAGAAAGATACGTAAAAAATCCTATTAATTTAAGTGATAATTATATTTTTTTATTGTTGAAAGATTTTATATTCCCACTAACTTATCAACGGTGAATCTCTAGAAAGACTAGACACAAGCTAACCTGTGTAGTTTTGTGAAGGCTAATCACAAAACTACTTAAAGAGAAGAAAAAAAAATATTTAGCTAAAAAAATAAGAAATATTTAAAGAGAAGATAAATAAAAGAACACCAAATTAGACTTGGGAATTGTCGATCGAGGACAACAATTGCGAGTTGCCCTGAAAAAGTATGGCATGGGCTTTTTGGTCTGGGCCCACCAAAATAATTCCTCTCCATGACAAAATAAATTAAATACTCTTTGGTTGGGCCGCCATCACCCACAGTTTTGGACTTAATGGAGAGTTACCACGAGCGCAAGCATCTGGATTCGGGGTTGCATTCGTCGAATCGAATAAACATTCTATTTTCTCATATATAAAAAGTCTTGAACTTTTTCCTTCTTCTAGAACATCGGGCGAAAAAAACTCGGCGCTTGAATGCCGTGACCAGCTGGGGAAATTCTAAATGCGCACCACATTGTACTTAGTGAGCACCACATCTTATGGTGAACTGATCCGTAACATAGTGGAAAATTGTGCTCACTAAGTCAACCGTAGTGCGCATTTAGAATTTCCCGAACAGCTGCGATCTTCAGACAGTAAGGAATTACGAAATTGCTCTTTTCATATAAAAAACGCGTGCGCGGGTAAAAAAAAAAGGTGTGATTAGCAAATGAAAGTGTATTATTCGTTCAAATTTGTGTTTCTACTTTTGGCAGGGCGTGTGATTGGCAAAAAAAACTCGGCGCTTGAATGCAGTGACCAGATGGGGAAAGTCTAAATGCGCACCACATTGTACTTTGTGAGCACCGCATCCTACAGTGAACTGATTTGTAATATAGGGGAAAATTGTGCTCACTTTGTCAACCTGGTGCGTATTTAGAATTTCCCGACCGGCTGCGATCTTCAGACAGTAACGAATTACAAAATTGCTCTTTTCACATAAAGAACGCGTGCGCGAGTTAAAAGAAAGAGAAGAAGGTGTGATTAGCAAATGAAAGTGTATTATTCGTTCAAATTTGTGTTTCACTTTTGGCAGAGCGTGAGAGTAGTTTGTATCTAATATTCTCGAAGACATTAATCAAGATATTTAATTTTGGTAATTAATTAGCTTATATTTTATTTCTAAAGAAAATTAAGCTTTTTGGGAAGAGAGGACGCTTGTTCTTTCTTTTTTCATCTTAAAATATTTACTAAACTACTGCTTATATAGGAGATGATAAACCTAAAAATTAATGGTTTGATTAAAATCACCTATTAATTTATATTACAGTAGAAATTAAACTCCATCATATCCACAATATTAAATCAGAATTAAAATAACTGTTATAATTATTTAAATGAGAGTTAAATACTCTTTTGAATTTTTCTTTTTATTTTTCCATCAGTATTTCTACCATATATTTCTTCTTGGTCTAGTTTGTATAATCAAATTATAGGACTCACGTTTAGTTTTGCTTTCTTCCTTTTTTTATTTTTTTATTTTTATCTCTTGAGTGTACAATATTATGCTGATAGAAAAATTGAAATGACACCCAAGTCTATTGTCGCATTTTTTTCTCACATAATATTAATTACATACTTTATCGCAAGATTCAATAAACATTGAAGAAAACTATTTTTTTTGTACAAACTTCATGACTTAGCTTTGTGCCTTTACTCGCTGCATAATCATCACATATATTTCTTTTTCTTTAGATATATTTGATAGCATACTAGTATCACGAATCGTGAATAAAAATAAGAGAAAAAAAATGCAAAGTAAGCATATATTGAGCATTCTCTTTCATCACAAGGTGTTTATAATGCAAGCATATTTTCCTCCTTTTAGCTATGTGCCCTTTATTGTGGAAGAATTTAACATGAATGGCAGAATCGTAGTTTCTCAAAATCTCAATGCCTCTTCCAAAACAACCTCTTTATAAAAAATTAAAAAAATAAATAAAAAAAAAACCGGGGAAAAAAAAGAAAAAGAAAAAGAAAAAAAAAGAGTCCCTTTCAAAACAATTCTCATGTAGCTTCGATCAAACTCAGAAGGGTAATTTATTTATTTTTTTAGTGTAAATTTAAAATATAAATATTTTTTAAAAGTAAGTTCTATATATTTTTTTTCTTTTTTGAAATGACAGCGGCAGTCACTAAGTAAAGGATTATAAATTTTTTCGTCCAAAAAAAATTTAAAAACAAACTTATAATTATAATTATTTGTTCTTTAACCAGGAGGAAAAAATGAGCCGCATTTAGAAATAACCCCGACTCGAACCTTCTCAACTAAAATTTCACCTATAAATAATTTTGAAAAATGGCTCTCTTTGTTTTTTCTGCGATAATCAAACCCTTTCCTCTCTTCGATGGCCTCTCTTTGTAGCTCCGACTCCCCGATTGGCATCGGATCGCCTCTCAGAACCGCCGACCGAATTCGAGAGCTCAGATTTAGCGAGCAGATGGCGGCCGATGGCAGATCCAACATTAAGATTGTCAAAGGAGAGTTCGGTTATGTTCTTGAAGATGTCCCTCACTTGACTGATTACCTCTCCAATCTCCCTGTCAGTTCTCTTTTTAATTTTGGCTTTTGTTTCTTAATAAAGTTTCCTTTTTGATGATTTTTTAGCAAGCAATAGTTAGATTGGAGTGATTGATCTGTTAAGGGATGTTCATTTTGTCTTCTAATTTCAACTTTATATGTAAACAATTTTTTTTTCTTTTAAAAAAGAGAGGATCTTTTCTGTCTAGCTTTACTAGATTACGACTAATTAATATGGAAATAAATTTGCTTTAGTTTTGAGCTTAAACTGTAGGAATTAGCTTAAATTCTCTTCCCTTGTATTTTGGGGAAGATATTTTGCTTTTAATCATATAATTAATCATTTTCCTTTAATTTTTTTTTTTGGGATTCAACTATTTATGGGTACCATTTTTGTGCTAAACTTGTTCTTTTGTAACAGACATATCCAAATCCTCTGCAAGACAATCCGGCATATTCAGTTGTTAAGTATGTCTATCTAGCTTACTGTTAGTGTTCTTTCATTTGATGTATTCATAATTATGATTTCTTTTACTGATCTTGATGATGAATAAAAAAAAAAAAAAACAAATATTCTTGTTTGACAGGCAGTATTTTGTTAACCAAGATGATACGGTTCCTCAGAAGGTGAGTTCTTCCTGAATTGCACATTGATTCTTTTGCACATTGATTGCGTTATCATTAAGTTTACGGAGATAATATTTTTGTTGAGCAATTAGGTTAATCTCACTACGTTTCATTAGTCAGTGCTCAACGGAATAAGATAGAGTATCTAGGTGCATAATAATGTCCCTCACCGAGGAGAAGGACCGATAATACAAAATAAGATAAAGTAAAACAACATAACAATCGTCAAAACCTTTGCAAAATATCTCTCTCTATGACTGCTGCTTATCTGAGTGCCTAGTCAATGGGTTTGCTGAGGTCTCTATGTCCTCTCTCCCATGCATGCCCCAACATACTTCCTTCTAGCTGGTACAAACCTTATCCCAGGCTACCAAGTATTAAGCCTTCCGTTATGTACCGGAACCATTCCAAAGAAATTTGCGTAATTTGATTCAGTTTCTGTTTAGCCCATTCTGATAAGACAAAATTGAGCAGTGTGATTCTGCTCTCCAATGACAGGAATCTATTGCCGTCCCTCTAATTTCTTGTGTAAGTTTTCAATCTGGTTGAACCGATCTTTTCTTAGGGCAGCTTGTCTGAGGGGGAGACTAAGTAATTGGAAAGTTACATCATGGGCAATCTAGAATTTTTTTTCAATGGTCAGACCTGTAATATTTAGATCATCCAGGAAAATAACTTGGCTCTTTCTAAAATTCATTCTATGTCTCGATCATAATTCAACAGTGTATAAAATCCACTTGATTATAACCGCTTGCTCCACTTCTATTTGTCCAAATAATATGGTGTTATTAGCAAGTTGTTCAAGTATATAAGTTTAGATGCAGCCAATCCGTTTATGAGTCTCTTTTCGGAAGCTGGGTTAATGACAGCATTTAATCCGTCCATATGTTATTGATTTCTGAACATATTCCTTGTCCATCTAAGTGAGTTTTGGGGGTGAAATTTCTATTGGTGGTACTAAATAGTATGAGTTGTGTCTGTGTAGATTGTTATTCAGAAGGATAGCCCAAGAGGAACCCATTTTCGACGTGCTGGGCCCCGACAGAAGGTAGTTTCACTGCCAATATGCCTGCGAATTTGATTATAAAAGGTTGATCAAGAGTAAACTGATGGTTTTCAATGTGGTTCAGGTGTATTTCCAGCCTGATGATGTGCAGGCATGCATTGTAACATGTGGTGGTCTGTGTCCTGGGCTCAATACGGTGATTAGGGAAATAGTATGCGGTTTATCTCACATGTATGGTGTCAACCAAGTTTTTGGTATAGTGGTGAGACTTACCACTGGATTTGGACTTTGCATGCTATTTATTTACTTTTTATTTTTGGAGGGTAATTGGTGGGAAATTCCATCCCGTTCCATTAACGAGATAACACTGAAAGAAAGTACATTGGACTGTACATAATTTAATTCTCAATTTTATTATTCTTATATTTCATTAAGGACCCCTTACAAAGTATTAACCACTGGATGGCCCCTAAAAATGGTTGATATAGAAAATATCTAGCTAAAAAGCTCTAACCAGAATAAAAAATCTCTAACTTAGGTTTCTGTAGCTTGACATTGACTTCAAACTTTTGTCGCATAAACACTGGCTAATTTTGATAGTTCTATCTGTAGGATGGGTACAAGGGTTTCTATTCTCGTAATACTGTAACCTTGACACCGAAGAGTGTCAATGATATTCATAAACGAGGTGGAACTATCCTCGGTACATCACGTGGAGGTCATGATACCATAAAAATAGTTGATAGCATTCAGGATCGCGGGATTCATCAGGTATATATTTCAGTTTTGTCTTCCCCTTTTATTTTTACACCTGCAAATCTTATACGGGTGTTGATCTACTTTGTCTCCCAGGTTTATATAATTGGAGGTGATGGAACCCAAAAGGGAGCTGCTTTGATTTTTGAGGTACTATTCTAGTTTAGATGTAAAGCATACCATGAGAATTTGACCTTTGTCAGCTTTCCTTTCGATGTGATCAGTATCATTATCAGTCTTCAACATCTTTCTTGAAAGCCTTTGTGAAAAAATAAAGCATGCATGTCTTTTAATTCCTAAGAGTTCATGCAGGAGTGTCAAAGGCGGGGACTCAAAGTTGCTATTGCCGGAATTCCGAAGACAATAGATAATGACATTGCTGTAATTTTCTTCCCTTTCTGTACTGCCACATGTTCTATTACTTGATCTCTGATTTCTGCTGCTATAATTTTTTCACCGTTGATTTTCTCATGCTGTCTCTTCTTTTATAATCAGGTCATTGATAAATCCTTTGGTTTTGATACTGCTGTTGAGGAGGCCCAACGTGCAATTAATGCAGCCCATGTAGAGGCTTCAAGTGTTGAGAATGGCATTGGTGTTGTGAAACTGATGGGTCGCTACAGTGGTAAGTTCTGTGATCTGGCATCATGTCATTGAATTATTACTTATTATATTAACAATTAGCTGAAAATAGGAATGCTTGTGAGAGAAAACATTTCACTTCAGTTCTCTAGAAATTCAATCAAATGCAATCATCTTCATTGTTTTTCTTTATCATGCTATTAGACAACAAATAAGAAACCGGGGCAATCATCTTCATGTTCTATATCTTGCTTATAGTTGCTATGGAGATAACAACAATGAGAATGGCTAGCCTAGAAAAAGAAAAAATAAAGATCACAACAAGAGGGGAAAAAAATTCCTTTCAAATTTACTCTCTCACCACCTTTTTCAAATATTTGGCATGTTACCGTCCTTACAGAGAGTGATCATTGCCCAGCAGAACTCATCTTATATTTGCTGTGGATAATCTCTACTTTAAGTAGATTGTCTGTTTTGGGTCTATCTGGTGTTGTTCTAGTTTCATCAAATATACAGAGGAAATCCCTTTAATGAAATTTAAATTGAATATTATCGAAAATCAATATACATGGTAAATTTTTTTTTTTTTTGGAGAAGTAATCTACATGGTAATTTTATGATGAAAATGTAGAGAATGGGCAAGAAAATTGCATCTGTTTTATTGTGTTGTCAAAATAGTGGTGAATAAGGAGGCAATATGTTGACATCTTTTCATACAACTTATGCTCTTCTTGACATGCCAGAATAGCTTTACAAGCACATCTACAACAAAGTCTTGTTACCAATCTAGGAATAGATTTAAGTTACTCTATTCACTAATTGCAAGTAGTTACAGCTAAGAGCTATGGCAAGCTTGTAAGGTTAACTTGGGACTAAGGTTCATAAGAATATGCCTTAATGTATAAAACCTTGTTTATGTGATTGTACAATGCTTGTTGCTTTTTATCTGAATCTTAACATGGTAAGATTTCCCGGTGACCTTTTCTTATAATCTGCGTACTATTGTAGGGTTCATTGCAATGTATGCTACTCTTGCAAGCAGAGACGTGGTAAGCATGAATAGCCCTGCAACCACTACTCCTAGCATTAGATTTAGTATTAATTCTGTTTAGCTTTTCTAAGATACAGCTAATGGTAGTTCTCTGTTTCTTGCTTTTAACTCTTAGGACTGCTGCCTGATACCCGAGTCCCCCTTCTACTTGGAAGGAAAAGGTGGACTATATGAATATATTGAAAAGAGGCTTAAAGAAAACGGACACATGGTTCTTGTTGTTGCTGAGGGTGCAGGGCAAGAACTTATTGCTGAAAGTTTGCGGACCATGGACCACCAAGACGCCTCTGGAAATAAGCTGCTGCTTGATGTTGGCCTATGGTTATCTCAAAGAATAAAGGTACACAGATTATTCTTTTCAACAAAAAGCATTTAGTTTGGTTGGTCACCTTGCTGCACTGTAATTCAAAAAATTGGAGAGTAATTTTTTAATATGAGGAATGGACCATCTGCTTGGGCACTGATGGTTTAAGCATCAAGGGGATGACATGTTAAACTTTCTTTTGACTACAGTTGAAATAGTCTACCACTGACCTCTCTTTCTGTTAGATCTCTATTTATCTTGATTCTGCATTTCTGTGTTCACCTTATTACATGAAGTAATCTATACCAAGGACGGTCATAAATGTAATGGCATTGTGTAGTAAAATCTGAGGCTGTATTTTAGATGTTTATCACTGAGCTGCTTTTTTTCTGCAGGATCACTTTGCTGAGAGTGGGAAGATGCAGATAACTCTCAAGTATATAGGTAAATCTGCATAGCTTTTGAGTGCTCTTACATGATTCATTGCTGGCTAACCTTCTGGACATGATCAATTTGCAGATCCAACTTACATGATTCGTGCAATTCCAAGTATTGCTTCTGACAATGTCTACTGCACGCTGCTGGCTCACAGTGCCATTCATGGAGCAATGGCAGGATATACTGGCTTCACTGTTGGGCTCGTCAATGGCAGACACACTTACATCCCATTTTATGTATGTATACGCTCTTCCTTCACAGGCAATCGTCCCTTGCAGTTTTTTTTTTCTTTTGTTAAACGTGCTTGCGTTTCTTTTATGTGAATGGTTGCTTTATGGAAACTTATGGTTTAGAGTCATAGAACAACTCCGTTTTCAATGGAAATTATAGTTTGTGGCTGGGGGTTGAGGTCCCCCCCCCCCCCCAACACCCCCCAGAATGATCGGTAGTTGGGTTCTGAGACTATCTAGATCTGTACTGCCGGAACCCTGTCATTTAGATCAGGAGCCTGGTCCTCAGGGTTGTCCCTGTTACTGCTTCCTTGTGTATGTGGTTTTTTGCTTGGTTGCATTTTGGTACACGGAATCCCATATATCTCCAATAGGAAATTGTTTTCATTTTTTTGCTAATTCTGTTGATCATTTATTTTCTAATTCTGTTAGTCATCTCACCCTTTGGTTATTGAATTTTATGTCAAACCAACAAAAAATTTAAATAGTTAACGTTTGTAATGTTTTTTCTCTCGGAAAAAAGGGAAAAGAAAAGGATTCCTTAGACATTTATATAACCCATAAAACCTAATTATTCTGGCTTGTGGTACTCATCTCATTATCATGCATTCACTCTTACATAACTTGAAGGTTAATAAAACTCCTAACTAAAATTCTAATATAATCTGGTATTATTAGCTCAAAAAATAAAAATCAGGTATTTAGAATCTATTCCTATTGTTAGGTAGACTATTTACAAGAAGTTAAGATATTATCAAAAGACAGTCACAATTATTTATTTAAAAAAAGAAAAGAGAAGAAAATGACAGCACAAGCATCATTCACTAAGAAAAGATTACTTTTCATAAGAAAATTATAATGCTGTTCTTATATTTTAGAAGATTTTCTTGTTCCCTTTTTATGTTGAGACTATGAAATTGCTCCCCAGACAAGGTGTGCCCAGGGTTGCATTAACTCACTTCTCGATTTTTACATTCACTGCAGAGAGTAACAGAAACACGGAACAAGGTGGTCATTACTGACAGGATGTGGGCGAGGCTGCTTTCTTCAACTAACCAGCCTAGTTTCCTGAGCGCTGAGGACATTGAGGAAGCAAAGAAAGCAGAAAATCTACAGAAATGGAGATCATCAAGTGGAAAGTTCACGCTCGATGGTCATCATGTTGAGGATGATAACCAAGCAGAAAGCAACGGCATGGAGGCAGGAGTTGGTAACTGAACTCGTATATGGCAACGTAGCATCTTCACTTTGCCATATACGCGGAAGCAATTTGTATCAGTTGTTTCGTGCCCATGACAATATTTGTTTTAGAATATCTATTACAAGTCAGTAGAACGTAAAAGCATGCATCTGTGCCTTGTGAATTTCACTTTTTTTTTCGTCTTTCCCCATTTTCCAAGTGCTGGGTCCTGTAGTTTTCTTGTGCATTACAAGTCTTGTAAGTTGTCAGAATAAATGGTTTGGTGAACATTAACCTGTTTGATTATGTACAGAGCAGTTTGTTTCACCTGATAAGATCATTTGGGTTTGATGGTGCCAGTCTTTATACCTTATATATTTGTTATAATCCATGCATGTCTTTTGATACATGGACAATGACCATTTTCGGCTTCTCCCATGTTGGATAGTTTATACAGACCCTCTATATTAAGATTTGGGACCGCCTCTGGCTGGCATACACTTGTGATGGAAGCCCTAAAGATTTTGTAGAATCATTGATTTCACCTCATAAGCAGTCTTCAGGTATATAGGCGAGTTGAGTTGGATTAAACAAGATCAAAATTCTTTGGATGGTTTCACATATCAGCTAATAATCGGCAGCCATGTGAAAAGGACAATGAATATGATTAATTTAAAAAGAAATGAACAAACAGTTTAAGAAGGGAGGGGGGAAAAAAAGAACCCAATACATCCACCATTTTCACATACAAGTTAATAATCCACCAGTTCACATACATCAATATATGCTACCTCATCACCAACAATGCAGGAGACTTCATTTTTCTCTGATACCAAATGCAGCAGAACTGATGAATACACTGTAAAGTTGCCTTCATTTGGTACAGACTTCATCCCCTGTTAAACTAAACGAATATTCGACTTATAATTTGGCTAAAACCCCACTAAATACATGGGGGGTAATGGACAACAGAAAGGTCACCATCCACAGATCGAGAGGCATCATCTAGAGATTATTAGCCCCTATAGATGCCTGAAGGATCAGCATTTTGAACTATCCATGGATGTTCGAGGAGCTTGTGCAGTGGAAGTCGCTGTGATGTGTCTTTGACAAGCATCTGAACAAGAAAAATTCATGAGATGTTGATCTACTTCTAATTCTTTATCTGCAAATTTCAACATTGAGGAGAAGGTCACCCACCAGACTAATGAGATCTTTAGCAGCAGCAGAAATAATTGGCTTGGGGGGGAATTTAAGATCAACTTTGATAATCCTGCAAGCATTGTTTGAACTAGTGTTACTCATGGTGAAAGAAAAAAGAAGTTTTAATTGAAGAGGTCAAAGATATTACTAATTTAACATTGACATTAACAACAAAAAAAAAAGAAAAAAAGAAAAAAAGAAAAAAGGAAGAGAATAATGAGATTCATGGTCCGTAGGAGAGCATCTTGCTTCTCAAATGGTGAATTAAAGGCATACTAAGACAAAAGACCTTCTAGCTTTTCCCCCTTAAGTTACAGATCTGTATCCAGGTAGTCTTAAATTAATAGCTCATGCTAACTCAAGAGAATTAGTAATTAATAACAACTACATATATTATATGATAAATGAAAGCCGTTCAGAAGTGAAAAATAAGATTCTTGATGAGTAAGAGTGCATCTTGCTTTTAAATGGGTATGCCCGTTGTAGGATTTTGAGTTAAATAGTATTTCATATCATCTGAATGGGCCTTTATGGGAGAGCATTGCTATTTTCTGGAGGCTGATTATGATACATCTACTTCAGACCCGCATTAATGTGTGTAACAACCTCACACTGATAAAGATATAAAGAGGCCAATCTATTGAAACAGGTAGCATTTGCAATCAAAGAAATAATGAGGTGCATACTTTTTACTACCTTCTATAGGTGTCAGAGTGTTCCTTCGCTTCAAATGGCGGCATGCCATAAAGGAACTCGTAGCACAAGACGCCTAAGCTCCAAATGTCTACAGTAGCATCATGTTCAACACTCTCAACTAAAAGAATAAAAAGATCGAAACTAATTAGAATCGCAGGAAGTATGCACAAAATCTTATGAGGGAGATAATGAAGACTGAAGATTCAGTACCCATTTCAGGTGGAAGATAATCCAGCGTGCCACACATGGTATGCCTCCGGTTAAATGTGTGCACTGACCACCCAAAATCTGCTATCTTCAACTCACCCTATTGACAAAATATCAACTTGTAAGTCTCTGAGCTTGTGTGAAATTGGAGATCAAGTGACAAGAAATCCTGCTTACTTGAATCCCAATCAGAAGATTCTCTGGCTTGATATCTCTATGAATGACATGCTTTCCATGTAAATATATAAGGGCACGTGCTAATGATGCAATATACTGAACAGTCATCACAGAAATAATATTAAAGTTATTAGAACATTCCAAATACTGCAGAAATACATAAAGACATCCATCAGATGAATGGTAGAACGTGTAGCAATGAAAATATGATGAACTGAGATACATTATAGGTTGTTAGGGATTAAAATGAAAAGAAAAAAGAAAAGTAAAGAAACAAATAAAGAGTGTATTACTAACAGTAGCAGCTCGTCTTTCACTGAAATATTTGCACTTCTGCAATTCTTTGTAAAGCTCGCCTTTTGCCGCATATTCCAAAATCAAATAAACCCGGGTCTACAGAAGAAAAGATACATGACTGTAAGCCTACTAAAATATTTATATAGTAGATTAGCAAATGACATAGAAAACAGAGGCAAGAATTTCCACCTGGTCATAGAAGTACCCATACAACCGCAGTATATTTGGGTGACGGAGGTGACTCTGTATTTCTACTTCACGGCGTAGCTGGTGCTCAACTTGAGACTGTTTTAGTTGGCTCTTGAAGAGAACTTTCAGTGCCACTATATGACTACTCTGTTGCAAAATGTGAAGAATAGCTAAGTTTTGGCTCCTAAAAATAACTTTCCATGTCATTCTACAATTTCTAAAATCCAAAATCAAAAAACTAAAACGACTAATCTATACATGCGATACAAACAAGTTATACGCAATACTGATCGATCTATCCAATACACTAAATGTTAAGCTTATCATCCTCAGTTATACTTGCAAATATCAGATCAGACACTATAACAGAAAGAATTTATAATGCAATATCTGGAAGAGGAACAAGTTTATATGCATACTATCTAAACTAACAAGTACCTTTTTTTCCCTAGCCAAATAGACATGGCCAAACTTCCCTCTCCCAAGAGGCTTTCCGATGTCAAAATCATTCAGAGTCCAACGCTTCTCCCCAACCGAAACCTTTGTTGTAGCCTATGGAAATATAGATAAACATCAGAAAAATATACACATATTTACTGATCACAGCAATTTATTTGTTGAATCCCCAGAACAACAGTCTGATTGAATAAAGCTTACGAGAAATTATAGCACGTAATGGCCTATTTATGAACTCTCGAGTAACAGCCAATCAACAGCTGACACTGCTAAATCATTCAGAGACACAAATAAACTGACAAATAATACCTCTATTTGGATCTACAGCATCGACGAAATCAAACCAACAAGTCCCAATTTTTCATAGAAAATGGAAAAGCCCTAGGGATGATAGTAACTTATAGAAGATGATGTGATGCCAGCTCTAAGTGGACCAAATTACGAATCATTCCTAAGCAACTTGCAATCGAGAAAAGAACCCACTTTCTAATAAAAATTCAAACTTTGGCCATGTAGTAGTAAAATGTACTGAGATCTCCATCAAAGAATAACAAGGACGCAAAACTATTGAAAGATAACCCTAAATTGCTAAAAAGAACAGTAAGCGATTCAACATCCAATAACGGATCAAGAAAAACCCTAAATCCTCGACCATGGGGGAAAGCAAAAGAGGGAAGCAATCCAGAATTTCAAACGCGAGATTGAAAACATAAACCCTAGAAATTTATCCATACCTTCTCTTCTTGCTGGGTCTCGGTGGCGATTGCCATGAGAGAGAGCGAGAGGAGATGGGGGTTTCCTTCGATTTGAGGGGAGAAATTTGGGCGGAGAGAAAGGGAAGAAATCTTGTGAAATTATTAGAGACTGCGTTTTCCAACGGTCGACTACTGTGATCGCGACACGTGGCTCCATCTTGGAACTGAGTTTTGAAAGTGCTTGCTAACAGTGGTAGGAGCGTGTACATTCATCTGTGTAATAGACTGGGAATTTCTAAAGGACAGCATTTGTCCCAGTGAGCATACCTTGCTTAGCGGGCACACCTTCTCTTTTAAAAAGAGAGGTTTTTTACTGGTGCGCACACCAGTTTTTTCCTGTTTTGCCCTTTATTTCCTCTTAAATCCTACAATCTCATCTATTCATCTCGTTCAATTCGATCCCGAGCCCCACTAGTCATATGTGAGTACGCCACTGTAGGCTCTGTGCACAATGCCACCGCAATCCCCACGTCCGATCCATGCCGTTTAGAATCTAATGCCAGATAGAAAATAATATCGTTCAAAATATAACATTGGACAGAAAATAATACTGTCCGGAATCTAATCCGGACAGAAAATAATACTATCCAGAGTCTAATCTCGGACAAGAATATTCTTTTGGAGGGATAGAGGTTGAAATTAAGGACAATATGAGATGAAATCTCCAATGGCAAATTTGTAAAGTAAGAGTGTTAATGAAGTGTACTTACTAAGATTAATGGTGCTCTTCTAGAAATTCCTGGTGCTCTTCTAGAAATTCCCGTAACAAGGTCGGATGGAGCTTCGGAGGAACGACATTGAAAATTGAACAGTTGCAAAATATGCAGTGGTAAAAACTTTCCTATTTTAATTTAAAACAATTTCTGCTTGAAAAAAATTTCATAAATTGTGATACATGTTTTTATTCTGTAACAATAGTTGCTATAAGTGCATAAATAGTTACAATTGTAATTGTAAAATTTTACAACTGCACTACAACTGTAATTGTAGCTAAACAACGGAAAAACCTAACTGTAATCCCTTTACAAATATGCAATCGACGTTGATCCCCCACCATATAAGCCCCCGACTCGGCCCCTTCAATCATAAATATGCTGATGATGATAATAAAGGCCCTCCAGCCTCAAGCCCACTCGCTACCTCAGCCCATACTCCATGTTAGCTTCTAAAACTAATGACTTTCTTTCTAACCTCACAGAGAGGTGAAATATTTTGAATGGCTAAAAAATGGTGTTCAACTCAAATGGGAAGGAATGAAGTCTCTCTTTTTTTAATTGTTCCCCTCGTTACAAATGATGAATGAGCCCATCTAAATTTTATCAAACAGCCCAACAGGTCGACGTAGGCCCAAAATGGGAACTTCTAAAGGGGCACAAGGTTTTTCCTAGTGAGCCCAGATTTCCTAGTGAGCCCAGATTCTATTTTCAAAACAGGAGAATTTCTTAGTGAGCACAGTTTTATTCCCAAAATACCCTTAAGTATATTTAACTCACCTCTCTCTTCTCCTCACCGCCTCAATACCATTCTCCTCTCTTCTCCACACCACCTCACCCATCTCCTTCTTCTTCCTCTTCTCTCTTCCGCACCCATCCCCTTCTTCAACCTCCTTCCCCTTCCAAACCTGCCGCCGCCAAACCCTCCGCCGCCGAGCCACACCCCGCCGCCGAAGCCGCCGACGCCTCTTTCCAAAGCCGCCGCCGAAGCCTCCGCTGCCTCATTCTCTCTCCTGAGCAACCGACCCCCTATCCCCGCTACCTCAATCTCCCTCCTGAGCCACACCCCCCACCCCCGCTGTCTTATTCTCTCTCCTGAGCTAGACCCCCCACCCCCGCTGCCTCATTCTCTCTCCTGAGCCACACCCCCACCCCCCGCATTCAAGAAGCGATCTGGGATGTTATTTAGTGCACTCGCGAAGATCAAAGGCATGCTAACTGGTTGCACTCAGCCAGAAGAACCACCGGAAGAGCAAGTAGAGGAACCAAGACAAGATCAATCCAGTCTTACTGCAACCGATACGGCAATTATGACTCGATGCAGAAGTAGACGTCAACCCCTGAGGAAGACAAGGAGACAATGATTAGATTATATGAGTTGTGTATTGGTATGGATGATGTAAGGAACTTCAAGTGGCCTGTGTAATTGTTTTTTGCAAATATTTTGATGAATTTGTAGAATATATGGTTTTTGTTTGTAATGAACCCTATTGGTCACTTTTTGTTTGTTTCATATAAACACTACGTTTGTATTTGATCTTAGTTATTTAATTTGTATAAAATCTTGTTTGTTTTATACGTAAGGGACCTTGTTTATAATCTTCATTATTTCATTGTATTATTAATTGTATCGTTGTTTCATTGTCTCGGAGTATCCATGTATCATTGTATCATTGTATCGGCATATCAGTGTATCGGTTTATCGATGTATCAGTGTATCATTGTATCATTGTATCGGTGTAGCAGTGTATCATTGTATCGGCGTATCGATGATTTAGTTTATCCATATATCAATGTATCGGTGTATTAGTGTATCATTGTGCCGGTGTATCAGTGTGTCGGTGAATCATTGTATCTTTTTCCTTCCTTCACTATATTTTGTATTAATGTATAATTAGTTATTAATATAAGTCCTTAAAGTGACGTAATAGTTGTGTGTCTGGAGTATTATTGCATCGGTGTATTATTGTGTATCAGTGTATCATTGTATCCGTAAATTATTGTATCAGTGTATCATTGTGTCGGTATATCAGTGTGTCGGTGTATCATTGTATCTTTTTGCTTCCTTTCCTATATTTTGATAATAATGTATAATTAGTTATTAATATAAGTCCTAAAAGTCACGTTAAATTGGGTAAACTAATAATATATCATTTTATTATATTAATAGAGTGAGTGAGGCAGTGGCGGAGATATCAGATTGAGTCAAGCCCCTGTTCGAACTTACAGTCCGAACGGATCTGGTTTGTTCGGACTGTAAGTCCGAACAAATCTGGTTCGTTCGGACTTACAGTCCGTTTGGAACTGTAAGTCCGAACGGGCTAAAAAAAATTCTATGTGAGAGGGAAGAAGGACAATATGGAAATTTTTTTTAGAGCAAATTTGATATTTATACTGAACTTTAACTGGGCTCACTAGGAAAAAACTTGTGCCCATTTAGAAGTTCCCCCCAAAATAGATGGAAGGCAAAATCAACCATTGCAATATAATAATAAAAAATATAAAAAAATAAAAATAAATTTCTGTGTCCCTTTAAATCTTTCGATCCTTTTCTTTTCCCTAATAATTGTTCTTCTTCTTCTTCTTTTGATTTAAGCACGTGATCTCGATTGGCGATGGGGATCCGGTTCGTGCTGCTAGTGAACAAGCAGGGACAGACTCGACTGGCGCAGTACTACGAGTACCTTACCCTCGACGAGCGCAGAGCCCTCGAGGGTGAGATCGTCCGCAAGTGCCTCGCCCGCAACGATCAACAGGTCAGATCCTCTTCTTGATTTTTTTTTTTTTTTTTTAAATTTTGAATTTTGAATTTGATTTCATCGAGAACAGACGAAACGAATTTTTCCCCAATTCCATTGGATCTGCCTCACAATCGCTTAACAATTGTTCAATTAAAGGCACTTCTAATGGAAATATCCGAGAGAAGGAATTGATTTTTCGTGTTTTTTTTTTCTAAGGGGAGAAGGGGGAAATTTTGCTGGCTAAACCTAAAGATCGTCGCTTGTTGATTGTATCATATTGAAAGTCCTCTTTCTAAAGCTTAAAATCCACTGGGTTCGTGTTAGTTTTACCAAAATTGAGGATTCTGTGGGGATAGCTTTATCCTCATTTTTCATCACTACTTACTAGTGATGATAAAGTGACGAGAAAGTGAGGTTAAAGTCTCCGTCATCATCAAAGATTTAAAATTTAAGTTGCAAATTGACAGGTGATGTCAACTATAAGGCTTACTGGTTCTTTGTCGAGATAGTGTGCATGATCTGTTTGATTTGTTATAGAATTTAGTATAGCAGATTCATGAGGTTTTCTCACTACCCTGTATCTTCTGTATCTCGAGAAATTCAAGAAAGTGAAAAAGTATAGTCTAACAACGGGAGAACAAATGTGTGACCTAACAATAATTGGCATCACAAGTTTTGTTTTCCTTAACTTTTGTGTCATATGGAAGAGAATGAGAATTCGTTACTGATTGTGATAGCATTTGTATTCATTGGTCATAGCTTTCCTTCAGTTTTGCATAATCTTAATGATGCCAGTCTAAATGTGGACAAGACTTTGTTAGGTGGTAGCTCAAGTGACGGGTTGAAAGAGGAAACCACATTCCAATGGTGATACCATCAATATTAGCTGGAAATGTTACATAGATTTCTCATTTTGACAAATTGTGTTATTTATTGCCATTGTCAGAGCAGACGCTTCCAGACCTTGACTAAACCTTTTTAATGTACCCAGTTGTCTTTTAATCATCCTTATGATTCAATGGCCCGTTCATTGAAACATCAGATTTCATTTTACTTTTACTCGTATTGCATTTCAGCTTTTGGTAGTTGGCATCAAAAGCATTTCCTTGCATTTTATTTGATTGCTTATATTGGATGAAAATCAGCCAATTGCCTGATTCAATTCTGTTTAGTTAGTTCTAAAAATGACTAAATACTATTAGTCTATTTCATCTCTGTGGATTCATCAATTTCGGTTGAAACCACATAGCATCAGCGCAAGGATGAGGCTGCAATTGCAGTGGGCTTCTTGATCACTGAATAAAGTTCACTGAGAAGTGAGTTAGAAGTTGTTGGTTGGAAGTTGGAATCATGCTAAACTACTAAGCTTTATTGCATTCTTGGCTATATGGACTGAGATGTGTCACTAAAGAAATTTTTTTAGTTAGAATAGCAGGTGTTAATGATCAATATGTCAATGACATTGACTTAAATTATGAAACAACTACTTAAATGCAAGGTAGAAAGCGACTAACTTGAAGGGCCATATTTCCTAGTGAAGGATTGTGGTAATTGTTGAGGTTTTTTGTGTGTGTGTGTGTGTGTGTGTGTGTGGTTGTTAAAATTAACCAACTGGACAACTCCAAAATTGTTTGGTGTATACTTGAGTTCTTCAACTGAACAAAAAAGCATAACAAATAATACACTCTTATACTGCAAAAGCTATATGCTTTGTTTCTTAGTTTTTGGTTAATTTATAGCTAACACTGTACTCTAAAGAAGTGTATTCCAAAGAATATAGTATTTCAACAATTGAGTGTGTATGATCAAGCAACACTCGTATCAGCATGTAGACATAATGCTACTCTCATACCCATGCAAAAGGTAGCATTTAGCAATATGTCTGTCAAAGCTGAAGTGCTTATGTTGAAAATTATGGCATGATGCTGATTGTTGAATAAGTAGAGTATGCTAGTAAATTGGTAATTCACGAAGAATAAATAGAGTATGTCTATACATTGGGAATTCTTGATATAAATGCAGATGATGGTATTCATCTTCAAATCTCTCCCCTTGAGAATAGACAAGCTGCTAAACAATTTTTCTTTTTCTTGATTCTTTCTAAATCTTCTAATAGACACCATGCCTTATTCTGCTTTTTTGGCAACATTATTTTGAATTCAAAACTTTGAGTCAAACATAGTACATCAAGTTTTGGATCACTTTCTTTTCTAATTCCAGCCAGTTTGTGGAGTTGTTGTTGTTCTTTATCTTGCTCACACGGTGTGTTTTACTGTAATATGAAGCTATCGCACCATAAATTATTTCTCTACCTTGATTTATCCTTGGAAAAGTTTGTAAAACAAAAAATGCCTTTACCTCTTGGTGCATTTTGGGGCATTTCACTTTATATCTTGTAATAAATAATCTTGTCCTTATTGGTCAGAATATGAAGAATGAAACAAAGTGGGTAAAAAAACAACCACACGTGTACAAAATCAAGATTTTAAATGTTAGCTGATACCAAATATATACCACATATATTATATCAGATTTTGAGGTATCTGACACACAAGGTATTGTGTAATATAGGTCCAGTATTGCTAATAGTTCTGATGGCGCTGACATGATATGACCAATATTATCGATTTTGATACCATAAATAATCAGTCGATACTTTACCGATTCTAATACTTTAAACCTTAACAACTCCCTCCGTCACCACCATCCCAAAATTGAAGTAGTCCTTTTGCATTAGATTGATCTTAGCATTGTAGCATGATTTAAGGAATTTGATTTTCTTGGCACACCGTCATCGCAACCTCAAAATCAATGGTCATTTTTGCATTAGATTGGTCTTAGTATGGTTTAAAGAATGAGATTAGCATCATCTTGGAAACTACTTGCAAATAGTCTGTGTATTACCCTTATGTCACTTCATCATGTTGTACTGCCCATAAGATGCTAGGAATAAGGTTGTCTTAAAATGCATGAGAACTGAAAAAGCTTGTTGAACCGTGCACTGGTTGGCTCAAGTATCGAGTCTGATAAACTTGATGTGACCTAACTGAATAATAGTTAATTATTTAGAAAACCTGTTTACATATCCAATTGTTGTCTCAGCTCTACTCCTTATTCTCTCCATTCTACATCTAGAGTCCTTTAAGTCTTCGTTGCTCAGCCCTCTGCTTCCTATCCTGGCCTCTTTGTTACTCACTCTCTAGCCTGCCCTTGTTCTGCCCTCACCCCTTCTACCTTTAATCCCAATCCCAAATGCTAACCCTAACCTTATTTTCCCAACTTCTCTGATTTTGTGTTTTGTTGAGGCGAGGATTAAGAAGCCATCATTCAGTTAAAGCAGAAGTCATAGCAAAGTTTCGACTCCAAGTTCTCGCTGACCTCCACCCAGCTCCTCCTCCTTTGCCTCTTGAGTCCATGAGCCTCAAGTTGTTTTCACCTCCCAACTTTATCTACCAGTCTTGATGTTCATATTTTCTTGTTTAATTTTTCTTTTGTATTTTTGGTAGTATTTATTCTCTCTTTCTATGATTTTATTGGGTCTTTTGTTTGGTATCTTTTTTTGTTGTTGTTATTAGCCTACCCCAAATACTTGGGATAAAAGACTTAGTTGTTGTTGTTGTTGTATTTCAGTCATTTACAACTTAAAAAGGCATGATGAAAGAAAGGCTGATGATGATGTAAAATTCAAATATGAAAGAAAGGAAAGATGCTGTATGAAGTTGATGTTGAACTGTAGATTCCTGCATTTAAATTTTGATCTTTTTTTTATTTTTGGGATTTGATTTGGGCTTTGTAGACTTATGCAGTAAGATGTAACAAGAAATTTGAATATTACGATAACAACAATTTTTTATTTGGATCATGATGTTGATAACTGTATGAAATAATTTTTTTGAGGTTTGAGTAATTGGTTGTGAGAAATTGCTGTATTCATCCCCTTCTTTACTAACTGCTATTCTGCTGCTGCTTGTATTTTACTTTGAATTGTTTTGAATTTTTTTTAGTGGAAACCATTTGCAGTTGGCCCTGGTTAAAGGCTCAAACTGGGCCAAATCAAACTTATATGGTTTCGGTTCGGCTTGAAAAATTAAACCAAATCCGAAAATGATGCTCAACCTATCTAGGAATATGAAAATTTTAATTCAAGTAGGGAGTTAACTGTGCTAGAGCTTTTAGAATTTGATATCATAACTATGTATAGGTAGTATCCAAACTATGTCTTTGCAAGGAAATGTTGCATATGATGAAAATATTGTACAACTACAAATGCTTGCAAAAGATTATTGAAATTATTTCTCTCTTCTTGCATTTGCTGTTTTGTTGCAGTTTTCTCTTAGATACTATGGTGTAATTTCCTTGCTGAAGTTTCATATTCTTTGACATAATTTTATGTTATTGCTTTGCTTCTTTGATGTTGAAGAAAACAGTGCAAGCTTGGTGATCTGATCATATCCTAGCTATAGAGAGATGGGTTTTGAATAAATTTAATTATTGAGCTTGAGTAGTGTTGACATATTGTAAGATAGGCTGAAGGATTCCTTCTGTTTCTTAGTTTTTTAAAATTATTTATTGCTCTTTCTTTTATTGTTTTTCCTGTCTTGTAACTTTCACATATGAGAAGATTGGTGTACAAGCAATCTCCTTTTCTATAATATCTATTGTTTCAAGCTTGTCATTTGTTCCTCTAATGGAGAAATTCAATTACTGCATTTATGTTTTCCCCTGGTGTCAAATGATAAATGGTTTTGTTTGCTAGTGCAGTGTTCGTTTGTAGAGCATCGCAACTACAAAGTCGTGTACAGACGCTATGCATCTCTCTTTTTCTTGGTAGGGGTTGACAATGATGAGGTGCGCCTGCTGATCCTTTAGCTTGTTTTTTCAGAAGGAAAATTTAATATTGTTACAAATTGCTAGGGATGATAGAAACAATGATCTTATTTACTTGTGCTCTCATAGTGGCTAATGAGAAATAGCCTCATATAGTGTGTTTATTTATTTTAATTATTTATTTACTATGGAGATGGTTGTAGCCTCGTGCAAGCCAAATTTGGACCCCAGAGTTCTTGCACATGGCAAAGAGGCTCTACTGCTGTGCTATAACAGAACTTGCCCTTATAGTGGGAAATCAAGATATGTTGCTTTTCACCATCTTCAATTTATTTTTGAACTGTGACGATTGAGCGGTATCCCACCTTCTCTCTCCATTGTTCAAATCCTTCCCAATATTTTGACCTGCTTTCTACATGAAATTGGAGGTGGAGGGGATTTGTTTGAAATGTTAGATACCGCTATATAATTTTTCTTACTTTACGGGAGCACTGTAACACTGTTATAAGTTTTTTGAGAAAATCAAGATAAACAACATGGATAATCAAGGAAAATTATTATAAAAGATCTTTAATGATGTTGGATATACACATTGTCCACCTATGTGTATTATGTTTGTTGGAACTTCAAAATTGCGGTTCCAATTCTTAAAAAAATGTCAAAGTTTGGAAGTTGATGAGTTATTTTAGCAATATCAAGGATTCAAGGGAGGAAACGAGTCTGGAATTTTGTAGCATCCTGATCGGTGATGATCTAATACTAAAATTTATGAAAAACATGAATAGGATGGATGGATAGAGGGACAATCGCCAAAAAGAGGATAGGATGGATAGAAGGCAACCACCAATATTAGGTATTCCTGTTAAAAGTTTATGTTATGTTCTTATACATTTTCAATCAAGTAGGGTGGAAGATATTAGGGATAAGCATCTCATCATCTTATTGAGGATGGGCACTTGCTTGTTACCTGCAGCAGCTTCGCAGCAGTAGGTGAAACTGTCAGCGATGCACACACAGTTTGAGCTTTAGTGCTCTATATTACTATCTTCACTTAGCAGTTACCAATTGATGGATTTTTTTTTTTTTCTTTTTCACATAACAATCATTTGCTTTATATGAAGTGTCATAGTAGTAGGATGCTGTTTTGCTGAGGTTTCTTGCTTTTGATAGTTGATATCACTTGTTATAATTCAATAGTGAAACTAGACTTTGAGCTTGTGTAGACGTCTTAAAGTAGAACTTCAAAAGTAATATACTCTCAGTTTCAGATTAATTAGGTTGCATGAATTGCAATAAAAAGTTAACATTTTAATGTTTTTCTAGTTGTTTGAAGATATTTAAACTGAATTCTGATCATTTACTTACTACAACAACAACAACAACTAAGCATTTTATCCCAAGTACTTGGGATAGACCAATGTTTAAAATAACGATAACGTTAACGTAACGTTTTTTTTTTTTTTTGTTAGGTTATGTAGCAAATAACGTAACGCATAACGTAGGTTACGCAATTTTCTATTTATTTAATTAAAATAAATATAAAATTGTATTTAATAATTTTCATAAATAAGTAAATAAATCTAAAAAAACGTATAAAATACTGTAAAATCAATATAAAGGCATAGAAAAATTATAAAATGTCATAGCTAGCAAATATCATATATTACAATACTTTTTTAAGTCATACACAACAAAATATTATTTTTTCTTTGTAACATGAAGATAAACTTGTGTGATCATCTAATCAATAATAACAAGATCATCTTCCTCCAAAATGTAATTTGCATCTTCCGGATCGATATCATCCCTCGTCTCATCAAAACTATCATCAATTGCTTTTTCTTTGTCCGAAGACGATACTACACAAGAGATATACAAATTAAGATGTTATTAGATACTCAAATCATGATAGTATTCATTTAATAATATTAAAATATAAAAATTGAATAACTTACAGGAATCGACTTTTCGTTTCTTTGCTGGGGTTTCAGTTTCACCTTGCTTGTTTCCCTTATCCACAATGGATGGAAGAACATTTTGATTGCTATTAATTGCAGTGACTTCTAAGAAATCATTAGTTCTTGAAGCTGAATCGTCATCAGTAGGTTCATCTGGCAATCCAAGATCTTCTGGGAGACAAGGCTCTTCACTCTCAGCTAGCCATTCATCATCTGGTGTCGCCTCATCAATCAAAATTGGATCTAAATTCATTCTCTTCCTCCGAATATTTCTCTCTCTAAACTTAATATTGTACATGACGTACACGAGAGAATGTAAACGTTCTTGCTCCAAGCGACATCTTTTTTTTTAATGCACCTTTAACAAAGTTGTGAAATGTTATATGAGCATGATGATAAATAAAGTACTTTAAAATATTATATTAAGTTTTTAAAATTCATATTTGTTCAAAAGTGCTCCAATTGCGTTCACATCCAGAAGCACTAGTCGTAAGAGAGAGGATTCGAATTGTAAATTTTTGGAGTGTTGGAACATCCTCTCCAAATCTTTCCCACCAGGCAGCTAAAATAGATAATTAATTTTGGTATTAAAAAAAATGCAAACAAAAACTTTATGATATTTCTACCAATAGAACTCTAAGAATGAAACAATGAATTAAAATATACTAGGACTTCGGGCATTCATAGTCATTTGAGCTAGCGGGGATCCAAATTCTCCAAGTTTATGTTTATATTGATCCAGCTCCCCATCAGCTTGTGCATACTCATTAAGGTCGGGGATCATTCGTTGCATGCATTCACGAAGGCATCTTCTAACCTCAGGAACATTGGAAAATGTATCACTGTAGAAGCATTTAGGATTTAGAAAGTAAGCCGCTGTATGGAGGGGCCTATGCAATATGCCTGTCCATCTCTTATCAATCAAATTCCAGTATGGCATGTAGTTTCTCTTACTTCCCCCACAGACTTCGGCAATTCTCTCTTTGCAACTGTCGAGATACTCATAGATAAGGCATGGAAGGCCTCACATCTGAATCCACCTCTCGTAGCACATAGACCAGTGGAAGTGTGGTGCTAAAGCAAAAGAGAACTCGGCCCCAGAAACTTCTACTAGATAGCACTGCTCTTCTTGCCTTTACTGCATTCGATTTCTTTGACCAAGCACTCTTCGTGAAATCATCAGAAGCAAACATCTTTCTCAATGGCTGCCTTAATTTATAGAGTCTTTGGAGAGTCAAAAATGACGTAGCAAATCGGTTGATTGCTGGCCTTAGCAGTTCCTTACCCTTTGTGTAGGTCCGCATCAAACTTAAAATTCAGCCATGATTATATATGAATTGTATGATACCCTTTGCTGTTTCAAGAGTCTCCTTATGGATCTTCATCTTGCATATATCCTCCAGCATCAAATCAATACAATGAGCCGCACAAGGAGTCCAGTAAAGCCGTTTTCGTGAATCCATAAGTTTTGTGCCAGCATTGACATAAGAAGCGTGATTGTCAGTAATCACTTGTACAACATTATTCTCTCCTATCTCCTCAACTACCTTATCAAGACACTCTCATAAGTAATTTCCTGTCTTGAACTGAGCCGATGCATCAATGGACTTATAAAAGAAAGTCCCCTCTGGTGAATTCACAAGGAAATTTATTAAGCTTTTGCTCTTCCTGTCAGTCCATCCATCTGACATCAATGTGCAACCGTATTTCTCCCAAGCCGCCATGTGCCTCTCCTTAATCTTGTTAATATCCTCAACCTCGGCCTTAAGAACCCGCGTCCTTATCTCATATGGAGATGGTTGCTTCAAGCCAAATTCGAAATTTCCAACTGCTTCGATCATCTCCTTCCAATATGGACTATTCAAGATGTTGAATGACAGTCTATTTGCATAGATACATCTGCCTATTTTTCTGACACAATCCTCTCTTGCTTCCTTCTTTAAGGCTGTCTCTAACGTGGATTGGCGAGCTTCAAGATTAATATATTTATTCATCGCTCCAAGAGTTCGAGATTGAGTATTGCTACCGGCAGCGCTTTCATGCTCTTCACTCACCATTTCAGTGTCCGGTTCCCCCATTCTCCCAATTTCCCGGCTTAGTGATGCTTTCTTCTTCTTTTCTATCTCAGTAGACTTCAAAGCATCTTTACATGTTTTCTTTACTTCTGGCGAGACTCGTTCACACATTTTCACTCCATGTCTCGTCCCAGCCAAATGATGCTTAAGCCGAGTGATTCATGCAGTTATGTGGTGATTACAGAATTTACAATAAAAATAATTGAACGGCTCCCCTTCCTTGTGAATCCCTCATTCTCTGGCCGAATTCATATTCTTTGACATGATTCTTCGTGCGGATTGTCAAATTTTAATCTACAAAAATAATACACTTTTCTTTAAATTCAGTTTTTTAATTCAGTGAGAATTGTCAAAAGATTCAACAGTTGCATCTAATTACTTCCTCACATTACTTCTACACAAGTAATTAAATGTATTCAAATCCCAACACAGGTTAATCACCTAATATATTGAAGCATTTCCGAATAAATCCTAGCAGGGCCGAATAAATCCTAGCAGGTCCAAATAAATCCTAAGCTAAACCCTTAGAACTATCATTCTCCAAGTTTTTGGAACATTTTTGCCTATTATATCTGCATGACAACAACTTAGACATCTTTCCATGGCTGTTTGCAAATTCAATTCCCAGTTTGGCATAATTTGTTAACTTTTAACTATTATACATATTACATACTATCTATGTTGAGAAGATAACAAATTATATGATTAACAAGGTGCTTCTGACTGTCTATCAGTTTTGAACAGTTACACGAAGGCAACAAGTAAACAAGTTATGCATGATCAAGACATATCAAGCTCAAGTCCTACCATGATCAACATGTGCTGAGCAATCAACTTATCTCAAAATCAAAAAACAACAACTTCACTCCCCAGTTCAACAGTTCCCGGAAATAAATTCATGGGACAGTTAAAAAAAAAAGGAAAAAAATGAGGAGAAAAAAATTGGCCGCACTAATTTACTCATGAATTTTGTAAAACAATAATTAAATCATGAATTTCTCCTAAAGTCCATGAAATCAATTAAACAGTTGGAAAAAAATTGGAGATTGAACTAGGGTTTGCGAAATCTAAGCTCACCGGAGCTCGGGACTCACGGAGAGCCGCAGGGGACCTCGGAGAAGAAAAAAATTGAAAAAGCTTTGCCGGAAAGGTCGTCGGAGGTGGAGGCGGAGGTCGGTTGCTTCGAAGAGAGTCGCCGGGAGATGATGCGGATGATCGGAGCCTCGGAGATGCTGCGGATGATCGGGAGGATGATCGGTATTGGGGGAGGATTTGGTCGGGAACGTCGCCGGAGGAGAATCGAGGAATCAGAATAAGGAGGAGAATCGCGAGCGAACGAAATTAGGATTTTTTTTCCCCTCGCGATTTCCCTGGCCCGACACTTTTATATGTTTCTAAGTATGTAAATAACGTACGTTACGTTACGTTATAAAATAACGTAACGTAACGTACGTTATTTTAGAAAAAACGTGCGTTATGCAACACTACGTTATTTTCCCCTGTTAAGGAGCGCAACTGCTCCCGTTACACTCCGTAACACGTTACGGAGCGCGTTTTTTTCAACACTGGGATAGACTACATGAACCGAAAGAGAATCACACTAGGTTGATCACGTTGATGATTCTTTTGCACTCATTCCTATCAAACACTATGTCCTCATTTAAACCTCTAGCATCCAAATCTTTTTGTATCACCTCTATCCATATTTTCTTCAGTCTCTCCTTCGCTCTTTTAACTTGTCATATATTAATAAACTCCCCTCATCGTCGAACTGATGCATTTGTAGGTTTACATTACACATTATCATTTACTTAATGGGCCTCTAATATAGAGGCATTTGTCTCTCTACACACGCCTCTAGGGCCTGCAAAATATTTCCCAAATTGAATTTGCATACTTTTTGGCAAACAATATTTTAATTAACTACATAACATTACTTCAAGAGACATGCCCTTTGAGATGCATAATCCCTTGAGGCATCAAAGTTCTTGCATGAGTTCAGTTACTTTTCTTTTTTAACTTTTTTTTTTTTTTTTTTTTGGGGGGGGCGGGGGCGGGGGTGGGGGGTGGGGTGCGGAGTTTAAGTATCAGATTATGTTTGCTTTTCGCTTATATAATATTTCATAGTGTTAGTCAGATCGTTATTTTTTGTTGCTGCCTTAGCTGCTTGCCTCTCACATTTAACGTTGTCTCTATGTTTTTGCCAGAATGAGTTGGCTATTCTGGAATTCATACATCTATTGGTTGAAACCATGGACCGCCATTTTGGCAATGTGGTATGTTCTTTCTCTGATACTTGGTAGCTCAGATCGAGCAAATTATGGCTTCTACTTTTGTTTCTCAAGGAATTAAATTGACACAAATGTTTCTTCTTGGTTCTCAATCAGTGTGAGCTTGATATCATGTTCCATCTCGAGAAGGCACACTTCATGCTGGAAGAAATGGTTATGAATGGATGCATTGTTGAGACTAGCAAGAGCAACATTCTGTCACCAATCCAACTCTTGGACAAAGCTTCTTAGTTCAATAATAGTCATCACTGTAGCAATATGTTCTTTATTGTTTCAGTCTGTACCATTTTCCAGTTGCTTAACTTGTTCAGTCCTAGTTAATGAGGGAATCAAATAATTTCACTTGGGACAACATGAGCTGTACTTCGTCAAAATTTGTATTATCTATTCAATATAATTCTAACTTAAAAATTGAAACAGGAGGATTCTCTATATGTATATGTACATAAAAGAGAGAGATCCGATTTTGTACCTGGGTAATATTAAAATTGAATTTGAAAATGATTGATTATTGAAAAAAATAAAAAGGAAAAGAAATACTGATTAGTCATAAATCAATTCGATTATTTTTGCCATTCAATGAAACAAATTTCCATTGGAGATAAAAAAAAAAAAAAAAAAAAAAAAAAAAAAAAAAAATCAGATTTGTTTGCTAATTCAAAAAAAAATCAATGTATTAATGATTTTAATTTGTCTTAATTTTGCCGTCTGCAATTGGAAATCCAATATAAGGACAAGGGATTAGGGATATTTTTACCGACGTATATTTTAAAATGCACTCAATAGAATAGAAAGAATCTAAACTAAATTCAATAGAAAAACAGGAATTTGTTCTATAAAAGAATAAGCACTTGAGTATAGTGGTATCAAAAGAAGAACAGAGTGGACAAAAAAAAGAGTGAGTGATATAATTAGGATATGGATGAAAAATTTTATCCATTTGGACCGAATTTGGCAGCATACTGTTATTGGCAATCCTCTTTTCACCATTTCATCATTTATTATGAGTGATTGTGCACATAAACTTGATTTTTGCTATCAATAACTTTTTACAAATGTCATGTAGGATGGCATTTGGCTAAAATTTGTCAGCAGTTGGAGATCACAGGCAGCCACCTTCTACCCCAATATATTGTTGGACAAAAATATTTATTAAAAATGTAAAATGTCCGTATCTTTGCTAAAGATATCAGTGCCACTTACAAAGTGAAGATGCAGAGATCAATGTTGAAGATGTAGGAGTACTGACCGGTGCTGAGGATTTTCTACACCCATATGTTGTATAATAATGTGGCAACAGAAAGATGCCATTAGGCCCAACTTACACACCTTATAGGATATAGCAGTCGCTAAAAATTATGAGATAAATTTGAGAGGAATATATGTATAACAAAAACAACTTCGTAATGATAACTCTCAATAGCAATCACATCTCAATCAATTCCGGCCTACAAGTTGTCTCAAAATCATACCGATGCATTATAGTTACAACAAAATCACCAATTCATTATGATTGAAACAAATATGACACAGTCCACGTAGAATAAAATATAGACTTGTGGCAGAATGACTCTATTGGCTCGAACTGGCGAAAGAATATGAAAAAATGATAAAAGAAGCATCACTTGAAGCTTCCATATTGCTTCTGTCCAATGGCGAAAGAATATGAAAAAATGATAAAAGAAGTATCACTTGAAGCTTCCATATTGCTGCTGTCCAATGTTCGAGAAGCTCCCAGTTCCCCAGGTTGCCATTGAGGAAGACAAACCTGACTTGCTCATACCTGATCCTGTAGCCATGGTGCTACCCCCCATGTACCACGCTGGTGCCGGTCCTTTATCCTTTTCATTTGATGCATCACCAAGTCCCCCGACTATTCCAATATCTGCTAAATTGACCTTCTTGGCTGCACAACAAAGAACAACTTAGGTGTGTTTGTTTGCACGGAAGAAAATAAAATTGGTGGAAGTAATGTTATTTTTACTACTTTATGTGTTTGTTTGGTCAAAAAGAAAATTGAAAGTCATTAGGATGAAGTGGACTCTATGTGGCAACTCTACTTTTATTTCTCTTCACCTCATTTTTTAGATAAGACTTTATAAACCTCTAGGAATAAGGCAAAATAATATATTATATTCAAGTCTCATAATTACTTTTCAAATCTAGTGCATGAAACAAATAAAATATTATTATTGCAATATTTATTTAAACAATAAAATAATACTATTTCTATTTCCTACTCTACTTTTTTACTTCCAAGATTTAACACACAAAGACTAGAATTCTACCTAAACTTCTATTTTGAAAGTTCCTTCTAGTTTTCTTCCTCACTTTCTCCACTTAATATCAAGACAAAGCTTCACACAAGAAATCTGTTGTTGTCACTGCATAGCTATTATTTGAATACTAAAAGAATAGGAAATTGATGTGTTTGAGATAAATGTCATGACTAACTTGCATTAGCATTGTGAAGACCATAATCAATGGACTTATTCATGGGAAATCACCAAATCATGCATATTTATATCCCTTCCTATGAAGCCAGTTCCTCAATCAAATAGTGTGATATAGAACGGAAGCGGAATTAGGGTTAGGGTTTAAGAATTAGGATTTTTAGAAAAATTGGGGAAGAACAGTAAGAACTTACAGGGATTTGAAAATCTACCCATGCGAATCCACGCCCACTACTCTCCACGAATCTACGAGGAAAATTTGCTCAAGCAAAATCCACGCAAGAAATTTTGAGAAATTTTCAAATATTATTCATCATCAATTGTTTCTAAAATACTTTATACAGAACTTATTTATAGAAAAACCCTGACAAACATAATTCTAATAAAATCCAAAATCTTAATCAAATATCCTAATGAAATAAAAAATCAAATCAAATATTCTCATAGGATCCAAAATCCCAACAAAATCCTAATAGAATCAAATCCAATCTCTATTAAATCAAATCTGATCTCCATCAATTCTCCCCGGCTTCAAAACATTTATCACCGATGAATGCGGAGATAAGAAATGATGAACACGTTTGGATTGAACTGATCAATATCAACAAATTATCCCAATTGGGCCATAGTGGTGGTCGAAATATCGTATCTAGTACATCACATTTGAACTAAGACAGTGGAGGTGGAACTGGTTTCTTTTGTGAATCAGTTTCAGATGACTGTAAATCCCACAAATTATTCTGACTATCAATAGTAGAAACAAATCTCTTCGAAACTTCATATGAATCTGTATGTTGAGTCAGTAATTTCTTTATAATTCCTGTAATGAATATCTTAAGAGGAACTGAAATTTTTTTCTCATCATCAACAATTTCTTTTCTGTCTGATGTCTCGCTTTGAACTGGAAGTTCCTGTACTCTCTATACATTTGCAACTGATATGCAAATACTATTAGTAAACACGAATTGTCGACGAAGTTTCTTACGAAATTTTAGCAAAAGGTCTCCTAAAGAAACTGTCGGTTTTATGGGCATGTGATATAGGAGAATAGGAGGTACTTCTTTTGGCTTCTGATCATGAATATAATGATCAGGTGTATCTTTATGTGGCTGAAACTTCACAGTTAGTTCCACTGAGAGATCATAAAAAATTTGAACTTTTAAGTTTTCAACTTTTATGGATGGAAAGAAAGTTCTATTTAGTATTAATTGTTGGCGATACTATCATCGTTAACCATTTAACTCCTTTCAACCATGTGTTTAAGTGTTTTGTTGAAACTGACAAGTATTCGGCTACATTTTTCAAGTTCATCAATCATACATTGAAGTTTTTCATCATTAGTCATTATTTTAGGCTCAGACGATTAAAACTGATGAGATAATAAATTTGGAAGGTAGTGCTCAGTATACCGATTGCGAAGTAGACGTCGCAAGATATCCCAATCCAAGCATAATTTATACTGTTTACTCTAAGTATAAACTTCTCCATCTAACTTTTGTCGGGCGTAACGATATTTCTGTGCTGATGTTGAATCAAAATATCTAAAGAAATCTTCGAGATGATTCTCTCAATTTTCATAATTTCGCTGATTGTCAAAATCGTAAAAAAGGGTATGGTAACATACATATCACGCTCAACCCGTGATATTTTAGCATTGGTGTTAATGTAGTGACCATATAATATAAACTCCATATATATTTACTCATAATTTTAGCTCAAAAAGTTTAGAAAATATCCAAAGATCACGACGGCTCGAATCGGAGTTGAAATGGGCTCTGAATCACAAAACTATTAATGGGTCTGCACTGTCTTAACGGGTCTACACTGTGATGTGGATTGAACCCAACTTGAAATTGTATTAGATCTGGAGTGGGTCGGGTCTGAACTCAAATAAAACCCAACTTCTTCTTTAACTTTTGAATGCGGGTCTGATTAAATTGGATCCAATCAAATCCAATCCAAACCCAATAACTCAAACCAAACCCAAATCAATTCTTTCTTCTCTTTTTTTTCTCTCTTTCTTTTCTTTTATCTCAATTTTTTCTCTTTTTTTCTCTTTTCTTATTTTTTCTCTCTTCTCTTTTTTTTCACTCACGGATCTAAGATTTCAGACCTGATTGTTTTTTTTTATTTTTTTACTTTTTTTGCTGTTTTTTTTGTACAGCATATCTATACTTTTTTTCAAAAATATAAACTAAAATAAAATCAAAAGAAGATGAAGATAGAAGGGAGAAGATGAGGATGAAATTTAGGCTCTGATACTAATTTTGATGCAGGACGGAAGCAGAATTAGGGTTAGGGTTTGAGAATTAGGGTTTTTAGAGAAATTGGAGAAGAGCAGGAAGAACTTACAAGGTTTTGGGAATCTACCCAGGCGAATCCACGCTCACACTCCACGAATACACGAAGAAAGATTTGCTCAAGCAAAATCCACGCAAGAAATTTTGCAAAATTTTCAAATATTATTCATCATCAATTGTTTTTAAAATACTTCATACAGAACTTATTTATAGAAAAACCCTAACAAACATAATTCTAATAAAATCCAAAATCCTAATCAAATATCCTAATGAAATCAAAAATTAAATCAAATATTCTCATAGGATCCAAAATCCCAACAAGTGATTAAGGACATGTATTGAGGATCTGTATTGGCTTTCTCTATCACAATTGGATTACATTAAGAATCTGTATTGAGCCCATTCTTATTTGCTATAGTGATAGATGAGCTTACTAAAACCATTCAGGATGAGATAATTTAGTGTATACTATTTGCTGATGATATTGTCTTAGTTGATGAAACAAGAGAAGGAGTAAATGCAAGTTAGAGTTATGGAGGTATACATTAGAATCTAGAGGTTTTAGATTGAGTAGGTCTAAAACAGAGTATATGGAGCGTAAATTTAGTAAACAATGGACCATAGACTATAATGCTGTAAAACTGGATAGGTAAGAGATACAAATGAGCAGTCAGTTTAGATATTTGGGTTCTATTATTTAGAATGATGGAGAGATCGATAATGATATTAACCATAAAATACAAGCTGGCTGGTTGAAATGGAGGAGGGCAACGGGAGTTTTATGCGACCGTAACATTCCGTTAATATTGAAAGAAAATTTTTATAGGACTGCTACTAGGCCAACTTTATTATATGGTATGGAATGTTGGGCTATAAAGAAATATCATTCACAGAAGATAAGTGTAGCAGAGATGCGCATGCTCCGTTGGATGTGCGACAACACTAGGAGAGATAAAGTGAGAAATGAAGATATTCGTGCTAAGCTAGGTGTAGCTCCCATCGATGAGAAGATGCGAGAAAATCGCTTACGATGGTTTGGTCATGTGCAACATAGGCCTACAAGTGTACCAGTTCGAAGAGGGGAGTTTATCAATGTAGGACAACTTAAAAGAACGAAGGGAAGACCGAAGAAAACATGGATCGAGGTGATACGCAAAGATATGGAGTCTAGAGGTTTAAATAAGGAGATATTACTTGATAGAAATGAATGGAGAAGGAATATCAAAATGATCGATCCGGCGTGATTCTTTTTTTTGGTTCATGTAGCCTACCCCAAATACTTGGGATAAAAGGTTTAGTTGTTGTTGTTGACATGTTGTTGATCCAAAATCCCAACAAAATCCTAATAGAATCAAATCAAATCTATATTAAATCAAATTTAATCTCCATCATAGTGCCTTGCTGACATTCTTTTACGTGAGTTATTACTCCTAGAGCGTTTCCAATATTGGCAACACCCAATATCAGGCACTTGGGGATAATTAACTGTACATAAATTTGTGGTTTGACTAATTGGTTGTGAGAAATTGCTGTGTTAATCGCTCTTCTTTACCTCTTTTGTGCTGCTGCTTGTATTTTACTTTGAATTTTTTTGTATTCTTTTTAAGCGGAAGCCATTGGCAGTTGGCCCCAGTTAAAGGCTCAAACTGGACTAAACCAAACCCATGTCGTTTTGGTTCAGTCTAGGGGGAAAAACCAAAAAACAAATTTGAAAATGATGCTCACCCATATCTAGGAATATGAATTTTTTTAATTCAAAAAAGGAGCTCATTGTGCTAGAGCTTTTAAAACTAAAAAGCATGAACATATATACGGGACACAAATATAAATGACACGGGCACATGCACAGACTAAACCTTATAAAAGTAGGATATTTAGATACGCACCATAAATATTCACATACTTATGTATGTGATATACATATAATGCATATCAAACTCATAATTGTTAAGACATATTTTCCGAAGTAGGAAGAAAAGAAAAAAATATTAATAATTTAAAACTTAGATTCAAATCAAAATAATTATATTAAAAAAATCCAAATTCAATCCCAATAAACCGATGCCTTAAATAAAATATTTGAAGTCTCTATTTAGGGCCTATAAGCTTAGATCTCTTTTATGTCCAATGAATTTTTCATCTTTTTACACAATTTATGACTTCATAGTGCTCTATGACTTTTTGAAAACAGACACGGTCACGACACTTTATCTGTATGACTTTCTGAAGGTAAACATGGCTCCGACATGCAATTTTAGATTTTTAAAATCCGATGTGGCTTCGGTGTGTCCGATACGTATTGGCAAGTATCGTGCAAGTGTCATTATATATCTGATGCGGGCACCATACTCATACTCATTTTGAAGTGTTCGTCCTTCATAGTCAGGCAGTGCTTTGTTGTATGGTTAGTTACAACATGCATGTCTATGCACAGACACAATGGAATTATTTCAGAAACTAAATAAGAATAATAGTAGTCATTTATATTTTCCTGTTCTCCACAAATTAACGAGAATATCAACACTTGTAATATCAACTGAGAACCATATGGCAAACTAACTAGTTTGCGTTCAACAAGGAAGTCCAATCTCTCTCTCATCTAAATATTACAGTCCTGAAATGCAAGCGTTATCAACTCCTAATACTAGTTACATTACAATGACAAACTGAAATAACTCAGAACCATGTGGAAGTTAGGTACACACACACACAACCTAGCAGATATGAGTTTAATTCAACTTATCACTTTGTTACGGATCTGTATGTCTTACATTATTTATTGAATAAGGTTAAAGCTGATAGCAGTACTGTGCAATGTCCATTAAGTGAAGGTGTAAACAAACAGATAACACAAAATTACTACCAGAAGCATAAATTAAAACAAGGCTAAATATAAATAAGAAAGAAAGTCTCATTAAGAATGAAAAGAAACTTACGGGCTGTAATATTTAGATCAATTAGTCCACGGTTTAAAGAATCGGCCCATATCCCAGATTTAATATGGAAAGTGTCTTTCTTAGGTGCAGGCTTGGATGATGTTAAAGATGTCTGTTCCACACTGTTTGTTATGTTTTGTTGAGGCACTGTTGTTGCTGACTCGGAATGAGATGTGAAGTCACCAAAGGAGTCAGATTCTTCAAAATTGTTCAATGGAACTGCTGCAAATGGATCAAACGTCTTTGTGTTTGTAGGTTCTGAAGTAGAGGACTTTGTGTCAGGTGCTGCAAAAGGATCAAATGTTGCCGTGCTTTTCGGCTCTGAAGCAGAGTACTTCATTTCAGAAAGCAAGCCTGAATCAGATGCTCCAAATAAGTCAACACTTGCAGAAGCTGGAGCAGGTTGACTTGCGAAGAAATCAATGTTGGCCTACAGTAGCATAGAATATAGAGCATTAGGAATTGGGCATCAAATAATTGTTCTGAAGAGTACTAAACCTGATTAAAGAAAGATGAGACAAACACCCTTCTTTGGCTCCAGCCTAAATATTTTTTTGGTAAACAAATTCAAGAGTGACAATCAATTAAGAGTGCTTCTATAAGCTCAACTGCCAACGGTTGCCACAGCCACAGCCCCAAAAAGGAATACAAGGACATCTTTGTTTTATGCTTTCCATAAAATAGAATTCAATCCCATGTAAAGAAAATTGGATATATGCAGTGCGTTGCTTGTACGAAAAATTATAAGGTGACCATATTAAGTTGACTCCAGTGCAAATTTAACCTGATCATGAGAAGCTGCTGTAGCTTCGGTGTGAGACGAGGCAGATACAAAAGTTACATCAGCAAAGAGATCTACTTCAGGTGTTTTTATGTTACTGACAAATGCCAGCCCAGTTGGTGTAGAAGTTGGCACATCCATGAGATCTACCAAATTTTCTCCAAATAGATCCGTTTGTTTTGAGCTTGTATTAGCTGATCCTGGAACGAAGAATAGATAGTGGCAAGTAATTCAGATAAAATATTTATTATAGAGTTGTGCTACAAACTAATGTACATACAATAAATCAATATAAGCAGGAAAGCTGCACAATTTTGAGCTCATGCAGTCCACATGAGCTTCCATCAATCATTAGTATAGAGAAGAAAACCAATCGTTAGAAAAGGTATTCAGTAATCATCTCATATCTATTGCCAGTGTACTAGAAAAGATTTCACATGATGACATAACTGAACCTTTATGATTAAAGAGCACATATGCTCACTTTGTTTATTTGGATTAGATCATGATCAAGATATATGCTTCTGGTCAAAATCCTGTCACACATTCTTTCATCAACATCCTCGGTAAAGAAGTGAACTCCAATTAGAACTGCCTACAGAAGCCAGTAAACAACAAACCTCTATCAATCTTTTTCTTCCACACAATTTTATTAAGATTTAGTCATCTCCTTCACTAAGCATTTTATGTCCTTTTTAACTGCCTTCATCCCATTCTTCTTAGGCCTATCTCTAGTCATAACGTTCTATCAGCTAGTTCCGTGAGTGGAGCTTATCAACAAGGGTAAGTTAAAAACAACAAAGGAATAACCAATGAAAACATGGATGAAGCTGATACGTTTAAGATATTGATGCTAAAGGTTTTAATGAGAACATCCATAGGTACAAGTAGAGAAGAACAAACCATCTGCTCGATCCGGCATAGTTCTCTTTTTGCTTCACGTAGCCTACCCTAAATACTTGGATAAAAGACTTGGTTGTTGTGATTTACACATGGTGGCCGTATGATGATCTGAGCAACATTTATGCTATCTACCAATAGTCAGATAAATCTTCATAGAGGCCAAGATCTCAAACAGATGTACGTCCAAAGCCAATTTTCTGTTATGGACTATAACAATATAATAAGAGACAGGAAACACAAGGGAGGAAGAAGCAACCTTCATTGTCAACAGAGCTTACAGAGAACAAGATTATGCTGATGGGAATCTATAACTTTAGATACCTTAAGATCTTCTATTCCCACTAGGGCTGGAACTTGTCTGAATAATTATCAAATTAGTTTGCTTAAACATTTCTCTTAATTATTTGATCAAATTCAATTAGGATGATCATTTAGCCCAAGTCAAACATCTATTAGTTTTTATTTGATAAAAAAAATGATGTTCATTTTGTTTGATCATCAAATATTTGTTATCTACACACACAACCAAATATAAAATAACATTTTACAGCTTTTTTAAGCCCCTTCAATTTTAACTTCTTTTTTTTTTTTTTTAACATGCGGGCACGCAAGCAAACACATGCACATACACACAACTGCCATCTTTGCTTAATTACACTTAATGAAGAGACTCCATACCATATTGGTAAATTTTGAATTTAAAAACAAGGGTTAATTAGATAACACAATTTAAATTAGAGAGAAATTTTATAAATCAAAATGTAATATCATATATTAATTAAATTGAATACAGACACAAGTTCAAATAATGAAAACGTAAACAAAATTCAACCCAAACACCTCAGTGTTAAACTCAGCAGCTCAGACACTAGCTGCCTGCACATGCAAAAGAATAAGGATATCTGGGAAAATAGCAACATTTAGCATTGCACTTTCAGGTCATCCTGAAACCACTCCACAACCTAATGCTAGGATTGCTAATAAGAATGTAAGCAATACAGATACAAAATTTACATCGACAAAAAAAAAAAAAAAAAAAAAAAAAAAAAATTGACTACATGGCAAAGGAGCTAAATATTTGTTTTCACTTTCAAAATTATGAAAGCATGCAAGTGAATTACAGTTGTCAACCATATAAACTGATAACAACTGTCCGAGAATGCATAGGTTATTAGACAGACTTATATGCAAACGAAGTGTTTTGCTATAAATAAGGGAATGCAAAATCTCTCTCTGATTTCCACTGGATTTCATTCCTACTCTTAACAGCAAAATGCGTGCACACAATGATTAATTTATAAGCATAGTTATAACCACTCACCTCCAGGAGAGGATCCACGTGGATTGAAGTCATCAAAATCATCCTCACTAACGTCTGGCTGCATGCTCGGGCTTTTGGAAGATAGAATTGGACCTGACTCTGTAACTGTTTTTGAGGGAGCAGAGAATGAAGTATCACGATTCCTGTTAAAGCCCCACAAATAAAAGCCATTTGAATATTGATTTGGATGCAGCAGAACGAGCAGAAGGACTTGCTCAGGCAACAAGTAGCAATTTCTAATGAAGTTGGATATATACAAAGAATTTAAACCATAATACAGAGATCATCTCTTTTTTCTGGCTGTCGTGGTCTTGAACAATCACAAGTACACCGAAATATATATAACTGCTAATTGACAAATGCATGCATACATAAACACACTAATTGTTCTTATTTATGCCTTTACATATGCAATTATAGTATCTGCGTTCACAGTCATTTTTTGAGTTGTAGGAGAGAAGCAGGCAATTCCCAGTTACTTAAAATGCGAGCAAAATAAAGAAAAAACAAACTAGAAGAATGCTAGTAAATGTACCCGGCATGAAATGACACTCTTTTCTTTGATTTGCCATTTTCATTTTCATCAGAACGTCCATCCTTAGACTTAAGATTATCTTTGTGCTCATCTTTGTAGCTATACTTGAAAGAGTCATCCTCATTTGAATTACCAAAGCCTCCATAACGATCACTGCTGCCATACGAGGTTGCACTAGACTTGTATGTTATTCCAGTTGAGGAAAGTCCAAAATACCTACATGCAGGGACATTGAAAGGTTACATTATTTATTTGCATGCAACAAAAATACTTAAGAAGAAAACACCTTAAATTAAACTCACTTGTCACGAGTTGCAGCAGCTTTATTTCTGACTGCTTGTATTTTTTCCTTGTCAGTTAGAAGAGCTACAAGGGTCTCAACTTTCTTTCTCACATTGATTCCAACATCCTTTCCATTAGGCTCAGCATATTCAAAACCTGAAAGTGACTTTAATATACCAAATATATAAGGATGAAAATTTTGGAAAAAAAACAAAGCTCATTAAAATTCTTCACGATGTTATGGGAAAAGAAGCTGTACTGAAATTCGAAAACTGTGCTCGAGAATGTCATCAACTGCACGTTCAGACCCATTTCCTATCAAGTACTCGATAACAGTCAATGCCTGCAACGGAAAAGACTTCTCAAACATAGAAGGAGACTAAATGTCTGAACTTAATGGATTCACATAGCAGAACAACATAAGTTTAATTCTTTTAGAATTTCAGTGGAGTATAATTAATAAAGAAACTATTACCTTGTACACATGGCGCCATTTGGCACCTGTCTCGCTCAATCTTGTCCATAGTACATTCATAATCATCTGGCATTCGGTGCTGTAAGGGAATAGCTGAATTAATCCTAGAGGAGCTTACATATCCAATAAATAACATCCAACAAATAACATGAAAAGAACGTAAATGGGACACAAGTTAGGAGACTTGCAATTTTTTTGTGGCCTGAGCAATCTCTGCCAATGCAGATCCATGAGGACCCCAGGGTTCGTCGTTGGTTGCATCAAGAACCTAAAAATTGTAATATTAAGCAATTGGAAGATGTAATTATATTTATCAACTAATCAACTAAGACACATACCAAACGATATAATATTTGAGAATTGTCTTGCATCAGATACTAACCATAAGCATTAATGGCTATGCATAAGAGGGATGTTTCCATCTCTCAGACCAAGACGTGCAAAAGGGAAAAGAGAACAAATAAGAGGTGGTACCACAATTTTAATCCAAAGGATGGGACCACATTTTAGATTATACTCCTTAGGGCCATAATCAAAAACATGAGAACCAAATAACCCAATCTATTGGATTTTCCAATCCATTTGGAAAAAGGAATCTAGATTTAGAATCTTTAGGAACAGGTCAATCCAAAAATACACTGAATACTGCTTCTTCTTTTTTCTTTTTTTCTTTTTAATTCGTTTCCATTCTCTTCCTTCACATCCCATCAATCAGCTAGTACCCCAAGAAGATCCATCTAATCCTCTACACCAATCTATGTTAACTTCGGTTTCCCCTCTTCTTTGTCATGCCAACAACAATTGTAACGAAGTTGGCTCAACTCTATCATATACAATCATATCATTTTATGTCTACTGAGCATACATACTAGCATTTTAATTTGCATTCATCGTTATTTTTTTTCTTTAAATATTTTTGGGTACCTTTTATTCAAATAAAATAACCACAAACCTAGCCAACAAACTTCATGAAATAAAAACCAGATGCAGTATGGTCACTGAGAAAGATTAGCCATGCATGCTTACGGAATATTTAGACATGGTTGTAATAAATTATTAAGGACTTCCGGTCATTCAAAATAGTTTAATCATCAACTAAATTCATCATGTTTCGTTTTTCAAGGGTCAGTGGTAAAGTTGTCATTAATATCTTATAATTCATAGACTTGACTCTACCCAACATACACCCCTAAGCACAAGAAATCATTATTTGCCATTAATATCTTATAATTCATATCTCTTATTGGGAAAGTTGTCTTGATCAACATTTCCAGCAAACAAATCTCCTTTTTAATTTCATCATTTTCTACTTCTCTTCTTGTTCTTTCCTCGAGAATTAACATAAATCTACAAAAAGACAACATTTCATGAGTTGCATCATTTCACTCCTATCTATATATGCTTAGAGCCGGTAAATCTAGCTCCTGGTAATTAGGCAAAGAACCAGACAAAATATCATCAAATAGTCGTATGCACCTGCAGAAAATTATCAATTGCGTATATAAGGGCTTGACGGCTCATAGAATTAAGATGGCTGATTTCTGGAAAAACTCCCATAAAAAGTCCTATTTCTCACTTGAATGGATGAAGAAAAAGTATTCCATTTGCCTTCATTTGGTCAGTGAATTTACAAATAGATATAAATGTTTTGTTAGTTTCCCCTTACTTGGGCTTGGATTCAATCAAATTCAACCAAATGACATGAATTGCTTGACTATTATAATTTGCTGAGAAATTACTTGATTTGTATAGGTGAATATATAACATTTAACCTCCTAATAAGAGGTTCTTTCATATTTTTTAGAATAGGGGAGGGACATGGCTTATTGTCGCCAAATTGGGGAGGAAGAACACCATTTTTTGTTGTAAATAAGAGAATAAAAGGCCCTCCCGAAATTCCATACATGACAATGTGGCTGCTTCAATCTCCGAAACAGTTTTTAAATACAAATATAAATAATATACCGGTCATAAAATTCGATACCGATATCTTATATTGAGTGATATGTTGCGATATTTCTTCAATATCGGATGTCATATCAAACATCTCCTCGCATATGCCTACGTAAATCATATAAAGCTATAAACTAGTTAGAGACTTAAGGAATATATATTTTAGTAATTTACATTGAGCCTATAGATAACTTACCATTTGTAGAATCTTCTCAAAATCCATCAAGACATATAGATATTAATGTCCAACCTTCAAAGTATAAAAATAAATCAATATACAACGTATCGCTACTGGCCATTGTCACTAATACTGATAGTTACCGCCCACGATGGAGGATCAATAGATGAAAGAGGAAATGAAAAAAAGAGATGCAAGGGGTACTTCTTAACTAATTTTTTCTCTATATCAGAGGCAAATCCAGTGTTCTATTCATTGTATTAAAATGGAGCGAGTTGATGATTTAATGAGATCAATCCACCATTCAGCACCTCCATATAAAAAGAAACAAATGCATGCCTACTGAATTTTTTTCTACTGTTTTTGTGTTACAGTGATATGGCAGGCCAAAATCATCTAATTCAGGAACAAATGAAACACAATGATTTGATTATATCAATCCACAATTTAATTCCTCCAGACGAAAGGAAACAAACACAAGCCTACTAAATTTTTGCATTGATTTTGTGCTACAGTGTCGTGGTAGGCCAAAATCATCTGGTATAGACCCAAATGAAGTAAAAAAATGAACATGTCCTTCAAATACAACAAAAAAAAAATGTTGTATTTGCCTTTATCTCTAATAGACTAACATCGAGGAAAAAATTAATTAAAAAGTGCTAAGTTAATACTTTATCATGGGTGTAATAAGATGTGATCATCTCGTGACAATGAGCGGTTGGAGCTCCTCTTCCCCTCTTTGTTGCCACTACAAAAAGCCCTAATTATCATTAATCGCCTAAAATTGTGAAAAAAAATTCATAATTTCTCTCTCATCCAAATCTACAATCCCTTCAAAAATCTCTAGTAAACTCCTCAAAATTTGAGATATCGAAGCAACCTATGCGCCATGGGTTTAGAATTTTGAGAGGGCTTTTTGATGCTTTCTTTAGCACAACTAAAGACTGAAGCTTTTATAAGCCACATCTCTCCCCCCATTTCTCAGACTATGAAATTTTATCTTATTAGAGGAAAATTTCTTACCAGCACCTTCTATACAAATCAGTAGCGCTCAACAAACTTTTATTCCAGACAACTCATTTCATTTGGTTGAATTTGATTGATCAGCACAAATGAATTGATACAAACAACTCAATAAAAGTTTGAGATTTTTAAATTCAGTGAACAAATGAAGCCGAGCAAATAAAGTTCAACACTTTTTTTCTTTAACTCAAATGTGGAATTGGATTTTTTTAACTCCTTCAGAAGTCAATAATCTAAATCCCACGAGCCAATGAAGCCCAAAATGGGGCAAATGAAGTCCACATCTAGTGACTTGATAATGTCAGTCAACAGTTCAGCACCTTCAAATGAAGGGAAACAAATGTGCCCTAAAAGAAAAAGGGACACAACTCACATGTGCAACAGTGCAGGGAATTTCTTAAATTGGCTACTATAACACATGTTGGCTGCACGGATAAATGGATGATCAATATCGTTCATCATGATTTGGGATGGTACTAAGCGCGTTCATGGGTCAATTTTTGACCCGCCCTATATAAAATTTTAAATTAATAATGAAAATTTTATTTTTCTAATTCAAAATTTTGCATTGGGAGAGCCAAAAATTGGCCTGTGGACGCGTCCATTACCATCCCTAATCATGATCTACATGTATTAAATTTGATGGCTAAGCCATCATATGGTAGGCTTTTGACTCCAGGCCTCATGGTCCTAATTATTAAGCGAAATCACTCAAATTTCAAATCATTCACTTACTTCAACTACTCATGCTATGATAAATAGAAAATCATTGCACGCAAACTCTAGAAAAAGAGGCAGACACCTCCACACTACACCAGCGTCGGTTCATGCACATTACTGAGAAACAGATCATTTATGATCAAGTTATGAATGACAAAGCAGATATCAATATAGATGTCATAGGTTATGGTTTAAATTTGATGCATCCTTGTGGTTAAACATATACACATTTAGCAGTGAAATGTTCTTTAGGGTTCTTAATAACAGCTCCCATTCAGTCTTATTAAAGAACACTACCGGAAGACTTCACTAACCATGAAATAGTTAAATGGATGAATATATTTGCCAAAATTGAAAGCAAAATCAATCTCCGATTGAGCTCATTTTCAGCTGATATTGCAAAATTTCAGCAATATTGGAAAACATCGCTATAATTTACCACTCCGCTGGTTACTAATTCATTATTAAACCCCATCTAGACAATAATTCAATAAACAAAATTTAGAAATAGTGGAGATCTTGAAGAAAGAGAAAAGATATAAGCCTCAAGTAGCATCAATTTAAAACATAAAAAATTTATTTAAAAAAAAAAAACCCTAACCTTTTGCTCAATCTCAGGAACCTTCAGCACTTTCAGGTTCACCTCCCTCTTTCTAAAAAAAAAAAAATTCAAAAAAAAAAAAAAAAAACAATAGCGAAAGATCTCAAACAATCTAATTGCAATTGTATAGAATATAGAAGACTCACATCTCCCGAACGGTCTGATCCAAAACCCTCATGAAATCCATCGTGAGATCTGGACCTCTGAATCTTGAATCGTCAGATCAATGAGAAAGGAAACGATCAGATCTAAAAACAATGAAAATACAATCAATAGAAGGTTGTGGAGATCGAGCACCAGAACAAGTGAGGAGAAATAGACGAGAGGCAATTGAGATGACGAGCTCTCCCTTCCTTCCCTTTTCAATTTCAGATGAGCGATGGATTTTGTTACCGAGGCTGATGACCGATTGAATCGAGGCTGAGAGAGAGCTGTTTCCGATCGTGCGGCTGACGTTTGACGATGCACATTTAAATGGGCGTATTGCGAGCACGCTTGTTTTGTTGTTTAAGGTAGCTGATGCAGCATTATTTTTGGGGCAAATCTTTATATATTATGATTTAATCTCTAAATTTTCGTATTTAGGATTTAGTTTCCCAAATCTCCTAAGTTACTACAATTTAGTATCCTTCTCTAAGTTCCGTTAACACAGTTTAATTTTTAACCTGATATTATCATTTTACCCCTTCCTCATTCATTCTTTCTCTTTCTCCTCTCTTTTCCTCCCCCTCTTCCTCCTCTCTTCTCATTTTCTTCATTATTCCTCATCTCTTCTCCTTCTCTCTTCCTCCTCTCTTCTTCCAATAAAGAAAAGAGGAAGAAAAGAGAAGGAATAGAAATGAAAAGAGAGGAGGAATAATGAAGAAAATGAGGAGAAAGGAGAAAGAGAGGAGGAGAAGAGAAAGAATAAATAAGTAAGGATAAAATGATAATGTCAGGTTAAAAATTAAACAGTATTAACGGAAAGTTAGAATTATTGTAACTTAGGAGATTTGGAGACTAAATACTAAATATGAAGATTTGAGGACTAAATCATAATATATAAATATGTGAGGGACAAATCAGTAAATATCCCTTATTTTTTTAGTTGCTTGCATGTTGGTACTTTTTATCACTTCAATAAAATTATGGAGTTTTTACATATCTATCCCTTTCAAAATTAGAATTTAGTCTATCAAATATTCATATTTATAATTTAGCCCCCTGATCTTTTAATTTACCTCATTTTAGTCACTCAGCCATATTTTTTATCCGAATTTTCCGTTATACCCCTGAATTATTTCACTTTAGTCCTTCCTCCCTTTTCTCTTCCTTCTCTCTTTTTCTTCTTATTGGGTTCTCTTTTTCATTCTTCTCATCTCTCTCTTCCCTCTAAGTTAATCTTTAAAGTGAAGTAACTCAGGAGAACTCAATAAGAAGAGAGAAGATATAGATGAAAAGAATGGAGAGGGAATTCCAATAAGAAGAGGAATAGAGGAGGAAGAGCGAAGCGAGGACTAAAATGAAGTAACTTAAAATATAACGGGAAATTTAGACAAAAAATATGACTAAGGACTAAAACAAGGTAACTGAAAGAATTTGGAGGACTAAATTATAAATATGAATAGTTGTAAGACTAAATTCGAATTTTTAAAGTAGGGATAAATATGTAAAAACCCATAAAATTATTTCAGCCACAAGAGACATGGTGACTCTTGCTGCATGCAAAATAAACAAAATACCAGATGCCATTTATACAGATTGATGCTGACAAAGCAGTTTGATGCTGTACTTGTGAGGATATGACTCATATCGAGCCATTTAGGTTGCCAGCGACTAAACCAATCTGAGAACCATAAACTCATTAAGTTCAAGGATAATAGGGCTTATGGCTCAAATTTAATTAACCCTTTTTGTATTTCACCTTGAACATTTTCTAAAAAAAGTTCATTTGGCTATTATAAAAAACATTTTCACACCTTTTGAAATTGGCACAATGAATTGGTTCGCACCAATTTTCTACATCATCGGAGAAACTAACAATACAAAATACAAATCAATTCACAATTTGCATTTTTACTAAAAAAAAAATCAACAGTCAAAGTAAAAACGTGAAAATCTTCGACTCTTTCTTCAATATTAGAAGCGTCCAGTACTTTGAGCTTCACCCTTTTTAAAAAAAAATATAAAATATTCAGTAACTCTATTTATGGAATGCAGAAAAATTAAGGTAAAAAAAAAAAGTACTCAATTTTGGGTAGAGGTTGATGATGGGCTGTTCTTCCGAACGTGCGGCTATAAAAATGTATTGAGACGGGCTAGTGATAAAACGGGTCCGGTTAATTTTGCGTTATCAGGTTAAGGAAAGCCCGACCCGTTTCCGACCCGACAACCCAAGCTTCCAGAGGTACTGTTATATTTTTCTCCAACCTGCCTTGGCCGATCGTCAACAAGCTCCAGCTAATCCCTTAGCTGAGTCGCTGACTCGCCTTCGTTTCCCAAACCCTAGGCCGTTTCCCCTCATTCCGCTCCAAAGTACGACCTCTCTCTCTCTCTCTCTCTCTCTCTCGCATCTCTTTTGATTCGTTCTCAAGCTTGAATGACCTAATCGAGGGTGTTGGCTAGTTTTTTTTTTTTTTTTTTTAAATCGCCATTTTTTGATCTTTTGATTGTAATTTGAATGCTGATTGATGGTGTGGTTACGATAATAGCAGGTTTAAGGTTCATATTCGTTAATGGCGGCCTTCAAAGCTTTTATGAACAGCCCCGTGGGTCCGAAAACAACTCATTTCTGGGGACCGGTCGCCAATTGGGGGTTCGTTGTTGCTGTAAGTTTCTCTTTTTGATGAATTTATTGACTTAATTCTTAAATTAATTTCAATTTAGTACCGTGAGAATGCCAAATGTGAAATGGGTTCTGATAAATACGCATATATTGAAGAAATTGCAAAATTTATTTCGATCAATAGTCTTCAGAGTTGGCTATATGAGTTTTCTATGCCTATTTACGTCTAATAGGGGCCGTCTCCTCTTTTAGAGTAATGAATGTTGTGTCCCTTATAATTGTGTCGATCCATGTCATTTAGGTGTAACCTTAGTCCTTTCTACTCGACTGATGCCAATGTTTTCCCCAACTGGCGCACTTTTTACAATGTTACCTCCATTTTTCATATTGATTCGATTCATCTCGTTATTCTTGTTTTCTGGATATTTTCTTAGCCCAACATTCAACCAATAAAGCACAGCTGGTCTTAGAGCCGTCTTGTAATTTTTTTTTTTTTTTTTTCAGTATTGTTGATATTCTACATAACATGGCTTTACCGGTCTAAAGACACACTAAGACATAGTTTAGTTGCCTTTAGTGATTTTGATTATTGGAAGAATGGCACGATTGTTCAATAAAGTCATCTCTGAATGTTCATATGAAATTGATTTCATGAATCCGTGTTCTTCTGTTTTGGATACTTTTAGTTTTGGTTAAGAATGTTGTTGGAACCTGATCCTTGTTTATCAATATATGATATGCGTAGTATTCCTATTGTGTTATGTTTTGTATTACAACTACGTCATTACTATTTGATATGGTGAAGCTGATTTCTGAATCTTTCTCAGGGTTTGGTTGATATGCAAAAACCGCCAGAAATGATTTCTGGAAACATGACTGCAGGTTTGGAAATGTATTTCCAGGACATTCTTGTTAGCATACTAATCCCTAAGTTTTTTGGACATTATTCTTTATGCTGTAGCCATGTGTATATATTCGGGACTCTTCATGAGGTTTGCATGGATGGTTCAGCCCCGAAATTACCTGCTGCTAGCATGCCATGCCTCTAATGAATCAGTCCAGCTCTATCAGTTGTCTCGTTGGGCCAAATCGCAAGGGTATGGATTTTATTAAACTAGGACATTCTTCTTGTGTAATATTCTCAAAAAGTGCTTGCCACATGTAGTCTGGAAATTCTTCATATTCCATATATCATTGTCACAGTCTGTAGCACTTATTGTTCGGGTGGTAGGAGATTAGGGTAAGGAAAGCAGAAGCTAAGATTGGGTGTATTAGACTTCCAGAAGAGCCTGAAAAGATTGCAACATTGTGCCATCTATAATTCTTTCTAGATAATAGTACTGTTTGTGCAATACTTCTCCTTTCTGTGGTTGTGCGAACTAGCACATGTCGTTCTTGAAGAAGAGTCTCTTGTAAGAACTGGTCGTTTTGATCTTTGCTGGTAATAATTAGTGCTTCATATTTCAAAAGAGGAAACAAGGATAGGTGTGGTTCGTGAAGAACGAGTATCCTGTAAGAACCAGAGGAACATTGTCTTTCCTAGTAATTTTTCATGCTTTGTCTTACAAGAGGAACCAGAGATAGAAGTGTACACCTATTGTTTTCCTTTAGCTTTTGCATATCAGCTTTCAATGATTGACATTTTGATGAGACATCTCTTTTAGAACAAACTGTAGGGAAATTCATTTCTTGCTAAATTTCTGGGGAATATCAACATGTAAATCTTGAAGATGTCTGTTGAAGGATGCAACTGAACTGACTCTCTAGATTTGCCCTCAGGATGAAGCTTAATATGCTGAATGGAAATCTAAGTAAGTGGAAGTTTATCTTTCTGAATGAGACTGTGAATTGCAGACCAGTAGATATTCACTACTCCGTAGCTATAGCCCGATGGAATCCCTCATTACTCGACGGCTCATAGGAATGTTAATGCATCATGAGGTGGTGTGTCCAAGGATACAAACTATCATCAAAGAAGACTATTAGCTACCCTCAATCAGTCCATTGTTCCGAGGGTGATAAGTGGAGAAAATTGAAACGTGTTTATACTCTTTAACAAGGATTTTCAAAACATGAACAGTGAGCTTAGTATTCTCTCATATATAATTTACTTAGGTAGCCTGCCCATCCTATGGTTCCTTAACCTTTCCTTTGGAATTATGAGACACTCAGATATGTGACTACTTCAAGATTAACAGGCCAAATAAGTAGCTTTTGCATTTTGTTCTCCAGAACGGTTCCAGTTATGTTTTTCTTTGATGAGGAATGAACTTATTCATCAGATTTTAGTTTCCAGCATATAGTTAATCTCATTGAAAGAGTTACCAAGATCTGACATAATAAAGAAAATTGAAAAGGAGAAAACTATGGATCATACACAGTGAAAGCTGGAGATTTTGTTCTAATAAGGCTTATTTATTAAATTTTGTGAGAGATTGAGTTGTGCAATTCAGTATCTCTTAAACAAACGAAGACTGAAATTAAGGATCTCCTTAAACAGACAAGAGTTTTACCATTGGCTGTTATCTTCTCCTTTTGGGGTCAAATTCTTGTGGGGTCTGTCTTATTTACTTGAACGTATCTTAGCTACTTTTTCCCCCTATGTTTTTTCCTTTCATTTTTCTTCTTTCTGTTACAATCTTTTGTCTGGTTCCTCGCCTTTTCAGTTTACCCTTTTTTTGTAACTGTTAGAATATAAAATTATTACCCACAACCCTCTTTACAACTTCAAAATTTTGGTGTAATGGAACATACTTTAAGAAGGTATTGGAGCATCTCAGAGTCTTAGCGAGTATGTATTATTTGCAGAATAAAAAAAAAAAAAAAAAATGAATACCGCTGCTCAAAATTCCAGGTTTCATCATGTAGGGGCATGCTAGAATATAATCCTGATTACACCTTTGGGTTATGGTCCAGTTGAAAGGACTTCATGAGTAACCTCGTAAACCTTCTCCAGGGAGCAGGAACAATGACAAAACCCTAAAATGGCCTTTCAAGATCTGAAACCATTATTAACACTAATTCCTTCCACCTTATAAACCCTTATCAAAATCTAGCTTTCCCAATTAGTCATCCAACAATTGCACTTCATCAGGCATCTCCAAACTATCTTTAAATAGGATGAAATCACCAATGAGTGCACAAAGAATCAATCAGACCATTATTATGTGATTTCCTCTTTATCTATTTGTACTTTTATTACATGAATAAGGACGTAATGTCTATTCCTCTTTGAAACTCTAAATCTGCTTAAATCATCCAATTGGAAGCTTATTTCCCACCCAATAAATCCATCTCTCATATTTGACCTAAAGATTATAATTATATGTTTTGAAACCCTAAGCTTTTAAGATTGGTATGCATAACATTTGAGAGTTCTACATATCTACTGATTTATCATGCTGACTGATCCTTCAAACTTAATGGACCTGTCTCTAAGTCATTCATCTTCCTGCTGATCTATCATGATTGCATATAAGTCGAGCTTTGTGCACCTAACTCCAAAGTAGGCATCTTTAATGTCAGGATGTTGCACTCTGCAGTATAAGCCTGTACACATGCAAACTTACAAGAGGCTTGCTTTAGAAGAAAGCAGTCTTATGAGGAGCCGCTTAGATCATAGAACAGTTCGTTTAGGCTGCTCCCGAGTATGCACAAGATAACTCATCCATGGTATCATCAATGCATTTCCTTAAACAATTGATTATAGTATTCAGGAAGACCTTCAAATGCTGTTATGTGAGATAGTCTCGAACATTCTCTCTACAAGGTGCCTGTGAATCTGTAATTGCAATTTTACTGGTGGATTTTGCATTGAGCCAGTCTGTGACCATACGTACACTCCTAAACGTAAGAGATTGACAAGGAATGTGATCTCGGCAAGTTTGAGGTCTAATCCACAGGGACAGTTAGGTGTTAAAAACACGAGTCACCAAAATAAGAGAAGGAAAAGAGCAATTGTTTGAAGGAGAGAAAATCAATAAGGAAAATGATTTCTTCTCTAATTGGTTGCTAAACATTAAAAATCATCTCCTTAACTATCCATATTTATATTACTATAATCTCGTATATCCACCAATAATTTATATCCAGAATCATGATCTGAATCTCTATTTAAAGAAAATGCTAGTCATGCCCCAAAAAATAAACTATTTCAAGTATAAGCAGAGTTGCAATCAACTAAATATTACAAAATAGACAAGAAACAAGAAATAAATTTGATCTTTTTTATTCTATGTTCATATTATCATGATTCCGTGCATCCAATAGAAAAACTATATAGAATCATGATATGAATTTATAAAAAAACCATAAATCATGCCCTAAAGATAGAATATTTCGAATACACATAAGAAGGCAATCAATTAACCATGAAAAAGTAAATAAAATCAAGAAATAGCAATTATAAGAGATACAGACAAAGCATCATTAAAGAACTAGAGAATCTTTATTTATCTTACCAAGGAATTAGCCGATCACCACTAAAAAGAGAAATTTTTATTCAGAAGAACTAGAGAATCTGCATTCATCTTTCACAAAGGAATTAGCCAATCACTATTAAAAAGAGAGATTTTTATTCAGAAGAGAAAACTGTTAAAATATGAGAGAGAATGGAGACAAGAGATATATCCTCTCCTATTTATAGTGTTTACAAAGTGTTAAAAACCATAGTCTAATCCTATTCTTAAGATCCATATCCAATAGGAATCAATTGCTAAGATTAGAAGCCTAAAACAACTCGAAAAAGGGCTGAAAACAAGCTATATGTGCTAGCCACTGGTGTGGGCACCAGCCGGCCTCTCTTAGGCACCACTGGAGTACTGGAAATTCACTAACTGTCGATGGCCACATCCGTTGCTATATGCTAGCTTCTGCTTTATAATACTCCAGTGAAATGGTCATATCTGGTTTTAAAGTTGTACCTTCTGCACAAGTTCATGTAAACTCGATTTCGCTCTATTTGATCCTCAATTTAAACCATAGCTTCTTTATTGTATGAGCATCTAAAAAACATAATAAAATCATGTATTAATTGTTTTTTTAGTGCAATACACAAATAATCTCATTGATTTCAAATTACCGAGTATAATGTATAATATAGCAGATAAACTAATTTATAGAGGGTGTAAATAGTGTATAAAATATGCAATATTCGAGTCTAATCAATGTTCTCGTGATGCTTTACTCACCTACAAAACAGGAAGCTCTTTACTGGATTCCTCTCACCATGTTATCAAAGTTCTAGAGAGAGTTGGTCCTTTTTTAGAAGATGTGTGGTAGTACAGTAACATATTACTGCCAGTATGTTGAAAGTGAGGAAAACAGATAGGAAAGGTGCAAAAGACTCGTGTCATGGAATTTCTTTGCTCCTTACAAGGGATATGGCAGTGAAAACAATTGCATTTTTTTTAATTAAAGAATTTTGATAAGACCATATGTAAACTTTGGAGAAGAATCCTATATATATATATATATATATATATATATATATATATATATATATATATATATATATATATATATATATATATATATATATCCTCTCATGTAGATATCCCGTAGGTATCTGTATTTCATTTTCTGTTAATCTTAGTTATTGAACTCTTCTGGTCCAATCAACTAGATAATCCTTGCCACTTAACGATCAAAGACTCCCAGTGGAAATTAAAATTTCCAAAAGGCTCCTAATGGAAGAACAACTATTAAGCAGTTCTTATAGAAGAAATGCTGCAAAAAACTGTAAGTCTATACTTTTGGTACCTCAAACATCTACCATTTGCGACGATTATGTTAAATTTCATTTAGTACCCCGCATAAACCCTGGAAGGTAGGATGATCTAATTCCGTGTTAAGACATAAATTGCTGCAAAAGGATATGGCTAGAAGATAGCTGATATGGTGTTGTATTCATAATATGGACAGAATTAATGATGTTAAATGCCCAATATACGAACTAGTTAGCAGTTAGCATTACATTCTTTGTTGATGTGGAGTAATTTTAGTCAGGGGAAGGGAGAGAGTTCTGAATATCCGGGCTGGTTCTGATAAAGCAGGAGGAAAGACCAGTGAGAAGATGAGAAATAAAGATCAAACGATCATGGTAAAAAAAAATCTTTTGGAGACGAATTTATTACTTTACATAAGAATTGCTGATCTTGATTGTAAACTGGTGGAGTAAATCCATGTGTATCAGACACTTCAATATATGAATCATGAGCTGTACATTCCATCAACTGAGGTATCCCTCTCTAACCGTTGCAGGGAGTGGCCATCTTAGGCAGATAATTGGAGTATGCAGACTGTTCTAAAGTGCAAGCTTCTGCACCCACTTCCTGCTATATTGTTTGCTCACTCCAAAAATTCTTAAGCTGGACCTGCATTACTGCACCGAAATGCATGCAAAGCATGGAAGACGAAATATGCAAACAGTGCTAAAATGTGTAATTTGCAATATTTAAGTTCATTTAGATTTATGTTAACTTGCATATACATGACAAAAAGTGATGATTTTTCTGGTTTCTACATAGGATAACAATGTTACTTGCACATAAATTGAATTAAGAGGCTCACTCAATGGTAAAGCTAACCCAGGGCTTTATGCCTATAAACAGGGTTAGGGTTTTCTTTTTGGTCTTTTTGCCCTCTTCTTTTCTTCTTCTTTCTCTTGTTTGCTTTTTTAATCTTCTTCTTTTTTTGTTAATTTGATTTAATTTATTATTTTTGTCATTTTATTTTTTGGATTGGGAGGAAGGGAAGTGGGTTTTTTTTTTTTTTTTCCCTTATATGTAGGTGGGTGGTCTTAAAAAAACAATTAGAAACGAGCACACGTTTTCCGCATTAAGAGTTTATGGTGGACATCAATGTTGCACGATCTTAATTTGGTGACCATATGATAAGGATTTCTGCATGGTAATTGTGCTATAAGATTCGGCTTTAATTCAAACTTATTTCTAGTTCCAGTTCGAAGGAATTACAAGAAAGTTTAAAACGTATTAGTAAGTGGGAATATCTTCTGGGTTCTGAATTATGGCCTCAAGTTGTTACTGGAGTTTCATTATCGTACTAGTGAAATCTGATTGTCAAACATAGCAGGGCAAGAGTGTAAAATTAAGTGACATGAGGGATTGATAGAAATTAAGCTCTTGGTCTTCCATTTAACTTATTTAGATAATTGTCTCAAAGGAATTGGTAGATGCTAAATTGCTTGGACTGGTTGATGTTGTTAAGGGGATAATGGTGAGATAAGAAAACAAATAATTCAGTTTTAGTACTGATTTGGTTTTATTTCCATTGATCATGTTGCATGACCAGTCCATATGCATTGTTCTAGAAAGTATATGTTGCTTGCTGCTGTTCTTTATTGCTGACACATACACTGTCAATTAACCCGTACAATGATAAGTGTTATGTAAAAACTGCAGAAACAATTGATCCCGTTCTAGTGCCTTGTCCGAACGTATTTAAACTGAAATGGATTGTTATCTTGATCAAAATTGCATTGTTTTATTTTCTAGAAACAACTGCTGGATGTTCATGGATGTATTTATCAGAGTGACAAACTGTTATATGGTACGGCTTTTTCCTTGGCAGGTACTTGGGAAAGAAAGAGTCGGAAGTGAAGCCACAAGTGCAGTAGGAACTTTTATAATACAGTTTCTTCTGAGCTATGCTTGTGTGTGTTTTTCCCCCCAATAAAATGCTCATTGTAACTCAAGCTTTCCAAAACTCTGTTGCAGCTATTTTAGTCCATTCAGATAGCACATTATATGTTTTTATTTGACAGATAAATATTTTTCTTGAGATCATCTCCAGCTATTATGGATTTCAAAATTCCAGAATCTCGCAAGCATTCATAGTGTTTGATTGAATACAGCTGCATGCTGATAATTGTCAAAATCATAGCATGTAATGTTGCAGAGTACTAAAGTGAGATTTTGATTAGGTTGCCATTACCTCCACATCTCTGTCGCTACAAGAGATTGCATGTTGATTGCATGTTAATTTGGACTAACACTGGATATTTTCCTTTCTGGCTTGCCTCTGAGGTGAGAGAAGCGATTGGATCCATACATGGCTGCAGGATTTCTCTTTCCCTGCAAATGGAAGTGTTTGAATCTGGAAAAGGGGACAGGAAGTTCGGAAAGCTTTATAATGGGAGCAAACTCTTTGTTCTTCATTGTAATCTGCAGCTTGTGTGAAGTACTAATGTGTCTATTAGTTTGAAGATTCTTGAGATTCTGTTCGAGAAAATGTCTGATTAAGACATGGAAGATGGTTGATACAAAGGTACATGTCCAAACTAAGAACTTCTTGCCTTAAACAACAGTGGAATACTTTGAGGTTGTGTAAGATTCATTGCTGAAGAAACTTAAGAAGATACATGGTCACTGAAACACCAGTATACTAGCATATATTAGATGTGAGATTCTTAATTTCTGAAACTTGACTTTCTTCCCAATTTGATGAAGTAGCTTTATCTCTGCTTTTTTTTTTTTGCCTACATTGTAAGTTTGTTCCTTCTCTTTTGCTTTTTCTTGGCCTTTTCTTTCACCTTTCATGCAGACTTCTCAACTTCACATTTTCTGTGTGTCATAGGCCCAACTCTTGACTGGGATTAATCACTGCCACCTTTTTCCTTTGATCGGCTACTGCAGTGATGGTCGATATCTCATGAAAGGTTTGATTTCATAACTTTTCTTTCCAGTTTTACCATCTCAGGTATGTATCCATAAACATACTAGTGTTTTTTCATTGAATAGTGGATAGATTACAATAATAGACAATACAAGAGTGTATTTACTTAAAGAAATAATTAATAGACGCATGACAATATTGCCGGACTTTTTAGTATTTGAGTACATCCTCCCCATAAAATTTCTTAGTAGATGACTATTACTTTATCAGGCATTACCCAAATGCCCCACCATTTTCTTTTAGTGATATTTATCTAGTTGGGAAATGTAACAATTTTAAAAAAGTAGATGGATTTGATTTACTATAAAAGTCATCCAATTGTCCGAAAATTGTAAAATTTAAGCAATGCTTGCAGTATATTCATACAACCCAAAAAAAAAAAAAAAAAACAAAAAAAAAAAAAAAAACAAAAAGGGGGAGGGAGAGAGAGAGAGAGAGATTTCTTACTGCTGTTATTTCATGTAGATAATCGATTTCCTTTATAATATATTCAGACATCCGGACTTAGAAGTTGAAAGATATTCATCTATCTTACGTACCAAAATTCAGTTATTGAATCTCTGCTCTTTCTCTGTATATGGATGCAAAACAAAGATTGAAAATTTGCATGTCTTCTTCGTGTCTCTCTTCAAATATATTTTCTTTTTCCTAGAAGTATAATTTCTAAAGTTACACGGTTTTACTTGTGTAATTCGAAAATATACCAACCTTATTCAAAAAGGGAAAAATCTACTGGGAGTTTTGACAAAAGGTGACATGCTACCCAACTTAGAACAAGAAGAGTTCAATCTCTAACAACAGCCACCCTTGTTTTCCTTGTAAAAGGCTTATAAAATAAACTTTCTCATTGACTTCCTTCAAGCTAGACATAAAAATTTAACACCTTCTTAACTTTAACCTCTCTTCTAACAACAATAATTACGACTAAGCACTCTCTTTAAGAAGATAGCTATCAATCTTTTATAATGATTTATTCATTGACTTGTAGAAGTTACAACTGGCTACAAATGTTACAAGCAATCTATATAGAAATTGGATGAGGTAGCATAAAAATTGATAGAAGTGCTACAAGCAAGCTGTCTTTATTGACTATAACAATGTAAGTGGACCAAGGTTCCAACTAGCTTCTATCTAGGGACTATTTAAAATTGGCTATCAAAGTTTGTGCTCTAGGGATAAAATGGGCCCATCAATGAATTAATTTTTAGCTCATCATGTATAAAATTGTGAATTAGAAAAATAAAATTTTATTTTTAATTTAAAACTTTGTATAAAAAAGCCAAAAATTGTAAGCCTCTGTCAAAGCTATTTTTAGTTTTTAACTGTATACATTATTGGTGTTTGCCATAAGCACCATGAATTTTATTGTATGGGGACAAGTTGAGTGTGGACATATATGGGGCCACACCTGTAAATGGTTCTCAAGTTAAAATTTGTGATCATTCTATACTGTGATAACCATCATAAATTGCATATTTTATCTCTCATCCTTTTTCTTTTTTATATAAATAAGTACTATTCAGATATGTTTACTATATTTGTATAGGTAATCATTTATCCATGCATTGGATGGTTTCTTGTTTCTATGGTTGAAATGAAATATTTTTTAAAATCTCTTAGGCTCTTTTTGGTTTGAGAGAGAACGAAGGAAAAGAAAAGAAATTTTTTTCTATTATTTGATTTGAATGAAAATTTAAAAGAAAAGAAAATATTTTCTTACTAATCAAATATTAACGAAAACTTTTCATTTATTTTCTCATCTTTTCTTTTTCTTTTTCTTTCTTCCATTTTCTTTCAAACCAAGCACAGCCTTAAGTTATATGTAAATAATTTCCGTATGACTTGAATAATTGTTTGTAAGCTAAATAAATATGAATAGACGGGGATGGTTGATTTGAATTTTTAATGGTTCTTATGAAGATGACGAAACTTAATTTGAGAACCATTATATATATATATAGGAGGCTACTCTCTATAGTTTAATTTGGTTGAGTTCTCTTACACATGCATATTTATGATATTATATCTAGTTTTAGAATACAAAACAATTTTTTTCAACCATCATTATAATTTTGAAGTTTTTGCATAATAGCAGTAATTTCAAAATAGTATAAAAGCAATTTAGATGCAAATTCTACCAAGAGATGCATAAAGTCTAAATTCTTAGTCTAAAATGGACCCTCAATCTACAGAAATATATTAAAATACAAAATAATTTTTCACAAAATTTCGGAGTTAACACTCGCGCTAACTCTATACTCACTGGGTATGCACACCCAAGACAGAAATAGAGTGGGAAAACAATCTTGTCCTTGTTCTCTCACTTTGCACTGTCAAAAGGAGCCCACGGTACTGTTTTAAACCTATCTCATGGTTCTTAAAACGTAGCCGACCGTCAGTTCAGAGGACGATCAGCTCAGAGAGCCACCAGAGGCGCAGCCAGTACATGCATGTATATATAATATATTAAAGAAAAGGTTGTTGAGAACGTGAAACTACAAAGTGCTAAGGGCAACTGGACTCAAGAGAGAACCCTAACCAGGAAAGCCGCTGCAAGTCTGGATTTTGGCTCCTAGGCTTGGGAAACATGGGTCCCCCTCCTACCTTTGGATGTATCTACTTTTGGACCTTTTTAACATTTGATGAGTTAGAGGACCGAAAGAGCAAAAAACTGGGTCCTCATGATCCGTTTGGTCCCGTCTGACACTTTAGACTAGAATTTGTACAAGCGACCAATTAATTAACCTATAAGGAAGGTTTTTTGCATATTTTTTTACCACATAATTTTAGATTAAAAAAAAAAAAAAGAGCCATCGCACTTGCCATAAAATTAGCACACATATTATTTTTTCAAATAACGAAACCAAAAGTTGAACATTTTGAAGGAAAGAATAACACCCACAGCCAGTGGCACTCATGAAAGAGAAAAGGAAGTTCTAAGTGTTACCTTCCAATACAATTCTCTAACCAGAAATCATAACCGAAGAACCTATAAGGAAGTTGCCAGTATTGATTATTATAAGGGATAGAATGGGAGTGTTAGTTTTTTTATCTTTTCTATTCAAAATTTTGAATTAAAAAAAATAAAATTTTATTTTAACTTTTTTTAATAAAACGGGCCAAATGTTGGCTTTTGAAGGAGCCATTCTCATCTCAGGTCCTGATATTTCTTCATCCTCCTCTTCTTCTATTGGAACTGAGGAATTATTTTTTATTGCGTTTATTTGTTAATGCATTTATCTCCCTAAATAATAAACAAAATATTATTATTATTCATAAGTGCATTAGTATGCAATATTCTCCGAATAAATTAACTGCATTACTCACATATATGTGTTCTTACAAATTTTAAAATAAGAAAATAATTAAGAATAGAAAGAAAAAGCTTTTCGTATTATTTCCTGTACAAGTATAAATGTTGCTCTACCGAATCTAAGCTAATGGATGACTACTAAGAAAAAAAAATCAGAAAATTTAATATTGTCAAATCATCTAAATTAGATCGAGAATATGTATATTGTATGTTCTAATTGATATTTCTTGATCAAATTCATTAAATAATTATTCTAATCAATTATTTTATAAAGCACTCGACTTAAATAATTTTATGTGTCGGCTCGAGTTATTAATTTCTCTTCCCAAGGAATAAACCCCCACAGTTAAATTCATCAACATCTTCATGCCTAATATCATTTGACTAATAAGTCATTTTAAATTAATTACTAACAAAAGGCCATAGACATCTTATATAGTCTCTTCATGCACGTGGAAAAGAGTTGAATTCCTTATTCTTAGCTAGCCTTTTTAGGTCATTGAACATGAATGCAAACAAAACATTATCATCACATTAATTTAAACCATAATTAATTTATAATCCCTCTCTCTCTTACTGGGATTTGCATTCTGAGCTTCTTCTTACAGATGAAATGTTCTTGTCCTCAGTTTGACCCAGCATAAACCATATAGAAATTAAATTTTAAAACAACATTAGAAGAAATATATACTGTATAATTAAATTGAACTAAAAAATATATAATTATATTGAACTCAAAAAACAAGTATGTGTACTAAAAAAATTAGGGGGTGTTCAGTGGGAATTGCAGGTAGATGAAGTGGGTGGCTTGTAATTATCTTTACATGCAGGTAGACTTTTCTATTGTTTAGCTGCAGTTACGTAAAGTTTTACAACTATAATCGCAACAACTTATGCATTTGGAATAACTACACTTACGAAAAGAATATGTGTAACGACTTACAACTCTCGTTTGCAAATAGCATTTGTGTTGTTGAAAAACGTGATAATTCTCGTAACTCTTAAAAACAAGATATTAAAATTTGAAATTTTTTGCAACTCTAGTTATTGCTTACAACTTTTATTCCAAACACAATAATACAAGTTACAACAATTTTTAATACTGCAGTTTCACTTGCAGAAATACAAAATTACAACCTTGTGCAAAACTACTTACAAGGAACCAAACAATCCCTTAAATGAACTGATTTATCTTTCTCATTAATCAACTAAAAATAGTTATATGTTAACAATATAATTATCAATAATAATACTAATAAGACTCGTACCTTATTAAAATACAAAACAATTTTTCTCTACCTTCATTATAATTTCAAAATTCTAGTGCAGTGGCAGGAACTTTAAAATGCTATCAGATCAATTCAAGCTCAATTTCAGCAGGCACATATTTAATTAATAATTTTTTAAAAAAATAAATATTGCTCGCATAAATTTCAAATTATAACATATTATTTTGTATTTTAACAAATTTAAAATTGAGGAAAAAAAATAAATATATATATATATTTTTTTATTCCATGTGAGATGATCGTTTGCTGAGCAAAAAGAATAGGAAGGTGCTGAAGGCATGACTGGGAAAGGTTCTCTTCTCCTATGTTGATCTTCTGACATATTCAAACTCCCACATGGTTCTTGCATGAGAACAAGTTTTGCACGAAAACCCCCCTCTCCAAGGAAAAAATTGCACAACAAAGGTACAATGTACTAAAATTTAATTAAAATTCTGAAAAGAGGGAATCTGTACTTTTTGCTTTGAACTGGCCCGCCTCCATGCAGATCTCATGACCGACAAAAGTACAATAATTACTAATAATAATGATAAAAAACACCATCAACACAAGTTAGATCATGTCACCACTAATTAATTTTTACAATCTCTCTAAAAAAAGCAAAAACCCACCAAAATCAAGCATACACGAGCTAATAAACTAATAATTAAAACTTTTTTTTTTGTCATGAGATTTTTCAGTAATTGATCCTTTGATACATGCCTTCGAGCTTGGGAACAGAGCTAGACGAGTAAACTTGGCCAACTTCAGCATAGGCGCCGCCAGTGAGAAACTCACTGTAGGACTCGAACCCGAGCTCCGACAGGAACGGGTCATGAACGGACCAGTTCTCGACCGACGACGAGGCTGCAGAGCTGTTCTCAGGCGTTGTGTTCGCAGTTACTTTGGCCGCTGCAGGGGCCGTGAACGGGGGCAGGTCTGACTGCAGGTCGTGGCCGAAGCCAAATGCGGCCCAGTCGAAAGCCTCGGCCTTGATGGATGAGAGCGGTGGCAGAGGTAGAAAAGGAGTTACGGCCGAGGCCGAGGCCGAAGGGATTGGTGTTTGCTGTGCGGGCCCTGTCGAAGCATTGTTCAGGCGCTTCTTCAGCTTCGTGTTCCAATAGTTCTTGACGTCGTTATCAGTTCTGCCAGGCAAATGAGAGGCGATAACTGACCACCTACAAATTCATCATAATAAGATACAAATTCAATTAGTGCTGAAAGTGTGATTAATTAACCAATTAGTAGTTAATTAATTATCACCTGCTGCCGATGCTGTTGTAGAGGGAGCAGATGATGTTGTTCTCTTCTTCAGTGAAGCCGCCGTGCTTGATGTCGGGCCGGAGGTAGTTCAGCCACCGAAGACGGCAGCTCTTGCCGCAGCGACGGAGCCCTGAAATTAATCGACAGCAGGGTTAGAAATAGGTTGAAAATGGAAAAAGTTATAAACTTTAAAATTAAAATGTCCTAATCATTATTGAATAATTCGAGTATGAACGGTAAGACTTTTTGGTATCCAGCTTTCTTGACGACAGATAGAAAAAAGTTAGCTGTTTGAAAATAAAATAATAAACTTTATTGTGAATTTCTCTATGAAGATATCAAACAGACAGCTAGCTAGCATTGTCATTGACTGAACGAATCAAAATTAATTCAGAAATACAAGAAAAGGGGCGAGCTCCAAATTCCATGAAAATTCAACATAACAGGAAAAAAAAAAATTTGAGGAAGCAGAGAAATGGGTAATCTCAAAACCCAATAAAACAGAAAGAAATAATTAAAAATAAAACTAACAGATTGAACGAACAAGCAGTCGGCGATCTCAAGGAATCTGAGAAATAAAGTTACCAGCTTTCTGAGGGAGAGCAATCCAGTTGCCACCAGTGCCATGACTCTCAACGTAGCTCCGTAGCACTGCATCCTCGTCGGGAGACCACGGGCCTCTCTTCACATTGGCCTTATCACAGCAAGGAGCTCTCCCCATCACAACCCCAAATCAATAAAAATTGAAACTTTTTTCCTTTTGTGAGAGAGAGAGAGAGAGAGAGAGAGAAGAAGTGATTATAGTGAAGTTGGCGTTGATGCTTGGCGTGGGGGTTTAATAGGAGAAGAAAGTGTTGACCGCGTACGACCGCGGGGTTTTATTTAAAGTAGGCTCGGGCCATCACTTTCTGGGCTCTCAGCCTTTTTTTCTTTTGGGCTTCAAGGAAAGAGACAAACAGAGAGAGGGAAATAAAAAAAAAAGGGTTTTTACATATCTGTCCCTTATATCTTTAAAAATTAGAATTTTGTCTCCCATATCTTCATATTTATAATTTAGTCCTCCAAATCTTTTAAGTTACATCATTTTAGTTATCAGTCATATTTTTTATCCGAATTTCCTGTTATGTTCCTGAATTACTTCACTTTAGTCCTCCATTCGCTCTTTCTCCTCTTTTCCTCTTCTTATTAGATTCTCTCTCCATTCTTCTCCTCTCTCTCTCTTCCCTCTCAGTCTAAAGTGAAGTAACTTTGAGAAATCCAATAAGAAGAGGGAAGAAAGAGAGAGGAGAAAAAAGGAGAATGGAACCCAATAAGAAGAGAAAGAGAGAAGGAAAAGGAAGGGAGAATTAAAGTGAAGTAACTCAAAGTTATAACGATAAATTCGGGCCAAAAATATGACAGGAACTAAAGTGAGGTAATTTAAAGGATTTGTGGACTAAATTATAAATATAAATATGTAGGGAACTAAATTCTAATTTTTTTAGGGGACAGATAGGTAAAAATCCTAAAAAAAAAAATGTAAAACTTGGTCAAGGTATACGGACACGTGTACGCTGACTTGGACCGGTGGCTGGCACTCGGTTACTTTTAGGAAGTGGGGCCCAGTAGCATGGTTAATATGGATATAATTCTCGTTTTTAAACAAATAATGTGTCGTGGACAAAATTAGTAATTTATTTGAGTGAAGTTGCGAGGAAGGGGGGGGGGGGAGGGGGCGGGGCGGGCGGGGGGGGGAGGGAGAGAGAGAGAGAGAGAGAGAGAGATTCTGGAACGTTGGACGCGTGAGAATATTTATCGATCGGCCCAACTTTTGTCAAATGGGTGACGATGCAAGTGAATTTGGTAGGAAATGTAATTTTGAATTTGATTATTTGCAAGAAGAAGTTATGCTTAGCATAGATTTTGAGAGGAAAAATTGATAGTTATCGCTGTAATAATTGCTTTTTTGGGCACGTTTGAATTCAAAATTTTCTAGAATGTAATTATGTGTTAAGTTACCGTGTTTTAGTTTTACATACTGAAATGAAGGAAGTTTTTTTTCATGTTTCACTTAGGATATGTTTGTATGGAAGCAGAATAGAAGTATTGTAAGGTTAATTTCATCACTTTAATTATTTATTTGGTTGAAAAAGAAGTTTAAAGTTACTTTATATACTGAGTTGACGCTTTTGAGACACCTTACTTTTAAAATTTTTTTCCTCTCATTTTGACTGAAAAGAGCTTTCGGAAGTAGAGGATTAAACTAATTAATTACTATTCAAAAGCTAAACTTTTATACATATAAAACAAATAAAATTAAATAAATATTATTTTATTTAATCAATTAAATAATGCTCATATCACTTCTTAATATACTTTTTTCTTTTAAAAATTAGCAAATAAAGACAAAAAGAACTCTCCTTTTTTACTTCTATTTTGAAAGTTATTTCTTAATTTCATTATTATTTCCACTAGTTTAAGTAGCCTTAGGCTCTGTTTGGTTTGGTTTGAAAGACAATGAAGAAACAGAAAAGAAAAAAAATAATTAAAAAAATTCTCTATTATTTGGTTCGAGTGGAAATTTAAAAAAAAAATAGAGTAAAAAAAAAATAAGATAAAATATTTCTCAAAATTTACTTAACCTTTTTCTTTCGTCTATTCTAGAAAAAACGAGAGAAAATATTTTTTGTGTTAATATCAAATGGGGTTATGATGCGAGAGTTGAGGGAGTTCGGAACTTTTTTTAATTTTTTTTTTTTTTGTAATTTATTATTTTTTCTTCTTATAATTTCTTTTTTACTTTCTCTTAGAACCAAACAATAAAAAATCATATATCCTTTTCCAATTCTTTTCTATTCTCTTTTTTTTTTTTTTCCATTTCTTTTCTTTTTCTATTCTCTATCAAATCTATCAAACCATATGGAGATTTTTTTTTTTTTAAAAAAAAAACATTTTGACTGGATCTTTGAAAATTGCATTTAATCCTAAGTATTGAAATTGACTTTTGTGGATTATAGAGGTAGGTGACTTAAATTGACTTTTGTGGATTATAGAGTTAGATGACTTTAATTGTACAAATTATTGATAACAAACTAAACACAACAAAATAAAAAAGGGTGAAGAAAAATCAATTTGTAACAAATCAAATTTAAAGCAAATATATGAAGCTAGAATACCAGTTTCTATACTATTTACTAATGCGGTTAGATCCGTGGTGTATTTTTGTATAATTTCGAATTTTTAATCTGAGCAAAAACTATTATTCCGTAATGATAATAAGCCTCCACGAGATATTGACTTGGCATTTTTATTTTTATTTTTACTATATAAATTGTCACTAGCGAGTTAAGAAATATTAGATGTTTAATTATTAGTCAAGTTTTCGAATGCAAATGGGACAAAATAGATTTCAACTACTCCATCAAATTTGGACAATTTTATTTCTTTTTTAATAGTAACTTCTGACTTATTTTTTATTTTTCTGAAGGAAAAAATTCCACTCCATTTCATTACAAAATTTTCGAAATTCTAACCAAGAGCTGAGAAATAGACTATTTTCATTGAATCTATTTACGCATTTTGTTTAATATTGCACTTATATAATTGCTAGAGCTATATGTTTTAATTAAAGTCAAAATCAACCCATTATTCATTACCTAACTTTTCTTTGAGCACAATCTATCATAAAAATTATTTTATATTAATCTAAACTTTGTCAATTATGTTACTATGGCATAGGATTTTTGTAGATTAAAATAAAGAGAAAACTGCTTTGGAAAAAACTTGAGCGGATACACACACCCCTTTTTATTTGTCATATTGAGTGGTGCCATGTATAATATACTGATAGGCGCGCCAGTAAAGAATTTTCATTCAATTCCAGTTAATTTCCTGATAGGTCGATTTAAGTGTCAGTAAAATATTTTCCTTCTATGTCAGTCAATTTCTCATTTACTCATATATATATATATATATATATAGAGAGAGAGA